>BSBM01000526.1:1565000-2765000 GCA_027924585.1 Larix kaempferi
ACACATTAAACATTTTCTTGATATGACACAAACAGAATTATATGAGAGATTTAGGAATGAACATAACGAACTTGACTTGGGCCAAAGATCCTTTGAAAAATGCAAACCATGGCATGTTAAAATAAACACAATTCGAAACACATGTTGTTGTCGATACCACATTGAGTATGGTTACTATTATGACACATATACATATATTTTTCGTGTATTGCATAACACTCTTGTGCAGGAATGCTCAGCTACATTACCACCGATACCATCTAGAGACTTTATTCATAGCATTTTGTGTAGCAGGCCAAACAATTGCACATTTTATCAAAAAACTTGCATAGAAGGAACATGCCCAGGGTGTGGTGTGTTAGTTTTTGTACCATGGATGTGTTCCCCCTAGTGACATTGGCCTAAGTCACTAAGAAAGGGGGTGATGGGACCCTCACATTAATTAATTAATTAATGAGACCATAAAGTCACTTTTTGTCCTAAGTCAAAAAGTGGGTGAGTAATAATTAATTAAGTAATTTAATTAAGTGACTTTTACTCACAACCAATCTCAGCCCTTAATTTGTTTTAATCTCCACCATTGGCTGAAGATTCCTTTTTAGGGATGGACAAAAAGGGAGGGAGGCTCAAATACCTAAATCATTATGTTGATGTGAATGAGAGGAGAGAGCTCGAGAGTCTGAAGAAGGAGGTCGAGCTAGCTAGGGCGCAGGTACTGAAAGGTGACTGCAATTTCAGGGCACGAGTTACCATGTTCTGACTCCAGCATTAGCTCAGAGTTCGAGGCATGCTTCAGGCATGTTTTTACCAGCACTATTAAATAGATAGCAGGTGGCTACAGTACATAACCTGAGGTGAGAGTACAGCAGGTACAGGGCACAAGTTTTTGGTTGAAGCTGGGCACAAGTTTCATAGTATTCTGGGCGCACTTGTTGAGAGACTCTGGGCACAATACTCAGGACAGTCTGCACACATTTGTTGACTAAAGCTAGGCACAAACCTGTGACAGTCTGCTCACATCTGTGAAGGTGAATCTGGGCACAAAATCGTGAGGGTTTAAGCACAGACTTCGTGGGTTGTTCTCTGCCTGAGATAGAATCAGGGCTTGGTGTCTGGAGACTGCTACAGCACAGGATTCCAAGTGTTCCGTACAGATCTGGGGCTGTACTTTCCTGCACATTTTTCGAGGCACTTTCAGCATAGTCAGACTGCTGATTTTGGCACTGTATTCGAGAAATCTGCTGGGTGAAAATTCACTGTAGAGATAAGTAAAATATTTCTGCCATGATTTTATGTACTGAAGATAAATGAAGCAATAAGAATCTCTCTCTCTCACTCAACTGGTTTTCCCTGTGGGGGTTTTTCCAGGGCTCGATTTGGCCAAAAACTACTGTGTCAAATTATGTGTGAATGCTGGTAGATTAGTTTGCAGCCTGTTAAATTCCTTTGCTGTGTGTTTATTGTTTATTTAAATGTGCATTAAGTAACCTACAGCCAATGCAAAACAGGCTGTAGGTGAAAACCACCTTAAACCAAGCATTAAACCAGCAGGCAGTGAAGGCAGAATTTCTACATGGTGGATTTGCATTATTGGAAAAATGCATACATATGACCGATGAGCATGAACTTGGGAGGAAAGAGGTGAACTTGGAGTCATTCAAATATGTCACGTATGATACTGATGGAGGGAACGAAAGAAAAAAATACACTTGGTCACTTCTCAGGTTGGTAATGAGCTATTGGATACTTTTTTTTCTTTAGATTGCAATTTCATATGTAACAGTCTATTGATTTAATGTCTTTATTGTTGATCTACCAGGTACAGGTTTGTGACTTCATGGAGTAATTCTTTGAAAAGACACAACAGTATGTAAAGCATTTCCATGTGGATCGTTGGCAAGCTGAACAATTTAGAACGTGTAGGGATACATTTCCTATCGGGACTATCTTTTCAGTGGTCGATTTTGCGGAAAACTACACTCTTCAACCGTAAAGTGAGATTCATAGTCAATACTATCACTCAAACCAGGTCAGCCTAATGGTCCATATCACCTATAGACATGGGGCAGATAGTACTGAAGACAACAGGTTTATATTGGAGTATCACTTCTACATAAGTGATGACAGGTGTCACGACTTGGATTTTGTACAACACAACTTTCAAATGTTCTACAATCACTTGAAGGATAACAATATATGGATGGAACAACATTGGATTTGGTCTGACGGTTGTGCAAGGCAATTCAAAAATGCCTATGTCGTCCAATGGTTGTGTATGCTCCACAAAAGGCACAAGGTGCCACATATTTGGAACTATTTTGAGACCGGACATGGAAAAGGTGAACATGATGGAGCAGGTGCGTGCATAAAGACTGCATTACGTAGGCAAGAAATGAAGTTCACAGATGGACCTATCATCTGAAATGAAAAAACCATCATTGAATGGTGTGCTTTAGTCATGGGGGAGGGATCAAGAAGTCAGGAAGATCACTCAACCAGGAAAGGACATGTGGTTAGATATTTTTGGGAGGTGGTGGATGTAGATCATTCACAGTTATATGAGTGCAATACCATCCAAGGAACTCGTGCATTTCATTCAGTTAGAACGTTGGAAAATGCTATACTTGAAATGTGGACAAGGAAACTATCATGTTTGTGTTCTCCATGCAGTAGTGGTGAATGGGACGAATGTGAATCCATGGATTGGGTTGATAGCTGGGACCATGTATCACTCCCCATTGGTCGACGGATAGCTACAAAATTATCCCAGTTGGAGGAGGAACAATCAATTATTTCACCAGACTATGACCACATATCAGATCTCATACAACCAGGTTCGATTAATATTTTTATATTTTTGACAACTAGTTGTGTCTATATAGCTGTGTATATTTTTGATATTTTGAAAACTAGTTGTGTCTAATTAGTTGACTGAAACGTTGGAACTATATTTTCTCTAGGGCACATATACGCAGTGGTTTCCTCGAGACACAATGCATGGCACACTAACTATTGGAAAGCACGTTGCTTAGAGGGGAAGCAAACCCTAAATGTCTCATTGCAAGATTCTGAGGGAGTTGATTTTCTGATTGGGTCGATGGTTATAAAGGGAGAATATTTGAACTAGGTTTCCCACTCAGCAAATAGAAAAGGGTATACATATGAAGATTAAAGACCAGGTGAGATTGTATACCATTATACAAACTTAGTTATTGGCACAAACCTCCAGCTGCAAACAATGCCAAGGAAGAACTCATTAAAGGCACGATACTTATTGCCTTATTCTGAGCACGAGAGGTTAAAGGAAACCATTGGTATTCGAGGTGATCCTGATGGTCTAGTCGAATGACCATAGGTAGGTAATCTGGTATGTGGTTTGCATGTTTTATCAAGTACTTTGTTATAAGTATGTGGTGTACATGTATGCTATGATTTTGTTTCATGGTCTCATTGAGTATTGACATTAATATTTTGACTATTGCAGCCATACATTGATAGCTTGATAGATTGATAAATTGCATAGATTTGGTACAACTTGATAGATTGGTAAATTGCATAGAATTGGTACAAATTGATAAATTGCACAAGTTTCGTCATGGATTTGTTTTCATAAAAAGTTTATGGACAATGCGCTCATGTTGGTCTATCCCAAACACACTTTCCAAAAATTACAACATTCAATTTTGTTGCTTGGTTTGGTTATTATGCCCAAGGATGAATTTTCCATCTCTCCTTTTGACACTTGACCTAAATGAAATTGGAGGCACGAAATGAAAATTGTGCATTGAAAGGACATGTCATTAGTTGCAATACATCTATTCCATAACGATATGAAAATTGTGCATTGAATTAATGCCTAGACCTGCTTACGTTTAGTAAGATTCTATTGCTTTAACAAGAGTGTTGGCATAAATTTAGAAGGGGAACATAGAGAAAAACCTTGTTAATTAATTAGTTAATGCTTCCTTGTTCGGAGCATAGAGAAAAACCTTGTCACATTACAAAATCCTTGCAACATCATATAAATAAATAGGGGAGGCTGCCAAAATGATCTCAATTTACGAGAAGCTTCCACGTAGCAATAATTTATACTATGTATAAAGTGAATATTATTACTTGTTTTAAAATTTGTTTCTCTCCCTTAACCCCGTTTTGTAGATCTGTGCTGGCTATTGTTTGGAGGGAGTTATCCCGCCCAATCCCGCGACCATTTTTCCGTTAGATTGTGTGAAAAAATACAACATTTATTGCCCTCAACCTAGCTCATTTTACCTATTCCTAGTTCAAAGGCGCTCATGCTCCTCTGTTTAAAATCACATAAATTTTGGACCGATATATCGATGATGTGCAAGCAAGCTCAACCAACTAAATGGTCTGGGTCCTAAAAAGACCGAAATACTCCACTCAACCAGCTTAAATGAATTCGAGAAATAATACCCCTGTGACTCTATCGGGCTAGTTTCGATGACATTTTCATGCCACTTGCAACTCGACATAACTCGACAACCGGAGGTCGGATCGACGAACTGTCGAATCCGTTGGTCTCTTGGCGTGCGATTACCTCTAGGGGGCCCTCTCCCCCGTTTTCTCATGGCCCAGTGACTTCCTTGTGCATTCATTTCGTAAACTAGGGTTTTGCTCGGTTTCCTTCAATGCAACTCTCGCATTGGTGGGTCAAATCTGCAAAAACCTCCACTGAGACAGTCTTGGTAATATTCCCACGTCGGCATTTTCCATACACACTTGCAGGAGCTAATGGCATGCAATCTTGCTGCTCCGTTTGCTTTTTCGCTCCCCGACCGAAAGTCACCAAGTGTCCCTGAACGACATTTTCATGCAAGTTGCAACTCGACATAACTCGAAAACCGGAGGTTGGATCGACGAACCGTCGACTCCGTTGGTCTCCTGGCATGCGATTACCTCTAGGGGGACCTCTCCCTCGTGTTCTCATGGCTCATTGACTTCATTGTGCATTCATTTCGTAAACTAGGGTTTTGCTCAATTTCCTTCAATGCAACTCTCGCATTGGTGGGTCAACTCTGCAAACCCCTCCACCGAGCCAGTGTTGGTAGTGTTCCCACGTCGGAATTTCCCATACACACTTGCAGGGGCCAACGACATGCAATCTTGCTGCTCTGTTTACTTTTTCTCTCCCGGACCGAAAGTCACCAAGTGTCCCTGAACGACATTTTCATGCGACTTGCAACTCGACATAACTCGGAAACCGAAGGTCGGATCGACAAATCGTTGACTCTGTTGGTCTCCTGGCATGCGATTACCTCTCGGGGGACCTCTCCCTCGTGTTCTCATGGACTAGTGACTTCATTGTGCAGTCATTTCGTAAACTAGGGTTTTGCTCAGTTTCCTTCAATGCAATTTCGCATTGGTGGGTCAACTCTGCAAAACCCTCCACCAAGCCAGTGTTGGTAGTGTTCCCACGTCGGCATTGCCCATACACACTTGCAGGAGCCAACAACATGCAATCTTGCTGCTCCATTTTCTTTTTCGCTCCTGGACTGAAAGTCACCAAATGTCCCTGAATGACATTTTCATGCCACTTGCAACTCGACATAACTCGGAAACCGGAGGTTGGATCGACGAACCGTCGACTTTGTTGGTGATGAAGGTTCTGTTTGTATGCTTGTTTAAAGTTCAATTTCTTAGGTTTTCGAATTGTATTATTTCTTGTAGCTAACTAGCATTTGTATATGTAGATAGAACATTGTTTTGAATGGCATAATTGTTTGCTTAAGCTTCATATGCATTTTTAGTTATTCCTTATCTTTTAGCTTTCCTTAGTTTTCCCTTCTAGTTGTACTTTGATCTGTAGTTAATACTTTATGTCTGATTTCTTAACTTGTTACTGTTCTAGAACTCGTCAATTTCATTCTTAGTTTAGTTTACTTCATCTTTGTCAAGGTTGATTTTGGATTAAAGCTTGGTAATTTCATTTTCAAAAGTACCTCAGTTTTTCATGGTTTGATCATAAATCTCAGTTCAAGCATAGGATCTGCTCTTCTCATGTACATAATTAATGAAGATGTTCATGGATAATATTTAATTCTGAAATATAATAACCTTATTAAGTTTTCTACTTGCTTCTAGATCGAACTTATTTCCAAGTCATTTGCATATGCTTAGATTTCCCTAATCTTGTGTTGGTAATTATATTTCATGCTTTACCCTTGTAGGATAGCATAGATATTTGCATGCCTTCGATTTCAAAGTAGTCATTAAAAAGACATGTTATTGGTTTCTTGTTAATAGATCGATTGTTAATAACATCTCATTTCAAATCAGTCTTAGGTACAATAACTAGAGTTTCTAAATGTCATTTGCTTATGGATGAATAATAGTTGCAATGTTTAAAATCACGTGTAATTGGTCACTTTTTAGTTTGCACCTCTTTGTAGAAGTTAAATTAGATTTACTTCCATTTTGTTTATCTATCGCATTTGAAAGTCATTTAGATGCATTTTCTCCAATTCCGATTGCATTTGATACATTCCCTCAAAATCCTCAAGGAGAGTGGAATTAGATAATATAGATTAATTTATGAATTGTTCATCATTCTTTTGAATTGATAGTTAACTATTAAATTGTATTTCTTTATATTAACTAAATCAATCATCTTACCATGATAGAATAGTCTCTTGTTTTAAATATTAGTTGTACTTCAATTTATCTTGTAAGATTAGATTTCTGAATTTGCCTCATGGTTTAAGTTTGTATAGCCTTTTCCATTTTCAGTAATTGTTTAAGTAATTTCCATTTTTCGTAAGTAGCTTGTTTTCAATTAAGTCTCACTTTTCAGATTAGTATTTTCTTTTGCAATTTCCAAATCTTGTTTATAAGGTAGACTAGTATAGCTTGATACTATTCTGATCTGTTTGATAGTTCAGAACCCTTACTCAATTTTAGGTAGATTACCAGCTTCAGATTAGCTTAGATTAGTTCAATCCTTCAATCCTGCACATATAGTGTTTGCATCTCATAAGCTACCTTCTCGGGTTGACAATTAAGTGTTGAATTAGATAGCATATATTACACAAACAGATCCATCGGAATCGATGGATTCGCGATTAGAGCCACATTTTGGGTGCTATGGGAATTTTCGTCGGTCATCCCGAGGCCATTCAGGGACCCTTTGAGGATTTTCTCTGGGGCCATGGAACCTAATCTGACAAGCGGACTTGGATTATGTCGGCTCCCACAGGTGCACATGGCCATTGTGGACGGGTCCACGGTGGCCACGCACACCCGGGAGCCTTCAGATGAGAAATGCCCCCCTTGAGCGAAATTGGATCACCTCTCTTTCACATTTGTGAAGACCTGTGATCACTAAGGTTACTAATATCTTGTTCTAACACTAAGGCCATTTCCCTAGTAGAACACATGGAGAGCGGTGCTAACAGCTAACATGATTTTGGATGTCCACACTAGACGAGACCTCCAATTGCAATGATATATCGAATAAGGATTTATTCCTTCTCATACCATCTATCACACTGTTTTATTTGTAATTAGCTTCATGGAGGAATTCTCTATGGTTCATGAAAACACCCCTAGGAGAATATCTGAAGTCTAGGGAGTACAACTTGACTTGAGCTTGATCCTTCTGAGATTATATTGTTACATCCCTTGGAGGTTTATGATTAGGGTTTTTTTTATAAAAACCCTCAGTGAATTTTCTAAATAAGAAGAAGAGAAGCAGATGTATTGCATTGGACGACTTGTTTTAGTGATTCATGCATGTTATATCTCCTTGGTTCAGCTAGGGATTTCACTATTTTCCCTAGCTATTTGGAGATATATTGAATTGTACTAGTCTTGTGATAAGGCTCTCATGCATGTTCTTGAATTGCAATTTATAGTTTTATATGTATTGCTAATTTATCATAAGTACAAGATAATTTTGTTAAGTGATTTGACATCATCATTGAATAAGTTAAGGGTTGTTTTACTATTGTTATAATTGTTGTAAAAGTGAGTTTTCAGATTTGGTTTATGCATGATAAGTTTTCAATGCAACTATATCTAAAATAAGAACTAGGATATTTGTGTGAGGCTCCATGCAAATTCACTACAGCACAAAAGTGATTGTGACTAGGTGAAACTCTACTCTTTGAGGTTTCAGAGGCTTTGGATTAATTTGTTTCCTCCTACCATATTTAAGTATATAAAATATTTTTTAAGGGCATGCTAAAATATTCTAACGTATACATTCATTGTGGGTAAGACAGATGGACCACATTTCTTGCAAGGCCAAGGATTGGTTTACATTATATGTGTGTGATATCCATCGATGGAGAGTAGAGTTGAGATTTTTTGTGTGCCCATGATTGAGGGTCTAAGAGTATGTGAGATAATTGGGAACCCCAATTAAAAGGCCTCACAAAGGGAAATTCCAAGTAATTTTGAGAAAGTGACAAAATAGGTCAAAAGTTGAGCTTGTTCTAACACTAAGGTCATTTCCCTAATAGAAGACATGCAGAGTGGAGCTAATGCCTAACATGACATTGGGTGCTATCAATAGTGTTGTGCGATGCTGGAGTATAAGACCTAGGGTTTGAGGATTTAAATACCAGGATGGACATGTAGCCTTGGATACTAGAAATAGTGTTATATTGTAGTGTACTTGTGTGATGTGACATGGCTAGGGTTTGCATGCGATATCTCATATTAACATGTTCATTTGCTCTTGCATGTACCCCAACGTTACAAGAAAATGAAATATTTAAATTTATTTGCAAGGCAAATTTAAGGTCTTTGGAGATGACTGCAACCTTTGTATCTCATAATCACAAGCCATTGACATCATTGAAATATGAGATCGTGGTAGTGGAAGAAGTTGCAGAGGTGTTAGAGGCCTAAATAGTCAAATAGTTCAATCCCAACATAAAGCATCTCATTCTTATCACCAACCAAATGCATATTAGGGTTTGATGCTAGAATATAAGACCTAGGGTTTGAGGATTGAAATACCAAGATGGACATGTAGACTTGGATTCTATAAGTTGAGTTCTCTAGTGGTGTACTTGTGTGACGTGACATGGGTAGGGTTTTTAACCCTAATAAATATAATCATGCTAGTGGGAAGACATTGATTAACATAAGCTTGTTGTTGAAGCCAATGAGGGATTTGTAGATGTCCTAGAGATTATAGGGTTTTCGAGGAAACCTTAGGAGTTTAGCCTCAAATGAAAATGATATGTTTAGCCTCCAATAAATGATATGGGTGTAACTAGGAGTATTTTACCACTCAGGATGGGTTATATGGCACTAAACATGGTCAAACGATGAAACCTCGACCTTGGGACCAATGAATTGGAGTGGTTGGTGTAAAACATCAATGTATTGTAATAGTAACTTAATCATAACTCAAATATCAAATAAACGATATCAAATAAACTATCTGGCATGAATAACAATACTCATGCATGAATAAGCAATCACATGACTATACTATGTACCTCAATGAATTAGGCCTTCTGGATCCTCTCAGTTTTTTATTGTCTCGAACAACCTCTCGTGCTCTGCATGAGGTAGTAAGTAGCATACCTTGTTTGATGTCTCCACAGACATTGTTTGCAGTTGGATGTTTGTACCAACGATCAAGTGCGTAAAGTGATACATCTGTGAACCTGGTCTATAATCCTTGTATGTGTAGCCATTGCTATTTGGTCCCTTTCCATCTATTGTAAGATATTCCCCCTGAACAACCATCGATCCAGTCAGAAAGGTAATGTCTTCACTATCGGTTAATGATGCGAGGGGGGTTTTCTTCCCCTGGATGCATCGTGACAACCAATAATTCATCCCAATTTCAATGTCTGTTGGGGAGACAACTGCATAGATGTGTCCTACAAAAATGCATTTTACGGTCATATTCCAACAAGTAGTGGTTTGATAACTTGGATAATTACAAAAACAAGGAGGGAACCGGGATATGCATGCAAAAATGTTTACGTGGCTGTACAAGATCAGATATATGATCATATTCATTTGAAATAGAGGATTAGCCTTCCTCTAACTGGATTGTTTCAACAACTGCATGTAAGTCCACTGCAAGTGATACATGATCCCATTCATCAACCAAATCCATTGATTCACATTCATCCCACTCACAACTGCTGCAAGGCCCACAAAAGCAAGCAAGTTTCCGCGTCCATATTTCAAATAAGGGGTTGTTTGAGCTTTGAACCGAATGAAATCCACGAGTGCCTTGCACAGTACTACAACTATAAGAACATGATCGATCTATATCAACCACATGCCAGAAATTTTTGACAACATGTCCTCTACCCGTTGGTTTGTGCTGCTCCGTGGTTTGATCTGACAATTTTGCAGAGCACCTTCGAACTATGGATTCTGCATCTTGAATATGCGGGTTTGACATGCACCTCATCTCCTCCCTTTGTAGGGAAGTTTTGAGACATGCTCCAGCCCCATCATGCTCTCCCTTTCCATGCTCGATCTCAAAATAGTTCCATATATGCAGCACATCATAAGTCTTGTGCAAAATACTCAACCACTGGAATACACGTGCATTTTTTAACTGGCCTGCACAACCATCTGACCATATCCAATGTTGATCCATCTGTATACCTATCTCCTTCAGCTGATCATAGAAAATTATGAAGCAATGCTACACATAATGCAGGTCATGGCACCTGTTGTCACTGATGTAGAAGTTGGTCTCTTTCAATATTATCCCCATGGCATTGCTGCTCTCTGGTGCATTCCTATACGTGATATGGACCATTATGCTAACTTGGTCTGAATGGTAGTATTGACTTTGAATCTCATTCTGTGGCTGCAGGGTGTAGTTTTCAGCAAAGTCCACAACTGAAAATACTCTGACATTGGGAAAGGTGTCCCTGCACTGTCTGTATTGTTCATCCTGCCCTCGTGCTACATGAACATGTTGTACATACTGCTTTGTCTTTTGGTAGAATTCCTTGTGTTCATATAGATTCATCAAGCTTGCTTGGAATTGTGAATGTAGAATCCCCTTGGCTTGAAATTGTGAATGTAGTTCTCCTCTTGGAGCTTGAAATTGTGAATTTAGAATCCTCTTGAAGCTCGCTAATTGTGAATGTGGAATCCTCAATTCCAAATGCTACCTGTAGAATCCTCTTCAAGCTTGTTGATTGTGAACATAGAGTGTCTTGAGCTTCCTCAATTGCCTTGAACCATGATTGTGAAGTATACTGTTGTATCGGAGATGGGAAGACGGGAAGAGAAAAAGCGGGATTTCGGGTATAAACACATTTTGCAGAATTTTTGCACAGACAAAATGCGCATGCGCGTTATGTATAGAAAAAACACGCTAGAGTTATGGAAAAACTAAATGCACTCCCGTTTCTGGAATGTTAAAAATAATCATAGGAATTTAATATGTTTGGTGCACGTCTAAATAACACCTACTTGCACAAAACGAGAGAGCATTTCTTCATGCAAAAACGCGCTAGCGTTATTGTAATCATCAAAACGTTATTCAATAGTTTATTTAATAGTTTCTATGGGTTAGGGGGTTAAATAGGGATTTGGTGTTAGGGGCTTAGGGATTAGAGATGGGGGGTGGTTAGTTAAGGGTAAGGGGATAGAAGGGGGGTTAGTTAGGGGTAAGGAGCTAGGAGGGGGAGAGAGAGAGAGAGGTGTAGAAGTCAGGAAGAAAGAGTGAGAGAGGGAGGGGTAGTTAGGGGTAAGGTGCTAGGAGGGGAAGAGAGAGAGAGACTAAGAGAGGGGGTTAGTAATGGTTGGTGGGGGAGCAGGGAGAGAGAGAGAGAGAGAGAGAGGAGAGGGTGTTAGTTGTAGGGAGTGAGAATGAGATACGGGAGGTGTGGTTAGAGGTAGGTGGAGGTGTAGGGAAGAGAGAGGGACTGAGAGAGTCTGGGTTAGTAAGGGCTAGGGAGAGGAGGGGAGAGAGATAGATAGGAGGGGGTTCTGGGCTAGGGGGAGCAGCAGAGAGATAGAAAGAGTATGATGGTTAAAGATGGGCAAGAGGTTAGGGAGAGGGAGAGGGGGTTTACAAGGAGAGAGAGAGAGAGGTATAAAACCAGGGAAGAGAGAGTGATGATGACAATGATGAGGATGATGATGAAGACGACGATGACGACGACGACGATGATGATGATGATGATGATGATGAATATCATGATGAAGATGATGATGACGTTGAATATGGTGATGATGATAATGAAGATGATGATAATGAAGATGATGATAATGATGAGGATGATGATGATTATGATGATGATGATGATGATGGTGATGATGATGATGATGATGATGATCATAATGATGATGACATTGAAGATGATGGTGATGATGAAGACGATGAAGATGATGGTGATGACGACCACAACGATGATGATGATGATGATGATGATGATGATGAATGATGATGAGGAGGAGGAATATGGAGATGATGATGATGGTGATGAGGATGATGATGATGATGAAGATGATGATGATGAAGATGATGATGAATATGACGATGAGGATGATGAAGATGAAGATGATGGTGATGGTGGTGATGGTGATGATGATGATGATGATGATGATGGTGATGATGATGATGATGATGATGATGATGATGATGGTGATGATGATGATGATGATGATGATGATGATGATGATCAATCATCAATCATCATCATCATCATCATCATCGTCATCTCCATCTTCATCATCATCATGTAGTGGTAGGGGAAGGGGGATTAGAAGAGAGAGAGGGGGGGGGAGAGAGAGAGAGAGAGAGAGGTGTAGAATTCAGAAAGAAAGAGTGAGAGAGGGGGGGTTAGTTAGGGGTAAGGGCCTAGGAGGGGGAGAGAGAGAGAGACTGAGAGAGGGGGTTAGTAATGGTTGGGGGGTGAGGAGGGAGAGAGAGAGAGAGAGAGAGAGAGAGAGAGAGGAGAGGGTGTTAGTTGTAGGAAGTGAGAAAGAGAGATGGGAGGTGTGGTTAGAGGTACATGGAGGTGTAGGGAAGAGAGAGAGACTGAGAGAGCCCGGGTTAGTAAGGGATAGGCTGAGGAGGGGAGAGAGATAGAGAGGAGGGGGTTTTGGGTTAGGGGGAGTAGTAGAGAGATGGAAAGAGTAGTATGGTTAGGGATGGGGGAGACGTTACGAAGAGGGAGAGGGGGTTTACGGAGAGAGAGAGAGAGAGACGTGTAAAACCAAGGAAGAGAGAGTGATGATGATGATGATGATGATGGTGATGATGATGAAGACGACGATGATGATGATGACGATGATGATGATGAATATCACGATGAAGATGATGATGATGATGATGAAGATAGTGATGATGATGATGATGATGATGATGATGATGATGATGATGATGATGATGATGATGATGATGATGATGATGATGGTGATGATGATGATGATGATGATGATGATGATGATGATGATGATGATGACGACGATGAAGATGATGGTGACGATGACCACAACGACGACGATGATGATGATGAGGAGGAGGAGGAGGAGGAAGATGGAGATGACCATGGTGATGATGAAGATGGTGATGATTATGATGATGAAGATGATGATGAATATGACGATGAGGATGATGAAGATGAAGATGATGGTGATGATGATGATGAGGATGATGATCAACATTCATCTCATCATCATCCTCATCTTCATCACCGTCATTTCCATATTCATCATCATCATCTTCATCTTCATCATCATCATCATCATCATCATCATCATAATCATCGTCATCGTCATCCTATTCCTCATATTCATCATCGTCATCTTCATCGTCGTCATCATCATCATCTTTGTCATCTTCATCATCATCATCATCCTCATCACCACCACCACCATCAACATCATCATCATCATCATCGTCGTCATCTTTATCTTCATCCTCATCATGATCATGATCATGGTCATCATCATCTTCATCATGATATTCATCATCATCATCATCATCATCGTCATCATCATCATCATTGTCATCTTCATCATCATCATCATCATCATCACTCTCTCTTCCATGGTTTTACACCTCTCTCTCTCTCTCTCTCTCTGTAAACCCCCTCTCCCTCTCCCTAACCTCTCCCCCATCCCTAAAAATCCTACTCTTTTCTTCTCTCTGCTACTCCCCCTAGCCCAAAAACCCCTCCTCTCTATCTCTCTCCCCTCCTCTCCCTAGCCCTTACTAACCTGGGCTCTCTTAGTCTCTTTATCTTCCCTACACCTCCACCTACCTCTAACCACACCTCCCATCTCTCTTTCTCACTCTCTACAACTAACACCCTCTCTTCTCTCTCTCTCTCTCTCCCTCCTCCCCCCCCAACCATTACTAACCACCTCTCTCAGTCTCTCTCTCTCTCCCCCTCCTATCCCCTTACCCCTAACTAAGCCCCCCTCTCTCACTCTTTCTTCCTGGCTTCTACACCTCTCTCTCTCCCTCTCTCTCTCTCTGCCCCCTCTCTCTCTCTTCTAACCCCCCTTCCCCTACCACTACATGATGATGATGAAGATGATGACGATGATGAAGATGGAGATGATGATGATGATGATTGATGATTGATCATCATCATCATCATCATCATTTCATCATCCTCATCTTTATCATCATCACCATCATCATCATCATCACCATCACCATCACCATCACCATCACCATCACCATCACCATCATCTTCATATTCATCATCCTCATCATCATATTCATCATCATATTCATCATCATCATCATCCTCATCACCATCTTCATCATCCTCATCATCATATCCTTATTCCTCCTCCTCCTCATCATCATCATTCATCATCACCATCATCATCATTGTGGTTGTCATCACCACCATCTTCATCGTCCATCATCACCATCATCTTCAACGTCATGATGATGATGATGATGATGATGATGATCATTATTGTCATAATCATCAGCATCATCATCATCTCCATTATTATCATCATCATCTTCAACATAATCATCATCTTCATCATGATATTCATCATCATCATCATCATCATCATCGTCATCTTCATCATCATCCTCATCATCATCATCATCACTCTTTCTTCCCTGTTTTTACACCTCTCTCTCTCTCTCTCTCTCTCTCTCTCTCTCTCTCTCTCTTTGTAAACCCCCTCTCTCTCTCCCTAACCTCTCCCCCATCTCTAACCATCATACTCTTTATATCTCTCTGCTACTCCCCCTAGCCCATAACTCCCTCCTCTCTATCTCTCTCCCCTCCTCTCCCTAGCCCTTACTAACCTGGGCTCTCTTAGTCCCTCTCTCTTCCCTACACCTCCACCTACCTCTAACCACACCTCCCACCTCTCTTTCTCACTCCCTACAACTAACACCCTCTCCTCTCTGTCTCTCTCCCTCCTCCCCCCCCAACCATTACTAACCCCCTCTCTCACTCTTTCTTCCTGGCATCTACACCTCTCTCTCTCTCTCTCTCTCTCTCTCTCTCTCTCTCAGTCTCTCTCTCTCTCCCCCCTTTTCCAACCCCCCTCCTAGCCCCTTACCCATAATGAACCCCCCTCCTATCCCCTTGCCCCTAACTAACCACCCCCTAACCCATAGAAACTATTAAATAAACTATTGAATAACATTTTGATGATTACAATAACGCTAGTGCATTTTTGGATGAAGAAACGATCTCTCATTTTGTGCACGTAGGCGTTATTTAGTTGTGCACCAAACATATTATATTCCTACGATTATTTTTAATATTCCAGAAACGCGAGTGCGTTTTGTCTGTGCAAAATTTCTGCAAAATGTGTTTATACCCGAAATCCTGCATTTTCTCTTCCCGTCTTCCTGTTTCCCATATAGCAGGATACTTCACAATCACGGTTCAAGGCAATTGAGGAAGCTCAAGACACTCTATGTTCACAATCAACAAGCTTGAAGAGGATTCTACAAGTAGCATTTGGAATTGAGGATTCCACATTCACAATTAGCAAGCTTCAAGAGGATTCTACATTCACAATTTCAAGCTCCAAGAGGAGAACTACATTCACAATTTCAAGCTTCAAGGGGATTCTACATTCATAGTGCCAAGCAAGCTTGATGAATTTATATGAACACAATTGAAGAAGAATCTACATTCACTAGTGAGCAAGCTTGAAGAATCTATATTCACAAATGAAGAATTTCCTATATTCACAAGTGAGGTAGAATATTTACTTTCACATTGAGCTAGATTGATGAATCTATATTCACAATTGAGGTAGTATCTATATTGACAATTGAGAAAGCTTGAAGAACCTATATTCACAATTGAGAAAGAATTTGGATATTTGAATAGTTGAGCACACCTCTAGAATCTATTTTCTTAGTATTGCTCATTGTGGTAATGGGGAATTCATGCAATCGAAAAAGGAAATCGACAAGGAAAGAGAAGCCTTAAGAAACCATGGAAGAAGTTAGTGAAAATAAAAGATTGGACATGTGGAATCGAAGGCATTCCATGGAAACTCATCCAATTCCAGCCGTAGATGATGCCACGGTCGTTCCTACCCATCCACCTCAAGAAACATGAAGAAATTCACTAGAGGGGCCCTCAATTTCAACAACATTTGATGAACAAGCACCCAACATTTCAATTCCCACATCAAGTCAACCTCAAAATATGGTAGTGAATGACTTGTTGGGTAGTGGTTATACAAGCGATGAAGTTAGAGAGGAATTGAGTGGAGGATTTACAATGGAAGAAGCAAATGTTATGGAGACCGTCCAAGAGAATGAAAGACAAGAGGCTCCTATTGAAACGCCAGAGTGTCCTGGTGATGTTGTACATGCTCCAGTTCCAACAGCCTTACCTCCATTAGAAACTGTATGCTGAAGAAATCCGAAACATATACAGGTTGATGAAACTCTCATTAGTTCACTTGAAGGTACGTTGTCTAAACGTGCTATTGATTATCAAACTCGACAAATACTTGATAATTTTTTTTATTCTAAATGTGATGGGGACAAGTGCAAATTATTTTTATCATTGTTAAAATCTAGGTCTATGGTTGTTGTTAGAAGAACGTTAAAGATAAATATGACCAAAAAGTTAGAACCAAGTTCTCATATTGTTAAAATTTTAGTAGATGCATTTAGTACAATTGGAAAGAAATCTCGCTCAAAGATCGCAATGCGTCTCGTCTTATGTTGTCTCAATCAGTCGTGAGCAAAAACACTAGCGCACTTCGTTTTCTTAAACCTACATCCAAAATTATTAATTTGAATGTGAAGACACTTCGTAGGTATTGTGTTAGAAGAGAACAACTTGAAACCGCTCAAACAGATGTTTGGGCCTTCATTGGCACGTTTCCACGCTCTGATATAAAGCTCATTGATGCGGTAAAGGGATTAGTGCAATCATTTTGGCATGACAACACTAGACCCTCTTCAAACCAAAACGATTTTTTAAAATTGAGAAGGGATTCAAAGGATTGTGAGCCACACATTAAACATTTTCTTGATATGACACAAACAGAATTATATGAGAGATTTAGGAATGAACATAACGAACTTGACTTGGGCCAAAGATCCTTTGAAAAATGCAAACCATGGTATGTTAAAATAAACACAATTCGTAACAGATGTTGTTGTCAATACCACATTGAGTATGGTTACTATGATGACACATATACATATATTTTTCGTGTATTGCATAACACTCTTCTGCATGAATGCTCAGCTACATTACCGCCAATACCATCTAGAGACTTTATTCATAGCATTTTGTGTAGCAGTCCAAACGATTGCACATTTTATCAAAAAACTTGCATAGATGGGACATGCCCAGGGTGTGGTGGATTCACATTATTGGAAAAATGCATAGATGCGACCGATGAGCATGAACTTGGGAGGTAGGAGGTGAACTTGCAGTCATTCAAATATGTCACGTATGATATTGATGGAGGGAACAAAAGAAAAAAATACAATTGGTCACTTCTCAAGTTGGTAATGAGCTATTGGATACTATTTTTCCTTCAGATTGCAATTTCATATGTAACAATCTATTGATATAATGTCTTTATTGTTGATCTACCAGGTACGGGTTTGCGACTTCATGGAGGAATTCTTTGAAAAGACACAACAATATGTAAAGCATGTGCATGTGGCTCATTGGCAAGATGAACAGTTTAGAATGTGCATGGATACATATCGTATCGGGACTATCCTGTCAATGGTCGATTTTGCGGAAACTAACTACACTCTTCAACCACAAAATGAGATTCAGGGTCAACACTATCACTCAGACCAGGTCATCCTAATGGTCCATATAACCTATAGACATGGGGCAGATAGTACTGAAGACAACAGGGTTATATTGAAGGAGTATCACTTCTACATAAGTGATGACAGGTGTCACGACTTGGCTTTTTTACAACACAACTTTCAAATGTTCTACAATCACTTGAAGGATAACAATATACCGATGGAACAACATTGGATTTGGTCTGACGGATGTGCATGGAAATTCAAAAATGCCCGTGTCTTCCAATGGTTGTGTATGCTCCAAAAAAGGCACAAGGTGCCACATATTTGGAACTATTTTGAGACCGGAAATGGAAAAGGTGAAAATGATGGAGCAGGTGCATGCATAAAGACTGCATTACGCAAGCAAGAAATGAAGTTCACAGATGGACCTATCATCCGAAATGCAAAAACCATCGTTGAATGATGTGCTTCACTCATGGGGGAGGGATCAATAAGGAAGGAAGATCACTCAACCAAGAAAGCACATGTGGTTAGATATTTTTGGGAGGTGGTGGATGTAGATCATTCAGAGTTATATGAGTGCAAGACCATCCAAAGAAATCGTGCATTTCATTTAGATAAAACGTCGGCTAATGCTATACTTGAAATGTGGACAAGGAAACTGTCATGTTTTTGTTCTCCATGCAGTAGTGGTGAATGGGGCAAATGTGAATCCATGGATTGGGTTGATAGTTGGGACCATGTATTCACTCCCCATTGGTCGATGGATAGATACAGAATTATCCCAGTTGGAGGAGGACCAATCAAGTATGTCACCATACTATGACCACATATCAGATCTCGTACAACTAGGTTCGATTAATATTTTTATATTTTTGACAAGTAGTTGTGTATAATTAGCTGTGTATATTTTTGATATTTTTGACTACTAGTTGTGTCTAATTAGTTGACTGAAACGTTGGAACTATATTTTCTCCAGGGCACATATACGCAGTGGTTTCCCCGAGACGCAATGCATGGCGCACTGACTATTGGCTGGCACGTTGCTTAGAGGGGAAGCAAACCCTAAATGTCATGTTGTGGGACTTTGAGGGAGTTGATTTTCCGATTTGGTCGATGGTTATAAAGGGAGAATATTTGAACGAGGTTTCCCACTAACCAAATAGAAAAGGGTATACATATGAATATTATAGACCAGGTGATATTGTATACCATTATACAAACTTATTTATTGGCACAAACCTCCAGCTGCAAACAATGCCAAGGAATAAATCATTAAAGGCACGATACTTATTTCCTTATTCCGAGCACGAGAGGTTAAAGGAAACCATTGGTATTCGAGGTGATCCTGATGGTCTAGTCGAATGACCATAGGTAGGTAATCTGGTATGTGGTTTGCATGTTTTATCAAGTACTTTGTTATAGGTATGTGGTGTACATGTATGCTATGATTTTGTTTCATGGTCTCATTGAGTATTGACATTAATATTTTGACTATTGCAGCCATACATTGATAGCTTGATAGATTGATGAATTGCATAGACTTGGTACAACTTGATAGATTGATAAATTGCATAGACTTGGTACAACTTGATAAATTGCACAAGTTTCGTCATGGATTTGTTTTCATAAAAAGTTTATGGACAATGCGCTCATGTCGGTCTATCGCAAACACACTTTCCAAAAATTACAACATTCAGTTTTGTTGCTTGGTTTGGTTATTATGCCCAAGGATGAATTTTCCATCTCTCCTTTTGACACTTGACCTAAATGAAATTGGAGGCACGAAAATAAAACTGTGCATTGAAAGGACATGTCATTAGTTGCAATACATCTATTCCATAATGATATTAAAATTGTGCATTGAATTAATGCCTAGCTCTATTGACGTTTAGTAAGATTCTGTTGCTTTAACAAGAGTGTTGGCATAGCTTTAGAAGGGGAACGCTAGCCATAAGTTCCCGGTGGGTGCTAGGGGTGCCCCTCTCCTCCATTCCCATAAGTTCCCGGTGGATGATTTTGCAAAGTTGACCCCCGTGTGCAAAAATTGCACACTCCCTTACTGAGCAAAACCCTAGTTTCCAAAATGGACCTACAAGGTGACACCTGAGCCATGGGAATGGAGGAGAGGGGCACCCCTAGCACTATCTCGATGTCCTGAATCGAACGGAGTCGATTGTTTTTCGATCCGAGCCACATTTATAATTCTATGGCTCGTTCCATCTTGCATCCAAAAGGCCTTCAGGGACACCTGCTGGATACCTACCGGGGGCATAGAATTCCAACCGTGCAACAAAAACGGGTTTCGGGGAGTCCTGAAGTGTGTCTAGGAAGGTTCCATCCAGGAACACTAGCCATAAGTGCTTGGTGGATTATTTTGCAAATTAGAACCCTGGGTGCAAAAATTGCATACTCCCTTATTGAGCAAAACCCTAGTTTCGTAGATTAACCGGCAACTATTGCATTAGATAGCTTCATTGAATCCATTAAAATTCAATTGGACATGACATGAATAATTTAAATTCAACACCTTAGCTAGCTTCATTTCGTTCAGTGATGGGCCTAATTTGACAGGAGCATGGGAACCCGAACTCCATTAAAATTCAATTGGACCCATTAAAATTCAATTGGACGTGACATGAATGATAAAAATTCCAGCCGGAAACGCTAGCCAAAAGTGCCTAGTGGATGATTTTGCAAAGTTGACCACCGTATGTAAAAACTACACACTTCCTTACTGAGCATCCGGTACGTTGATGCTTTAAATGATGAACTGTCACCTACCCAAATTTTGAGAATAATTACTTTATTTTGCAAAATACTTTATGTTAAATTATAATTACAAAGTTTTGTAATTATGACCAAATTTGGTCAAAGATGACTGTAATGACTCATTATTATTATTTAATAAATTAAAATAGGAGACAAACACTCAAGAAAGTTGTTACAAGAGTGTTCAGAGACCCACTAGGAGGAATGGAAGCTGCTAGAAGGCATGGGACATATGGCAACATTTTCACTCCACCACTAGCTGTTGGTATGGGACAACTACCCCTAAAATTATGGCATTATTCTCCAGGTGGAGGAGTGAGCAGGTAGCTCATTTAATGACCAGTTAATCACTAAAAAGGCCTAGGCAACCTATATAAGGAAATTCGAATTGAGCAAGCAGCTCTTACAACATTTTCTTGCAGAAATATTCCTCATGTGCATAAGGTGATGATTGAGAGATTCGAATTAGGGAGGCTGTGCGAGAGTGCAACTGTAAGTCTGCAAATTATTTCTGAAGAGGAAAACTAGAGGCATTGGTGCAGGTCTCTTTGACTGCTGAGTCTGTAAGACTGGAAAAATTCTTGTTGCTGCAAGGGGATGTCCTAAGCTTCTAAGTTTCTTCCTCCTGGTGGTTCAGTGATCAGGATCGGGGGTCCTAAGACAAGCATATTGACTATTTTAAGGAGCAGGTTGGGTGGAACATGCTTCTTGGGTGATTGTCCTCTTATCTATTGGTTTAGGTTCTATCTTTATATTTGTCAACTTGTTTTTACATTAAAAGATGTCGGATTCTACATTATAGAAGTATTAACTCAGGCATGCAAAAGAAATTATTTTATGTTCTGAATGAAAAAGTTGTGTGAAAAATTTGTTTTGATAATCATCTCTATATTTTTCCCCATGTTGTTTTCTGCATAGTACTCTAGTATAGAGAAGCAAATTAAGAAATATTAGAGATGGGGCAAAATTTCATTGATTGGATTAATGATTCCAGTAGTGATTTTTGTTAGGATTTCGTCCTCTATTTAAACACAGTAAACATTATAGTATAGCATCAACAGCAGCATAGCATTCATTTAACTAATACCTTAAAGAAAAACACAGTATGTTTCTACATAGTTCCATATATATATAATTATCTTAACTATATTTATTTCAGATAGTAAGCAAATACACATCAATATTATACATTTCAGGTTTCTTTATAGTAACTGTATTTTCAAGAATAATAGCAGCTGCAAGAATTGACTTCTGCACCAGATTTATATGATTTCCATTTCAAATACATCTTTTTCAAATAGAAATATCATGCAATTAAACATTTATTTCCCCTAAATATTTCCAAGTAAGGTATCGCCTAGAATTTTAGCATCTGCAAAATCTATTCTCTGCATCGAGTTATCATATGTAAACTTATTATTTCCTTCTCTAAACTTTCAATCCTGATTTCATTTACCAAACATCTGCACAGTAATATAAAAAAACCCTAAGTTATCGCAAGACTGAGAATCCAAGCCTCTATTTGGATTCACGGTATATAAATTCATTATCAAGCCACTCACGGCAAAACACAGATAGTTATTTCATAACAGACCTATCATCTAACCCTAGACAATAGTCCATTCTTTTCATTTACTATCCCTCGTATTAAGAATACAACAAGACATTTAAAACATCAAGTAACTTCGCTAGGCCGAGGGTATTATTATTTATTTTCCCAAACCCTAGCTAGTATTTCAAAACCACTCGATGGCCAGTTTAGAGCTTGAACATGAAAACAATGTACAAACATATAGCAAACAAAAGCTACAGATGGGGTTCTTTTTGTAACACAATAGAACACTGTGGTATAGCTCTTCCCAAGCCACTTGATAGCCGAGCTTCATCTATTCACTATTCCAAATACAAAAAAAACAACAACGATGACGAAGTACAGGAAAAGAAATCCATCTACAGACAACCATCGTGGTTCGGCACCACCTCAACAATTGTTCAAACAGTCATCAAACCGCACTTCAATCAAAAGGGAAACATGTCATTCACGATGAGCTTCTGTGCATAAGGAGTGAGTGAAAACCTCAACTCTCAAGCTTCGTAGCCATCCTCAAAAATATATATAACAAATTTTACATTACGGTGCCACAGTACACAGGGTTTACCCCCTATCAATCCACCATATTAAAATACGACCATGGAGCAACATCTACCCTTAGCAAACAACAAAATTCATTACTGAACCGAGCAACAAAACAAACAAATGAGGGTTACCCTCTGCACACTATACATCAAAGCAAAACTTTTAAAACAAAAAAGAAACTCGATACTCGGCCATCGCCCAAACAAGGCCGGTTAGACCCAACTCTTGGCACTTTGTGAGTCACCATCAAACCATGAAAAGGGCACCTACGAGGCTTCGAGAACCACCAGAACTTACCGGAGTTAGATGTATCATCTCCATCCCAAAGAAATTCTGCTATCAACCCCTTGCGAAGTAGGTACCTACCATGGATACAGTGTCGAAGGGTTACAAACGGAGAAACTTATTATAAAAACAGTAACACTGTAAAAAAAAGGAATTTCACTTGTGAACACTTACCGCTAGGTTTGGAACCCTAAACTTCGGCACGTCACATTGGTAAGAACGACGGGGTTGGATGGATTCGATAAACAACGACGAGCTAGACACTAAGAACCTTATCACAATTGGAGGTTGAACCGAGGACCTCAGTACTTGGCAGGAGAAAAACCGCTTACAACCACCATTGTCGAAACGTAGTGCTTTGACACCAGAAAATGAACTTGCAACTTTTGACACTATTGCCCAGAGGTCCAAGGTTCGAGATCGAGGAAGGAGTCCTCATAACCCACTCTGAAACCCTAAAATCACAACAGCCTGTCAGCTCTACGATCTCCCTCCAAAAACGTAACAATGAATGCCAGAAAAACCAAATTTCATTATTTACAATGCGAGAATCGGGTATCATCCTCAGCCTCAGATCTCGCATAGATCGACGGTGGATAATTTCCCATTGAAGCCCGTCGATATTTGAACCACGATTGCAATCAATATTGCATTGATTGTCACTTCTACCAAGTTGCCTAGTCAACGGTACGAGAGTTAGAGCATAGCACAGCTCGGCTTAGTGTGATACTGCAAACAGTTTCGATCACGTGACACCAGCCAACTCGACCTCCACTTCACTTCACGAATGTGCAACGTATGTTAAGCCTTAAATTCAATGGTTGGAAGCATTAACAATCCCCACCCTGTCGCGATCAACACTTTGCAGCATTAGTTTTCATAGTGTACAATTAGTATATATGGATGCGATATTTGATTAATAAACCAATGTAACAACCTGTATTCTTATGCCTTATGTTATGCGAATGCTTATTAATTTGGAACCCTATTGTCACACCTCAGTTGATGAACATTACGGTAATTGTATGCACTACAATAATATTGTGACATTAGTTAATCCTTCAAGTGTTAGAACAGGTCTTAGGTAATTGCTTTTCATTGCTCATATTTTCTCCTCTATAATATATGAATAGGCACATAGGGCATAGTTTTATACTTCATACATTAACCATGTATTGCTAGAACAATTGATATGTGTGAGACTTAGACAAGGCCTAGGTCAAGTTGGTGCACAACCATAATGATAATTCATAATACCAGTATCATATTCACAAGTAATTCAATAAATAAGACATTGGGATAATGGTATTACTGTTGGGTGTCATAAATACTAGCCTTTTGGATGATTTTCGTAGATGATAATTATAGTCATGCAAAAGCAATTAAGGGCGTGATTTTGATAACATTGGAAAATCCGAAAGTCAACATGTAGACAAAGTTGAGAACCAAGATAATCATACCTCCGGTGAACCTGTTCCACAATGAAGTATTTTAACATTCTAATTATACTTTGACGATAATTGAAAGACACATGTACTCTTATCGCTTATGACGTAGAATTTTCTTACCTGCAGTCTGCACATGGAAACAGGACTCAAATGCCTTAGCTAAACATAGCTAAGTAAGCTTTAGGGTACCCCGTAGGACCACCCTCTCAACATCTTCAAAAGCAACTTTTAGAACCTTGTCATTTAAAAACTCTATCATAAAATATCATGAATTACAGATAACACAAATAAGAACAATGCCGTAAGCATATGAAAAGTGGTATGATGTGTCACAGTCAATAATTTGTCTTTAGTTAAAAGCCGCAATAATTAATTGTTTACGGCATTAATGACTTTGTTAATTAATGTTGCATTTACAAGCATTTAATATTTCCACACTTACGATTATTAACATTTATTGCTGATTTAAAATTTTTTAAATTTTTATGGAATTAAAGGGATATTACATGAACTCTTTCCTTTATGACATTATAGGGATGCTTACCCTGCATTTAACGGAGGCATTAATTAGTTAATGGATTCCTTGTTCGGAGCGTAGATAAAAACCTTGTCACATTACAAAATCCTTGCAACATCATATAAATTAATAGGGGAAGCTGCCAATATGATCTCAATTTACGAGAAGCTTCCACGTAGCAATAATTTATACTCTATATAAAGTGAATATTATTACTTGTTTTAAAATTTGTTTCCCTCCCTTAACCCCGCTTTGTAGATATGTGTTGGTTATTGTTTGGAGGGAGTTAGAACCTTGTTTTGAGTGGCATAATGTTTTTCTTAAGCTTCATATTCATTTTTAGTTATTCCTTATCTTTTAGCTTGCCTTAGTTTTCCCTTCTAGTTGCACTTTGATCTGTAGTTAATACTTTATGTCTGATTTCTTAACTTGTTACTATTCTAGAACTCGTCAATTTCATTCTTAGTTTAGTTTACTTCATCTTTGTCAAGGTTGATTTTGGATTAAATCTTGGTAATTTCATTTTCAAATTTACCTTAGTTTTTCATGGTTTGATCATAAATCTCAGTTCAAGCATAGGATCTGCTCTTCTAATTTACATAATTAATGAAGATGTTCATGGATAGGATTTAATTCAGAAATAGAATAACCTTATTAAGTTTTCTACTTGCTTCTAGATCGAACTTATTTCCAAGTCATTTGCATATGCTTAGATTTCCTTAAATTTGCATTGGTAATTATATTCCATGCTTTAGCCTTGTAGGATAGCATAGATATTTGCATGCCTTCGATTTCAAAGTAGTCATTAAAAATACATGTTCTTGGTTTCTTGTTAATAGATCGATTGTTAATAACATCTCATTTCAAATCAGTCTTAGGTAGCATAACTAGAGTTTCTAAATGTCATTTGCTTATGGATGAATAATACTGTTGCAATGTTTAAAATCACTTGAATTGGTCACTTTTCAGTTTGCACCTCTTTGTAGAAGTTAAATTAGATTTACTTTCATTTTGTTTATCTATCGCATTAGAAATTCATTTAGATGCATTTTCTCCAATTCCGATTGCATTTGATACATTCCCTTAAAATCCTCAAGGAGAGTCGAATTAGATAATATAGATTAATTTATGAATTGTTCATCATTCTTTTGAATTGATAGTTAACTGTTAAATTGTATTTCTTTAGATTAACTAAGTCAATAATCTTACCAAGATATAATAGTCTCTTGTTTTAGATATTAGTTGTACTTCAAATTATCTTGTAAGATTAGATTTCTGAATTTGTCTCATGGTTTAAGTTTGAATAGCCTTTTCCATTTTCAGTAATTGTTTAAGTAATTTCCATTTTTCGTAAGTAGCTTGTTTTCAATTAAGTATCGCTTTTCAGATTAGTATTTTCTTTTGCAATTTCCAATTCTTGTTTATAAGGTAAAGTAGTATAGCTTGATACTATTCTGATCTGTTTGATAGTTCAGAACCCTTACTCAATTTTAGGTATATTACCAGCTTCAGATTAGCTTAGATTGGTTCAAGCCTTCAATCCTACACATATAGTGTTTTCATCTCATAAGCTACCTTCCCCGGTTGAAAATTAAGTGTTGAATTAGATAGCATATATTTCACCAACAGATCCATCGGAATCGATGGATTCGCGATCGGAGACACATTTTGGGTGCTATGGGAATTTTCGTTGGTCACCCCGGGGCCATTCAGGGACACTTTGAGGATTTGCTCCAGGGCCACGGAACCCAATCCGGTGAACGGACTTGGATTCTGTCGGCTCCCACAGGTGCACGTGGCCATTGTGGACACGTCCATGGTGGCCATGCACGCCCGGGAGCCTTCGGATGAGAAATGCTCCCCTTGAGCGAAATTCGATCACCTCTCTTTCACATTTGTGAAGACCTTTGATCACTAAGGTTATTAATATCTTGTTCTAACACTAAGGCCATTTCCCTACTAGAACACATGGAGAGTGGAGCTAACAACTAACATGATTTTGGATGTCAACACTAGAGGAGACATCCAATTACAATGATATATAGAATAAGGATTTATTCCTTCTCATACCATCAATATCACACTGTTTTATTTGTAATTAGCTTCATGGAGGAATTCACTATGGTTCATGAAAACACCCCTAGGAGAACATCTGAAGTCTAGGGAGGACAACTTGGCTTGAGCTTGATCCTTCTGAGATTATATTGTTACATCCCTTGGAGGTTTATGATTAGTTTTTTTTTATGAAACCCTAGGTGAATTTTCTAAATAAGAAGAAGAGAAGCAAATGTATTACATTGGACGACTTGTTTTAGTGATTCATGCATGTTATATCTCCTTGGTTCAGCTAGGGATTTCACTATTTTCCCTATCTATTTGGAGAGCTATTGAATTGTAATAGCCTTGTGATAAGGCTCTCATGCATGTTCTTGAATTGTAATTTATAGTTATATATGTATTGCTAATTTATCATAAGTACAAGATAATTTTGTTGAGTGATTTGACATCATCATTGAATAAGTTAAGGGTTGTTTTACTGTTGCTATAATTGTTGTAAAAGTGAGTTTTTAGATTTGGCTTATGCATGATAAGTTTTCAATGCAACTAAATCTAATATAAGAACTAGGATATTTTTGTGAGGCTCCATGCAAATTCACTAAAGCAAAAAAGTGATTATGACTAGTTGAAACTCTACTCTTTGAGGTTTCAGAGGCTTTGGATTTATGTGTTTCCTCCTACCATATTTAAGTATATAAAATATTTTCTAAGGGCATGCTAAGATATTCTAGCGTATACATTCATTGTGGGTAAGCCAGATGGACCACATTTCTTGAAAAGCCAAGGATTGATTTACATTATATGTGTGTGATATCCATCGACGGAGAGTGGAGTTGAGATTTTTTGTGTGCCCATGGTTGAGGGTCTAAGAGTATGTGAGATAATTGGGAACCCCAAGTAAAAGGCCTCACAAAGGGAAATTCCAAGTAATTTTGAGAAAGTTACAAATTAGGTCAAAAGTTGAGCATCTTGTTCTAACACTAAGGTCATTTCCCTAATACAAGACATGTAGAGTGGAGCTAATGCCTAACATGACATTGGGTGCTATCAATAGTGTTGTGTGATGCTATGGTATAAGACCCAGGGTTTGAGGATTGAAATACCAGGATGGACATGTAGCCTTGGCTGCTAGAAATGGTGTTATATTGTAGTGTACTTGTGTGGTGTGACATCACTAGGGTTTGCATGAGATATCTCATATTAACATGTTCATGTGCTCTTGCATGTACCCCAACTTTCCAAGAAAATGAAATATTTAAATTTATTTGCAAGGCAAATTTAAGGTCTTGGAGATGACTACAACCTTTGTATCTCATAATCACAAGCCATTGACATCATTGAAATATGAGATCATGGTAGTAGAAGAAGTTGCAGAGGTGTTAGAGGCCTAAATATTGAAATAGTTCAATCCCAACATAAAGCATCTCATTCTTATCACCAACCAAATGCATATTAGGGTTTGATTCTAGAGTATAAGACCTAGGGTTTGAGGATTGAAATACCAAAATGGACATGTAGACTTGGATTCTATAAGTTGAGTTCTCTAGTGGTGTACTTGTGTGACGTGACATGGGTAGGGTTTTTAAACCCTAATAAAGATAATCATGCTAGTGGGGATACATTGATTAACATAAGCTTTTTGTTGAAGCCAACTAGGGATTCCTAGATGTCCTAGAGATTATAGGGTTGCTGAGGAAAACCTAGGAGTTTAGCCTCAAATGACAAGGATATGTTCAGCCTCCAATAAATGATATGGGTGGAACTAGGAGTATTTTACCACTCAGTATGGGTTTTATGGAACTAAACATGGTCAAATGATGAAACCTTGACCTTGGGACCAATGAGTTGGAGTGGTTGGTGTAAAACATCAATGTATTGTAATAGTAACTTAATCATAACTCAAACATCAAATAAACGATATAAGATAACGATATCAAATAAACTATCTAACATGAATAACATTAATCATTCATGAATAAAAAATCACATGACTATACTATGTACCTCAATCAATTAGGCCTTCTGGATCCTCTCGGTTTTTTATTGTCTCGAACAACCTCTCGTTCTCTGCATGAGGTAGTAAGTAGCGTACCTTGTTTGATGTCTCCACTGACATTGTTTGCAGTTGGATGTTTGTACCAACGATCAAGTGCGTAAGGTGATACACCCGTGAACCTGGTCTATAATCCGTGTATGTGTAGCCATTGCTCTTTGGTCCCTTTCCATCTATTGTAAGATATTCCTCCAGAACAACCATCGATCCAGTCAGAAAGGTAATGCCTTCACTATCAGTTAATGATGCGAGGAGGGTTTGATTCCCCTGGATGCATTGTGCCAACCAATAATTCGTCCCAATTTCACTGTCTGTCGGGAAGACAACTGTGTAGATTTGTCCTGTAAAAATACATTTAACGGTCATATTCCAACAAGTAGTGGTTTGATAACTTGGATAATTACAAAAACAAGGAGGGAATTGGGATATGCATGCAAAAATGTTTACCTGGTTGTACAAGATCATATATGTGATCATATTCATTCGAAATAGAGGATTGGCCTTCCTCTAACTGGATTGTTTCAACAACTGCATGTGGGTCCACTGCAAGTGATACATGATCCCATTCATCAACCCAATCCATTGATTCACATTCATCCCACTCACAACTGCTGCAAGGCCCACAAAAGCAAGCAAGTTTCCGCGTCCATATTTCAAATAGGGGGTTGTTTGAGCTTCGAACCGAATGAAATCCACGAGTGCCTTAAACAGTACTACAACTATAAGAATGAAATCGATCTATATCAACCACATGCCAAAAATTTCTGACAACATGTCGTCTACCTGTTGGTCTGTGCTGCTCCGTGGTTTGATCTGACATTTTTGCAGAGCACCATCAAACTATGGATTCTGCATCCTGAATATGAGGGTTTGACATGCACCTCAACTCCTCCCTTTTTAGGGTAGTTTTGAGACATGATCCAGCCCCATCATGCTCTCCCTTCCATGCCCGGTCTCAAAATAGTTCCATATATGCAACACATCATAAGTCTTGTGCAAAATACTCAACCAATGGAATACACGTGCATTTTTGAACTGGCCTGCGCAACCATCTGACCATATCCAATGTTGATCCATTTGTATACCTCTCTCCTTTAGTTGATCAAAGAAAATTCTGAAGCAATGCTGCACATGATGCAGGTCATGGCACCTGTCGTCACTAATGTAGAAGTTGGTCTCTTTCAATATTATCCCCATGTCATTGTTTCTCTCTGGTGCATGCCTATACGTGATATGGACCATTATGCTAACTTGGTATGAATGGTAGTATTGACTTTGAATCTCATTATGTGGCTGCAGGGTGTAGTTTTCAGCAAAGTCCACAACCAACAATATTGTGCCATTGGGAAAGGTGTCCCTGCACTGTTTGTATTGTTCATCCTGCCATCGTGCTACATGGACATGCTGTAGATACTGCTCCGTCTTTTGGTAGAATTCCTTCATGAAATCGCAAATTTGTACTTGGTTCCACAAAACCAAGGGCATTAATACAATGTGACATTTGCAAGCTGAATATATATGTACAAATTCAACATGTACAGTATGAAAGTATGCAAAATTAGATTACCTGTGACTTCACCAATGCAATTTTTTTGCTTTCCTTCGCACTATCTACTTGATATGTTGTGTACTTGAAGTTATGCATTTCTACTGACATCCTCCCAAATTCCTGCTCCTCGGTTTCATGGATGCAATGGCTCAATAATGCAAATCCACTGCACCCGGAACATGTCCCATATAAACATGATCTTTTATAATATTTTTTTCCTTCGGGTCTTGGACACATTATGCTATGTATAAATTCTATGGATGCATTCGGTGGTTGTAATGATGGGCATTCCTGCACAATGTTAGTATGCAAATCACAAAATATATGTCTATATGTATCATAATAGTACTCAAATTCTACATGGTATCTACAACAACATGTGTTGCGATCAATGCAAATTCTAACGTACCAGGGTTTGCATTTTTCAAAGGACCTTTGGCCCAAGTTCAATTGTGTGTGCTCATTCTTGAACCTCTCGCAGAGTTCTATTTGTGTCGTGTCAAGGAAGTGTTTGACATGGGGTTCACACCCCGTAAGGCATTTTCTCAACTTTATCACATCTCTTTGATTTGATGACGGTCTAGTGTTATCATGCCAAAAATTTTGTACTAGTTCTTTAACAGCATCAATAAGCTTCATGTGTGAATGAGGTAACCTACCAACAAAGGGCCAACAATATTTTTGGCCTGGTGTCTCAATTTTTTCTCTAATAGCAGAATACTTTTGAAGATTCTTTATATCTACTTTAAATATTTTACGTGTGTGTGATAACAGGCGACGTTGACTTGTGGATTTGTCTACGATCGATTCCGACAGTCACCACGACGGGCCACATTAAAATCTTTTGTATGAGAAGTTTTTCCAATCAAATTAAATGCATATTGTAGATTTCTAACAACATGATCGTTGGCCTCTGAACTTCTAACTACCTTTATGCCCAAAATTCTCCTAACATGAACTAGACAATGTGATTTTAACAAAGCCAGAAACAATTGACATTTTGCTGCATCGGTTTTGGATTCAAAAAATTCTTTGATTATCCTATTACAATGGAAATCAATAGTGCGTTTGGGAAACTTACCTTCAATTCCTAAAAATGAACTTTCATCAACATGGATACAACTAGGAGTTCTTCGTCGTACGCTTGATAGTCGAGGCAAGGGAGTAGGAAAGGAAGTACGGGTCTCGTCACCGGTTTGTTGTGGCCCTTCGTTCACAATTTGGTCCTGCAAGGGAGTGTGTTCGACATGAGTGTGCTCTTCTTGGGGAGGTTTCCAATTAACAACCTGTTCAACATACATCCCTTCATGCTCGACATCAAGCAAGATTTGATTGACTTCAACCACTTCGTCGTTGCTTGTTGATGGATCTAAGGCACTAACATCTTGATGTCTACGGTTTTCCAAGTACAACCTGGCCTTTTCTCTTATCTCATGGGCCTTTTCAGGGGGCAGCTCCTTCCTTCTAGACTTTCTTTTATTATTAGTTAGTTTCCCATATTCAATACGTTTTTTAACAAAACAAAAATATCACCCCTGCAAAAATGAACAACAAATAAGATATTAAAACTCGATGTAGCAATTGATTATGTACAACAACATCTAGTGAGAATGATTTCATATAATCTTAAAAGCTATTGAGAATGCCATAGATATAACAAAAACATCACCTCTAGGAACTCAATTGGATGGTATTGGATGGTAGTATGGGATGTTAGTAGGAGCACGTTTCCTACAAAAGGAGAAGCTCCTACTCACTTCATTTTCTTGTTTTGGATGAGGGAAAATAGCCCCAAAAGATTACTTGAGTTTGATTCTTTAGGTGTTTGTGTGAGTTGTTGTACTGAAATCATGAGGAATTCAACAAATGCTTGTGTACTAGATGGAGTTATGTGATTATGAAAGCTTATTGGTGGTGATGCAAGCAAGTTTTTTCTAATTATCTTCATGAAAGGTTCAAAGCATTGCTTGTTGCATGTTGTAGTTTTTTTTGTGGTAAGATGTTTTTTTTGTCTATGTTGAAGATTAAGAAGACTAAAATACATCTATCATACAATTCATGAAGAAAAACTAAAATAGATACAATTCAAACAAAGTGAATGAAGACTAAAATACATTTAACAAGAGGAAGAGTTCACCATACCTCAAGGATTATGATTGCTCTTTGCTTCAAATGTAAAATGATCTTTTGATGTATCCACTATATGTAAGAAGAGTTCAAGTGTGTCCAAGCAACACGAGAATTCAATCCAAGGAGCCAAATAGAGTCCAACTGTTGTGTATTCAATCAAAGGAGCCAAATAGAGCCCAACTAGTGTGTATTCAATCCAAAGAGCCAACTAGAGCCCCAACTCTTGTGTATTCTATCCAAATAGTCAAAGAAACACCAAATGGTGTCTGAATTGACTCCAAGATGCAAATGGTTGTCGGACTATGCGTGAGAACAACAAAAACATGCGTGGAATAAGAGAAAAAAATGGGGGACAAGGCACGGGTTATTTTGTGATTTTTATGCTCAACAGGGACGCGCACACGCTAGTAGTGCGTGCGCGCTCCTGTTGAACGTTAAATAGTTTGGTGGGTAACATTTACTTCATTTATTGCCAAATAAATTGATATGTTTCAATTTGTTTCTGGAGCACCTCCACCATAAAGGCCTTTAGGCCCTCTTCTAAACATTAATCCCTAAGTGCATAAGTGCACAAGATGATGAGGAGGAGGAGGGTGATGACAATGAAGATGATCATGATGCAGATGAAGATGATAAAGATGATGATGTTGATGAAGATGAAGATGATGGTGATGATGATGAAGATGTTGAAGATGATGATGAGGGTGATGAGGATGATGATGATGGTGATGAAGAAGATGATGTTGATGGAGATGTTGATGGGGAATGGGGAGATGACAATGGTGATGAAGAGGAGGACGATGACGATGACGATGATGATGATGATGATGATGATGATGATGATGATATTCATCATCATCATTATCATCATCTTCATCTTCATCAGCATCATCTAAATCGTCTTCATCATCATATAGAGCTTCTCTAATGTTGATGATGAAGATGTTGATGATGATGATGATGGTGATGAAGGTGATGATGATGAAGAAGATGATGATGATGGAGATGTTGATGAGGAACCTAGAGATGACAATGTTGATGAAGATGTTGATGATGATGGATATGTTGATGAGGAACCTAGAGATGACAATGATGATGAAGATGTTGATGATGATGATGATGGTGATGATGATGAAGATGTTGATGATGATGGTGATGGTGATGAAGATGTTGATGATGATGGTAATGGTAATGAAGATGATGATGATGATGAATAAGAAGATGATGATGATGATGGAGATGTTGATGAGGAACCTAGCGATGACAATGATGATGAAGATGTTGTTGATGATGATGATGGTGATGATGATGATGATGATGATGATGATGGAGATTTTGATGAGGAACCTAGAGAAGACAATGATGATGAAGATGTTGATGATGATGATGGTGATGGTGATGAAGATGTTGATGATGATGGTGATGGTGATGAAGATGATGATGATGATGATGAAGATGATGATGATGGAGATGTTGATGTTGATGAGGAACCTAGAGATGACAATGATGATGAAGATGTTGATGATGATGATGATGATGGTGATGAAGATGATGATAATGATGATGAAGAAGCTGATGATGATGGAGATGTTTATGAGGAAGAATATGATGATGATGGTGATGATGATGATGAAGATGTTGATGTTGATGATGATGGTGATGAAGATGATGATGATGATGATGAAGATGATGATGATGGAGATGTTGTTGAGTAACCTAGAGATGACAATGATGATGAAGGTATTGATGATGATGATGATGGTGATGATGATGAAGATGTTGATGATGATGGTGATGGTGATGAATATGATGATGATTTTGAAGAAGAAGATGATGATGATAGAGATGTTGATGAGGAACCTAGAGATGACAATGATGATGAAGGTGTTGATGATGATGATGATGATGGTGGTGATGATGATGAAGATGTTGATGATGATGGTGATGGTGATGAATATGATGATGATTTTGAAGAAGAAGATGATGATGATGGAGATGTTGATGAGTAACCTAGAGATGACAATGATGATGAAGATGTTGATGATGATGATGGTGGTGATGATGATGAAGATGCTAATGATGATGGTGATGGTGATGATGGTGATGATGATGATGATGAAGAAGATGATGATGATGGAGATGTTGATGAGGAACCTAGAGATGACAATGATGATGAAGATGTTGATGATGACGAAGATGATGATGATGATGAAGATGTTGATGATGATGATGATGGTGATGAATATGATGATGATGAAGAAGAAGAAGATGATGATTATGGAGATGTTTATGATGAAGGGGGAGATGGAAATGATGATGAAGAGGAGGACGATGAAGATGATTATGATCATAATCATAATCATCATCATCATCATCATCCTTATCATCTAAATCATTTTCATCATCATAAGGAGCTTCTCTAATTTTGGATATAAGGAGGATATAAGATGATGATGGTGATGGTGATGATGATGAAGATGTTGATGATGATGATGATGGTGATGAAGATGATGATGATGATGATGAAGAAGATGATGATGATGGATATGTTGATGAGGAAGAGGGATATGACAATGATGATGAAGAGGAGGATGATGATGATGGTGATGGTGATGAAGACCATCATCATCATCATCTTATATCCTCCTTATATCCAAAATTAGAGAAACTCCTTATGATGAAGAGGATGAAGATGATGATGATGATGATCGTGATGATGACGATCATCATCATCATCATCTTCATCCTCTTCATCATAAGGAGTTTCTCTAATTTTGGATATAAGGAGGATATAAGATGATGATGATGATGATGGTGATGGTGATGAAGATGTTGATGATGATGATGATGGTGATAATGATGAAGGTGTTGATGACGATGATGATGGTGATGATGATGACAATGAAGATGTTGATGATGGTGATGATGACAATGAAGATGTTGATGATGGTGATGATGATGATGGTGATGATGGTGATGATGATGATGATGAGGATGATGATTAAGATGATGATGATGATGACGATGATGATCGTGATGATTAAGATGATGAAGATGATGATGATGATGATGATGATGACGATGATGATGATGATGATGATGGTGATGATGATGATGACAACGATGAGGAAGAGGGTGATGAGGAAGATGATGATGATGAAGATGATGATGAGGAAGAGGGTGATGACAATGATGATGATGATGAATATGATGGATGATGTTAAGATTGTGATGATGACGATGATGATTATGATGACGATGAAGATGAGGAAGATGATGATGATGATGATGATGAAAAATATGATGATGATGGTCATCATCATCATCATCTAAATCGTCTTCGTCATCATAAGGAGCTTCTCTAATTTTGGATATGAGGATATAAGATGATGATGATGATGATGATGGTGATGATGATGATGATGACGATGATGATGATGATGATATTCATCATCATCATCATCATCATCCTTATCCTCATCCTCATCCTCATCCTCCTCCTCCTCCTCATCATCATCTTCGTCATCTTCATCATCATCATCATCATCATCGTCATCGTCATCACCATATTCATCACCATCATCATCATCATCTTCATCACAATCATCATCATCACCATCATCATCATCACCATCATCAGCATCTTCATCATGATCTTCATCATCAACATCGGCATCATCATCATCGTCATCACCATCATCATCATCATCATCGTCGTCGTCGTCAACACCCTTTTCCTCATTGTGATCTTCATCATCATCATCGTCATCACCATCATCAGCATCATCTTCATCGTATTCATCATCATCATCATCTTCATCATCATCATCATCTTCATCATCATCATCTTCATCATCATCATCATCTTCATCATCATCATCATCTTCATCTTCATCATTTTCATCACCATCATCTTCATATTCATCTTCATCATCATCATCATCATCATCATCATCTTCATCTTCATCATCTTCATCACCATCATCTTCATCTTCATCATCATCATCATCTTCATCTTCATCATCTTCATCACCATCATCTTCGTCTTCATCTTCATCTTCATCATCATCAATGAAGATAATGATGAATATGATGATGATGATGAAGATGTTGATGAGGAAGAGGGAGATGACAATGATGATGAAGATGAGGACGATGACAATGATGATGAAGATGAGGACGATGATGATGACGAGGATTATGATGATGGTGATGAAGACGATGAAGATGATGGTGATGACAAACATGAAGATGATGATGATGATGATGATGATGAACATGAAGATGATGGTGATGACAACGACAATGATGATGGTGAAGATAATGAAGATGATGACAACGATAAGGGTGGATAGAGTGGAAGAGAGTGGGGGCATTGGGTGGATAGGAAGATAGGGGGGTGGGGTTATAGAGAGGCAGGGGGTCTCAACCTTAGAGGAAATCTCATCTTATTCAACAAAAACAGTGAATGAAAATAGTTTGGAACTTTTATGTCTAGGAATGGAAATAAGATTTTCTAGAGAAAGAAGCAACGCGTGCGCGCATATCTACGTGTGTGCTTCTAGTGATGCGTGTGCGCCCATCCACGTGTGCGCTTCTAGTAACACGTGCATGCCTATCCACGTGCACGTGTCTGGATTCAAATTATTTTTGGCGCCCTTGCAGGCTTGGAATTAGCTTTGGATTGCCAAACCTTGAGGGTCGGTCTGATTTATGGCAAAACACATCAAATGTTGTAACTTCATGTTTTTCACACCTAGTTCCACATATGCTCCACTAGTGCACTACAGATGAAATTGCACACACTTGTCGAGCTCTATGTGCAGATTCTAACTATATATTTTTGGAATAGATTTTTTGTTGTTTTCTATTTTTAATTCATTTTTAACTGCACTCATATCAAATTTGTAAAAAACATAGGTCATTTATTTGGCCTATAACTTTTGATTGGATTACCTATTTCGAGAACGGAAAATAACCCGCACAAGAGTACAAGAATACCTACAAGCTAAAAAAAAGAGTTTTTTGATTATTTTCAGACCATGATATGGTGTACCAACTCTTGACCATGTCATTTTAAGGCTTCACTGAATTTCGTAATTTAAAAAAAAATATAAAATTAACTTTTAAAATTTAGGAAAAATATCCCCGCACCAGATTCGTCTGTCACCTACGCCTCTACATATTTTTTTCCTCATAAATTGACAATCCACATAACAAATAGGTGGCTCAACGAAAACATGTGCATTATGTTTTAGAGAAAAAATAACATACCAATCTGAAAATAATGACATTTTGGGGTGGTTATACCACGTTTCCATAAATAAAAGTTATATATTCCGGAAGGTCATCTGTTTTTCTATGTTTCATCTTTTTACACCTAATTCAAAAAAGTTTTGTAGGTACCTCTAATAATTCATTTTAATGATAATATTTTTGTTTTTCCAGCATGTCATTGCAAATCACGTGTCATAATTGGGTATCATTACCTTGCACCAGCCCTAAAATTCCTTTACTACAAGCAATAAAAGACATCCCAATTTAAGCAAAAATAGTTAGGTAATTATGCTTGAAAATTTTAGGAAGAAAGAAGAAAGATCTAGAAACTATCCAATTAATTCGTAAATCAATAGATTTAGTGTCAGGAAGCATTTATATGGATAAATATGTTGATCCTAGGAATCCTATTGTCATGATCCATATCAATAATATTCCACTACCAAATACTTTAATTGATTTAGGTGTTGGAATTAATTATATGACTAAAGGAACTATGGAAGAACTACAATTGTCTAACCTTCGTCATACATCTACAGTCCTTGAATTGGCAGATATATCTAAAATCAAAACCAAAGGAATATTATAAGACATTATTGTTTCTTTGGATTTGTGAGAATACATGGTAGAGTTTATGGTTTTACAATATAAATCTCATTTGGGTGGTCACACACTAATCTTCATTGGACATGCAACAGTGCATTTAATGTTGCTACTATTTGGATATAATTCTGTGAACATTTAATGTTGCACAATAGGGTGGATAGTGCAAGTGATTAAATTTGAAGGGTTGGCCTTAATTTCAATTTGAAGGGCATATATTCAACTAACCCTTCAACGATGAAGGGTTATATAAATAATTACACTTCTATTGACAAGTGTGATTTAAGTATACCCTTCATATAAAAAAATATGAAATAAAATATTTATCTTCCAAATCTTTACAATCTAAGTCCAAATGTGGGATAAAATGGTGAAGGTGTGAGGAAGTGGATGCCTCTTGTAGGGCGGTGCCAATAAGTGGGGTATTGACGATGTCAATATATTGTTTGTTTCTAGATTGATTTTTTTGGGTGATCATTTGAATGTTCACTTTGAAAAAAATAAGAATGGACTCCTACAAATTTGCACTCCATACCTAAAGAATGGAATGCTACACTAATGCATTACCCAAGAATAGTTGTTGATAGTTAGGTATCGATTGCAGTCCATTCTTATAGGTGTTTAGATATTATGAGAGATTTTGGACTTCCTTGAGTGGATCAACAAGATTAACCTCACTGTAACAAGTGTACAGTGTGGATTCATTTCATGGTCGCCGTATCTTGTTATGCTCAAATGCATCTTGATTAACATTTAAATAAGTTTAAGTTAAGTGGTGGATAAGAAAAGGGGTATGTTGATCAAATAACATCTTGTTATGGTTAAATGCATCTTGATTAAGATTTAAATAAGCTTCAGTTAAGTGGTGGTTAAAAAAATGGATATGTTTATTAAATAGTATTTGTTTTATGTTTATATTAATTAGTTTAATGTTTATGTTAGTTTAATGTTTGTATTAATTCATGGCAGTTAACTTGTGACCAATATGTGTTCACAAGGCACAAATTAAGTTGCTATGCTAGTTGTAAATTAAACCTTCTCCTATTGACTTATATACCTATTAAAGGCCATTTGTATATGGAACCTTGAACTAAAAAGGGAAGATTTAATTCACCAAATTCGACTAATACTTAGTCACAAAGAGTTCGTTTAGCCTTCTTGATTAGTAGAAATAGGATTCTTAGTGACACTCATCTAAAAAGCAATCAACAACACTTAAACTACCAACCAAAATTGGGAGTGAAAAACTGCAATCAACACGCAAACCCTAATAAAAAGTACACAAAATTAATTACACTAAACTTCAAAGAAAAAAATGAGGAGGATTTTCTTACCATCCCTCCGAGGATCAAAATCAAAGCAATTTGCATTTTCTTGTAACTTCCTGCAAACACTTTGAAAATCATATATGGTAACACGCAAACCCTAATAAAAAGTACACAAAATTAATTACACTAAACTTCAAAGAAAAAAATGAGGAGGATTTTCTTACCATCCCTCCGAGGATCAAAATCAAAGCAATTTGCATTTTCTTGTAACTTCCTGCAAACACTTTGAAAATCATATATGGTAGTGCAAACGCTTTGAAAATGCAAATATCTACAAACCCTTTGTTTGAAAATGTGGACTGTGAATGCTCGTGTCCTTCTATTGTTAGTGTGAAATGGTCGGGAAGTTCTATCACAAATCCCCTGAATCGCTTAGAGAGAAATAAGTACCAACTGAATCGCTTAGAGAGAGAAATAAGTACCAACTAACACGAGGTCGCTCTTTCAAACCAGCCAAGGACAACCAGGAACTTGCCTTTGGCATTGGTTTATTACTTGTTTGCAGACCTCTTCTTTTCCTTTGCTCTTTTTATGGAGCATCTGGCGCATCAGAAACCCGATCTTTTTTTATAACTCTGTTTAATTTTGGATCTGCAGTGAGACAGATCTTGGTTATAATTGAATTGGGTCTTATGTTGTTCTACTGTTAAACAAGTTAGAAGTACTCCTCTCCTTATAGAGCAGTCTCCTACAGGGTTTTTTGATTGCGCATCACAGCGGGGTTGCACCGGGGTTGTGTGGTGCAGGTTTTTTTTTTTAAAATTGGACTATGACTTCTATTTTCTGCTGTGGTTTGGTTGTGGTCATAGAACCAATACCTATGCAGAACTACTTAGTCTGTGGGATTCCCCAGTTTTGCATACTTCATAATTGTATTATCACTCCAGATTTTTGGAGACTCTAATTGACTGGATCAGGGATAAGCAGTTACTTTAAGTTTCAGCTTTAGAACATTGGAAAGAAATGATCATTGATCTCAAGCTCAAATTTCATTTGGTTAATTTCTGCCATATTTATCGTGAATTTAATCAGAAGGCCGATCTACTATCTAAGAGGGGCATTGGATTACCAGACTTTATACTTTAAGAATTCAAAAAAGACATACTTTAGGAATTCAAAAAGACAATGCTGGTTGGTGAAGGAACTATGCAGATATATTAAGGGATGATGTTTGGTTTTAGGAATTCAAAAAGACATTGCTGGTTGGTGAAGGAACTATGCAGATATATTAAGGGATGATGTCTGGTTTTTTTTGGGTTGTAAATTTTTTTAATAATTACTATATATTTTGCGGCATTAGAGGTTAGATAGTTCGGCTGTACTTGTTGGATATTGCACAGTCCTGGCTTGTTCTCTTTTTGAAGGTCTGGGTTATCTATGTATTTTCAGTTTTAGTTTATTCTCTGTTAAACTGGTGGGACACAGCATATATGATCATCTATCTGGTTGTTATTTGTGGCTTAAACTTTGTTGGTGAGACGTACACTATTATGGTTTTTTTATTCAAATTATAAATAACAAAAGAAAAAAATTTCGGTTGAAAAATAAAATATGAAACCCAATAATTTAATAAGTGTTGTATTTTTTTTAAATATAAAAATTAAAAATTATAATTCCTTAGTTTTTTAAGAGGACTTTTAGGACGTGGGTGGAGCCTCTCGAAAGCTCTGACGTGTTTAATTTTTTTTTATGGATAGCCATTTTGACGATTTTGTGAAAAACTATTTCATGCTACTGCAGTAAATATATTGAATCCCCAATTTCCAGGGCGTAGTAATGACTGCACTGCAGTCGAATACTAGGCGTTAATTTGAATTTTTAACTGACACATTTATGGAATTTTAACTCTAGTCCCACGCTGCGGCAGCAGTTTCTAAATCGATTTAAGCATACGGCTGAGAATATCATTTTGACAAACGCCGCACTATTAGATCTCGGCAAACCATAAGTAGTTGAAAGAAATATGGTGAATCTCGTGACGAGTTCGTAACAGGGGAGTCGGGGACGATACAAATTTTACAATTACATTATTATTAGTTTCATGTTTCCAAAATTTATATAAATTTATTATTTTCACTTTGTTGGTTTGTTTAGGATAAATGGTAATCAAATCGAAGATACCCTGAATCACTGAATCACCATTGGGAGAGTGCAAGTATTGGACAAATACTATTTAGCCCGATGCAGTTGTAGCAGGTCTGTAGCAGACTTGTTTATAGTTGGAGATCCAATAGTCAATAAATCTGCTGCAACTGTATTAAACGACTTATAACAAATTGAATAGTGTTCACCACAAACATTTACACTGCAACATCTAGCCTACACACCCTAATACAATTTTTTGAAAAGTATTTCAAATAATAAAAGAATTCAACAACTTCAAGACCCTTTAAGTTACTATTTTTAAGTAATTTAAAATTTAATCAACACAAATCAAATCATTTGAATCACCATTTAAAATTACACATGGGTATAGTTAATTTACCAAATTTAATATGCAATTTAAAATTAAATATTTAAAATTTAAAATAATAAATATTTTTTATAAAATGATAAATATTTAATATTTAAATTTTATTTTCTATTTTAAAAATAGATTTAACATCCTCTACTATTTGTGTTAGACACAAATTATACAATTTCAACATCTTATATCAACATGTCCAACTAAAATTATATATTAAAAAATAATTTAAAAAAAAATCAAAATCTTTTATTGTTTATTGTATTTTAAACTACTCTACTACGGTGTAAGCTTTGGCTTTGGCGGCTCAGTCGTTTATTCATTCTGTCATCTCGTTGCTCAAGAGCAGACTTATAAATTCTGAAAACTATACATAAAATATTTATCTACCAAGTCTACAATTTGAATCAATTTTGTGACACTTGTATTGTAGTTGTAAGTTTTATCAAGTAAAATAGATCATTGCTTTAAAGTTTAAACGCAGCGAAAGGCAATAGAAGCAACACAAAATAATCAAGATAAGTCATCTTTATTGCCACAAATCAATGTGCTCACATCATTAACTGAACCATAATGTCCAGCATACACACAACGATTCAAACCCAAAACGACCGTCGTTCTATCCTATCGATCACAGTGATCAAACAAAGCAAAAGACGGTCAGAAAACCTATTCCTCATAATCAAAATACATAACCGCATACGCAAAAATTGAACGGCACTGCCCGTTCTTAGAAATACTGCCAACAGCTAGACCGAAGATTTAGTGATAGGCACCCGGACTACTGGAACAGAGTGAAGAGGATGAGCCATTTCGCATGACAGCTTGAGGACCTCAGACAAATCAACCGGATGTTCAGCATGAGGAAGCCAAACGAAATGATGGAGCAACTTAGCCACCCAAAGGTTGACAGTGGCCAACCCCAAACTCTTTCCCGGGCAGACTCGACGACCGGCGCCGAAAGGCGCAAGCCTCAAATCGTTACCCCTTACATCCACGTCTTCCCCGCCCTCCGACACAACAAACCTCTCGGGACGGAACTCATGTGGCGATTCCCAAATGTTGGGGTCGTGAGTAATCGACCACATATTCACCATTGCAGTCGTACCCGCCGGAACACACATTCCATCGGCAATGTTGACATCTTGAGTTGAGAGCCGAGCCCATGACAGCAGCGGTCCAGGCGGATGCATTCGTAGCGCCTCCTTTACCACCGCTTGGAGGTAAGGCAACTTCTGAATGTCTGAATCCTTCACGCTTCGGTTGCGCCCCACTACTGCGTCCAACTCTGCCTGAGCTTTCTTCTGGGCTTCAGGATTCAGTACTAGTTCCGCCATAGTCCACTCTGTCAGCAGGGCGGTCGTGTCTGTTCCACGAAAAATCATTTCCTGCATAGACAAACCCCAATTAAAACTAGTTAATGTCCCACCATGCCAAAAGCAAACAACCTCATTCATAATTTTCAGTCATATGTTAGCAGAAATAGAGTGATCATTGTATGAAAATATATACCCAGAGAACAGCGATCATATCTTCCTCATCCAGCTTATCCTCTCCCTGCAACGACAACAAAACATCAACAAAATCAGATTGATCACCGCTTTCTTTGCGCTGCTCTTCCCGACGGTGTTCTTCGATGATATTTCTAACGAAAGTTGTCACACGCGGCACGAGGCGGGCGCAGCGAGCATGGATTCGAAGAGGGTCCAGCAGTCGCAGCCATGGTAGATGATCCGCCCAGTTAAAAGCTCCCAGCAGCTGGAAGCCTTCGTCCACCATCTCCCGCAGTTTCTTGACTTCTTCACTCTCATCAGAACACGACATATCAAACCTCCTACCAAAGACGCTTCCCATGATGTTGTTCAGCGCCGCTCCTTGCAGATGTCGTCGAACCCTAACAACACCATTAGATGTATACTCCTTTTGGATATCGAGAAGCATTCCCAGAGTATCAGCCTGGCGGCCAGGTTCATGGGCAGCTATTCTGCGCGGAGCAAAGAGATGCGCAGAAGAAATTCTCCTTAGTAGCCTCCAGTAGTCCCCGTTCGGTGCAAAGCCAATAGCCCTCCCAAACAACAACTGCTGTGCAGATTGCTTGAGGGGTCTATTGGCGAAGTGAGGGGAGCTCAGCAGTTCTCGGGCAACATCAGGATCTGACGTAATAACAGCGGGCGTAGAGCCCAAACTGAAGGCCATGAGTCTCTTGGCGCCATGCAGACGAGCCAGATATTCGAGCTTGCGGTGAGCGAGACCGACGCTCATGTCCATCAAACTTCCGATAATCGGCCATCCTTTGGGGCCAGAAAGTGCAATGCGGCCTCTCCTATGTCTTCCAGCCCATGCACAGCCTCCCGGGCTCAGCCAGGAGACCAGAACAGCACAGACAGCAGCAATAAGCAATGCAATATACAGAGGCCACTGACGCCATGCAAAAACATCGTCGGAGGAGTGTAAGAAGTAACCACGGCCTTCTCCTGTGAAGAGAGGAAGGACATATATCCACCACCCCTTGCCTTCAGAGCTCCCCCGATTCTCCATTGCAGAAATGGCTTGCAAACACAAAATCAGACAAAACAACAAAAGAGGGAAACACAACCAAAGTGACCAGCGGATACAGATGAAAATGTTGAAGGGTTGATGTAAATTTATAGTTTCCAAAGAATGGTTTCATTCCGAGAAGAAGAGGGAAAAAGAATCTGCAACCCTAATTTGAATTTTAAGTGAAAAAGGTTAAGGTATAATGAAGTGTGGGTTTAATCAAAATTATTTATGTTTAACCATAATTAGGAATTAAAAAGTTCGGTGGTTTAAATATACATTGTTAATTTGAATTAAAATTATTGTTCACATTTATTTGTTTACTTTCTATTAAGGCGTTGGTTGATAATTCTATTATAATTAAGGTGTTGGTTGGTAACTTCTATGGTATAAGTTGAAAAGTTACTATTGTAAAGTACAAAATCTAAAAAATAAAATAGTAGTAAGTTAGAAAGTAGTAGTAAGTTGTAGAAATATAGATGAAAATGTTAAAGGGTTGATGTAAATTTATAGTTTAAGTTCCTCAGCTTGGTTGTTCGTTGACACCAATTCTAGGTCCAGACCTTTCCAAAGGGTAAGTTCCTCAGCTTGGTTGTTCGTTGACACTCCAATTCTTATGAATATTTCATTTCTTGATTTCCCCTAGTCAAAGAGAACCCCCACCCCACGTGTTTTCCACCCTTGAAAATATATATATTTTTTACAGTTAAACATAATATAAAAAACAAAGGTATTTTATACAAGTTATTTTTATTTCAAAAAAACCAATATCATTTAATAACATCATTTAGAGATATTATGTGATAAATGGTTCAAGTACTATAATTAGTAGAAACCCAGGTTCAGGCAGCATAGTTAGTAGAAACGAACTCTAATGAAAGGTAAATTTTACCACTAAGAGATATGAGATTGAGGGGTTGTTGCAAGCGAGGACCCACTAACATAAATTTTCACATAGAAGAAGCAAGGATGGTATATGTTGAACCTTTCATATCTATCCCAACATGGAGGAATAATAGGGATGAGATTGACTCAAATGATCCAAAATATTGGATGTATTCTAGTGTATCTAAGACTATATTATCAAATAAGGAAAGAATTAGAACATAGTTTGAATTAGGAGGAGGATTTGACCATCTCCCAATCCTTCTACAAATTGATAAAGAAGATAGGAAACCATCAAGCCCATTCAAGTTCAATCCATCATGATTCAAGGATATATAATTCAAAGGACATGTAAAGGTAGAATGGAGTTTTATGATGAGACACCAAGGAATTTATCATGTCATCAATTCCTTTCTATCTTGCACATACTAAAAAAAGTAGTCTCTTCTTAGGCTTATAACAAACACAAAAAATAGAGCATAATTTTATCTCTATGTACAAGAAGATATCATGTTGGTAGAAGATGAATCCCAATGGAAAATAAAGTGTGGGGTAATGAAGCTTGAAAATGGGGATGAAAATACTTAATGTTTCCATAATTATATGTAAAATCTAGATACAAACGAGTAATCATCAATAGTAATAAAAATCTAGATACAACTTCTTTGACCATCATGTTTAGTATATATATCCTATAGCATATTGGTGTTAAGTAGTTTATATTTTGCAAGCATCGAGATGTTGAATTTGAATAATTGTCAAGATAGAAATCAAGATACCCTACATCAACTAATTTCTTAGTTTAACAATAACGATTATATTTTTCCTTATAAGGCGTTGTGGTTGAACCAGTCATCTACATTATATAAATAAAACAAAAAAAACTAGATGTAGCCATTGATAAAAGAATAGGTGTAGCCAAGTCCAAAACTATCTATTATAGACTAGACAACAAAATTCCAAGTAGTTTTTGCATGTAATTGCCTTGCAAACTAAAACACTAAAATTATTATTCGACAATGCATTAAATTCAAATATAAAACTAAAAACTATGTCCTAAAAGGGGAACAAAATTAGATTTACTTGGGCTCCCATATGATCTTCCACGACTAGCATTTGTACATCTTGCTTATCCAATGGGGTTGGCCACTTCATAATTCTTCTTTGCACCCACATTGGAATTGGCCATTATCATCTATACCCCTATATCTCCAGTAGATAACTCCCTCATCGAAGAGTCACTCATAGACCATTAGGATGAGGAGGTAGTAGACACAATGACAATCTAATGACCTAAAAGTGGGTTACAATTCTAAGCACCAAAGACTTTAGTCAACTAAGTTGCAAATCCATTTCCAAATGTGACATGTGAAACATGCATGAAGGCTTGATATTCCTTCTCGTATTTCTTCAGTGATAAAATATAAGAGGTGGCTTCCATCACCTAATCATCCATAACCCTATTCTTGGATTGATTTTCGCTCAAGGTTCGCCCTCCATTGATTCCACTAAGTGTTTTGCCTCGCTATGCTATTGTTAATCTCTACAATTTCCTATTCACGCCATTGAATTCCTCTCTAAACCTCCCTCAAGTAATATAGTATTTCTTATTGAAACAATGAAAATGTCTCATGGTATCCATGAGGGAGAATACACAAATATATACAACATATAGTGAAGTAGACAAACGCCACTACTAGCAATCATGTCTTCAATTCACAACACTTACATCGCCTTCCTCCATAGCGAAGGATCTATCATGGCCTAGAGAGAGACTAAAACTAAGATAAATAGAAAAATGTAGCTAGAACTATAGAGTTAACCCACTACAATTATTATACGTACCCTCACTTGCATTTTACCATACAAGATTGAGTTCACCAGCAAGAGAGATATGGAATGTGAGTGCTCCGATGGTGATATTAAATTCCATTCAACTTGACATCACTTGGAAATGCTCTTGGGAAAAATTCAACCTTTCACATGGAGCTTCATTAATGCCGGAAGATTTGTGTGGAGAAAGGATCCCCCTATTTATACTCAATATTACTTCATTCATTAAGACTTCAACGTTTTTATGGGAGTTGGCCTCATTATACCCAAGAGAAGGATGTTGTTTTGAGTTTATGACATGAGGAAGACACGGTCCCTTTGAATGAGGCATGAAAGTATTCAAATACTGATTGTGGTTTGTAGGAACAATGCTCTAATAACAATTGACGCATCTCCTACAACTGTGATCTATGATATCCCCTTCTCTTTGAAGATAGATAATCCTTGAAGAGTAGCTAGAATCTCCACTTGTTATTAGTCATGTGACCTAATGTCTTTCTTTCCATCAAGATCATATATATCCCCCCACTTTCATATTGCAATTGTTTCCCTTATATTTCCTTTTGACGCCCCATTGAAAAATAATATGCATTTTTTTCCCTTCTTTCCATTCCTAGAATTCACTCTATCCCTTTTGCAAATGGCATTTATTATTTGTAATCAATTTTCTAATGTGTATCATGGGGATTGTCTTAGCACCTATAATTATATCCTTGGGTCAAGTTTTTTTTTTACCTCATATCTTACAATTGATAGTTTCCATACACCTTTGGATTTGGTGGTTTCATGAAGGATACCCCTTTCCTTTCCAACTACTCTCCTGGGTGTATACAATACTTGCTTAAATTTAGAATGGCTTATAGCAAACTGGAAATTCCAAAAATTGTGATTCCATATTCAAAGGATGACCGAAAAAAAAAATCCTCATCAATGAGAAGAAGGATGAGGTTGTAGGAGTTATAATGACTTTGCATTGATATAAGTACGATCAATTGTTAAAATATTGTTTCAAAGAAGTTAAAAAAATTGTTGTATAAAACCAATGAAATTTAGGCTATGAGCATTGAGAAAAAGTTTATCTCTCTAGATCCTCTGTCTTTTGAAAAAAATTGAAGGCCATTAGAAAATTTAGTTAAAATTGAGTGAATGTGGAAATTATTTTCGCAAGAAAGATGATCGCACTCATAGAACTAATTTTGATGATTATAATGACACCCTATGATGTGTTCTATTTGATGTTTGTGTGAGATGGACATTGCAAAAAGATGATGGGAATGGTTATTCCTTTGATTGTTTTCATGGTTTATTGATTAAGGCACAGGAAAACGTTATTAATGAATGGAAACTTGAGGCCGAGCAATATGACCATTTTCTCAAGGGTAAAGGTCAACAAAGTTATAGAAAAATACATTGACAATTGAATCTAGAGAAAGAATGTTCACAATTGCATTGAAAAAATGGTTAAGAAGCATGGTGATCATACTTTAGCTAAGAAAGATAGAAAGAAGAATATTTCTCATTAACTTGGGAAATTGGGAGATATGGAGAAGGCGTGTTGGTAAAATATCAATGACCTAGAAGAGAAAGTGAAGAAGCTTGAAGTATATGTGTTGATTGGAAGACTGATTAACTTGCATAATTTAACTTTAGAATGTAATATATATAGGGCCTTGCTTGCTCATACTTCTTAGAGTGGATGAATAGTCAACTTTGGTTGCACCCATCTTATGGCTAAAGATGATTCTCCATTTTCGTCATTAAGTGAAGTTATATAAAAATAAGATGATAATGCACTTATTGTTGTTGGTTGTGGAAATATTGAATGTTATAATGGCGTGATCAATGGTGCGTATCACGTACCTAGAATGAGTCCCAATTTGTTGTTTGTACCCCAACTATTAACTAATAGAAAGGTCTAAGTTTGGTTTGATTAGTATATTTTGAAGGATATGCATTAATACTTTTTTGTTGTCATTGGATGTTTTCTTGACATGAAGAATATAATGTATAAGTTATGTGAATTTTCCAATAAATATCCAATACATATTGCATCCATAGCCGAAATCGATGACTAGAGTAGAATTTAGCATGGACAACTTGGACATTTTAATTTTTGAAGCTTGAAACCAATGGTGGAACACATCATGGTTATTGGACTACCTAAGGTTCTAACCCCTGATGGAATATGTGCAGGATATATGTTTGGAAAGCATTATCTTGCTACCTTTGAAATAGGGAAATCTTAGAGAGCAAAGAATCAGTTGCATCTTGTTCATAGCGATATGTGTTCCTCGAACAAACCATTACTAGTTAGTGCAAGATATTTATAGACTTCCATTGATGAATTTTACAAGTACACTTGGATATATTTCTTGAAGAAAAAGAGTTAAATGTCATTGAAAGTTCAAGTAATTTAGGGCATTATCTAAAAATCAATGTCATTGATGTGTGAAATGTTTAAGATCAAATAATGGCAGAGATTATGTTGGAAATATTTTGAAAGGTACTTGTCACATATGGTATCTCTTGCTAGATAAATGTATCTTACACCTTTTAGCATAATGGTGGTGTTGAAAGAATAAATCATAATTTGGTAGAAGTCAAATGTTGGTGTCGTTAGGCCAAAGGTCTATTAACTAAGTTTTGGGAAAATGTTGTCTATTACTCAAAATATTTTTTAATTTTGATTTCGACTAAAGTTGTATAGGATGTGACTCCATTCAAGAAATGGAATGGAAGAAAACCCCCATTGAGAAATTTTAGAACTTTTGGATGCATAACATGGGCTCACATTCCATATTAGAGAAGAAATAAAGTAGATGTAAAGAGTCACGCTTGTATCATGATGGGATACTCTAAAGAGTCACCTTATCAAACAAGATATTATATGCATAAGAGATGTTTTCATTGATGAGAAGACCTTAGGTATAAACTCTATTGAATTCCTCTTATGGCTTGTTGAGTAGTGATCCTTTGGAAATTCTATGGGATTCTATGTCAACTGACTATTTCACAAGACTGTGGACTAGTCAATAGACTTCTTTATCTGACTCTACTTATAGTTGAACTTCCATAGCATAATTGAAAACAAATTTTGGAACCCTTGCTTAGTATAGAAATGATGATATTGGTGAAAGAACTCCTTCAACAAGGGGAGTTTGTCTTTCCAAATGCGAGACCAAGTAAATTGAAGTTGTTGGAGACAATGCAAGAGATATCAATTATTAAATTAAAAAGAGAAGTTAAAAATATTATGGTAGTGTTGTTTAGTGGCACATGTGCTAGAGGCATGTGATCCAAATACATATGTAGATGCATATAGTCGACTTGAATGGGAGAATGATATGGGTGATGCATATCATTTCTTAATGAATAATGACACATGGGATTTAGTTTATTGAATACAAAGAAAGAATGGTGTGAAGTGTTAATGAGTTTATAAGACCAAATTCACATATGAAGGCATTATTTAAATACATAAGCCTGGTTTGATAGCTAAGGGACTTTCTTAACAATAAGGAATTGACTAAATTAACCTTTGCCTCGGTTGCAAATATGAACTGTGTTTGACTAATTATTTCACGTGTACTCACTTTGATTGGGAGGTACATAAAATGGATGTCAAAATTTCCTTTCTCCATTGTGATACCAGTAAATAATTTGATATGGAGCAATACCCTAGTTTCGAAAAGGATATGGTTTAAAACGTGCCCATATGGCATGGGATGAGAATACTAACCACATATTCCACAATCTTGGTTTCAAAAATTGTGAGTCAAATCATAGATTCTATGTATTGCATATAAATGGTGAAACTTTAGTTGTTGCATTATGTACAAATGATCTAGGGATTACTAGAAGCAATATTAAATTAATTTTGGGTTTGGAGAAACAACTGGTAAGTACCAATAGACAATGATATAGATATCCATTTATCAACCTAAGTATGTGCTAAATCCTTATACGAGTTCAAAATTGAAGACTATAGACCATGTGCCACACTCTATACCTAATCAGCTGGGAATGAAGCTAGCCAAGGAGTGTGATTCTCCAAAAGTCAATGCTATAGTATATTGAAAACTTGTTGGTAGCCTTATGTACTTAACTCGCAATTAACTTGATATTTCCTTTATTATCATTGTCGTTTCTCAGTTTATGCATGATCATTGAGAAAGTCATCTCAAGGTTGCATATAGAATTGTGTGTTATATCAAGGGATCTTACCAACTCGGTATAAATTATTGTAATGATAAATTGAACTATTTAGTTAATTGTTTGACTCAACTTGTGTTGGAGATGGTGACAAAAATAATTCCACTTATGCCTATTTGTTTAATCTTTGGTCTAGGTCCATAGTTTTGTCTTGTAAAAAGAAGAAAGTGGTCTCTCTTTCGACCAAATAAGTAGTTTATTGTGGTGCAATGCATAATGGCACAGAGGTGATATGGATTCAACATCTCATGGGTGAACTTGGTTTTCTAGTTAAGACATCGATTATTGTATGTTGTGATAATCAAAGTGTGATACAAGTTGCAAAGAATTTTGTTGCACATAACAAAATGAAGCATGTGGAGATTGATGCTCATTACTTGAGACAATTAGTATAATATCATGGTGAATATTGTTTATTGCAAGATAGATGATCAGGTTTCTAATATATTTACAAATCCTTTATCGTAAACTAATTTTGTGAAAATTTAGGCTATGTTTGGGATTTAGGATGCTACAGCTATGGGGGGTTGTAAATAAGTAATTCCACCTCTTGAATCTCTAGACAATTGTGCTAATGGGGGGTTTTTGAAACAACAAGATATGTAGGTTTGTCACACATTAGATAGTCAACAATAAAATATCTTCTAGTAGAGTTAATTGATTAGTCAACTAAGGGTTCAATTGGATGATTGCCTAGGTGTTTGATTGCTCAAAAAGTTAGACTAAATCAATTGAATGGTGCACCAAATAAGACAAAAATCAAGGAGTTTGTTATGCATCCTTTCCAACCTATGTGAGCCTTTCCTTCCCAACTTCAAGGGATTTGTTTATGTCTTGTTGTTATAAAATGATAACCTCAAGAGTTGATCAAGAATTGAACATGTGTGTATGATAAGTGTTGTGTATGAAAATCTTTTGGTTTCTTATAGTGCTATGTATGTTGATCTATGATTCACTATGTTTAAGTGTTTTAATGATGTCTTTAGACACCAACTTTGTCTTGGAATACTACCTCTCTGATCTACCTAATCCTTAGATTTTCCAACACAATCTTCAAATAGTATCTACTTTAGAGAGATCAAAATCGCTAGGTATTTTTAAGAAGTCCAATGCATTAAAAAATTAAACTTATTTATCCTTAATATCCAATTGAAGATTATGAAGGTTTGTTTTCAGTCATATATATTTCTCTTGGCTTTATTTATCTTTCCCCTTGAGGCATAGAGGAATGTGTTCAAAATTATTTTGAATATGTGAGTGAGAATCATTGATACTTCTCTAGAAGGAGCATTCAATTTATGAAACAGGAGTGGTTGATTGCCGTCACCCCTCACTATTTTAATGTCCATTAATTTTGTAGAGATCCTTTCCATCTCAAATTTTCTCTGTAGTGATTCGGCCATAAGGATGCAGAGCATTAGGAACAATGAACAACCTTGTTGAATACCTCATATACTTTGGAAGAAAGAAGTAAAATATTTTGTTTACTAAGTGGGATATAGATGGCTTCCCAATACAAGTTACTACCCAACTTCTTGTTAATTTAAAGCCTACTTTTGGCTCATGATACCATTATAGAAGGGTTACATACTAGGAGCAGTAGAGGATGAAGAAGGGATAGGTGATGAAGTAGGAGTAAGTTGAGAGATGGGTTCCTTAGAGACCTAAGTCAAATTGATGGAGCAAGGGGATGGGGCACACGATACAATAATGGGAGATGGGTTCCTTAGAGACCTAATTCAAATTGATGGAGCAAGGGGATGGGGCACAAGATACAAGAATGGGAGGGCTAGGGTTGCGAGAAGAGGATGAGAGGATTCGAGGGGATGATAAAGGATTTGGAGGGAAGGGGGGCAAACAAACATTATAATACTATTTTTTGGGTCGTAGGGCTAGGAAAAGGACTGGAATCAATTGTTTTTTTTTCCTTTTTTTTGAAAGAAGGGGGGGTTGACTAGTTATTTCCATGCAACCTCCTTACATGTTGTCATTGTCCTTGGTTCTTAGTCACAAGTTCATGGGGAACCTAGGTCTCGTAGTTCATTTCAAAGTATATGTATCCATGTTAGGTTTGGCACTTAAAAGGAATTTAGTTATAATTGTTGGGATGCTCGATTGGGCAGAGAACCAAATAATAAACAAAGACAAGCATACTTGGCATGAAAGATCACTTAATTTCATTAATAGCGTACATATAAATATAATGATGTGACACTTGGGTTTGTATTCCCAAGATGTCTCTTGGACTTTTGAAATGACTCTTCAGGTTCCAACAATCCCCCCCTTGATCCAAAAAGGGGTGTATACGAGTCCAAGTAGAGAGATAAAATATGGAGAAGGATAGTTGCAAATTGTTTAAGGTTCTCTTTAAATCAAAAGCTAGTAGAAGTTGATGTCTTATACTAAATGGGTGGCTTTAGGATGAGCACAAACTATGGAATTTGGTGATACATTTGGTTTTGGATTAGGGGTTCCCTGTGGAACTTGGCTCTAGGGATCAGTGGCTCTCTCTAGAACTTAGATCTAGGGCTCAGTGGTTCTCTCTGTAACTTGGATTTAGGGCTCAACGGTTCCTTGTGAAAAATGGTGGTTTAAGGACTACCAAAAAATGGTGTCTACCATAAGCAACAAGAGGCTGATTTCTTCTAATAAATGGGTGGTTTTAGTCTGACCACAAACCAAATCAAACTCAGTTGAGCATGGCTATAAATTTGGATCTAGCTGCATCTTTGATTCTTGCTAGGTGGCTATGGCTTGAAGCTATGGAAACTAGTGCAAGGTTTTGGTTATGGATCTAAATCTAGTTCAAGCTCACGTGTTCTAACTCGGTTGTTCTCCCTCACTTGTTTCTAACTGACTGTCAATCCCCCCTATCAGGAACAAGGTGAGGAGAAGAAGATCTCTCAACTGCGAGATGTGTCATTACTCAAGAAATAACTCTTTGGTATGACATATAAATCTTCTTGGTTGTTGATGACCATTTCCAAGAAGTGATCCACCCATAGTGAATCTTCTCTCTTGTAGGTTTCTTCAACATGATGCATCTGTCTAAAGAGTGTAGAGTATCCTTTCCACAATGTTTACAAGGGTGAAGGTCAAAACATTGATATTTCATATGGCCAAGTAGATCACAATGTTGGCATTTCGAACTCTGAACTAGAGTAGAAGAAGATGAAATTTCTTTTAAGAACACAACACTCTAAAATTGGATTGGCTTGGAGTAATCATGAATGTGAAATGCCACTTCCTTGTCGTATAGAAGACTAGTTATGTGCTTGTTGTGTACAATTTCTTCCCAAGGTCTGATGATGGACTTGGAAAGAACAAGTTGAACATGTGTATGGGAAGCATCATCTTCTCTTGAATTTTCTTTTGAACTGGAGCCAATCATTTGATTGTGCACTTCTGAAGTTTCCTCATTATGTGTAGATTGTTGAATGGAATCATAAAGAGGATTTTTATGAACATGAACAAATTCAGAATGTGTTTCTTTTTGTATGAGATGTGATTCAAGTTGTAGAAACTCAAGTGTGTCTTGTGAATCTTGTACACAATTTTGAATATGAGTGATAGTTTTCTTGTCGACCATGACAGTGTTGTTGATAGAATAGAGAAGTAGATATTTAGTAACTCTACTAAACCATTGATTCAAGCCATTGGGAAACAACGAGTCACTCAAATAATGATAATGGACCAGTGCTGCAAGCTCAATTTGTGGCTTCTCATACACCAAATTAGTTGTGAATCCTTCAAATGGGTTGCACATCCTTCTTCACTACGTGGAGCTGACTGTGGTGGGATATCGTTGTTGAACTTGGTTCTTTTATTTTGCATCAACCCTGTGTTTCAAGTCACTCGTGAACCCTCTACACCAACCATAGATAAATGGCAAGTTGTTCATTATGTAGGCTTGAGTTTAGCACCCAACAAGACAATGGTGACTGGATTGTTGAAGGGCCTTGGGAATCACGGATTGATGTGGTAAAAGATGAAAATACAAAAGAAAAACCATATTGACTGCCTCCCTATATCCCTCCTCACCAAAGGATCGTCGGGACACACAGGTCAAAAGAAAAATAATAATAATATCAACAACCTCCTTATATCCCCCCTCACTAATGGACCTCGCCATTAGATACAAGGAAGGACAAGAATCGACGTATCAAACACAACGCTTCAGATAAGATGTTAGGCCATAAATATACATATGCACTAGAAATCAATAAATATTATGTCACTCGTGTGTGTAGTTTCTTGCAAGGAACATAAATGAGTTTCATAAATGGCCCAACTAATATAAAATCTATAAAAATGTTTAGTGAAATGCAAGAGCAAGAGCAAGGACGAATAAGAAGCCACACTAGGATTCCAAACCAAAGAAAAAAACATTATAAGAAAGATGATAGTGACGACGATGAAAAAGACAAGAAAGATGTCGATGAAAAGAAACATGAAGAGGACAAGAAAGATGCCGATGAAAATAAAGATACATATGCATTGATGCTTGATGAACATGATACCCACTGTAAAAAGGATAAAGATCTCGAATATTCTAATGATGAAGCACAAAATATTGATAAATATGTACATGATGTCAATAAAAATAATGAAGGATATGAAGTTGTAAAAGAATACAATGATGAAAATAAAGGCAACGAAGATGATCCTAATCATGATAATGTAGAAAACGAAAACCTAGAAGATATCGTGACACATGAAGTTATAAACGATTACATGATATTGCAACTCAATATGATCAAGAATCACAAGAACAAAAGGATGCTAAGGAACAATAAAAGAAGATCTTGTCAGAAAAGGAGAACATAACAAGTGAAATTAAAGATTCAACAATGTTTGAAAATCCACTGATCATAATCAAGGAAACCATATGTCAGCTAGAGAATAGTGACACATGCACACCAAAGCATGCAAAAATATCAAAGATCAACATGACGATGCAAGTTCCTCTTGAAAATTCCAAATTGGAAAGTCACAAGGTTCTCCCCTGCAAGCATCCTTGCGAGAATCGTTGGTCACATAGTCATTGCATTTTCATACATGGAATCTTATGTACACCATGCATGAAGAAATATGAAAGGAAATGTGAACAGTTGTTTCAAGAATTAGTGAATCACGGTAATATTATTCGAGACAATAATTTTTTTTTTTCAACATCAATCACACCTATGCGTTCCTCAAAGAATATTTTTCCAAGCATAGTACTCCTACTGAAGTTAAGACTAATGCAATTACAAGTTCAAGTCAAGCATTCTTTACACAAGCTTCAAGGACGAATCTTTTCAAGGTAGGATGACTTGTAATATACCTAAAAAGTATATTACCATGATTAATTTATTTATTATTTATTAGGTAGTTATTAACTGGTTGTTTATTAATGTGACATGTCTCCTAATGAGAAGACATGTCCATTCACTATTAGGCCATATATATATATATATATACTGGCCATTATCATTGTAAGATCTCATCATCAACAATTATAAAACAATATTAAAAATATATTTGAAAGTCCATTGCACACCATTCTTCACTCAAACCACCAAGGCACATCAATATGAAACAAATGCTCCAACTGTCTTCAAGACACATCAGACGACTCATTTTAATTCTACGAGCACAATCTTCAGTGCAATGATACTCCAACAAAAAACAAAAACTTCAATATGCTGGAGGGAAAACACTGCAATACACAACACCTTCATTGCAACGATAAATTATGGTTCACCAAACACAAGTATCGTGAACCATAGTTGCTTCTAGTGAGAAGACTAGGGAGGATGAATACCACTTCTCCAACACAACAATACATAGCACGCTGCTCTCAAACCTTAAAAAATATGAGACTTTGAAGGGTGCATCTTTGAAGAACATGTGTAGAAGGAAGCTCATTCACAGGGATGAGAAAGACCTAGGAAACCCTAGCAAAATGTCCATGTTCCTCATGGAACAAGCAAGGGGGAAGGACTAATAGCACATGCCTCAGAGGGAGAGCATAATTAGAAGAGGAATATATGCAAACTATAACAGGCCACATGCTAAGAATAAGCTATGATACCATTATCAGGATGCTTTATTGGCTAGAGAACCAAATAATAAACAAAGACAAGCAGAATTGGTGTGAAAGCTCACTTAATTTCATTAAGAATGTACATATAAATACAATGATGTGAATCTTGGTTTCATATTCCCAATATGTCTCTTGGACTTTCGGGATGACTCTTCATCTCCACCTAACCCTAATGGATTAGGTTCCAACAATAATCAAATTCTTGAAGATGGATCTATTTGTCAAGGGAGAGGTTAATTCCTTATAAAAGTACTTTCTCTAAGTCCACTTCAACACATATTCTAGCATAAGTAAAGATCTAGATTTTGGTTTCAATTGACCTATATATACTCCCAGGGTGTTGTGAATGACTTCCATTGATTCATCATTCCAATAGTACAAAGGAAAATAAGGTATCCTAACCCATTTTGAGATTGCTAAGGACACATCCACCTATGGGTTTAAGTCTAACATCTAAGGATTCGCATGTACATTCCTCTAGGTCCAATGAATAGCCCGACCATTTGTGAAAAAGAGGTCCTTATCTTCTTTTAACTCAAAAAGGCATGTGTAAAATACTCTTCCATAGAAATAATAAAAAAGCTTAGCTTTAACTAGAGCCATTTTTCTTTTGTAAAACCATTGATCCATTGCCTTTGGATATGGCCATAATCTTGTGAATTGACTAATGAAAACTCAACTTACTAGTGCTAGCAATTCCATTCAAGCAACTAAGGGTGATAACTTCACATCCGAAGTATTTGTGGATTTATTTACAAAATTGGATGATGACACTTTGTTGGGGTTTTTGTGATGGGAGGTAACTGGGTTCTAAATGGCCATGTCTATAATGGGGGGGTAGAGGTTATTCACACTTGAAAGAGTAGTATGGGGCCAACCAATGGAGCCAAGCCGCTATGGTTTTGCAAAGTGATGGGTAGTTTGAAAGATCCACATATTATTACATATGAGCATAATTTTGGAGGAAGCTTGTCACAAAAGATCCATTTTATATCATAAATTTGATAAGAATTTGGCATAAATTTTGAGGAATGATCATAGTTTCACTTTAATCCAAGTTTCATGGTCGAATGATGTTTCCTAGGTTGTTCTAAACTTTGGATTGATCTAAATTTTCAAAAAATCGATCATTATTTTAGATTGATCAAAACTTTGACATTTTATGTTATTGAATTTCGAATGTTTGATACAAAACTTATGAGTTTACCAACTAATTACTTGGCTATAAAGATAAAAATATTCAATTCCTATGTATCAATTTTGAGCGAAGTTTATATTAAATGTCTATATTTAATATCAGATTTTATTATTATTCTCTATCTAAATTTATATAACTCATAGGAGATTAAATTATTAAATATTTTAAATTTTAAATGTTGATATATCAAAGTTGTCAAATTTATATAAATTTATATAACTTATAGGAGTTGAAATGATTTAATTCTTAATTTTTTCTAAATTTTAAATGTTGATATATCAAAGTTGTCACATGATGTTAAATTGAAATCAAAGTTTTATATTATGGTTTCATATATAATGCTAACGGGGTTGTTTGAATAAAATATCTGACCAACATGAATCACCTACTTCTAGATATATAATTGTAATGAAACAACCTTTTGGCTAAAAACTAGTTTTCCTAATGAAGTCCATGCTTTTATAAACACGTATCAAGTCATTTAAGTTACTAAATTTTGTGTGTATACAATGATGTAGTTTTATATTGAAAGCTTAAAAGTGTATTAACAAAAATTAAATAATTAATCTTAAAAATAATGATGGCTTTTATGTTTTAAAATTGTGAAATCTTAATCATCGTAGGATCTAGTAGCTAAATATTACTTCACAATCAAGAATTTATGTTTAATATGGAAGAAATAAGTGCAAAAAGAATTCTGGAAAACAAATGATAAAAAACCAGTCACAAATGATAAAAAAATAATATAAATGCTAAGAAATCAGAGACATCTACAAGTGGCTAGCTTAGATTGGACCTGAATCCCCCTAGGTTGACCAATAGGTTCCCAAATCACCCCAAATTGGTACGAATTGTCCATGTGAACGTTGGGTGAGCATGGGAAGACATAAATGAGGCTCACACATGTGGTGGATATGATTGAGTGGAAGTTAGGTAGCCAAGGGTAGGCCAAAACAACCAAGAAAGGGCCAAAATGTCCACGTACAATGCATGTGAGCCTTAAGTCAAAGACAACTTCCTTAAAACAGGGAAACAAGGTGCCTTTGCTCAAGAGGTGGTAATAAATGCTCGAGGTAGGGCGCCCAATAGCTATATTTGACCATATTTTGACCTAGAAGTGGTGGAATGGTCATAATTAACCCCAACTAACTTTTAACAATTTGAAATTGTAATTATTAATCTTATTTTGAACCAATTAATCAACAAAGTGATATATGACTAAGGTCCTAAGGTGTAATAATATTCTAACAAAAATAATATCATAATTATCACATCTATTAAATATATAATATTAAAATGAATATAATAGATAATATTTTGAATATAAATAAAAAAAAATTTAACCTTGACAAATATTAAATATTTAAATTTAGTGTTTATTGTGGAAGAGGAAACATTAAAATTTCCAGGTAAGTTTTCTTACAACTTTGCTACAAAATTATGATCTGATTTGACATAATTTCTCATCGAATAAAAATTCTTCATATCTCATTAATTTGAGTAGTTTTAAAATGGGATAATTAGTCTAAAATAGACCATCTTAATTGCTGAAATTACAAAAATGCGAAAATAGAAATTTCAAACAAAATTTTTAACAAGTTTTAAAACCAAAATCACCTTAAAAAACGGAGCGTTTTGGTTATCTTTTATCCTACGCGATTAATTTGTCGTCCAAACTCGATCGATTCTAAGCCATGAATACCGCCATTATCACAATTTGAGTTTGGTTGAAGCTGTAGGTTTGAACTTTGAAATTCTGACAGCTTCAACCGCTGTATCTGGACCAAAATAAACGTCTAAAACGAGGCAATTTGACTGTTGATCAGCGTACGCCTCGAATTGGCTTTTTCTCTGACGCATTCAAGTCCGAGACGGCACACCAGTTAATGAATATTAAGTGTACATATAGTACGATTCGTGGTACCGTGCTGCTGTATCTGTGCACACGCTTCAGAATATCGTTCGATCAGCGGCAGCCCAGAGCCCACCGCAATATCAATCTGGGCACCCGCCACAACCCAGAATATTGCTCAATCAGCGCCAGCCGCCCACTGCAGTGTGCAATATCAATCTAGGCAAACGCGGCACACCTGTGGGACAGTGGGAATATTGCTCAGCCGCCCACTGCAATATCAATCTGGACACACGTGTTAGAATATCGTTTTATCAGGCGCTGCAACAGTAGGACACGGTAAACATTCTCCACCATTTAAATTTGACGTTCTTTCCGAAATTTTGAAGGTAGGGCAGTGGCACTGGGAATACCTATCTTTTAAGGTACCGATAAAGATTTTTGGCAAAAAAGAGTACCATTAGAGATCCCACGGTGTCTAATTTTTTCAGCGCATTTCACGTAGCTGTTTGTTTATTCATTCTTCTTGATATGTTCGTGCATTCCTACATGAAACGGCAAAAAGTTTATTTGAAGTTACACAACGCTGCCAACAAACTGCTGCATTTTGAAATTGTTCACCTACATTTTACTCAGCAATTGATCGGTTCAAAAAAATCCAAAATCTCAAATAATATCTAAACAACTATCAACATAAATATTATAAAAATAAAACTCTAAATATATTAAATATTTAACCAACACTATATAAACAAATCTACCCAGATCTATAAGTTTTGCCTTCAACAATAAATAACATGATAAAAACATACTACTACTAAAGTCACCTATGTTAGGATAACAGGCTTTTAAACCACCCCAGGCTTCTCGAACATGATTCTAAATTAAGATATTTACAATGTCAAACAGCCTGTAAATTATAATTTAAGATTTTTCTGAATCGACTGACAACATTGCAATCGCTTCAATCGAGAACGATTTGAATGCCCCAAGCTCTAAGTCGCTCCTCATGAAATTTCAACGCAGCATTGCCAACCAACGAAGAACAAAATATGGTGCACAAATCCCAAGTGTATCACGAAATATTCGGCGAATCGGCTCTCTTTCACATGCTTCTGAATCGCTTCAACATCGGTTTTGCTGACAATGCATGTTGTGTGCGGCCTGGGATAACTGGCACTCAAATGGTTTCGTTTCTTCGGGGATTTGTTTCCTAAATTTAGTTATAAAAATTGGTGGTAGTTCCATTCTATTTACTGTAGAACTATGTTATGGAACTGTGTCCTTAAAAATTTTGACCCATTTTAAGACACCCTCAAATTTAAATAAACCAAAAAAATCTAATAACAAAAAATATATATAATTTAAATATGTTACATAAACTTTAAAAACAAAAAACCAAAGAGATCAAATACCACACTCGAATGGTTGATAATTTTTACTGCGGTCACTGTGTAGAATCATTTACAGAACCATTGAAATTGTACGAAAACAAAACAATAAAAAAATAAACTTGTAATGTAATTGTAAGAATCATAAGTAAAATTGCACTGTTTAACTAGTTATTAAGTCATAATTTGGATTATTACGTTCATAGATTTGAGCGAAAAGTCATATGTTGCCAAGGAGTGTGACGAAGACTTTACTTCTTTACCTTGGCTTACAAAGAAAAATATTTTTTAATATAAACATGGATTGACTAAGGTATTTTTATGATGCTTTAAATATGGAGTTTCACATAGACTCAAGAAATAAGCATAAGTTCTACTAAGAGGTATTTTTATGATGCTTTTAATATGAAGTTTCACATAGACTCGAGACTCTTTCTTTTTCACCAACAGAAAAACTATACTTAATATTACTGAATCAGTATATAAAGCCTCACGTAAATATTCTATAGCATCATAAGTCTAAAAATTCCAAATTGAAAATATAATTATAACATACGTCGTGACCGTATCATGTCTAGAACTATAGCTAGTAGACAATAATTAATTTGTATGGTCTTCTTGGGAAGGAAGACTCCTTAATCATACTCGTCCACAAAAATGATGCCTTTTGGGCACCCCAAATCCTTTTTTAACAACTAATTGGCATGTCTATTGTAACAGATCTATATACATGTGTGAATGTGATCATCTCAAAAAACTAGTATAGGTCTCTGATGTGCCTCATCCAGGCTGCCGAAAATGGAACTTGTAGTTGACAACTACCTTTTGCAGTCGATGGAGTCACCCACCACCTGCAATTTAGAAATTAGTCTATCATTTGCTATGAAAAGAAGAGGCCATAGGGACAGAAGTTCGGCCCTTGTATTAGTACTACTATCACAACCCATCCAAAAACTAATATAATAGCCTATCCTAAAATGAATCAAACCCCCCACACCTCCTCTTTCAAGTGCTAATTGAGCGACACCATCGAAAAAACCAAGTGGAATAGTATCTGAAAAAGAAGAAAAAACAGAAATCCTGAGTGATCCACTATTTTTGGACACAAACCATTGAATCCTTATAAGACCTAAGAATGGACCCAACCACATTGAAAGTTGAGGGAGGGGCATTTTTAAAAAGGGCCATATTCCTATGGGTCCAAATGTGCAATGAGACAAAGACTGGTAGTGTATTGTGGGAAGGAACAAATAATCTCCAAGCATTGTAACAATCAGACACAGAAACTGGAGACCAAGAACCAGTAATTCTCAAATAGTTTCTGACCGAATTCCACACATATACCGTGATCCCAAGTGAGAACTTTATTCTCCAGAGCCATCTAAGAGAATAGAAGGAATTTTAAAGGGCAATGACATTTCCACAAGCATACATGCCACAACTTATGGACAACAATTGGCTGACTGGAAAATATGGCATCGTATGCAGAATTTGTAGTGATCTCACTTGTACTATTGTTCTAAGACCAATATAAAGCATCTCAGATCTCTCGAGGAGGATACCACTTTGAAGCAAAACATACATATATTGATACCATTCTTCTAATAAAGTTCCATCGAAGCCTAGCTTTGAAGCACTGATCCACCTATGATGAAAATACCCCTCTATATATTTGATAAAGGAATTTGATTCTAGTATTCTTTAATAAATCTAAAAGGGGAGGTGAAAGTTTATAGAAGTATACTCCCCCTATGAACGGATCACGCCCATAAATCATCTTACGACCATCACCAATCCTCCATACAAGACACTCACCAACAATAGGGAAGGACGAGGAAATGTTCTTCCAAATATTTGATACATTCCTTCCTGAGGGCCCACCTGTCCTACACCAGTCTTCCATAGACTGACACTTTAAGTACTTACCTATAATCACTTCACTCCATAAGCCACCATGAAACATGCATCTCCACATACGCTAATTAGTAGCTAGAGCCTTCCTAAACTAAAAAATATGTTTTAAACCCCAACCCCCCAAATTTTTAGGGGAGGCAAGTGTTTTCCAACTGAACAAATGAAAGATTTTTTTTTTGAGCTCCAAACCACATAAATGAAAAAGCATTTTTGTGTAATTTTGTTTAAAATTGACTTAGGAACATTTGCCGAAGATAACCAATAAACTAGAATATTTTCTAACACATATTTTGTAAGTATAATCCTGCCACCAAGGGACAACCACCTGTATGTCCAATTATCTAATTTCTTGTCAATCTTCTTTAGGAGCCAAAGCCAATCTTCTTTGGTGTAGTGGTTAGGCTTTATGAAATACCCTAAATATTTGCAACCTTCATTCATGGGGGGCATGATGTGCTTTAGTAACCCCATCCAATCCAAAATACAAGAATGAGGATTTTCAAACACTTATGAGCATACCAGAGGAAGAACATAAACACTCCATAAGCTCTTTGAAAACATACCATTCCACCACAGTTCCTTTACCAACGAGAAGGACATCTTCTACAAACAACAAATGTGTTATTTTGATATTATATGTAATCTTTACACTGCTAATCATGTCCTCCACTTTTGCTTGTTCAATAAGTTTACACATACTCAAGATTCTACTAATGGATTCTACTAAGAGATATAGATTGTCTCAAGACTCAAGACTCATCGTAAGTATTGATAATTAAAAATCATGGAACATAAATTTCTCATTTAAATCGATAAATTTACATCCTAAAAGATTACATATTGTAATATTTAACAACTAAACCATTATCCACCTTATCTTGGGTTTAGATTCTTTGAAAAATTAATGTTTTGTTTTTAGAGTGAAAAACTTTAAAAAAAGATTTGCACTGGGTGTTTGATAGATGTATATATGTAGAAGGCCATTTTAATAGTTACATGAAGGATAAGTTGAATAGTATAAATTAATAATATTGAATGATGAAAAATGTGAATAGTGAAAAATGAGGATAAATATAAAAAAAGAGAGGATAAGGAACACATAGAATACATAGTGATCAATAGCCACAAGTACTCGTTTTTCCATCTTTTGATGTAGATCATATGAGAGAAGTGGTTGAAATTGAAGGCCTTTCAAACCCTTAACTTGAAATATTGAACTAAATGTCTTGCATTGTTTCTCTTTCTTCCTAATATTGATAGTAGCTTTCTCCAATGTCAATCCTTGTGACTTATGAGCCATTAATCCCCAAGGGAGTTTCAATGGAATATGTTTCTTATTATCTCTTTCAATAGGTGTGAAAGGAACAATTCGAGGGAATGATTCATTCCATGGATCCCCCACATACTTTTTAAACCTTACTTAAATGTATGTGGGTGGTCATGGCGTAAAATTTCAGGTTTATATACTATTTTCTCTATGACTCCAAGAGCACCATTGACCTATTCTACATCAATCAATATGTTTTATGTAACCAACACCCTAGATCCAAAATTAATACATAACTCAAGTTTCAAGTCTTCATCACCAGTTTCAATAGAATTGTTGTTTCTTACTCTTGTAGCAACATTAGATGCAATGGGACAATCTAGGTGTCTTGGGAATATTTACAACCCTAGTGACCTTTGGGAAGGATCACCATAGAGTGTTACCATAAAAGAAAACTCAATCATTCATGCATAAAAGCAAACTTTCAATCTTTACATGCAAACTTTAAATGGACATGAAGGTTAATAATTAAACTCACTCGGATCCAAACTTTTGATGAAGAATCCCTCCAGTTGTAGTTGCTGCAATCTTTATCACCCAAATCTCCAAGAGATAACCTGAAATTGAAAAAAGATCTAACAAAAAGCAATTACTGTTGCAAAGATTGAAATTGCAAAATGACACATCCTAATTTCAACAATTATAAACTATAATTTAACACTTGAATTGGATGGAAAAGAGAGATCTTTTATATATAAATAACAACAAGATACAAATGTGTAGATGTCACTTGATTCTTGTCAAGGCACCATTCTAAAACTAATGTCGGAGTTCTTCCACCCGATTCCTTGCACACTCAAAATCCAATTCAGTTTCTTCCTTAGGAAATATGCTCAAGAGAATCCCTAGCATTTTCTAGCACAATAACGACTCTCAAGAATGAATGGGAGTACTATGTTCTAGATATGGGAAAGTGGATTTTGCAAACCAGGATAAACAAGGACTTCAAATCTTGATTTCAATTGAACAACATGAGGGCATAATCTCCAATATTTAATGCTTGTTTTTACTTATCCGATGCCTCTTTTATATTGACGGGGAGGCAGTTAGGGAAGTTGGAGATAGTTACTTACGGGATTGGGACAAGTAGGAATGGTTGAAACAAAAAAAATTCTCATAAAGTAAATTAATTTTATTTTTAAACCTTGAACAAACATGTACACAAGCTAGACAAAGGGAACTCACATATACTGTTAGATTTTGAGCATTAATTCAATATGATCTAGGATCTTATCTGAGAGAATAACAAGCACAACATATCAATCATAAGAGACAAACAAAAGAGACAATAGACACAGAGTTTCCTCGGGGAAAACCAAGAAGGTGAAAAATCCCTCAACTTCCTCAGAGATAGAAAGAGCAATGATACAAAACCCAAGTACAAGAGATAGTCTCCTCAGCACCTTCTCCTCCTCCACTAGTGCCCATCACTCAAGTGAGACATAGATGAGTAAGTGAATGATCAAATAGAGTGACACCCTCACTCTAGTGAGAGATAGATGAGTAAGTGAATGATCAAATAGAGTGACACCCTCACTCTAGTGAGAGATAGATGAGTAAGTGAATGATCAAATAGAGTGACACCCTCACTCTATTTATACACAACTCGACTTGCCTAATAACCTAACAGGGCCGAATTCTCTAGGAGAGTCTAATAACCCATGGTAACCCAACTCAGGGCCGACCCCACACTTGGTGGTCTAATAACCCCTCTTGTATGAGTTATGACACTTGCGACACTTGTAAATACAAAAGACGACACTTATGTACAGAGGAATAATAACCTCTCTGTAGGGATACAATATACATATATGAAATACATTCTGAAGTTACATATACATCAACACTCCCTCTTAACTAGGAAGGTATTTCTCGACATAGATCTTATAGCACAAGTCTTCTTCTCTGGATCATCAGATCATCGTCATCGTATTTGTTGCTGTCTCAATCAATCTCCAATCTACTCGTCATAGGAAGTTCTACAGAGACATCCCTTTTTCATGCTGGTTGAAGGCCTAGCCTCCATGTAGGTCTTCATCATCTCTACGAGCAAGCCATCAAGTAAGTACACCTCAGGACTGATTACACTGCCTCTGCAAAACCTGTAAGATCTCCCAGGACTGATTAAACCGCCTCTGCAAAACCTGCAAGAGAATCTCAAGACTGATTATATGCCTCTGCAAAACCTATGTACCATACTGTCACCTCATCGTCTTCAGATCATTGTCATCGTCCATGGAGCACAACCCAGATGCACATCACACAACACTTATATACACCGGCATGGGAGGACCTACCTACCACCATCCGGGAATGGCTCAACACTTGCATCATGACCATGGGAGGACCTACCTACCACCATGTCAGAAAGGCTCGGGAATTACATCAATGACCATGGGAGGACCTACCTGCCACCATGTCAGAAAAGCCCGACAATTACATCAACGACCATGGGAGGACCTACCTTCCACCATGTTGAAAAATCTCGCCCAGCCCTTACGTCTCACCATGGGAGGACATACCTACCACCATGTGAGAATGGCCTAGCCCTTACATATGCACCATGGGAGGACCTACCTACCACCATGTGAGAATGGCCCCAGCCCTTACATCTGCACCATAGGAGGACCTACCTACCACTATGTGAGACTGGATCCAGCCCTTACATCTACACCATAGGAGGACCTACCTGCCACTATGTGAGAATGGATCATGTGCATCTATGTCTTCGGACTTATCACTTCCCTTTGGAGGGAATCTCGGTCTGAAGTACACCATGTCTCTCTCTAAAGTATTCAAACTTCACTCTGGCTAGTGGCTTGGTCAACACATCGGCTATCTGCTCGTCTGTCGCAACATACAGAAGCCTCACTGCTCCTCTCTGCACCATATCTATGATATAGTGATACTTGATCTCAATATGCTTCGACCTGTCATGGAACAATGGGTTCTCAGACAACTTCACACAACTCTGGTTGTCACAGAAGGTATAGGTAGCATCCAATGGGAGATCAAATAACTCATTCAGCAGCTTCCTAAGCCATACTGCCTCACAACTAGCCGAACAAGTTGCAACATACTCTGCTTCGGATGTACTCAGTTCCACACAGGATTGCTTCCTGGTAAACCAAGAGATCAACCCTGATCCCATATTAAAGCAGCAACCAGAAGTGCTCTTCCGATCAATGGCATTGCCTGCCCAATCCAAATCAACATAACCCTCCAAGTTAAACTTTTGATTCGCATCATACTTGATCCCATAGTCAATCGTACCCTTCAGGTACCTCAGAATATGCTTTACAGTAACCAAGTGAACACTTCTCGGATCTGTCAGGAACTGGCTCAATGTGTTCACAGCAAAGAAGATATGTGGTCCTGTATTCGTCAGGTACATCAAGGACCCAATCATCTGACGATACATTTTGGCATCAACCGGATCAGATGAAGCATCACACAGAAGCTTCAGGTTCAATGCCATAGGTGTGGCCATGGCCTTGCAGTCCATCATCCTGAACCTCTTCAAGATCTCTACTGCATACTTCCCTTGTCCAAGGAAGATCCCATCTGCACTCTGCCACACCTCCATGCCTAGAAAGTAGTGCATCATACCCAAGTCCTTCATCTCAAACTCGGCAGCAAGCTTCCTCTTCGTGTCGGCAATCAATCTATCCTCACCTATCACAAACAGGTCATCCACATACAATAGTAGTATCACTGGATTGCCTTCCTCAACCTTGTAGTAAAGGTTGGAATCCGCTTTACTCTTAGTAAATCCCAAGCTGGATAGGAAGCTGTCTATCCTACCGTACCAGGTCCTGGGTGCCTGTTTTAAACCATACAGAGCTTTCTTTAGTTTGCACACATGAGTTCCTCTGTCATGTGTCTCAAACGCGAGTCGCTGCTCCACATACACTTCCTCTTCGACTACACCATTCAAGAAAGCTGTCTTGACATCCATCTGGTGTATCTTCCATTTCATCACTGTAGCCAGGGAAAGTACTGTTCTAATGGAAGTGTACTCTCTTTATAATCAATCCCTTCTTTCTGGGAGAAGCCACGAGCTACAAACCTTTCTTTATATTTCTCTATGCTACCATCTGCAACATGCTTGATCTTATAGATCCACTTGGAAGTCACAACATACTTCCCTTCAAGTCTTGGGACCACATCCCAAACATCATTCTTCATGATCGACTGGTATTCCTCAACCATGGCATCCTTCCATTCTTTCTTTTCCGCTGCTTCTTCATAAGTGGAAGGTTCTTTGTTCATAATGTCACAGAGTAAGGCAACATAGCTGGTATGTGACCTAGTCCTTTTTCTTTCTCTGTGTTCCTCCTCTGGAATACCATACCTTTCTGCATCTTGAATGAGCTCTCTAGCCCATGTTATTTTCCTCTTGTGAGAGTTCTTCTCACGGGGTGGATCTACGGGTTCTTATGGATCTTCTATTTCACGATCTTCTTCTGGAATAACTTCATTCATGGTGGTGTCTTGTGTTCTAGATATTCTTGGTTCTTCATTGTCTTCAGCAGGTGTCTTCCTTGATTTGATGTATGCTGAGTCTTCATCAAAAGTTACATCCCTGCTGATATCAATCTTCTTGAACCCTAGAAAGTATGTTCTATAAGCCTTCGAGCTTTCACTTTATCCCACAAATATTCCCTTATTTCCTAAAGGATCTAGCTTTGTCCTCATTTCCTTTGGAATTTGTGTGTACATTGGACAACCAAATATTCTAAGATGGCTAACTTCTGGCTTCTTCCCAGTGAACACTTCTTCTGGTGTTTTGTTTTCAAGTATCTTATGAGGTGTTATGTTTTGCACATATACAATTGTCCTTGTTGTTTCTTCCCATAGGTGCATAGGTAGATCTTGGTCATGAAGCATTGCCCTAGCTGCTTCCATGATAGTTCTATTCTTTCTTTCTGCAACCCCATTTTGTTGTGGATTGTAAGGAGTAGTCAAATCCCTCTTAATACCTGAATCAGTGCATAGCTTCTTGAAGTCTACTGAAGTAAATTCTCCGCCATTGTCAGATCTAAAGATCTTGATCTTCTTATCAGTTTGATTTTCTATCAAGGCTTTGAATTCCTTGAACTTATCAAACACTTCATCTTTGTTCTTCAAGAAATAAACCCAAGTCTTCCTAGAGAAATCATCAATGAAGGAAACATAATATACATACCCACTCAGAGAGCTGGAAGACATTGGACCGCAGACATTAGAGTGGATAATCTCCAATATTCCTTTTGCTTTGCTTTCACTACTTGGAAATGTTTTCTTTGTGTTCTTTCCTTTTGCACATCCTTTGCAAATACCTTCATGCTTTGACTGAATTTCAGGAAGACCCTCTACTGCTTTGCTTGCTATTGGAAGTGCTCTATAGTGCACATGAGCAAGCCTTCTATGCCAAAGTTCACTTGGCTCCATGGATTTATGTACCATGGCATGTTCAGGTTTCCCCTTTAATTTGTACAATCCTCCCTCTTGCTCTCCAATCACCACTGCATCATCAATGGTCTTACCTTTTGGCCACATGAGTACTTGGCCATCTACAAATGCAACTCTTATCCCCTTTGCATCAAAAGCAGATATGGAGAGAAGATTTTTCTTGAGACCTGGAACATATAGTACCTCTTTCATCTTCATAGGTTTTCCAGGGTCTAGCTTATAGGAGGCTTCACTACTTCCTTTTATTGGATACTGGTAGTCATCCCCAAGTTTCACCTTATGGGGTGATTCATGTTCATATAGTTTCACAAAGGATCCCTTGAATCCTGTCATGTGTTTGGAAGCCCCACTATCTATAAGCCAATCATTGCTTCCATGAGCAATAGTACCAGTGAGGGAAGAAATCAAAACATACTCTTCATCACTTGAAGAACTTTCTTCCCTAGCCCTCTTCTTGGGAGGTTCATCATCCTCTACAGTGTGAGCATGATGTCTTCTTTTGATGTTCTTATTTTTATTGTGGGGGGCATCTTTATTGTTTCTAGGACAATCCCTGGCATAGTGCCCCTTTTCATCACATGTAAAGCATCGGTCATTGGATGTGTTTCTTTGATATCTGGAGCTACCCCTCTGGTTCTGATGGTGGTGCTTTTCTTTCTTAGTGTGGTGATGTCCCTTCTTATCATCATACTTCTTGGAGTGTGCTGTGAGAGCTTGGTCTTCATTCCCCATCTTCTCTTCTCAAGCTATAATTCGAGCTGCTTCTTGTGAGCATTCTTCCCACAACCTACTTATTGTGATAAGTTTCCTCCTAGCACAAATTCCTTGGATGAAGGAATCCCATGACCTAGGAATGCCATTAAGAGTGGTCATTACCACTTATCCATTCTCTATATATTCTCCCATAGCTTCAAGTTTTTCTTTTATCTGGGAGACCCTTTAGAAATAAGACTGCATGGTCTCTGCATTCTGTATCTTGATATTCTTCAATTGATTCCTCAAGGTCATCTTCGGATTTATGTTCTTCCCTTCAAATAGCTTGGTCAAGGAATCAAACATCTCCTTAGGTGTCTTTAGAGATGACACATGTGGTATGAGATGGTCTTTGATAGAATCAACAATGATCCTCTTGGCCTTGACCAGGTTCTTCTTGTGTAAGGCCTTAGCCTCTTCTCCCTTTGGGATAGGGACCTCTTCACTTATGTATGTGTCCAATTCATTTTCTTCCAGGTTTAACCCAATCCTATACTTCCATGCTTGGAAGTTATCAGCCCCTTCAAGCTTATCCTCAAGCTTGGTGTGGTGAGACATCTTAAAGAGTACTTCAAATGGAAATAGAAAAGTTATTAGGTATTACCACTTCATTTGCTGAAAACTGGATTTGGAGTTGGATTAGGGTTTGTTAGAGAAACCCTAAAAATTCAAACTTTGAATTTCAAACTTTTGAAAGGATAGAAAGATGCGCCTTGCTGAGATGATCAAGCTGGTATACTCAGAATTTGAAAACTGGAAAGTTTCACCCCTCAAAATTGCTTTTGAAACTTTTGGATTCACTGGGCAGGACCCTGAATTAGGGTTTGACTTTCCCGGAGCTTCACCCAACCAAAAATTTCGATCCAAAGCTCTAAACTTCAATTTTTCAGAGGAGTTTCCAGCCGTGGTCTCAGATTTTAGAAATTCCAATTTTTGCAGAAACCCTAACTTTTAGGTAAAAAACTGAAAGTGCTTAGAATTGAATTTTGTTTCGATAGAAAGATGCACCCTTGCAAGGAGAGTAAATCTAGCCTCCTTCATTTGAATATCTGTGGAGAGAAACCCAAAAATCAAGAAGCCCTAGATTCCGTAGCTGTACAGTGTCTTCTTCTCAGGTTAGCTCTGATACCATGTTAGATTTTGAGAATTAATTCAATATGATCTAGGATCTTATCTGAGAGAATAACAAGAACAACATATCAATCATAAGAGACAAGCACAAGAGACAATAGACACAGAGTTTCCTCGGGGAAAACCAAGAAGGTGAAAAACCCCGCAACTTCCTCAGAGATAGAAAGAGCAATGATACAAAACCCAAGTACAAGAGATAGTCTCCTTAGCAACTTCTCTTCCTACACTAGTGCGCATCACTCAAGTGAGAGATAGATGAGTAAGTGAATGATCAAATAGAGTGACACCCTCACTCTATTTATACACAACTCGACTTGCCTAATAACCTAACAGGGCCAACTTCTTTAGGAGAGTCTAATAACCCATGGTAACCCAACTTAGGGCCGACCCCACACTTGGTGGTCCATTAACCCCTCTTGTATAAGTTACGACACTTGCGACACTTGTAAATACAAATTACGACACTTCCGTACAGAGGAATAATAACCTCTCTGTAGGGATACAATATACATATATGAAATACATTCCGAAGTTACATATACATCAACATATACATGGTCTAGGAATGCAATAGGGCGCGTACATCTTGAAAAGCTCAGTTTTTAAGAAATTTTTCAAATAAGTATTGTTAAGAGATCATAAGGAATCAGGGAGTTTGCAAAATAGGAAAATGGATAAGATCGTACCATCTCAAGCATATTTGGGACAAGCGTGACAAAATATGCTATAACAGATTTCCCTTAATGTGTGAGGTCAGAGGAGTAGATGATGGCCGTAATACATTATAACCCTTTTAGAAGTGAGTGCAGAAGTAACCTGAATAAAAGTTTCCATAAATCATCCATAGGCAGCACCTACAACAAATCAAGTAAGAACTCTCTCTTCATGTGGTGGGCATACCCATGCTCAGGAGTAACAAAAAATCATGGCTGCTAAATTAAGTACACTGCAAGTCCATGAGGTATATAGAATAAATGGTCATGGCCATGAATATACATAGTGGATCCCTGTCAAAACATATATCATAGCCACGAAGATAAACAGTGGATCTATGTCTCAGAATCATATGAAGATATCTGGAAATAAGACTAAAGAGATCAACCTCCATAAGAATTAGTGCCAAAATAAGTGTGAATGGCAATCCAATGCAACCCAATTCATAGCATAAAGATGTGATGTTAGATATGGACTTGAGGACTTCAAACCAACCAATATAGGTACAAGTCTAAACTATGTGAATAGATGTCCCAATGTCGAATATAGTAAGACACCATTTGCTTATTGGTCATTGATGTATATTGTTAACAAACACGAGCTAACTCACCAATAATGATAATGAGAGGAAAGGTACCTAGTACAATATAATAAGTGTGAATAGATGTGCTAATGTCGAACACCTATAGACTCTAATGATCAGGGGACATTGATGTATTACCACTATCAATAGTGAGGAAACTTACCAATGATGACTGCAGGATCCAAGGTACTAAAAAGAATCTAGATCGCTATCCTAGAATAGATGTTTTGGAGTCGATGGGATGTGGTCTGCTGAAAGGAGGGCATTAAGGCATACCCCATCATCCAACATGAGGTAGTAGTAGAAGGCCAAATATTTGGTGGAACAAACTGATAGATTCTGAAACGTACTTGACACAGGAAGACCGACATACTAAATTCAAGAGTTCTCAGGATTTGCCGACACAGGCTAAAACTTCCCTTGAACATAAGCACAACACAATAAGTGACTAAGGCAACATTGACTCAAGAATGAACACGAAATAAGTCAGTGATGTATGAGACATCAACATACTGCTCCATAATGACTGGAAGATTAATGAGTTAGAGGAGATAATGCATAAATGAGTTCGGCTTCCTATAGCCATACTATAACCCAAACTGCATATACAATGACCCGAGACAGTGTGCTTTGTTCAAGGGCGACGCAACTTGCTACCAGGCATAAATAAGAACATGACTCTTTCTCGTTCTTCTCTGTGGAATATTTGATTTTTTGTCCTTTTCATATTATTAAAGCCTAAAAAAGAATAAAATAATGCTATAATACATGGGAAGCAATGAGTGTTGAGGACAAGCAAACTAGTTCCAGGTGCATGGAACAAACCTATGCATAATGCAAGGAACATGAGCAGGATAGGGACACTAAGGTTGTGTTTCTTCCAGGTAAAAATGTGTCAAGTTGCAAAGGAAAGATTATGCATAGCTTAAGGTTAATAAGATAAGAGATGAGGCATTAAAAAATAGCAATAAGCTGGAAGCTGACATAAGGCTCACAAGCGCAAGCGGGGATAATGCAATGCATTTAAAACTTAAACAAAAATGGGTGAGAGTCTCCCTTGGGAAATGGCCAACATAAAAGATAAGGAGGGAGAATTAATCTTCAACACAAATTTAGGAACAACTAATTATTTTGTTTAGGTTTATCGTTATTTCCCTCTCCTTTTTTATTAGTATTATTATTATTATTTTTCTTTTTCCCACTAGGTTGTTGGTTTCCTTTTTTATTAGCCCTCACAATGTGTACAAAATCTATTTTGGAAGAAGGGGAGGTGGCAGCAGAAGCTATGCCTACTACAAAAGACTAGGTGGAATTTTTTTTCATTTGACTATTAACAACTTCGACAAAATTATGACAAATTGAACCAACAATACCATCGTCATGTGGTTCAGGTTATGGTTTCGGAGGTACTATACTAGACCTCAATGCATCAATAATTATTTCATAAAGGATCCCAGACTGAGATATATCAAATCTACCTGTTGGGCCTTAAAGATGGCTTCTTCTTCAGTAGTGACCCATGACGTAGAAATATCCTTGGAGATATAACGAAATAAGGAATTAAGAAACCACTCAAATAAGAAATCAGGGGGGTATTACCTTTAATCATCATTTTTTCCTACGCCATTCTTGGATGTGATCCGAGATACAGGTAGCTTTGTTTTTCCTAAACTTAGACAACAAATTAGTGCTGACATCATACCGGATGGGAAGCTGAAAGTTGTTAAAAAACACAGTTGCTAAATCGTGGAAGCAACAAAAGAATGAACTAGGAAACTCAATGTACCATTTAGTAGCAACTCAAGTGAGGGTGCGTTAAAACAGTCTTAAACGAATAGAGTCATCATTAAGCGAGTTCGAAGGACACCATAAGTGAATTGTGGTAACATGATCTCTAGGATATTCACCAATTTTACCTTCAAACTTCGAAATGTATAAGGGAAATTTGGTTGGAACTGTAGGCCAGTTAGGATCATGACACACTAGTTCATTTATTAGTTTCGATAGATTTCACAAGTTCAAAGTTGCTAGAAAAGTAAGTCTTGGGTGTTGCACGGAAAAAGTATTGGGTTGTGAACCCTATGGTGGGAAATTCCCACTACTAGTTTCCAAAAATATTGATAGGGGTTTCCCCCTATCATTGTTTGTGCATCACTTATTCCTATAAAAGGGTTCCAATGGCTATGCATAGGATTTGCCCCAGTAGGGTTACCCTACATCCAATTTGACTGGGCTTGAGAAATGTTGCTCCCGCTCGCATCCTAGTTGAAAGTACATAATTAATACCTCCTCCACTAAACATAAAAAATGGGGTAGATCTAGCAGTCATAGAGGATGATTGAAAACTACCCATTTTATTATTAAAACCTATAAATGGGTTTATACCTGAAACATGTCTAGTAGATTGGATAGGTCCGTTCAGGAAAGAGGGAAAGGATAGGGGGATATGTCCTCCATTCCAAGGAAAACCTTGGAAAGGTATAGAGGAACCAATAAACTGAGTAGTAGGGTTATGAAATAAGTGATTATAAGTGATCAAGAAATTAGGCATACCCTAAATTGGCATTCTAGATGTGAAGGAACTAAAACCAAAAAGGTGATGACAAAGCAACACTCATAGGTTGAGTAACCGCAACACCTAAGGGTAGGGTACTAGTGCCAAAAGTAACAACAAGAGATGAACTAGATATTGTTGCATTTAACATATGAGTGATCAAATGTGGAGGAGAAAATCCTCCAATTACTATAGCTGAAGTGGGGGTATGCAAATCTAACGAACTTTCCCCTAAAACATCCATAATCAAACCTCTACTTATGTGATAAGTAATTGTTCCTTGCTAAAAAGAGTTTGGAATTTGCATTAAGACTGGATCATCAGGTCTAGTTAAAAGAGGGTTGAAAGGTTTTACAAAGCCTTCGGATTAAAGATATTTAACTCTAGTGATTTGAGGTGTAAAAGTGTTTTTTCTTATAATTTGTGGTTCATTTACTAAATTGATAGAACCTATTGGAACAAAAGAGCCATATGTGTTTGTTCGACACCTTTGTGGACGCTTGGATTTTCCATTGTTATCGAAGGAAGATTCTTAATCCTCCTAGAATGACGAAGTGGTTGATCTTCCATCCTTAGAAAATATTTAACATTTTGAGTCCTAAGGCCAACTAAATTACATAGAGTACAAAGAGCACACCACTAATAAAAAGTCCTATGAAATTAACTCGACAAACAAAGGGCCTTTCAAATTTTAGTGTGGTTTGATCAACTCCCACAACCAAACAACAAAGGTGCGAAAGTAGTTACCAAGGCCTCTACTAATAGCCCTTCTTGGTTCAAGTCTCCCCACAAGGCAAGTGACACCCTACAAGGGTAATGTTAATTTGGCTCAAGGTCTGCTCAAGGTATGCAAGAATACCCCTGCATACACCTGTGTGGTACCTAAGACAAGATACTATGGCCACCAACTCGTAGTCAATGTCCAGGGAAACAGTCGATGGTCGGGATCATACGTATAGGCAGGGTAGCGAAGCTCAAAATTTCAACAGTATTGGCACGGCAGAGGGCCCAATTTGGAATTGAAGAAATCCCCATACACGCAAAATCCTACAAATGCTCGTTTTAAGTATCATAGGGGTAATCTATTCAACCTAACCTCAGACGGCCTCATGCTTAACTCCGGTGTTAGTGGTGCTTCTCGGACACACCCTTACGATATTTGATTTTTTCCTATCCTTTTGAAAGACTACCATGTTTCACAATTTGAAATAGTCTTAGATTGTTAACTCCCAACCTAGTCTAAGGATCTATGATTAAGCTAATAGGTGACCCTACGAAAATAAAGTTCTAATAAATTTTAGATTAAGTGTTAATTTTAATGGTTGTGATTCCTCAAAAGGACATGGAAGTGAAACTAATGGTGTTTTTGACACTTACAAGAATTAAAACAGTTTAAATATATATGCATATAAAGCAAAGAGAATCTTTTACTATTTTTAGTTCTATGCGACACTTCTCAAAATGAAAAACGTTTTCCCAAAATTTATTTTTTTATCATTTCATTCTTAAAAATTAAATTACTTGGCAAAGAAAATAAAATGTAACTCTTTTTTTTCTTTTTCAAAAACTAAAAAAACAAACACTTGAACCCAAATAAATAAAAAGTTTTTATTTTTCTTTTCTTTTTAGAAAAAACCGAAAAATAACTTCAAATTTTCAAAAGAAAGGAAAACTTTTTCTATTTTAAAAAAAGGACATTTTTTTTTAAAGATTGCAAAAAAAGAAAGAAGTACAAAAATATTGTAACTTAGTGTTTCACTTAATACAAAGAAATGAAAATAAAGAAAGAAAAAGATACAAACAACTTCTTTTCAAATTGCAATAAAACAATTTAAAGAAAAGCTTAAAAAGTAGTATTTTTTATTGTTTTTCTTCAATGAGATGAACATAAAAAAGAAATAAATATAAAAACCATAAATATTTACACAAATCAAACAACTTAAAACTTGTACAAACAACCCAAACATAAGATTTGGCTAAAACCTAGATAAATAAGTTTTTTTTTTGTAAAAAAATGTTGTTTTATGAAAACAAAGACAAATGACAGGCATTCACGATCAACTTAGAAACAAGGTGACCCACTTCTCCAATTTTCAAAGGAAACAAAACTGAGAAAGTAATAAAAACTAGTTGTACGAGAGCTTTGTACAACAAAACTGTGTATACATGACTGCCTAGTGTTTAGGTCGTGTACAGGGGAAAAACACAACTTTTTTGAAAAAGAGTGAAAAGTACAGGACTTATACGTGCCTGTGTGTACTGTAACTCACATATAACTGTAGGAGGAGACAAAAAACTAAAAAAAACCCATAGCCAACAAATAATTCCTAGAAGGGTCCTAAGATGAACAATTACTAGTCTATGACAAAATGATTCAAAAAAACAATTGGAATAAACAAAAACAAACAAGAAAACAATTGAAAACACAAAATCCCTAAACTACACAAAAATTGGAAAAAATTCCCTAGTGGAGTTGCCATTTCTATTTCAAGAATATTTACAACCCTAGTGACCTTTGGGCAACATCACCATAGATCGATACCATAAACGAAAACTCAATCATTCATGAAAAGAAGCAAACTTTCAATATTTACATGAAAACTTTAAATGAACATGAAGGTTAATAATTAAACTCACCTGAATCCAAACATTTGATGAAGAATCCCTTCGGATTTAGCTGCTCCAATCTTTATCGCCCAAATCTTTAAGAGACAACCTGAAAGTGGACAAAGATCCAACATAAAGCAATTATTGTTGCAAAGATTGAAATTACAAAAATATTTGCAGAATGACACATCCCAATTTCAACAATTATAAACTATAATTTAACACTTGAAATGGACAGAAAAGAGAGATATTTTATATATAAATAACATCAAGATACAAATGTGTATATGTCACCTGATACTCGCAGAGGCATCATTCTGAACTACTGTTTGAGTTCTTCCACCTAACTCATTGCAAACCTAACATCCAATCTGGTTTCTTCCTCAGGAAATATGCTCAAGAGAATCCCTAGCATTCTCTAGCCCAATAACAACTATCAAGAATGACTAGAAAGACTATTCTAGATATGGGAAAGGGGATTTTGCAAACTGGGATAAACAAGGGCTTTAGATATTGATTTCAATTGAACAACATCAGGGCATAATCTCCAATATTCAATGCTTGTTTTTCCTTCTCCTATGTCTCTTTTATACTGATGGGGAGGTAGTTAGGGAAGTTGGAGACATTTACTTATAGGATCGGGACCAGTAGGAATGACTAAAACTAAAACTTTTCCTGTAAAGTAACTTATTTTTATTTTTTACAACTTTATTTTGAAAAGCAGTGAAAATTATAGGACTTATACATGCCCGTGTGCACTGTAACCCACATATAACTACAGGTGGAGACACAAATCTAAAAAAATAAATCCCTGCAACTAGCAAATACTTCCCAGAAGGGTCCTAATATGAACAATTACTAGTCTATGGAAAAAGATTCAGAAAAATAATTGGAATAAACAAAAACAAACCATAAAACAATTGAAAACACAAAATCCCTAAACTACCCAAGAAATGGAAAATCTCCCTAGTGGAGTTGCCATTTCTGTTTCAAGAATATTTACAACCCTAGAAACCTTTGGGCCGGATCACCATAGAGAAATACCATAAAAGAAAACTCAATCTTTCATGCAAAAAAGTAAACTTTCAATATTTACATGCAAAATTCAAATGGACATGGAGTTTAATAATTAAACGCACTTGAATCCAAATGTTGATGAAGAATCCCTCTAGTTGTAGCTACTCCAATATTTATCACCCAAATCTCCAAGAGATAACTTGAAAGTGGACAAAGATCTAATAGAAAGCAATTAATGTTGTAAAGATTGAAATTACAAAAAGATTTGCAGAATGATACATCCCAATTTCAACAATTATAAACTATAATTTAACACTTGAAATGGACGTAAAAGAGATATATTTTATAGATAAATAACATCTGAGATACAAAAGTTTATATGTCACTTGATTCTCGCCGAGGCACCGTTTTGAACTAATGTCTAAGTTCTTCCACCTGATTCCTTGCACACTTGTTTTAATCTGTGGGATTACATAGATTTACTAGCAACACATCAACCACAATATAAGCATACATTGCACGCATGATCATACACACATAATGAAAAAAAGGGAGATAGAGTAACATGGGCCAGAGGAACAAGTATCTTTTATTATCAGAATAATCCAATCATGTACAAAAGCATAGCTTGTTTCCCCTGGATCACCAACCTATTATATAGTTAATACATACAGATATTCAGTTATAGTTTCTTAAGTGCTCAGTCGGTTTCCCTAACCGACATAACTAGTTGAGCCGACTATTTCCTAGTCAAATAGCCGACTAGGATCCTCCAACATCTCCCCCACCCTAAAAAATTTCATTGTCCTGAATAGACTCGCGGGGATGAAAAATTATGAGACAAACTTACAAAATAAGGTTATCACTTCTAATGTGCCATGGGTGCTTCATCTGGTGGGGTGTAGTCAACACATGCTTTGATAATTACTGGGATATAAAGAGCAAGGCGGTTCTGGAAGTCATCTCATTTTGTCAAGATAGTCTTGATGCTTGATGTTATGTTGGTAAGTTCTGAAATCTATATGAACTTGATATGCAATGGCTCATTTAGGATTTTTTTCAATTTTGGGCCATAGTTTTGTTTATGGAGTTCAATAGATCTCATTAGTTTATAGATTCTATGGGTAATACAGTTGAATTCCTCTCGAGCTTGATTCCCTTGCTGAAGCCATAGATACTCATTTCAATGGAGCTAGTCTTGTCACCTGTGTTCCATGTTACTTTGTTCTTCTAATGTTTGGGTCGTGGTTGGGTCGGTCAAGTACGTCTGCTTATATAGTTTTGGTATAATAGTTTGTTGGTTCTGAATTTCCACACTGACTTTGCCATAATAAGAGTACCAATTGTTTAGGATGACGGATGCTTTGGTTGCTTTCTGTTCATATTCCTTGATCTTAGTATCAGATTCTGTAAATGCTTTGAAGTGTTCTGTAATGATGAGACATGTTTCATCTTGTTTCTTTTGGAGTAGTTGTTCCAGAGTTTTTTCATATTTTTCAAGTACAAAATCGAATAGAGCTTGTATTTTGTCAAGTGGAATCTTCGACAGAGGCTCTGACAACTGTCCAACAATTTGTTGCGCTTTCTCGACACAAGTGGTCCATGTGTTTTCTTCTTCCTCCTTGATTATTTTAAGTTTTTTGGAGTTCTCTGGCCATCTTTTGTTGTGTTTCTTAGTGGCCACTTGAATAAAATCATCAATTTCTTCTTCCAGGACTATAGAAGGTGAGAACATAACTATATTTTCTTCTTGTCCTGATGTTGGTCAAACTGTGAAGGTGGTTTGTGGAACACTCTCATTCTTCTTGCTTTCTTGGATGATTTCTTCAGATATTTATTGGAGCTTGTAGCCGTCTGCAGAGCAGTTGACATAGATACAATTGATGTGGATGGGACTGTAGATGATGGGGTTGCAGAGGATGACAAAGGTATTGATGACGATGAGGGAGCTAACAGAAATGGGGGATCTGTAGTCGTGGCGACTCATTCACTTCATCTGAATATTCACCGATTGGTTCTTTTCCTTTGGTGATAATTGGTACAACTACTAATGGGTTTACTAGCTCTTCTTCTATACCAAATGTTGTAATATATTGCTACATCTATTTGTTTTTCTAGCTTTCCTTTTGCTAGAGTTTCAGTGTGACCCAAATGTTGTACCTTATCCAAAGTCAGAACAAGGTATACAATGTTTAACTGCTTCGCTAGATCCATAAATAGCTCAGGAACATTGGGGTAGTAATCAATTTCTTGTGCATCCCCTCATGCGCCTTGCATGTACCATATTTTTGTGTGGTCCAAGTATATTTCAATGTGTTCTTCATGAGGTAGGAAACGAAAAATTTGTTGCGGTACTCTCGATCTGGTACATTTGTTTTTGATTTCCTGGAACCAATGTTCCAAATAGGTTTTTTCTTTGTTCAAATTGAACGACGACCCTTTTCCTATAAATAATTGAAAGTTTCTCATGAGTGGCTGATGAGTCCTAGAATCTAGTGAAATCTATCTCCCATAATGAATTAATCTTCACCATTACTATCCAGATGAGTAAGGATGGGAATCTGATGGTGTGTTTAGAGTCCTAGCATTTTACACAACTATCTTTTACTAGTTGAGCCAAGTGGTCAACCCAATTAAATATTCTTGCATCCTTCACGACCTGCTTTACTACTTCCAACATATCCAGTCTCAATTCGGATGGATGGCATGAGCTTGTTAAGTATAGTGAGATGATAATGGAAGCCCACTTGTAGTATTTGTATTAGACTTTGTGGATTACAAGTCCTTAGGAATTCTTCCCTGCAACTGATCCTGTGAACTCTTTGACTAGGGGATTGTGTTGTTGGTGAGTGGGACCATTGGTCCTTTGCTTGAAAGACCTGTAATTGTGCCAATAAGTGAATCTGTGATAGGGATGGCCTCATCTCTCCAAAATTTTCCATCGTGGTATATATAGACGATGAATTTTGAAATGGTTTCCTTTAGGCTGTCAAATGGTTCTAATAGGGGTGCATTCAGGTATCCTCAAATTGTTGTTGTGGAGAGCTTATGAGCAAGTTATGTCCACTTTTTGTCTTGTATTTCCCATGATTTGAATTATACATAGTATTTTCACCAATTTGGTTCATCAAGTTTTTCTTTTTTAATTCTGTGTATTCTAGATAACAGGGGGGTCATGATGGCTTTTGCTTGCTACTTTTCATCTTTCACTTTTGTGGCTTTGGACCTGGTTGCTGCGGGGTCTCTCTTCGGAGGCATGGTTGGTTCTTCAACAGGTAAAGTTATCAGAAGGTTTGTAATTTAGCGGATTTCTTGCTCTTGTTCAAACTATGCCGTGAATTGAACGCGTGGGTCTTCAAGTGTATTTATATAGTGCTTTAGAGCGGGTAGATGAGTGCATTAAATTCAAATTTTGTGCATTAAAACTCACTCACACATTTGGTGAAACTTCCAAGGGAAGTTTTCTCCATGCATTGATCGGTGTGCTTGGTTGCATCGCTTGAAATTCTCGTTGGTATTTTGGCCTATGTCTTCTATCATCCGTCTTTGGTTGCCTACGTGATGATTTGGTCAATCGTTTCCATATGTGCTTCCATGATTTTTTGTTCTTTGAGTCATCACTATGAACAAGTCGGTTTCTTCGAGAGTAATTTCCATTTCCATTTGAGTGCTCTATCTCTTCTTCCTAATTAAATCCCATGTTTTTTTAATTGCACCCACTCTGCCAAAGAAATCCAGGTCCTAGTTCTTTCTTTTTATACCTTTTTGTAGGTTAGTTATGTAACTACTTTTTAATTATAATTAAAATTTAATTAACATTCCCTAATTCTAACAAACCTAGAACACAACATTCGACTAGTGATGATACGGTCACTAGTCAGCATCATACCTTCTTCAAAGTCGGTGGCATTTTAGTCGTGCCCCATTCACAGCTTTTTTGCATACACGACCTTGTAGGGATTTTACTCTAATTGACCCGTTTCTGTTGAGTTCTTTGACTATTTATGGTCCTAACCATATGGTCTCGACCTTTTTAGGATTTCCTTTTATTCGACTATTATATAATAATACTAATTCACCAATGGAGATATCTTTACTTTTAATGTTTCGGTTGTGTCACATTTTCTGTTCCATCTTCTTAACTTCCTGATGGTTCATAACGATCATTATTTCCTCTTCCATATTTTGTAAGTCGAACATTCTATCTTGATTCACTTGAAGGGTATCAAGGTGCAAAACTTGAGCAAGAGTTGGTGCTTGTTGTTTGAAATGTAGAGGCATGACTATATCTTGACCATATACTAGCTTGAAGGGTGTCCGACCCATTGATATGTTGTATGTTGTTCTGTATTCCCATAGAATCATGGGGATTTTGTAATCCTAGTCGTCTTTGTCAATGTTGCATATATTTTTTAATCCTTTGTTTAGTGTTTTATTGAATGAATCGACTACTCCATTCGAATGCAGATGGTAAGCTGAAAATTTGTGATGATCTATCATAAATTATTTGGTTAACATATTGATAGTTTTGTTTACAAAATGCGTGCCTTGGTCACCGATGAGTGTTAACGGGCATCCAAACCTTGTAATTATATTTTAATTTATAAATTGGGATGCGAATTCACTAGTACAGGATTCGAATGGTTCTTCCTCGGCCATTTAGTTACATATTCCACTGCAGTAATATTGTATCTTGCACTTGTCCGACGACCAAGTTTTGGAAAAGGTCCGACGAAATCAATTGCCCATATTTCAAATCTAAGGCTGGGTGTTGGGTGTGTGAGCTATCTCAAAGAAAACACCTAATATTTAATTATCGACGGGGGTTGGTAATCTTAGAGTTGAGGCAAAGTATATGCTAAGGTAGAATGACATCTAAGATTTCGGTTTGTCAAACCTTGAAAATATTTAATAAAGAAAAGATCGAAAGATCTTTCAAAATGAAAAACCGAGTCAAACTTCAGAAAAACAATAACAATGACTAAATCAAACTTAGTTAAACAAATAAACTAGAATAGTATTAAATCGTACCACTCTATCTTATAATTAAATAATGGAAACTGATTGAAAAGCAAACTATGAACTATGAAAATGGAAACTATACAATTCCAGATTCTATCTAAAAATTAGAAAATAACTGTAAATAAATAAATTAGAGGCCTATCTATGAAATGGATTAATTTGATAATAAACTACATAAGCAGAAAGCTATGCTGATCAAAGCAAATTACAAACTATTAAATAATTTCAACAATTAATTCAAGAAAAAACATCTATTCCCAAGTAACAGGAACTGGAGTGAATGTATCATAATGGCTTTCAAATGTAATAGCAAAACAAAACGGGAGTAAATCTAATCTAACTTCAACAAAGAGATAAATTACAATTAACTTTAAACATTCTGATCTATCTACTATCCATGAGCAGAATAATATGATACTAATGAAAACTAGAAGCAAGTAGAAAACTTAATAAAGATATTTACTTCTGAACTTGATTTGGAAGCAAGTAGAAAACTTGATAAAGATATTAATATATAGGCAAGTAGAAAACTTGATAAAGATATTAATTTCTGAATCCAAATCCTATTCCATGAACATCTTCATTATTTATCAAAATAAGAAATTGATCCTAATCTTAATGAAGGAAACTATCAAAACTAGAATACTTGAAGAATGAAATTATTAACTCTATTCTAACTAAGTCTTAAGAGCATGTGATAAACTAGACTAGGAATAATACTGATAAATTCTGAAACAACAACATGTTAGCAAGATAAATATGAAAGACATAATTTAAAAGACAGTTAAAGCAAACTAGGAATGATAACAAGACTTTAATTAAAACTTTATGGAATGTAAAACAAAGGCCTAACTATGATTAAGAAGACTAATTAAGAGCAGGAAATATTACAGTAAAGAAAACTAAGAAACTGGATTCAAACTAGCATAAAATAGTGCATAAAGAGTAAAAGTCCGAATGACGATCCAAATGCCAGTCCGAACGACAGTACGAATGACAGTCTGAATGGATGAAAAACGAATTAAACTAAGGAAAAGAGTAGTTTTGATGATCTTGACGTCAGCTGGCGAATGCAGATGAACCTACAATGCACATAAATCAGTGAGAAGACTTGTTGAGAAGATAAGATAATAGGAAGCAACCTATTCTAATCATTGTTGGAGAGATAAACTATTCCTATTCTATACTAAAGCAAGATTGAGATGAGAGAAGAGAATTAACCTACAGCTACAGAGGAGAAGCTAACTAAACTAATTCTAATCAGAACTAAGCTGGAAACAACAACTAACTAAGTCCTATCTAATTGCAAAGGATTAGAAAACAAACTATCTAGTTATAAAAGACTGAAATTAACTATTAAAGCTATACTGTTGGTCGACCATTTGCTAATTCTGTAAACAAAAATTATGTTAGCAGCACAATATAAATTACAGAAGAGAAAGAAATAGCATGTACAAAAAAACGAAATTAATTACATATATAGGAAAAATAGACTAACTATTTGCAGAAAAGAAAATATAGAAAACAAAGACAAAACCTTCGGTTGATGAGGGGCCCTTCCCAACAATCAGAGATGGAAAAGTGAACTGATTAGCTTCTCATAATATCAACAGACTAGAACTTCCATTAACTTAAGAAAATTACAAAATGTCTGCTATCTGCGCTTGAAAATCTCTAACTCTAACTCTGTCTACATACTAAATTCTCTGATTTCTAACTCTGTTCTTCTATGCAAAGTGTCTATTTATACATTTACAATGGATGAGAGGGTCGACAGAGTAGACCAATCTTTTTTTTTTTTTTAACAGTAACAGAGAAAGGATTATATTTATAAAGCTGTGCACAGCTATTCATTACATACTTGCAAACAGAGTTTTTAACAGTGCTGAGGTGTCAGGACCAACTAACACTACCATAACTATCTGCATTACATTATAATCTCTGAGTTTGGTCTTCCTGAAATTGTCCAGCATAGAGCTGGCATAAACTTTTACAAACTGACTACAGAGGAGTTTACAAAAATACATTAACCAAAAACAAAAATTTTTTGAAACCTGGGCTGGGCTAGCCTTTCTTCCTAAGCTTGACGGACGAAGCGTCCACCATCACCTGGTTTATTTCCTGATTCACCGTTGGATTTTCGTGTACCCAGCTTCCCTGCGTCGCTCTGAAGAAAACGGCCATATCTTCCTGCATTCTGTCAATTTTTCCCATTACTTCTATAATATTTCGTTCCAGATCATCAATTCTGGAATCCTGGCAGGATAACTGAGTGCAAACGTGCGTTATGACCGACGCCATTTCAGCATTCTGGTTCACGCTGGAACAGACCGCTTCATATGTTCTCCGGACTGCAAACTTAATGTCAATCAAGGTTCTGCTTAAAGCAGCAATGGTTGCCCTGATTGACGGCATTGTTTCCCAATTATCCGCCTGCGAGAGACGAGGAGCAGAAGAAACGAGCTCCCCGAGGGATAGCCGGCTCAGAGTTTCGGGGAGATGGGGAGGAAGAGCCATCGCGAAGGGAGGAATAAGGAAGGCGGATGGGGGAGTTAAGGAAGCCCCGTGGGAGCTGACACCGGGGGAGAGAACGAGGAGACAGGTGGTGGGTCGGACGGGGAGGCAGATGGAGGAGCGTGTGGGAGGGTACGAGGAGGGCGAGTTCAAACATAAGATTAAAAAGAGGGGGAGGCCATAGTTTAAAGGGAGTGGATGGTCCCTTAAGGCCAAGACCCTAACCAACATCCACGTTAAAAAATCAAAAGGCCAAGACATTGGTATGTTAAGGGATAAAATGAAATCCCAAGACTCCTTTATGATCCTTAGTTTGCCCGACTGCGAGCATAATTCCTTGATTTGCCGCTTGATCCGCCACCCTGTTGTTCTCTCGGAGGATATGAAAGAAGGAGGCCTTTGAAAATAATGTATTGGTTTTAATTCTTTGCATGTATCTATCTGCTTTTGAGCCTGGCGAGGCATATCCTCTTCGCATGATTTGGATAACGTGCCTGGAGTCTCCATAGATTTTGAGATTGGCTATGTTGTAGTTGGAGGCCATTTCTAATGAGAGGATGAGAGCTAACCATTCAGCCTCATTATTAGTTTTCCTGCCTAATCCCCAAGCAAATTCCGCGATTTTTTTTCCGCCGGGATCGAAAAGAATCCCACCCGCACCTGCCACCCCGGTCAGAGTAGACCAATCTAATAACAAAGGAATTTATGAATAACCGGCTGCTTTGAATGGTGCGTGACAGCATAGGGAGCATACACCAAGCTTCACGGGGCCGATTCCTTCATGAGGTAGCTGCAACATCTTCCTTTGATGTGGGTAGAGAGGTAGTGTGCTGGAGAACTTATTGAACGGAGGAGAGACTTATGGAGCATTGAAGCGGGCAAAGTGTTGTTTTGGCAGGCTGAGCGTGGACGGGCGAGGTCTTCCAGAACACCGGAGTGAATGGGCGTGCGTGATTCCAGGCTGAACGAACCAGAGAATTGGCATGTAGAGTGTTTATGTGGAAGCATGGTGTGCTGTTGAGCTTGGAAGGAAGGAAGGCGAATCGTCCAGAACGAAATCTCACCAACCGTAACCATCACGTGGGTAACAGAACCCACGTGTCCGATCTTGCCTTTAATGGCCGAAACATACCAACCGTGGATCTTGCGGGATGAATGCAAGACTGAACGACGAGTTGAACGTGGCTGAGCTTAAGCAATATAAGCACACAGTCTGAATAAAGGGTCGTTTGAAAAATCACAGCCTGTAAATCAAAACTAAATGCCATGCATGACTGGAATTGTTAATTTAATCATTGATAAATCATAATATAACGAGATTTGACCAAAATTTATATGATAAACGAATACATGCATACCTGGTCTGTTTGATGAGCTGAATGGTGGAAAGAATAACTTATTATATCAAAAATAATGAAATTAACGCCATTCAGAATAGATTTGATGATAAAAAATAGTGACAAAATGGACACCAACATTCCCCCATACCGGATATATGCCAGGTCCCACTGAGCAAAACAGAAAGAAATTAGGAAGAAGGCAGAGCTGCGGAAGCAGTTTCCTTTGACTTGGATGATGAAGATATAGATTCGGCCTCGAGCTTCTTGAATTGGTCCTTTAAGTAATTATATCTCATCCTTAGGGCAGTATGGGATGTTGTTTGTTAATTTTTCATAATTTACTTCAATCTGATCTAAGATCTTAACTGAGAGAACAATATGTACAACATATCTACAACATATCAATCATGGACACAATAATGCAAGCACACAAGAGACACAGAGTTTACTTGGGGAAAACCATAAAGGTGAAAAACCCCAATAACTTCCTCAGAGATAGATAGAGCAATGATACAACCCAAGCATAAGATATAGACATCTCCTAGCAGCAGCTTCTCCTCCTCCACAAGTGCGCCACTCTCCCGAGAGTGTGAGAGAGAATAGAATGATGAAATAGAGTGCCTCTTGCACTCTAATTATACTTGACTTGACTTGCCTAATAACCTTTACTAAGTCGGCCTTAACTTAACCACATAACATAATGCTGACTGGGCCGACACCCAATAGGGAGGTCTAATAACCCTTTGACCCACATGGATGACCCCGAATAGGGTGGTCTAATAACCCTTCGACCCACATGACCTATACAAGGCCGACCCCAACAAGGTGGTCTAATAACCCATCACGTATAAGTTACGGCACTTACAATATAAATGACGACACTTCCGTATAGAGGAATAATAACATCTTTATAGGAATACAACCACTTCCGTATAGAGGAATAATACCATCTCTATAGAAGTACAATATACATATATGAAATACATTCCGAAGTTACATATACATCAACACTCCCTCTTAAATAGGAAGGTATTTCTCGACACAGGTCTTCTAGCACAAGTCTTCTTCTCTGGATCATCGTCACTGGATAATCGTCATCGAGTCATCATCATCATCACTGCTGCTGCTATCTCAATCAATCTCTGAATCTACTCGTCATAGGAATTTCTACAGAGCCAGTCCTTTTTCATACTGGATGTAGGCCCACCACCTGCAGGTCTTCATCATCACTGGCCATACTATGGAAATCTCAGGACTTATTACGTGCGTCACAAAACCTCGCAAGAGCATCCAGGCTGTTTCGAATGCACGGCTCTACCTGTCGGATCTCCCAGGGCACTATTATATGTGACCCCACCACAAAACCTCGAAAGAGAATCCCAGGATTGATTACGAGCACATGACTCAACCTATTGGATCTCCCAGGGTACAAATTACATGTGGTCACCACAAAACCTTGAAAGAGCATCCCAGGACTGATTACGAGCACACAGCTCAACCTATCGGATCTCCCAGGGAACAAATTACATGTGGTCATGGAAAAACCTCGAAAGAGCATCCCAGGACTGATTACGAGCACACAGATCAACCTATCGGATCTCCCACGGCACAAATTACATGCCATAGGACAAAACCTCGAAAGAGAATTTACCAGATATCCCAAGGCACAAATTACATGCCATAGGAAAAACCTCGAAAGAGTATCTGCAAATCTCCCAGGGCACAAATTATATGTCCTCCTAAGCAAAACCTCAAACGAGCATTTGCCAGATATCCCAGGGCACAAATTACATGCCATAGGCAAAACCTTGAAAGAGTATCTGCAAATATCCCAGGGCACAAATTATATGCTTATCTGCACAACCTGTTCCACGACCACAAAGTATCAACCTGATACTCACCATACATCATCCTGATGTACACATGATCATCTTGATCATCAACACTGCATCATCCTGATGCATGTCATATGGAGCAACATACTGAAGCTCGTCATCCATGATCATCCTGAACATACAATGCATCCACCTGATGCATACACAGTATCTGCCTGATACATATCATCATACATGATCTACCTGATCATACAATGTATCCACCTGATACACATACAAATACATGATCCACCTGATCATACCTGATACATATCAACATACATGATCTACCTGATCATACCATGTATCCACCTGATACATCTGTAGATACATACACATGATCCAACAGATCATATCCAACATCCAACATGATGCGTACATACATATACATATAAATGATCCAACTGATCATATCCAGCATCCAACATGATGCATACATACATATAAATGATCCACTAATCATATCTAGCATCCAACATGATGCATACATACATATAAATGATCCACTGATCATATCCAGCATCCAACATGATGCATACATACATAGAGCAGTAACTGGAGCATCGTCCTGATGCTCATCATCCAATGCTTACATCCACAGCCATGGGAAGGATCCTCCTCTCATCATGCTTGGAATGGCTCCAGCAAATGTCTCCATCACTTCTTCCTCAAAGTGTCATCAATCTGAAGAACACCAAGCCTCTCTCTGAAGTACTCGAAATTCACTCTGGCTAGTGGTTTTGTTAGTACATATGCAACCTGCTCATCTGTCGCAACATACAGGAGATTCACTCTTCCTCTCTGCACCATATACCTGATATAGTGATATTTGATCTCAATGTGTTTCGACCTGTTGTGGAACACCGGATTCTCAGACAGCTTCACACAACTCTAGTTATCACAAAGGATACCAGTATCCTCTAGTGGAAGATCAAATAACTCATACAGTAGCTTCCAAAGCCATACTGTCTCACAACTAGTTGAAAAAGCAGCAACATACTCTGCTTCAACTGTACTCAGTGCTATGCAGGACTGCTTCCTGCTAAACCAAGAGATCACACCTAATCCCATACTGAAGCAACACCCAGATGTGCTCTTCCTATTTGCAGCACTGCCTACCCAATCCGAATCAACATAACCCTGCAGGTTAAACTTTTGATTCGCATCATACTTGAGCCCATAGTCAACCGTACCCTTCAGGTACATCAGAATATGCTTTACAGCAACCAGGTGAACACCTCTGGGATCTGTCAAGAACTGGCTCAATGTGTTCACCGCAAAGCTAATATATGGTCTCGTGTTCGTCAGGTACATCAAGGACCCAATCATCTGACGATACACAATGACATCAACCGGATCAGATGAAGCATCACACAGAAGCTTCAGGTTCAATTCCATAGGTGTGGCCATGGCCTTGCAATCCATCATCCCGAACCTCTTCAGGATCTCCACTAAATAATTCCCTTGTCCAAGGAAGATTCCATCTGTACTCTGCCACACCTCCATGCTTAGAAAATAGTGCATCATCCACAAGTTCTTCATCTCGAACTCGGTAGCAAGATTCTGCTGCGTGTCGACAATCAATCTATCTTCACCTGTGATAAATAGGTCATCCATATACAGAAGTAGTATCACTGGATTTTCTTCCTCAACCTTGTAGTAAAGGTTGGAATCCGCTTTACTTTTGGTAAAGCCCAAACTGGATAGAAAGTTGTCTATCCTACCATACCAAGTTCTGCACATATATGACTCCCTGTCATGTGTCTTAGAACCAAGTGGCTGCTCCACATACACTTTTTCTTCAACTACACCATTCAAGAAGGCTGTCTTGAAATCCATCTGGTGTATCTTCCTTTTCATCACTGCAGCCAGAGCAAGTACGGATCTAATGGAAGTGTATCTGGCTATAGGAGAAAAAGTCTCTATGTTACCACCTGCAACATGCTTGATCTTGTAGATCCTCTTGGAAGTCACTACAGACTCCCATTCAGGTCTTGAGACTGTATCCCAAACATCTTTATGATCGACTGGTACTCCTCGATCATGGAATTCTTCCTAGATCCTGGGAACTTCAATATCTTCAATATTTTCAATAGATAACTTTGTTGCTGAACAAATGTTGTAGTCCATCTTTTGTAGGTGATGGTATATGATCTTTCCTACACAACAAGTTAAATTGCATGATTAGAAAACATGTCATAGTTTTCAGAACAAATTCTTACACATAAAGAAATATGTCATACATTCATGCAATTATCTTAGCCAATGCTTCAATACAACATTTATCCATATCCCGTAGCTTTCTAGATGCCTTCCAATCTCTACCAGAACATTGTTAAGAGTCTGCACAACTCCCAACATGTTAGCAAAGAGGTCTCACTCTAGATAAGTTGTAATGGCCCCTCCCATCATACCAGCATGATAGAGAGGACGTGACACTAAATCTGAGCATCTAGCCCCATATCCATTAAGTAAAAATCATTGATAAAAAGACATATACATGTGCATGTTATAGAAACACAACGGAATTAAAAAAAATCATGTTTAATATTTAACATACATCCAACATTTCTGTGATAGCCATTAAATAAAGACATTGCAGAATTTATAAAAGAGAATACTTATCTTAACAAAGTAGTCCCAAGCAACCAGCTATGCATCTGCAACGTTCCACCCAACCATAGGCCAGTTGCGCTTATCAACCTCTTGATACAACTGCCACCCCTGAGATGGGCATGATTACTACAAGGAACCAGGGAACAATAGACTCACACATAGCAAAGCATACACCAAGATGAGCCAAGCCAATCTACAATTGGGTTTATCAGGCTGCTAGGAAATGGAAAGGAAGAATTGCTAAGCTAGTGAGCTCAAGCATAGAGCCAGGGATACCTCTACAAGATCTATCTAGCTTGGCACCCACAATGCCTACACACCCCACGCAAGGAAGTATTCCCTTCACCAATGCACAGTCCCTCAGGCCATAACTTCCAATCTAGAGTGTCTAAGGTGTGCATAGAAGAGTACCCAACCCTCTTGATCTTCTCAAAAGGTTATTTCTCCCCACTAGGTTTATCAAGCCAATTATGTCCACTACCACTCCAATTCTCTTGCTCACAGATTCAAACCAAAACAAGGATGCACATAACAGCAGAACCACAATTATTGGGCATGATAAAAACGTTTTAACAGTGAGATTCCCAAATATGGGGTTTCTACCATCACAGAAAAATGTGGGAAGACCCAAAAACGAAATGGCAATTGGGGATTCAACCCTGGAGAGCAAAAACCTTTTTCAGAAAAATGCCCATGGGTATTTTGGGGCAAAAACGACCTCTATAAACCCCCAAAACGTGACTCCCTTTCTCCCAGCTGCTGTGCAACACAAAAATGAGCTCCCAGCTATGGAAAATGCAGGAAATTGGTGAAAAACGTGATGAAGGAAAGACCCAGTAGTTTAGACTGTGTGAGAGAGGAAAGACTATAGGTTCAGAAAATGGCTTTGGGCACCATTTCGTGGGTGTTTTCTTGCCCAAGGAGACAAAATACGATTTTCCAGGTTGATGGCTTTCCCATACACGAAATTGGATGCCATACCTCTTCATTCCCAAGGCATTAACTACCTCAACCAATTTCTGGAAGATCTAAATGATTGGGTCCATAATCCAAAATGGGTAGTTGGTTGTTTATGGGTTTTCTCATTGACACATGGATTAACACCATTGGCTCAAGGGTTTGAATAATTTCCCTCCCTATTCCTTGTAGAATCATGCCCCCCATCTCTTTGTTGTATTGCATAGCTAGTTGTGGGTTTTTCATTAAAATTCGTATTTACATGATGTCTTAATTTACATTGTGCCTATCTAGCACAAGAACCATAGGCATCTATTTTTTTTTGCCAATACATAAAACGCTAAATCAATGGTGGGGCCTTGGCCTTGAGCTCCTCACCATAATTAAATATCAATATTTATATCATTTACGATTTAATGCGAAGGGGGTCAAAATGGGGACATTACATTCCCCTCCCCTTACATTAGCACTGTCCTTAGTGCTCATCAAAATTGAACAAAAATGGATATGCCACCCTCATGGCATCCTCCAACTCCCATGTAGCCTCATCGGGACCATAGTGCTTCCATTGCACCTTTACCTGTCCGATGGCTCAGTTCCGGAGCAATGTTACCTTCTTGTCTAGGATGCACAATGGATCGGTTTGGAACTCTCCCTCGGATTCCACCTGGATCACATCCCAATTAATCACATGGTTAGGATCATGTACATATTTCTTAAGCAAAGAGACATGAAAAACATTATGAGCTTTAGTGCTAGCAGGCAATGCAAGTCTATATGCAACTGGCCCTATTCTTTCAAGCACTTCAAATGGCCCACAATATCTAGGTGATAGCTTGGCACAACTCCCAAGCTTCAAGGAACTCTTCCTTGATCTCACTCTAAGATACACATGATCCCCAACATTGAATTCCCTATGCACTCTATGTTTATTTGCATAGCTTTTCTGTGTTAAATTTTTAAAATTTACTTCAATCTGATCTAGGATCTTAACTGAGAGAACAACATGTATAGCAAATCTACAACATATCATTCATGGACACAATAATTCAAGCACAGAAGAGACACCGAGTTTACTTGGGGAAAACCATAAAGGTGAAAAACCCCAATAACTTCCTCAGAGATAGATAGAGCAATGATACAACCAGAATACAAGAGATAGTCTTCTCCTAGTAGCAGAGCCTCCTCCTCCACAAGTGCGCCACTCTCGACAGTGTGAGTGAGAGAAATAGAATGTGTGTAAAATGAGAGAGACACACTCTCTATTTATACACTAACTTGACTTGACCTTTACTCAACTAGGTCGGCCTTAACTTAACCACTTAACATAATGCTGACTGGGCTGACCCCCACTAGGGTGGTCTAATAACCCTTTGATCCACATGGCCGACCCCCAATAGGGTGGTCTAATAACCCTTTGACCCACATGACTTATACAGGGCCGACCCCAACAAGGTGGTCTAATAACCCATCAAGTATAAGTTACGACACTTACAATATAAATAACGACACTTCTGTATAGAGAAATAATAACATCTCTATAGGAATACAATATGCATATATGTGAAATACATTCCAAAGTTACATATACATCAACACTCCCTCTTAACTAGGAAGGTATTTCTCGACACAAGTCTTCTAGCACAAGTCATCTTCTCTGGATCATCGTCACTGCTGCTACTATCTCAATCAATCTCTGAATCTACTCGTCATAGGAAGTTCTATAGAGCCAGTCCTTTTTCATACTGGATGTAGGCCCACCACCTGTAGGTCTTCGTCATCACTGGCCATATTGTGGAATTCCCCAGGACTTATTACGTGTGTCACAAAACCTCAAAAGAGCATCCTAGGCTGTTACGAGCACACGGCTCTACCTATAGGATCTCCCAGGGCCATATTATATGTGACCTCACCACAAAACCTCGCAAGAGCATCCCAGGCTGTTACGAGCATGCAGCTCTACCTATAGGATCTCCCAGGGACAGATTATATGTGGTCACCACAAAACCTCGCAAGAGCATCCCAGGCTGTTATGAGCACGCAACTCTACCTATAGGATCTCCTAGGGACAGATTAAATGTGGTCATGGAAAAACCTCGCAAGAGCATCCTAGGACTTATTACGGGCACACAGCCCAACCTATCGGATCTCCCAGGGACAGATTATATGCCATAGGACAAAACCTTGAAAGAGCATCTGCAAGATATCCCAGGGCACGAATTACATGCCATAGGAAAAACCTCGAAAGACTATCTGCAGATCTCCCAAGGCCAAATTATATGTCCTCCCAGAGCAAAACCTCGAAAGAGCATTTGCTAGATATCCCAGGGCACAAATTACATGCCATAGGCAAAACCTCGAAAGACTATCTGCAAATCTCCCAGGGCCAAATTATATGCTCATCTGCACAACCTGATCCACAGCCATAGAGTATCAACCTGATACTCACCATACATCATCCTGATCATCATCACTGCAACATCCTGCTGCATGTCATCTGGAGAAACTCGTCATCCACGATCACCCTAATCATACAATGCATCCATCTGATGCACACCAAGTATCTACCTGATACATATCATCATCCATAGTGTATCCACCTGATACATAGATACATGATCCACAAAATGTATCCATCAGCATACATGATCTACCTGATCATACCTGATACATATGAATATACATTATCTACCTGATCATACAATGTATCCACCTGATACATATACAGATACATGGTACAAGCATCCAACATGATGCATATACACAATACATACAAATGATCCAACCGATCATATCCAGCAGCCAACATGATGCGTACATACATATAAATGGTCCAACTGATCATATCCAACATCCAACATGATGCACACATACATATAAATGATCCAACTGATCATACAAAGCAGAAACTAGAACATCATCATGATGCTCATCATCCAGCGCTTACATCCACAGCCATGTGAAGAATTCTCCTTCCAACATGCTTGGAATGGCTTCAGCAAATGTGTCTATCACTTCTTCCTCGAAGTGTCATCAATCTGAAGAACACCAAGCCTCTCCCTGAAGTACTCGAACTTCACCCTGGCTAGTGGCTTCGTCAGCACATTTGCAATCTGCTCGTCCGTCGCAATGTACAGGAGTTTCACAGCTCCTCTCTGCACCATATCCTTGATATAGTGATATTTGATCTCTATGTGTTTCGACCGGTCATGAAACACTGGGTTCTCAGACAGCTTCACACAACTCTGGTTATCACAGAAGATACCAGTAGCATCCAATGGGAGATCAAACAACTCATACAGTAGCTTCCGTAGCCATACTGCCTCACAACTAGCTGGACAGGCTGCAACATACTCTGCCTCAGCTGTACTCAGTGCTACGCAGGACTACTTCCCGCTGAACCAAGAGATCACACCTAATCCCATACTAAAGCAGCACCCATATGTGCTCTTCCTATCAGCAACACTGCTTGCCCAATCTGAATCAACATAACCTTGCAGGTTAAACTTTTGATTCGCTTCATACTTGAGCCCATAATCCACTGTACCCTTCAGGTACCTCAGAACATGCTTTATAGCAACCAGGTGAACACTCCTCGGATCCGTCAGGAACTGGCTCAATGTGTTCACCGCAAAGCAAATATTTGGTCTCATGTTCGTCAGGTACATCAAGGACCCAATCATCTGACGATGCATAGAGACATCAACCGGCTCAGATGAAGCATCACAAAGAAGCTTCAGATTCGATGTCATAGGTGTGGCCATGGCCTTGCAATCCATCATCCCGAACCTCTTCAGGATCTCTACTGCATACTTCCCTTGTCCAAGGAAGATTCCATCTGCACTCTGCCACACCTCCATGCCAAAAACAAATAGTGCATCATCCCCAAGTTCTTTATCTCGAACTCGGCAGCAAGCTTTCGCTGCGTGTCGGCAATCAATCTATCTTCACCTGTAACAAACAGGTTATCCGCATACAAAAGTAGTATCACTGGATTGCCTTCCTCAACCTTGTAGAAAAGGTTGGAATCCGCTTTATTCTTGGTAAAGCCCAAATTGGATAGAAAGCTGTCTATCCTACCATACCAAGTTTTGCACACATATATGACTACACCATGCTGTCTTGAAATCCATCTGGTGCATCTTCTTTTATATTTCTCAATGCTGTCATCTGCAACATGCTTGATCTGATAGTTCCATTTGGAAGTCACAACAGACTTCCCTTCAGCTCTTGGGACCGCATCCCAAACATCGTTCTTCATGATCGACGGATCATGGCATTCTTCCCGTATCTTGGGAAATTCAATATCTTCAATAGATAATTTTGTTGCTAAACAAATGTTGTAGTTCTTCTTTTGTAGGTGATGGCATACGATCTTTCCTACACAACAAGTTAAATTGCATGATTATAAAACATCTCATAGTTTTCAGAACAAATTCTTACACATAAAGAAATATGTCATACAGTCATGCAATTATCTTAGCCAATGCTTCAATACAACATTTATCCATATCCCGTAACTTTCTAGATGCCTTCCAATCTCTACCAGAACATTGTTGAGAGTGTGCACAACTCCCAACATGTCATCAAAGAGGTTTCATTCTAGATAAGTAGCAATGGAATGTTGTACAGTGCCATAGGCTACTTGCCCATGCATATTAGTAGTATATTGTTCATCAATGCAACTATTCTAATATGCATAATACACAACCTAATTCTAAGAACATCAGTATATACATTATTGAACAATATTATTTAAACAATAAAATATGCAAGTAATGACAATTCAAATACTTATCTTTGTTTATTTGTTGGGTTGACTCCATCTCAGTCTTTGCTTCTTTTCTGCAACTCCATTCTTATGTGGATTGTGAGAAGTGGTCAACTCCCTATGAATATCTGCATCCTTGCAGAAACTACTGAAGTGTGCTCCTTTGCTTTTTTGCAGGAACAACTAGAGTGTGCTCCCTCTTGATCTTTGCTTCCTGGATTACCTGTCCTTGAACTTACATCCATCTTTAATCAATATGCATGCTTATTAGTATCATCATTGTGTTATCCTTGAGGTCTCATACATAATCACACATTTATTAGTATAATCTTAATACTATCAAAACACAATAGTCTTAAACATGTATAGTCATGATCGTTCACAGATAATAAACATTAGTATTCAAGGTTTCAAAGAAGTCTTCTTTTACTCATGCATATTCTTATTTGATCATAGGACTCTTCTGATTAGTTAAATCATCAATGCATAAACCCGTGATTACTCAAACCTATACCTTCATGATTCTTCTGGTTAGTCATATCATCAATTATGGTAAGAAACATAATATGCATACAACCATGACTATTCAAACCTATGACTTCATGAATAATCATTATCAACAACACAACAATATAAGATCCTAACACAAGGTAGGATTCTAGCTTGATATAGGAAAAACATACCTGGATTAGCATGCTAGCTAGATATGTCTAACATACCCGCATAATGTCTTCTGGTTCTCTTTAGTGACTTGTGCTAGTAACCTGCATGTCTCATAAGTTAACCATTGTAGAACCAAGTTATACATACCTCGAAAGTAGATCTTCTATGTGATCCATGACAATGGATGAATCTTTGTCTTCATGTCACCATGAGCATATGTTCTTGAAGTAGAACATGATTTGACTTTCTTGGTGTACCTTTTTGTGTTAGCAGACAACATAAACCTCATACAACACTATAATGCATTAGTACAATCATAAGTGTCAACACCGTAATCAATGAATATCTGTTATCGTGCATTCATAATTTTATTAAGGTGATACGACAAGTCTAGATTTAATCAAGATTGTACTAACTGTAATAATATGAAGACAAATATACCATAAACTTAATCATGAACAAATCTCAAAACATACTTGGATAAGTCATACCTGTCGATATTGCTTGTAATCCTCTTATGTAAGGCCTTAGCCTTATCTCCCTTTGAAACAGGAACTTCTTCACTTATGTAGGTGACCAATCCATCTTCTTCTAGGATTAACCCAATCCACTTGATTTGCAAGAACTAGATCTGGAGCTGGATTAGGGTTTGTCAGAGAAACCCCAAAAATTCAAACTTCTGAAAGGATAGAAATATGCGCCTTGATGAGCTGATCAAGTTGGTATGCTCAGAATTTGAAAACTGCAAAGTTTCACTCAATTTTTCCTTTGAAACTTCCGGATTCACTGGACGTGACCCCGAACTGGGGTTTGATGAAGCCCACTCTTCTGCCCCATCAAAAGATTTGATCCAAAGCTCTAAGATTCTATTTTTATGAGGAGCTTCCAGCCGTGGTCACAGATTTCAAAAATTTCCATTTTTGCAGAAGCCCTAATTTTCCACTTTTCTGATCAAAGTCTCGAACTAGGGTCTGATCAAGCCCGGCCTTCTGCCTGACCAAAAATTATGATCTTGGTCTCTAAATTTTGATTTTGATGAGTAACATCCATCCATGGTCTCCAAGTACAAAAATTTCAACTTTCTCCGAAGCCCTAAATTCCGAAAGCCATGAATGAAGGTACTCAAAAATAATTCTGTTTTGATAGAAATATGTACCTGATTGTTTCTGGTGTACCTCTGAACGTTTCGATCCAGAGGGTCTGAAAATGGTTTTTGAGATAGCCCGACCTGTTATCTTTCCATCTTGACAGGTCTGACCTCAATTGGATTCTCTGAGAGAGAGTTATGCCAATTGTCGCAATGTGACCTGTTTATGGGATAATACAGGAGAGCGAACTTGTACGGAGTGCCACGTGTCACTGTTTCAACTTCGGCCTCTGAAAATTTTTTTTGAGATAGCTTGCCTTGTTATCTACATCTTGATAGGTCTGACCTCAATTGGTCTCTCTGAGAGAGATTTATGCCAAGTGTCGCAACGTGACCCGTTTATAGGATAATACGGGAGAGCGAACTTGTACGGCATGCCACCTATCACTGGTTCAACTTCGGCCTCTGAAATTTTTTCCTGAGATAGTATAGTCTGTGTACTACCTTTCAATTTTTATGAAATTTCATTTGGATCTTCCTAGCCCAAGTTATGACCTTTTTCCCGAGGTCACCTGATTTTGACTCAGATCTGGAAGAGGCAGAAACCCTATATTGTACGGATCATAAATCACAAAGTACAATGAATTAGAGGTTGTCCTTTGGATACAAGGTACATGGGGATTTAATCTTCGACCTTTAAAGGTTTCAGATCTGAAAACTTCTCCAAAACGGATTTATAGCGAAAGTGATACGATGACTGGTTTTTGCTATATCAAGCCCTAGCATCTTAAGTGCAACAAGTGTCATACATGCCATATCATGCCTTCTTTCAGGCTAGCTCTGATACCATGTTAAATTTTCAGAATTTACTTCAATCTGATCTAGGATCTTAACTGAGAGAACAACATGTACAACAAATCTACAGCATCTCATTCATGGACACAATAATGCAAACACAGAAGAGACACCGAGTTTACTTAGAGAAAACCATAAAGGTGAAAAACCCCAATAACTTCCTCAGAGATAGATAGAGAAATGATACAACCAGAATACAAGAGATAGTCTTCTCCTAGTAGCAGAGCCTCCTCCTCCACAAGTTCACCACTCTCCACAGTGTGAGTGAGAGAAATCGAATGTGTGTAAAATGAGAGAGACACACTCTCTATTTATACACTAACTTGACTTGACCTTTACTCAACTACGTCGACCTTAACTTAACCACTTAACATAATGCTGATTGGGCCGACCCCCACTAGGGTGGTCTAATAACCCTTTGACCCACATGGCCGAACCCCAATAGGGTGGTCTAATAACCCTTTGACCCACATGGCGCGACCCCCAATAGGGTGGTCTAATAACCCTTTGACCCACATGACTTATACAGGGCCGACCCCAACAAGGTGGTCTAATAACCCATCAAGTATAAGTTACGACACTTACAATATAAATGACGACACTTCCGTATAGATAAATAATAACATCTCTGTAGGAATACAATATGCATATATGTGAAATACATTCCGAAGTTACATATACATCAACATTCTGTCTATCCTGGGTTGTTTTTAAATTCTGTCTGATCTTGGCAACTTCTTGCTCCATTTCCTTAAGCAATTATGGCCCAAGTACAATTCTGTTCACTGGATTGTCCCAAGTCACTGGTGTCCTACACCTTCTGCCATACAAAGCCTGATAAGGACTCATTCCCAACGATGCTTGTTTCCCATTGTTATATGAAAATTCTACCAAGTGTAGATAATCCTCCCACTTGGATGGTTTGTCCATTACATACATGCAGAGCATGTCTTCAAGCACCTGATTTACTCTTTTTGTTTTCCCATCTGTTTGAGGATGGTATGCGGTCCTAAAGCTTAGTTGTGTACCCAAATCTGCAAAGAGACCTTTCCAAAAATTAGAAGTGAACTTGGTATCCTTGTCAGAAATTATTACCTTAGGCAACCCATGTAATCTGAAAATTTCCTTCATGAAAATATTTGCAATGGCATCAGCTTTATGTGTGGACTTAACTGGTATGAAATGTGCTGCCTTTTTTAACTTGTCCACCACAACCATGATGAAATCATGTTGTCTCATAGTCATTGGCAATCCTGTAATAAAGTCCATGGATATTACTTCCCATTTCCATTCTGGAATTGGCACTGGGAGCAATAAACCTTCTGTATGTTGGTGTTCACTCTTCACCTGCTGACATTCCATGCACTTAGAAATGTATTCAGCGATGTCCTTCTTCATGCCTGGCCAGAAATAATATTTTCTTGCTGTAGCAATTGTTTTCTGATATGCTGGGTGACCAGAGTATGGAGCTTTATGGATTTCATCCATAACAATTCTCCTCAAATCTGCCGAATTTGGAATATAGACTCTATTCTTATAAGTAAGGAGTCCGCCTTCTTCCAAATGATAGCCTTCATACTTCTTGCCAAGGTCTTGCTGTTGCAATTTGTCTTTTATATGCACGTACACTTCATCCTCAACAATATGGTTAACAATCTGCTGCTTCAAATCTGGTTGGCAAGTACTTAGTGCTGCCACATGCATTTCGTGTACCTTCCTGCTGAGTGCATCAACCACCTTGTTTTCTTTCCCTTTTATGTGTTTGATTTCAAAATCAAATTCACACAAAAATTCCAACCATCTAGCTTGCCTAGTATTTAATGTTGGCTGATCAAACAAGTATTTCAGACCACAATGGTCTGTCCTTAACTCAAATTTTCTTCCCATTAAGTAATGCCTCCACATCTTTAAAGCATGTACTATGGCTGCAAGTTCTATATCATGAGTAGCATAGTTCTTCTCATGCTCCTTCAACTTTCTTGACTCATAGCATTTCACATGGTTGTCTTGCATAAGAACTCCTCCAAGTCCTTGATTGCATGCATCGGTACACACCACAAAGTCTTTTTCTAGGTCTGCAATTTTCAAAATTGGTGCACTTGTAAGAAGATTCTTCAACCGTTGAAAACTTTCCTCACATCTTGGTGACCATTCAAACTTTATCCCCTTCTTTTGCAAAGAAGTGATCGGGTTTGCAACCTTGGAGAATCCTTCGATAAACCTCCTGTAGTAACCAGCAAGGCCCATAAAAGATCTCACATCAGTCACATTCCTTGGAGTTGGCCAATTCATAATGGCTTCAATCTTCTCAGGGTCTACAGATATTCCTTCGTCGGAGATGATGTGACCCAAGTAATGAATTCTATATTTATAAAAGTCACATTTGCTCAACTTTGCATACAACTCATGCTCCCTTAGTAATTACATTGTCATTCTCAAATGTTCTTCATGCTCTTCTTCATTCTTAGAATAGATGAAAATGTCGTCTAGGAATACAAGAACAAACTTGTCCAAATACTTGCTAAAAACATTATTCATGAGACACATGAATGTAGCTGGTGCATTTGTGAGACCGAATGGTACCACTACAAACTCATAGTGTCCATACCTCGCTCTAAAGGTTGTCTTATGAATATCTTCTTCTTTGAATTTTACCTGATGGTAACCAGAACTCAAGTCAATCTTTGAAAATACCTTTGCTCCTCTCATTTGGTCAAAAAGGTCATCAATTCAGGGCAATGGGTATTTGTTCTTCACAGTGACTTTGTTCAACTGCCTGTAGTCAATACATAACCCGAGTGTTCCATCTTTCTTTTTCACAAATAGAACAGGTGCTCCCCATGGGGACACACTTGGCCTAATATATTTCTTTTCCAACAACTCTTGTAATTGCATTTTTAATTCTAGCAATTCCGGTGTACTCATCCTATAGGGTGTCTTAGACACTGGTGCCGCTCCTGGCACAAGTTCAATTGTAAAGTCAATGTCTCTCTTTGGAGGGAGTCCTGGAATCTCATCAGGGAAAACATCCCTGAATTCTTGCAATACATGATAGTCCTCCAATTTAAGAGTTTCATTCTCTGCTACCTCTAAAATGTGGGCTGCATACAATTGACATCCCTTCCTACAGAACTTCTTGAACTGCATGGCTGAAACCTGTCTAACAGAAGTCACCTTTGGAATTCCTTTTACAACCCTCGGGTTTCCTTCTTCGTCCATGCATTCAAATGTCTTATTGTAGCAGTCAAGTTTAACCCTGTGTGCTTCTAACCAATCCATTCCAATGAGAATATCATAGGAACCAAGTGGTAAAATATTCAGATCTGCATAAGTGAATATCCCATCCATCTCTAATGGAAATTTCTCTACTATTTCACTAACTTTTCTCTTGGTTCCAGTGGCTAGTTGAACTAACCATGATTTACTATGCTTTAATTTCTTGAAAGCACAAATCTCAACAATTTTAGGAGTGACATAACTGTGAGTAGATCCAGGATCAATCAAAATAGAAATAGATTGCTTAACAATCTTACCTTCAACTTCAACCATAGTTGACTGATGATCTGCCTGGCGGTCATCTAGTGCTGCATAGATTCTAGGGATTGTCCTCGCCACTTGGCCCACAGTTTTATCTCCTTGGATGTTGTGAACTTGATTTGGATTCTCATTCCGATGTGGACAGTTCCTAAGCATGTGGTCTCCTCCACAACCCCAACATTGAAGTGCTTCTCTTGGTTCCTTTGGATCTCTTGGCTTGTCTCCCATCATCCTAGTTGGCTTAGTCATAACCTGTGATGGATGCCTTTGCTGATTCCGGAATTGAGGAGGCTTGAACCCCTTCTTCCTTTGATCAAACCTTTCATTTTTCTTATCCTTCCATGCCTTATGGAATTCTGGTTTGCTTCTGTTTTGATCAAAGAAATACTTGGCCTTTCTTATGGCTTCCTCTAGAGTTCAAGGTTCATCGAACTCAATTCTGTCTTTATATGACTGGGGCAGTCCACTTAGGAAACGCTGAATTTTCACCTTATCATCTCGAATATACCTGACATATCTTAGCAGCTCCAAGAATTTGTTTGCATATTCTTCCATGGTCAATTGTCCCAATCTCAGCTCATGTAACTCTTTGATCTTATCATCATAGTACCTATCAGAGAGGTACTTCTGCTTGAAGTATTTCTTGAACTACTTCCACACAATATTCCTTTCATTGATCTTCTTCACTTGCCTGATGTGTTCCCACCATATAGATGCTCTTCCATTCAAGTTGAAGATGGCTACCCTTGCCTTCATATTTCCCGAGTAGTCTTGGAATTGAAAATACTTTCTCAGCCCAAGAAGCCAAGCTTCAGCTTCTTGACCAGACTTTACCTCTCCATCAAATGTAGGAGGTTTCACCTTCTTAAATTCCCCATTTGAATTGTTCTTGTAGTGCTTCTTCCTCTTACTCCTGCGAGATGAAGAGCTTGAACCCTCAATGGATTCTTCAGAGTCAGATGATTCATTAGAAGAGATTTCTGGAGTATATGTTCTGTCTGTAGAAACTCTTCTTGAGCTACTAGCCCTCTTACGGGAATTCCTTCTAGAACTGCTCCCACCCCTTTCTATATTTGATGTCTGATGCCCAGAGTTTATTTGCCTCTGGATGTCTGTCAAACTCTGCAGCATGGTTGCATTCAATTGATTTTGTTCTTCTTGAGCTTTAATCATCCTTTCATTATCTTCTCTACAGCTTTGCAACTCCACCCTTAGGATTCTCATGGTGGCTGCAACACCTAGAGGAGTCTCTTGATTTGTTCTCCCATTAGATTATGTTTCAGCATTTTCAACATGTATGTTCTCCCCCATGGCATCTGTCTCAGGCTCATAGGGATCCTGTACATCATCGATGATGTTGATTTTCTTGGCCCAACCAAGATCCAAAACTTTCCAACTATACTATCTAGAGTGCTGCCCTGATGTAACTATGATTCTGCAAAATGTGTTCATCAACACAATTGTTAGCTGCATTATATTCTCAGAAATTCATAAATTACTTCATGCACGTGGGAAATATTATATTAACAATTTGTCAAATCATATAATTTTATCACAATCAACTACATATGAGGGGGACGACGGGGGTCAAGGGGGCTTTCCCCCTTGTGGCTTCCCTGCGCCACTGCAGGGCGGGTCGAGGGCAACACCCTCCTTTTTTTTTCTTTTTTTGTAAATCTTTCCATTTCACGCAATCTGGCGCATAAGTTCCATGGCAATTTTTCCATTTTCGGCACCTAAAAATCTCCCTGAAAAATGGCTGAAATTCCTTGTTTCGGGGCAACTTGTGGAGTTCTTCCACAATTTCGGAAGAGAATTGGAAATTCCTTCCGCAGTTTCGGAAGACATTTGGAAATTCTTTCCACAGTTTCAAAAGAGATTTGGAAATTATTTCCACAGTTTCGGAAGACATTTGGAAATTCTTTCCGCAGTTTTGGAAGACATTTGGAAATTCTTTCCACAGTTTCGGAAGACATTTGGAAATTCTTTCCACAGTTTCAGAAGACATTTGGAAATTTTTTCCGCAGTTTCGGAAGACATTCGAAAATTCTTTCCGTAGTTTCGGGGCGATTTTCCGAGTCCTTCCGCAATTGCAGGGCGTTTTGCCGAGTCCTTCCGCAGTTGCAGGGCGATTTTCCAAGTCCTTCCGCAATTGAAGGGCGTTTTGTCGAGTCCTTTCACAGTTGCGGGGTGATTTGTGGAATCCTTCCTCTGTTTCGGGCCAACTTTCCGAATTCTTCTGCATTGCGGAACAACTTGCGGAATACTTCCGCAGTTTCGGGCCAACTTGCCGAATGCTTTCGCGTTGCGGAACAACTTGCGGAATCCTTCCGCAGTTTCAGTCCAACTTGACGAATGCTTCCGCATTGCGGAACAACTTGCGGAATCCTTCCACAGTTTCAGGACAACTTGCCAAATGCTTCCGTGTTGCGGAACAACTTGCGGAATCCTTCCGCAGTTTCGGGCCAACTTGCTGAATGCGTCCGCATTGCGGAACCGCAGTTTTGGGGCAATTCGCCGAATTCTCCCGTTGTTTCGGTGCAATTCACCGAATCCTTCCGAAAATTTCCTTTCGATGCCGAACACTTAGAAAAAATTTCAAAACTCTTAGGAAAATTTGAGATCTTTCCTTCTTTCTGTGATGAATACTGCTCAATAGGAGGTAACCTTACCTCTGCAATTTTATCCAACTTATCCAGTTTAGGCCCGATGCTGATACCTGTGGTGATCAGGAAGGGACCTTCCCATGTGACTGTAATCGGATTTGGCCCATAGAGGTTCAATGCTGCAACCAGCAGCTCCGATACCAAAATGTAATGGCCCCTCCCATCATACCAGCATGATAGAGAGGACGTGACACTAAATCCGGGCATCTAGCCCCATATCCATTAAGTAAAACTCATTGATAAAAAGACATATACATGTGCATGTTATAGAAACACAGCGGAATTAAAAAAAATCATGTTTAATATCTAACATACATCCAACATTTCTGTGACAGCCATCAAATAAAGACATTGCAGAATTTATAAAAGAGAATACTTATCTTAACAAAGTAGTCCCAAGCAACCAGCTATGCATCTGCAACGTTCCACCCAACTATAGGCCAGTTGCGCTTATCAACCTCTTGATACAACTGCCACCCCTGAGCTGGGCATGATTACTACAAGGAACCAGGGAACATCAGACTCACACATAGCCAAGCATACACCAAGATGAGCCAAGCCAATCTACAATTGGGTTTATCAAGCTGCTAGGAAATGGAAAGGAAGAATTGCTAAGCTAGTGAGCTCAAGCATAGAGCCAGGGATACCTCTACAAGATCTATCTAGCTTGGCACCCACAATGCCTACACACCCCACTCAAGGAAGTATTCCCTTCACCAATGCACATTTCCTCAGGCCATACCTTCCAATCTAGAGTGTCTAAGGTGTGCATAGAAGAGTATCCAGCCCTCTTGATCTTCTCGAGAGGTTATTTCCCCCCACTAGGTTTATCAAGCCAATTCTGTCCACTACCACTCCAATTCTCTTGCTCACAGATTCAAACCAAAACAAGGATGCACATAAAAATAGAACCACAATTATTGGGCATGATAAAAACGTTTTAACAGTGAGATGCCCAAAGATGGGGTTTCTACCAGCGTAGAAAAACGTGGGAAGACCCAAAAATGAAATGGCAATTGGGGATTCAACCCTGAAGAGCAAAAACCATTTTCAGAAAAATGCCCATGGGTATTTTGGGGCAAAAACGACCTCTATAAACCCCCAAAACGTGACTCCCTTTCTCCCAGCTGCTGTGCAACACAAAAACGAGCTCCCAGCTATGGAAAATGCAGGAAATTGGTGAAAAACGTGATGAAGGAAAGACCCAGTAGTTCAGACTGCGTGAGAGAAGAAAGACTATGGGTTCAGAAAATGGCTTTGGGCACCATTTCATGGGTGTTTTCTTTCCCAAGGAGACAAAATACGATTTCCCAGGTTGATGGCTTGCCCATACACAAAATTGGCTACCATATCTCTTCATTCCCAAGGCATTAACTACCTCAACCAATTTCTGGAAGAATTAAATGATTGGGTCCATAACCCAAAATGGGTAGTTGGTTGTTTATGGGTTTTCTCATTGACACATGGATTAACACCATTGGCTCAAGGGTTTGAATAGTTTCCCTCCCTATTCCTTGTAGAATCATGCCCCCCATCTCTTTGTTGCATTGCATAGCTAGTTGTGGGGTTTTCATTAAAATTCGTATTTACATAATGTCTTAATTTACATTGTGCCTATCTAGTACAAGAACCAGGCATCTATTTTTTTTTTCCGATACATAAAACGCTAAATCAATGGTGGGGCCTTGGCCTTGAGCTCCTCACCATGATTAAATATCAATATTTACATCATTTACGATTTAATGCGAAGGGGGTCAAAATGGGGACATTACATAAGTAGCAATGGAATGTTGTACAGTTCCATAGGCCACTTACCCATGTATATTAGTAGTATACTATTCATAAATGCAACTATTCTAATATTCATAATACACAACCTAATTCTAGGAACATGAGTATATACATTATTGAACAATATTATTTAAACAATAAAATATGCAAGGAATGATAATTCATATACTTATCTTTGTTTGTTTGTTGGGTTGACTCCCTCTCAGTCTTTGCTTCTTTTCTGCAACTCCATTCTGATGTGGATTGTGAGAAGTGGTCAACTCCCTCTGAATATCAACGTCCTTGCAGAAACTACTGAAGTGTGCTCCTTCTTGATCTTTGCTTCCTTGCAGGAACAACTAGAGTGTACTCCCTCTTGATCTTTGCTTTCTTGCTGGAACAACTGGAGTGTGCTCCCTCTTGATCTTTGCTTCCTTGCAGGAACAACTGGAGTGTGCTCCCTCTTGATCTTTGCTTCTTGGATTACCTATCCTTGAACTTATATCCATCACTATGCGTGCTTATTAGTATCATCATTGTGTTATCCTTGAGGTCTCATACATAATCACACATTCATTAGTATAATCTTAATACTATAAAACACAATAATCTTAAACATGTATAGTCATGATCATTTCAAACACAGATAATAAACATTAGTATTCAAGGTTTCAAGGAAGTCTTCTTTTACTCATGCATATTCTTATTTGATCATAGGACTCTTCTGGTTAGTTAAATCATCAATCAAGATAAGAGACATAAAATGCATAAACCCTTGATTACTTACATTTTTAACTTTATGAATAAACATAACCAATCATACCAAGTATACTTATATAAGGGATCCTAACACAAGGTAGGATTCTAACTTGATATAGGAAAAACATACCTGGATTGGTATGTTAGCTAGTTATGTCTAACATACCCACATGATGTCTTCTTGTTCTCTTCAATGACTTGTGCTAGTAACCTGCATATCTCATAAGTTAACCATTATAGAACCAAGTTATACATACCTTGCAAATAGATCTTCTAAGTGATTCATGACAATGGATGAATCTTTGTCCTCATGTCATCATGATCATATGTTCTTGAACTAGAACATGATTTGTCTTTCTTGGTGTACCTTTCATGTTAGCAGACAACATAAACCTCATACAACACCATAATGCATTAGTACAATCATAAGTGTAAACACCATAATCAATGAATATCATGTATTCATAATTTTATTAAGGTGATACGACAAGTCTAAATTTAATCAAGATTGTACTAACCATAATAGCATGAAGACAAACATACCATAAACTTAATCATGAAAAAATCTCGAAACATACCTGGATGAGTCATACTTGTCGAGATTGCTTGTAATCTTCTTTTGTAAGGCCTTAGCCTCATCTCCCTCTGAAACAAGAACTTCTTCACTTATGCAAATGACCAATCCATTCTCTTCTAGGATTAACCCAATCCACTTGATTTGCAGGAATTGGATCTGGAGCTGGATTGGGGTTTGTCAGAGAAACCCTAAAAATTCAAACTTTGAATTTAAAACTTACGAAAGGATAGAAATATGTGCCTTGATGAGCTGATCAAGCTGGTATACTCATAATTTGAAAACTGCAAAGTTTCACCCCTCAAATTTGCCTTTGAAACTTTCGGATTCACTAGACATGACCCCGAACTAGGGTTTGATAAATCCCACCCTTCTTCCCAACCAAAAGGTTCGATCCAAATCTCTAAGCTTCTATTTTTCTGAGGATCTTCCAGCCGTGGTCACAGATTTCAAAAATTTCCATTTTTGCAGAAGCTCTAATTTTCCACTTTTTCGATCGAAGTCCCGAATTAGGGCATGATCAAGCCTGGCCTTCTGCCCAACCAAAAGTTCTGATCTTGGTCTCTAAATTTTGATTTTGATGAGTAGCATTCAGCCGTAGTCTCTGATTACAAAAATTCCAACTTTCTTCGAAACCCTAAATTCTGGAAGCCATGAATGAAGTTGCTTAAAAATAATTCTATTTTGATAGAAATATGTACCTGATTGTTTCTAGTGTAACTCTGAACTTTTTGATCCACAGGGTCTGAAAAGTTTTCCTAAGATAGCCCGAAATTTCATATTTCCAACCCCATAGGTCTGACCTCAAATGGATTCTCTGAGAGATATTTATGCCAAGTGTCGCAATGTGACATGTTTATGGGATAAAACATGAGAGCGAACTTGTATGGCGTTCCACGTGTCACTGGTTCAGTTTCGACCTCTGAAAAAGTTACCTGAGAAATTAAAGTCCGTGCACTACCTTTCAATTTTTACAAAATTCATTTGGAGCTTCCTATCCCAAGTTATGACCTTTTTTCCAAGGTCACCTGTTTATGACTGAGATATAGAAGAGGCAGAAACCCTATATTGTACAGATCATAAGTCACAAAGTACAACGAATTATAGGTTTTCCTTTGGACACATGGTACATGGGGATCTTAGCTTCTCTCTGTACGATTTTTAGACCCTGAAACCTTGCCCAAATTAATTTATAGCGAAAGTTCTACGATGACCGATTTTTGCTATATCAAGCCCTAGCTTCGCAATTGCAACAAGTGTCATACATGCCATACCATGCCTTCTTCCAGGCTAGCTCTGATACCATGTTAATTTTCCAGAATTTAATTCAATCTGATCTAAGATCTTAACTGAGAGAACAACATGTACAACATATCTATAGCATATCAATCATGGACACAATAATGCAAGCACACAAGAGACACAGAGTTTACTTGGGTAAAACCATAAAGGTGAAAAACCCCAATAACTTCCTCAGAGATAGATAGAGAAATGATACAACCCAAGCATAAAAGATAGACATCTCCTAGGAGCAGCTTCTCCTCCTCCACAAGTGCGCCACTCTCCCGAGAGTGTGAGAGAGAATAGAATGATAAAATAGAGTGCCTCCTCCCACACTCTATTTATACTTGACTTGACTTGCCTAATAACCTTTACTAGGTCGGCCTTAACTTAACCACATAACATAATGCTAATTGGGACGACACCCAATAGGGAGGTCTAATAACGCTTTGACCCACATGTCTGACCCCCAATAGGGTGGTCTAATAACCCTTCGACCCACATGAATTATACAGGGCCGACCCCAACAAGGTGGTCTAATAACCCATCAAGTATAAGTTACGACACTTACAATATAAATGACGACACTTTCGTATAGAGGAATAATAACATCTCTATAGGAATACAACCACTTTCGTATAGAGGAATAATACCATCACTATAGGAGTACAATATACATATATGAAATACATTTCGAATTTACATATACATCAACACTGTTTTGTCGTTAACCAAGCATTCAATGTCTTTTACTTGTGTACTCAGTGCCTTGTTTTCTTCATGAAGCTCATAAATTGTTTCCACATAACTTTGATTCTGGTATGTCAACCGAGCTATCACTTGGATCAACTTATCCATCTCCTATTGAGCCAGAATGAGCTGTTCTTTGTAATGTTCAGGTTTATTTGGGGGACTCAACTCTTTTGAAAATGTTTCACAGTCAACAGTATGACCTTCAAGAATTTTATCTTCGTTGTCTGTAGGAGGACTTTCAGTAGCGGAGGCTTCACTCATTCGAGCAGACACGTTGGCTAATGTGAGGAGGGATGTTTCAAGAGTATGGTCGTCTGACTGGACATTTGAATGTGATGGATGAACGATAGTATGAATGACAGACTGATCGACGAACTGGTCACAATTCGTTCTCGTGGATTTAGTGGGCTCTGAAAATAGTGGAGGTTCCGAAATAGGGTCACCAAGAGTAAGTTCAGGAGAAGGTGACGACTGGACAAGATGCTCATCATCGGAGGGATCCTCATCAAATCGTACAAGTTTAGCATTTGATTATGCTTGGGTATGATGATGTTCTTGAGAAGAGGAAGGTTTGACGGTAGATAAATGAGGGTTTAGTATCTCAATAAAAAATGATCCCAAGTTTGTCCTCTCTCTTCTAATTGGTGAATGATTAGAATCTTAATGAGACAGTGATGATACAAGCTACCAGAAGGGTTAACTGTATTTTTTCCTGACTTGACTAGACATCTTCTCCAAACTTTTCAGGAAATAAAATGGGAAGTTGAGGGTATGATTGTTAACAAAATGTGCTAACAATCTGAAATGGCAAGCTTTAAAGATAGTGAACTTACCCTCGCAAGTGATTAAGTGGATGATAACGGTAAGAAGATCTAAATACTCCGGATTGATCCATTCTCTGTGAAAACCTTTGGTACCAGCAACGTGTTGAAAATTGGTCTTCAGGGAAAATGCATGATCCTTCCATGGAAGGAAAAGATGCTTATGCCATCGGGCACCTTCCCTCAGAAGCTTGATAGCTAATGCTATTGACTCTTCTGTCACGGAGAAAACAAGATGGCCAACCTTGGCCATCTTGCCATCAAAACTTTTAGCAAACAGTAATGAAATCTCGTGGTCGTGGCCTTGGAGAAGGCAGAGAAATGGTCCCCAACCTGCTCGTAAAAACACTTCATGGCAGGATTTAAACTTAGAAATGCGAAGGAAGTCCTGGTAGGTACCAGGCTCGTAATGAATTGGCATTGTTGACAGAGGACAGGGGATGCAAAATGGATACGAGAGGTGCAAGAATTTGTAGAGGACACGGCTCAGATGGAGAGAGAACAAACTGAGGCAAAATTCACGCGATCACCAGTTTAAACTAAGGTCCGTTTGATTGTTTGAATGACAGTGGACGAGGGCTTGGCATGCTTGAAAATATCGCACCTGTCATTCGAAGATCTTAAGTTAAGTGCCAGCGTAGAGGTGCGTGAATCCAATGAATACGTGTGGTTTAGAAAATATTCAACCATGTCCAAAGCCGAGCTTTGGACAAGTTGAATGTAATTCACGTAATGAAAATAGATTACACGTGAGAGATCATGATTCGATTGATATGGTGGCAGGTCGTACAACAGGATAAGTAAGACAGAGTGGCGGTCATGTAATGATTCACAATGATGCATAATCCATTCGTTTAATAGAGGTGAGATGGATAAGAGAATGAAGCCATGTGTGAAATCGACATTTGATTGATCCCTGTCATAATTAACCAATAAAACTTATCAATAATTTTCAAATTTGGCATATTCAATAAAGCTGTTATAGGCCATGGTTTCATTAAGCACTCCATTCAGAACGTTGTTTATTTGCCTCATTCAGATCAGCATTGAACCTGTCATTCATTCCTTCGTACAGATTTCTGTTTATACAAGATCTTATTGTTGATGCTAACCAAAGTTGATTTTGCAGAGAATTTCTGAAGCGGTTAGTGCACAAAAGATGATGTAAACTTTGCTTTTCTGTATCTTTTAGTTGCGTTCCTCTTTTTGTTCTTGATTAGATCAATTTTCTTCTGCTTTTTCATTAACCTGAAAAAACCTATCATTGTATCAGAGATAAATAAAATTTTCATAAATATTCAGAGAGTAAGAACAGTTTTAATCTCCCCCCCCCAAACCAAAAATATGGCGTGTCCTCAAGCCATCAAAGAGAAAATGATTAAAATTAAAAAATTTCAATTGAAAATCTTACAGATAGCTTTTTTAAAATATTGTGATAATTTTCATAAGGAAATTAAATATTAACTAATAAATGTAGATGATTCAGATATGTATATTCATAAAAAAGAATACAACAGTGCTTAAAAGACCATATGAAGAATAATAGTGTAAGAGATGTGAAAAATGCCATAGGAAAACTAGTCATCCATGACTCATTGTAAAGATCTCTTGTCATCCAAAGAATATAAATAAGGTTCACCATAAAATTTGTGAGATCTACTATAATTATGGGTCCCATTTCTAGGATAATCATATCCTAGTTATTGTTTGAATTAGATGACAGGATCCAAGTCCAACTTACAACCATTATCTAATGACAGTATACATAATCAGCCTAAACATGTGTTTGTATACTTAGGTTTTTTATGAGTTATGTGAATAGAAATGCATTAACAAAACCTCTTTTACCCGATATTGACCCGCTTCCAGAAGGCCTGTTCAGTACCCCGACGGGTTTATCTTGGTACCATGCAAGCATAGCCCCCGCTTCCAGCGAGCCTATTCAGTACCCCGATGGGTTTACTTGCATTTACCGAGCTTCCTTGTTGAAGATTTTACTTAGCATGGACCCGTTTCCAGCAAACCTGTTCAGTACCCCCGACGGGTTTGCTTCGTATAATGTTATATATATATAATTTTTTTTGTAAGGAAGCCGGTTGGCACTAGAGTGTGCTAAGCCTGTTAAACACATAATTCAAAATTTAGCACAAACCTTATGAGTAACTTTATTTATAATGGCCTAAATTACAAATCATGCCAAAAGATAATAACCTAAAGCTATTCTTTGACTTCACAGTCTATCTTCTTCATAAAAGGTCAATAATGTTCCCCACAAAATAGAAAATATCACCCATTTTTAGGCTACCCTTTAAAGGTGCTTTAGAGACAAGTTTTGATAATAAGTCAAGGATGAACTAGCAATCCATAGGCGTAAGACATAGTTTTGTGGAGATCATAATAATTGAAGTAGGTCTTTTAAACAACTGTTCTAATGATAAATCAGAAGTGTGCATGTCTGAATCAAATACCATATACAGAATCATAAAAGAAAGTGGTTATAAATGATATCAAGAATGCTTTATCCTTTCACTAAAATTTTTCAATTTTAGCAGTAACCGAAAGAGAGGGAGAAATATAAGTATTTCTTTTTAGAGCACTTCCCTTTTCACATAATATCACATGAGCTGATTACAAAGATAGGGTTCTTGTGATTACGCTGCAAAACCACTTGTCAGACGATTCAAATTTTTATTCAAAACAAAGCATATGTACAAAACAAGTTATATAAAATTTTCAAATCAATGAAAGGAAAAAGAGTCTTCCTGTTTTATTGACAATATTTTACAAACTGATCATAATAAATTTCCTGTAAAAAGAATGTAATCAGTTGTTAGAAACAACTCATTATTATTGAAAATCAAAAACATATTTACATATATACAAAAGAAGATAACCCAAAATGATTCAAGGACTAAGAGGAGGAGGAATGACTTCCTCTTCTACCAGTTCCATTTCATCCTGTTGTAAGGCATTCTGCACAAAAGCTTGTTTAGATATTGGTTGATGATAAAGTCTAAGTCTATGTCCATTTACAACAAAAGAAATTTGCGAATTGTCAATTGTCTTAATTTGAACGGATCCATTATCAAAGGCTGTGACAATTTCACATGGACCCATCCAACGAGTAGTTAATTTACCTTTAAAATTTTTGAATCTTGAATCAAAAAGTAGTGCCCAGTCTTCAGTTTTGAATTTTTTTTGTTTAATGTATCTATCATGCCACTTTTTGCGTTGGTTTTGTATTAAGATTGTACGTTGAATAGCATCTTGCCTAATCTCATCTAATTCATTTATCTGCATAATTCGTTGACTCTGTGCTTCTTCTAAGTTCATCCCTAACTGTGCAGCCATACGAAAAGTTTTGACTTGAAATTCAATGGGTAGAAGAACTTGTTTACCATAAACGAGTTCATAAGGTGTGTGACTAGTGGTGTTTCTCCATGTTTATATATAAGCCCACAGAGCTTCTAGAAGCCTATCTGCCCAGTCTTTGTGGTGTAACTGGATAGTTTTAGTCGGGATGGCTTCTAATACTTTATTGGTGGATTCCACCTAACCATTGGCTTGCGGGTGATATGGTGAAGATTTACAATGTCTAATACCATATTTGTCGGTAAGATCTTTCATTAATTTAGAGGTAAACTGAGATCCTTGATCGGTTACAATTTCCATAGGTACACCGAATCGGGTAAATATTTCTTCATAAATGAATTCCACCACAGATTTCTCTGTGGCTCGGAATAAAGCTTTAGCTTCTACCCATTTGGTGACATAATCTATATAGACTAGGATGTACTTCTTCTTGCGAGACATAGGGGAAATTGGTCCAACGAAATCTAGAGCCCATTTTTCAAATGGCTCAATCATAACTTGGAGTTGTAAAGGATCTCATCGGATGGTGTAGGTCTACCCATTCTTTGGAAACTATCACACCCCTTAACATATTTGGCAGCATCTTTGAAGATGCTTGGCCAATAATACCCAGAGTGCAATACTTTGTATGTTGTTCTTTTATCAGAAAATGCCCACTGCAGGGTCCACCATGACATGCATGAAGGATCTCTGCCATCTCATCCTCTCGTATGCATCGTCTAATAATAAGATCAGGACGAGTATGAAAGAGATCATTATCTACCCAAGAATAATTGGAACTTTGAACTATGATCCTACGTTTCTCAGGTGGGGAGAGATGGTTGGGTAGCTTTCCAGTTGCTAAATAATTTGCTATATCTGCAAACCATGGGGTTCAAACAGATACAGCGAACAAATGTTAATTTGGGAAGCTATCATCGACAGGGCTGGCATTATCGTCAATTTTAATTCTAGAGAGAAAATCAGCTACTACATTCTCTCTACCGGGATGATCAATAATGGTGATGTTGCATTCTTGTAACAAAAGAAGCCACCAAGTCACTCTGCCATTGGTGATAGGTTTATTCGTCAAAAACCTGATGGCGGAGTGGTCAGTGTGTATAAAAATTTCATATCCTATGATATAATGACGAAACTTGTTGATTGAGTAGACTACTGCTAAAAACTCTTTTTCAGTAACAATGTACTTCGATTCTGAAGGAGTCAAATTTTTACTAGCAAAGTAGATGGCATGTGATGTTTGTCCCTCTTTTTGACCTAAAACTACCCCTATGGATATGTTAGAAGCATCAGTGGATATATGGAAAGGAAGGGACGAATTTGGGCCCCTAAGGATTGGTGCCACTGATAGCTTGGCCTTCAAAGTTTCAAAGGCTTGTTGACATGGATCAGTCCATTGAAATTCAGTGTCTTTCATGAGTAGTTTGAACATAGGTGCAGCTATTTTAGTGAAATTTTCAATGAAACGTCTATAATAGCCGGCATGTCCAAGAAAACTTCTTACTTCCTTCGGAGTCTTTGGAGGAGGAAGATTGAAAATTATTTCAATCTTGGCAGGATCCACCTTGATACCTTGAAGAGAGACATGATGTACCAAAACTATGCCCTCAGTCAGTAGCATTTTACAATTTTCATGACTAAGAGCTAAGTTCGTTTCTTGGCACCGAATAAGAACTATTTCGAGGTTATCAAGGGATTCCTGGAAGGTATTACCATAAACTGTAAAATCATCCATATAAACTTCTACACAGTCGTGTATGAGCTTAGCAAAGATTCCTAGAACTGCACGCTGGAAAGTAGCAGGTGCATTACATAGGCCAAATGGTAACACTCAGTAGGCATACGTCCCCCAAGAGCAAGTGAAGGTTGTCTTGTCTTGATCCTCAGGTGCTATCAATATTTGATTGTATCCACTATACCCATCAAGAAATGAGAAATATTGTTTCCTTGATAAGGTGTCTAACACCTTATCGATGAAATGCAAGGGGAAGTAGTCCTTAAGAGTGGCCTTGTTCAATTCTTGAAAGTCAACACAAATACGCCATTTCCCTGTGACTTTCTTTGGAACTACCACCAGAGGAGAAACCCATTTACTGTTGGAAATTGGGTAAATGAATCCAGCGTTAAGGAGTTCTTGTAATTCATCCTTTACTATATCCTTTATGGCTGGGTTCATTCTTCTCTAGGGATGCCTAATAGGAGGTATGTTCGAGTCTATGTAAATGTGATGGATACAGGTATCTGGGTGTATACCTTTCATATCGGTATACTCCCATCCAAATGCTCCAGTTTGACTCTTGAGAACTTTTAATAATTGTTTTTGCTGACTTTCATCTAAACCTGCATTTATATGTAGAAATTTGTCGGTACTAACCTCACACGGAATGGTATAGGATCCTAGGTGCTCTTCGATTGCGAAGACATAGGGTGTACTTGTAAATGTTGAGAGGCTCATGTTTTCTTGGAATTCCTCTCCAAAGATCTGGTCAAATTGGGAAAAAGATTGAGGAAAATCTACACATGTTGTGGAAGAGATAAATTGGTTCAACACGTTCTCGGTATTTTTCTCTTGAAGTGCCCAAGAGAGGTCATTGACAAGGGAAAGTTCTTCCAAGTTCTCATCTCCAAAAGGACAATCTAACCAAAACAAGTTCTCATCTATTGGCTGAGCTTGTGGGTATAAAGCTAGTTTTCTTGTAGATAACCCATCAGAGATAATCATCTCTCCATCCCTACATCCTATAAATGCATTGGCAGTAGCCAACCAAGGTCTTACCAAAATAATGGGGTGACCATTAGAAGGGTCTTTTGATTCAATGACCATGAAGTCCATGAGATATTCCCATGAGGCTACTGATATAGTGATGCCATCTAAGATCCCAGTAGGTTGAACCATAGTACGATCTGCTAACTCTAGCATTGTTGGGGTAGGGCGAAGGAATGGTCCTAAATTGAGAGTTTCTAAAACTGTGGTAGTCATCAAATTGATAGCAGCTCCTAGATCAATAAGTGTGTTCCCTATGGCGGTGTTATTGATGATAACATTCACCACAGGGTTTCCTGGGTTTGAATACTTGGGTATTCTAGATTGGTTTGCTATGCAATCTGAAATTTTCCCTACTACATGAATCGTCGGAGGGTATTTTTGTTTCCTCCTTGGTCTCTTAATACAAAGTTCCTTTATTACCTTACTATAGATTGGGATATCCTTAATGGCTTGTAACAAAGGGATCTTAATGCAAATATTTTTCAATTCTTTAATGATATCGTACTTTGGATAAGTTACAGGTTTTTCTATTACTAGATGCTCCGGATATGGAGGTGATTTTTCCCCTGGAATTACTTCTTTGTGTGGATGGTTGTGTGTTGAAGATCTAGAAATAACCACATATTCAAGAATGACATCATTCGAAACTTCACTAGGTATGTCTTCTTCATTCTCTTCTTGAATAACAATTGATGACTTGGGCTTATCTTGCAAAACTCTTCCAGACCGCAGTTGTATCTCATGTATTGGCGCAGTTGAAATGACATATGATGGAAGAGGTAACAACCCAATGCTGTTAAGAGCTTGGGTTGGTTTTTTGTTAGGATTCGGTATCGGTTGTGTAGGTAATATTGTGGGTCTTGGAGGATTCATGTTCTGGAAATGGTGAGGTTGATTTGGGATAGGGGGTAGTGAAGGAGGTACAAATACAGGCTGAATTTGCTGAATATTAGGTGTGTAAGGATAGTTAGGCATAGGAGGAGGTGTTTGAGCATAAGCTTGCCCTCTCCATCCATGTGGCCATTGCTGCTATTGAGCATTCTGAGGAGGGTACTGCGGCGGTCAATTTTTCCAACCTGAAGTATTCCATTGTTGAGGAGGTTGATAAGGATAATAATAGGGTGGAATTTGTGATGAATCTTGATACGATGGTTGATCTCTAGGTTTCAAAGGCCTCCTAGGTATTTCACCAAAATTTCCACTCTTGTACACGGCTTGTAATCCAGGCAACAATGGACAATCATTGGTTGGATGTTCTTCTGTACAGAGGTGACTGACTGAAATATTATTTAATGGACATTCTCGTTGAGGATGTTTAGTTCTACACCTAGGATAGAAAAGACTCATTGTTGCACACTCTTCATCTTGTCTCTTTTTAGCTTGTAGCGCATCTAATTGAGAACCCATGGCTCCTAAAATATCTATTTTGAAATTTTCCAATAGGTTTCCCAATTCTACCCTTGTAACCTCACCAGGACCGGATGTGTTTCCTTTGGGATTCCTAGCATAAGATTCTCGAAAGTGTCTTCCACTTTTCCCTGTGCTCTTAGAGTAATTCCTACATAGTTCACAAATATCTGTAAAAGACTTATGAGAAATGTCTTTTGCTGCCATGAGATTAAGGTTATCTAAGAATTCTTCTGAGATTCCCTTGAGGAAGAGTGTTCTTACTGCATCTTCTCGAAGATCACTATACTTGGACTTGTGTAACACATAGTTAAATCTTTCAAGATAGTCTTCTAATCTCTCATCTTCATGTTGTTGGATTTTAAAAATATCATTGCAAGAGTCCTTAGGTCTACAATATTCCTGATATTTTCGAAGAAATGCATTCTTCATGTCTTCCCAAGTTCTAATACTAGATTCTACTAATCCCATGAACCATCGAAGAGAAGAATATTTTAATGTGGCAAGAAAGAGTTTTAGTTTTTGGCCATCTTGTAGGTAATTATAACTTCTACACAAAATGTCAAACTCGAACAAGAATGTGTCCAGATCCTCACTACTCTTCTCATAAAAGGTTGGTAGTGAGGAGGGAGGGATGTTTTTCATAGTAACATCTTGTGCAGTGTCTAAGATAGGGAACCAGAAGGTACCTTCAGTTCTAACTTCTCCATCTTCTTCATCTTGTCGGACACGATATTCATTTTCATCCCCCATGAAGATTCGATTTCCAAAGAGAGAAAATCTAGGTGGATCCTTTCTTGGTGAATATGGGATGGCCCAACGTTCTGTTTCAAGAAGGGTATTCTGCCTTTTAGGAGGAGAATTATCAGCTACGTGGGAATCCGAATTTGGAGGTCCTACTATTGTGGTATCAATCTGTGAGATAACTATGTTCACAAAACTCTCAAAAAGAGCATCTACTTGTGCCGGATCGACAAAATCTACCAAGTTCGGACCACCTACTATTGAAAAAGTAGTGTATTTGGGTTTTTGGACTAACAAAGAGTTGAGAGGTCCTGAAGTTTTATCCTTTTGAGTTTCCTCTTGTCTAAGTTTAGTCTCAATATGAGCTTGAGGTTCTTCTAGTGGAATTTCTTTATGAACAGACTGTTTTGATGTCCCTATATTTTTCCCTAATTGATTTCCAGAAAGGATTTCCTTTGCTTTCCAAGTAGGACTATCCCCTTTAGGTGTCTTCCGATATCTTTATGTTGAGTTAGTAGTTGGTGTGGCACGCCCCCTGTATAGGTTAGTAAGAATTTTAGTGGGAATTTTAGTAAGGGAACTAGTTTTAATAAATCTACCTTGTGAATCTCTAGACCTATTCATGAAAACAAATTATAACTGAAATAAGTTCTATCTGCATAACTGCTATTGCTAGGTTTTGGGGATGCCTGTTATAACAGATGCACGGGTTCTTACCTCTCGTCTTTCCGCTCACCTGCCACCAGCCTATTTTCAAAGGAAATAATATAACTAAATTTCAAAAGAGAGTTCAACTTATCTATGACTAAATTCTACCTATCTTTTACAACTGAATTCTACCTATCTTCTACAACTCCTCGACAACGGTGCCAAAATGTTTAATTATCGACTGGGGTTGGTAATCTTAGAGTTGAGGAAAAGTATATGCTAAGTTAGAATGGCATCTAATATTTCGGTTTGTCAGACCTTAAAAATATTTAATAAAGAAAAGATCGAAAGATCTTCAAAATGAAAAACCGAGTCAAACTTCATAAAAACAATAACAAGGACTAAATCAAGCTTAGTTAAACAGATAAACTAGAATAGTATCAAATCGTACTACTCTATCTTATAATTAAATAATGGAAATTGATTGAAAAGCAAACTATGAACTATGAAAATGGAAACTATACAATTCCATATTATATCTAAAAATTAGAAAACAACTGTAAATAAATAAATTAGAGACCTATATATGAAATGGATTAATTTGATAATAAACTACATAAGCAGAAAACTATGTTGATCAAAGAAAATTACAAACTATTAAATAATTTCAACAGTTAATTCAAGAAAAAACATCTATTCCTAGTTAACAGGAACTGGAGTGAATGTATCATAATGGCTTTCAAATGTAATAGCAAAACAAAATGGTAGTAAATCTAATCTAACTTCAACAAAGAGATGTAAACTACAAAGAGATAAATTACAATAAACTCTAAATATTATTATCTATCTACTATCCATGTGCAGAATAATATGATACTAATGAAAACTAGAAGCAAGTAGAAAACTTAATAAAGATATTTACTTTTGAACTTTCTTTGGAAGAAAGTAGAAAACTTGATAAAGATATTAATTTTTGAATCCAAATCCTATTTCATGAACATCTTCATTAATTATCGAAATAAGAAACTGATCCTAATCTTAATGAAGGAAACTATCAAAACTAGAATACTTGAAGAATGAAATTATGAACTCTATTCTAACTAAGTCTTAAGAGCATGTGATAAACTAGACTAGGAATAATACTAATAAATTCTGAAACAACAACATGTTAGCAAGATAAATATGAAAGACATAATTTAAAAGACAGTTAAAGCAAACTAGGAATGATAACAAGAATTTAATTAAAAATTTATGGAATGTAAAACAAAGGCCTAATTATGACTAAGAAAACTAATTAAGAGCATGAAATATTACAGTAAAGAAAACTAAGAAACTAGATTCAAACTAGCATAAAATAGTGCAGAAAGAGTAAAAGTCCAAATGACGATCCAAATGCCAGTCCGAACGACAGTCCGAATGGAGGAAAAACGAATTAAACTAAGGAAAAGAGTAGTTTTGATGATCTTGACGTCAGCTGGCGAATGCAGATGAACCTACAATGCACAGAAATCAGTGAGGGCTTGTTGAGAAGCTAAGATAATAGGAAGCAACCTATTCTAATCATTGTTGGAGAGATAAACTATTCCTATTCTATACTAAGGCAAGATTGAGATGAGAGAAGAGAATTAACCTACAGCTACAGAGGAGAATCTAACTAAACTAATTATAATCAGAACTAAGCTGGAAACAACAACTAAGTCCGTCCTATCTAATTGCAGAGGATTAGAAAACAAACTATCTAGTTATAAAAGACTGAAATTAACTATCAAAGCTATACTGTTGGTCGACCATTTGCTAATTATGTAAACAAAAATTATGTTAGCAGCACAATATGAATTACAGAAGAGAAAGAAATATTATGTACAAAAAAACAAAATTAATTACATATACAGGAAAAATGGACTAACTATTTGCAAAAAAGAAAATACAAAAAACAAAGACAAAACCTCTGGTTGATGAGGGGCTCTTCCCAGCAATCAGAGATGGAAAAATGAACTGATTAGCTACTCAGAATATCAACAAACTGGAACTTCCATTAACTTAAGAAAATTACAAAATGTCTGCTATCTACGCTTGAAAATCTCTAACTCTAACTCTGTCTACAAACTAACTTCTCTGATTTCTAACTCTGTTCTTATATGCAAGGCTTCTATTTATACATTTACGATGGATGAGAGGGTCGAAAAAGTCAACCTCTCTAATAACAGAGGCTTTTATGAATAACCAGCTGCTTTGAATGGTGCGTGACAGCACAGGGAGCATACAACAGGCTTCACGGGGTCGATTCCTTCATGAGGCAGTTGCAACGTCGATCTTCCTTTGACATGGGTAGAGAGGTAGTGTGCTGGAGGACTGATCGAACAGAGGAGAGACTACTAGAGAATTGATGTGGGCGAAGCATTGTTTTGGCAGGCTGAGCGTGGACAGGCGAGGTCTTCCAGAGCATCGGCGTGAATGGGCGTGCGTGATTCCAGGCTGAACGGATGAGAGAACTGGCGTGTAGAGTGTTGACATGGAAGCATGGTGTGCTGTCGAGCTTGGAAGGGAAGAAGGTGAATCTTCTAGAACGAAATCTCACCAACCGTAACCATCACATGGATAACAGAACCCACGTGCTCGATCTTGTCTTTAATGGCCCGAAACATACCAACTGTGGATCTCGCGGGCTGAATGCAAGACTGAATGACGAGATGAATGCAGCTGAGCTTAAGCAATATAAACATGTAGTCTGAATGAAGGGTCATTTGAAAAATCCCAGCCTGTAAATCAAAACTAAATGCCATGCATGACTGGAATTGTTAATTTAATCATTGATAAATCATAATATAACGAGATTTGACCAAAATTTATATGATAAACAAATACATGCATATTTGGTTTGTTTGATGAGCTGAATGGCGGAAAGAATAACTTATTATATAAAAAATAATGAAATTAACGCCATTCAGAATAGATTTGATGATAAAAAATAGTGACAAAATGGACACCAACACTGGGGTTGACAGATATTAATGGAATTTCATGTAAACTTAATGGTCGACCCATTCTTTGAGATTTATTGCACTTATTTACATGTGATTTGTAATCCTTATGCAGTGATGGCCACCATAGTCTAGATTGTAGGATTTTTCTGGCAATCATGTCGGCATGGAAATAGACTCATGCGGGTCCAGACTGTGCTTCTTCAATGATATCCCATCGTTTTTGCTCAAGTGTACATTGACTGAGTATGTCATCAGGTTCAAGCTTGTATAAGTACCCGTTGATTAATGTGTATGGTGTTGCTTTCATTGCTAGGATCTTCTTCTTTTTCTTTGATATTCTTGTTGGGGCCTGACCTTCTTGTAAGAATTTTGTAATTTCTTCTAATTCAGTTGGTATAGCTTCAACTATGAAAAAATGTGCACCAGGGAGATCGTTGTCAATGCCGACTGAGCCTTCTCCAGTTTCTATACGCGACAAGTGGTTGGGACCAACGTTCTACTTTCCAGGTCGGACTAGGATTTCAAATTCAAATTATTGAAACAATAGGAGCCAACGACATATGCGACCATGGTGGAGAGGTTTATTCACCAAATATTTAAGTGATTTATGGTCTGTATAGAATACAAATGGGTTAGGCAATAAATAATGCCTATATTTTTGCAGTGAAAATATTATACCTAGTCCTTCACATTCATTCATTGAATAGCTTCTTTTAGCTTTATTTAATTTCCAACTAGCTTATGCATTTGGGTATTCGATTCCATTTTCTCCAGGTTGTGCTATTATTGCTTTGACTATGATGTTTGAGGCATCGATATGGATGCATAAATTTTTCGTCCAGTCAGGAAATGTAAGTATTGGGGATTCAACTAATTTTCTTTTAAGTAATTCAAATTATTCTTTGCATTCGAAGGTCCATAAGAATTCAACCTGTAATATAAGTAACTATTCCAAAGGAAATGTAATGTTAGAATGATGTCGGATAAAATTTCTGTATTATCCAGTATGGACGAGAATTTTTTTGACTTGCATGGGATTTACTAGAGGTTTTAAGTCAACAATGACTTTAATTTTAGCTAGATCCACTTATATGCCTTCCTTGCACATGGCATGGCCCAATAGTACTCCTATTGGTATGGAAAATATACATTTCTTGATATTTAAGGATAATTGTATTTTTCTGCACCACTCTAGCATTAGGAAAAACCACTGTACATGGTCTTTGAGCATTGAATAGATATTCCAGTCATCAAAGTAGACATCCATTATTTTGTATAAATATGCTTGAAAATATTTTATAACTATTGTGGAAAAGATAACTGGGGCATTCTTTAGGCCAAACGACATGAGTCTGTAAGAGAATGATCCAAATTCGTAGACAAATGTAGTTTTATGCTGGTCTTCATTTGTTGTGGGGACCTGATTATAACTAGAGAATATTTTAGTGAACGAGTAACATTCATGTCCAACAACTTTGTTAATGATATCGTTGGTAAATGGTGTCGGGAACAGGTCTGTAAGGCTAAATTTATTAAGATCTTTGAATTCGTCACAGGCATAGAGTCTCTTTGGGTCATGATTCTTTGGTTGGATGACCATGGGGTTGTCCCACTCCAAATGGTTCACTGGATATATTATTCCTACATTTAACAGATTCTCAATTTCTTTCTTGATTATTTCTTTGTATTTATGTGATAACTTTTATGGCCATTTATTCTTAGGTTTGGAATTAGGCATTATGTTAATCTCCATCTCTCCCATTCCTTGTACCATTCCTTTCAGATCTTTATAATCCCGTGTGAATATGTCTTGATACTATTTAAGCCAATTATTTATTTTTGTAGTCTGTTGTTCTGACCAGTAGTCGCCTATTTTTGCCATTTTTTGTTGTCCATCGGCATATATGTCGACTTCTTTGATCTTAATTTTGGCATCCATCCATTCTGGTGCTTTTTATTCATTGAATGAACATTCTCCTTCTTTAATTTTTGTAAAAGCTTGGGGGAATCCTTGAGATCATATCCATTTTCGTTTTCTTTGGTGGAAATTTTCAAAATGGTGTTTACTAGTTGGGTTATGTGTGGATGATTTATTTGCCATTGGAATATTTTCCCAAAAGTATGCTCATTCTCCATGTCAAGTCGAGTTGTCAGCTAGTCAGACTATTTTTATTTAGTAGAAATTACTTTACAATCTGATACTGGTCAGATGCTCTGGTCAACTTCTTGCTTTGTCAGTTTAATGAATTGATGTAATTCTTGTACTGCTTCTCGGAGGCATTCTTTTGTAGGTGAAAATGAGAAATCTTTGATAAAGTTATCCTTAAGAGTTTTCCAATTAAAAGTCTCCCCTCTTGCTTCTTACATTTTATACCATTTCTTAGGAAAGTCGTCTAACATGTTTGGGAACAAGTGTGGCCATATTATCTCATCCTTATGTCCATCTTTTTTCCATTCTTTTTCACAATTTTCAGTATGTACAACCAGATCTAGACCTTGGACAAAATTTTGAATTTCGACTTGAGATGTTAATCTCTGCCCCAAATATTTCAATGAAGTATTTTGATGATGTCGTCCACGTTTGTAGTCGTGAATGATGGGTATCCCACCATCGGTATGATTTACCAGTGAATGTTTCAACTAGACTTTGTAATTGACCTTGATCATCAATGGTTTTAGATACTTCTTCTACATTAACTATTGGCGACTCACACTCTTTGTACCGCAAAGGGGGGATATTTGTTTGTTGAATTTTTGTCGGTATGAGAGTTGGGTATTCTTTTTTTCTTTTTTCAAAGATATTTTGGTATCGCAATTATTGAAAAAAATAGTGTTGGTCGTCAAGGTATAACTTCGACTGTCCAACATTCTCTTGCATGTTTTTCATATTTTTCAATTTTCCAGTCATACAGTTATGAGTCAGATTTTTTCCCGACCGACATGGGTGACCCCAAATGAATTTCTCCGAATTCATTTGGTTCTACTAAATATTCATTATCTTGCATAACTTGGTATAATTTCCTTATATATCCATCGTTGTCATCTGGTTTTTCCCAAGCTTTCCCTTGATATGGATGAATAGGTAGTATGTCCCTTTTTCCTTCACCTTTCAATTTTATTCTCCCTTTTTCTAATGAAATGGAAGCTTTCATTTTTTGACCCTAAGGATGACCGACTAATGCCAGAAAGGGTTTAGATCCTTCCCTTGGGTCGATGATTTCAAAATCAATATGAGTGATAATGCCCACGATTTTAGTATCAATATTCTTCTAGACACTAATGGATTCAATCAATCCTTGGTTTTCAAGTTTAAGATATACTCCCAACTCTGCTAGTCGTGGTCGGCTAGGATTTCTGAAATAGACCTCGTCATTATGTTATCCTGTGACCAAAAGTCGAGGATAACTTGCGAGATGCAAAACCCTTTGCTTCGAGATCGACTAAGGGTTCAATATCGATTTTATCTTTTTTATTTAGATTGTAGATTTTTTTAGCAATCTTTTAATTTCCTATATTGCTCTTATTGAGGTAAATTAAATCGATTAGTCATGCAACTGCTTATTCCTTCATTAAAAGTTGTATTAAGCCGTTAAGTGTTTTATTTCTAGATTCTGCACCATTTTCTCTAGAAGTGATTTCTTCAAATATTTTTGTAGCATTGTTAAAATTTTCATTTTGCTTCGATGGATTGGGATAGTTATCTTCTTTTCTTTGTATTCTCGTGACGTGGGGGTTATTAAATCGATTAGTCATGCAACCGCTTATTCCTTCATTAAAAGCTGTATTAAGCCATTAAGTGTTTTATTTCTAGATTCTGCACCATTTTCTCTAGAAGTGATTTCTTCAAATATTTTTGTAGCATTGTTAAAATTTTCATTTTGCTTCGATGGATTGGGATAGTTATCTGCTTTTCTTTGTATTCTCGTGAAGTGGGGGTTATCTCCTCCAATATTTGTGCCTTTCCTAGCAATTATTTTCAAATTTTTAGTATTCAATGATTCATGTTTAGGAACACTAGACAAGAGATTAACATTTTTTTTATTATGAAGCGTTCCTAACATGACGGGGCACTCTTCTAGATTGTGTTCCCCTACCCCAAATTTTGTACAAAATTTGAGGTCCGTCCTATCTTTTCAAGGATAGTTAGGACTAAATTGTTCTTCACTGTAGGAAATGAATCAACGTGGATTTCCTCGACCTACAAGGTAGTTTCCTCAATTTTTGTATATTCCTTAATTGTATTTGCCTCCTTAGTTGTTTCCATTATTACTCTCATCGTTGTTATAGACATCCCGACCTTTTTGATTATTGTGGTCGATTATCTGTGGCCTTTGTATTAATATTTTTAATATTCTTTGGATGTGTGCTGCGTTGTCCGACATATGTTGCATCACTTTGGTTTTGCATTGTCAACATTGTGGGGGAATTCTTCCATCAAATGGGGCTCAAACCTTTCACATATGTCGTTGAAGTAGCTTGCCTGAGTTGTGGAAAAGTTCTCTAGTCTTCGCTCTTCTGGGAATGGTTTGGGGTCGTCGTGGAATTGCCTTCTCTCATCTTGATATGAATTCTTATCATTGTGATACCTTTTTATTTCATTATAGGGGCAGTTATCTCTGATATGGTCTTTTAACAAGCACGTGGTACACCATAAGTTTTTGTGTCTCATAGTAAGATGCTGAAGTGATTTTTGTATTGTTTCTATTTTTTTTCTAGTAATCTATTGACAGTTCTAGTCGAGTAATATGCATTTGACTTGAATCTTAAATATGTCTTTAAAACATCATCATATGTCGTGTATTCTTGCAACAATAATGGCGTTTTGATTCGTGGTAGCAGACCTGCAACAAAAATTCGACCACAACAACTTGATCCATTTTGGAAGGCATTTGACTAAGGAGGTATTTAAATATTCTAAGGTATTCGCATACTAATTCTCCAAGTATTTGAGCAATTTATTTTAATTTGTGCCTTGCTAGATGCTTGGTGCCATCTGCTTTGAAAAAATCTAAAAAATTATCCTTAATTTGTTGTTTCATCTTGGGCCCTTCTTCCATGAAATTCATGTACCATGAAAGCGCCCTATTCATAAGGCCACCTACAAACTGTTCAATTTGTTGGTTCTCATCATCGACGAGGTTAGCTCCCAGAGAGATTCACATACAAACTAGTGCTTCTTAGGATCCACATACCCTTAATAGATAAGAGTATTATGTAGAATTCGACAAGCCATTTTAACAGAACTAGGATTTTTAACTAGATTTGAATGACCAGTTGGATGATTTACTGTTTGATTTTCACTACAAAATTTTTGTGGGTGATATTTGTACTAATACATATGTACTTCTTCTACAGATTCCTCATGACTAGGTTGGGTCTCCAATGGACCAGTTACTTCAATTAACAATGTTGATGGAAGGGGGGTACCTCCATATGATTTGAATAGAATAAATTGAAAAGTGTCTTCCGAATTCATGTGTGAAGGTAATCCATTTATGGAGGTGTGGTTGTTGAATCAACAGTTGGTCTGTGATTCATCCACATTGATGTAATCGAATCCGTATGTTTTTGTCGCTCGTTCCAAGTCCTAAATATCATTCGATGATTTGTCTAATAGTCAGTCCAATTGTCATTATCATTGACACAGAGTCGATGGGGGTTAAGGAATCGAGTATAACAATATGCAAGGAATGCAAGGTTAGAACCATTGTGTATGACCTCTCTACCGGTGTCGACACCTCACCATCTCTCTCTCTCATATGTTTGAATATCCCTTGACTCAGGATGGTCTTTTGGATGCTCGACCATCTTATCCTGTTTCTTCATAATTCTTCTATTATGCAACGAACTTGCAATAATACTTAACTGCTCCTGTCACTTGAACCTATTTTCTCTTTCTATTTTCTGAATATCTATTATTTTATTATGATTGGATGGACATTTATTTTATCAAGGAAGACTTAGCTTCTTGTTGGGATTCATTCTCTAATTTCTCTGTCCACTAACATCATCCTTCTATTCAATGCACATGGTCACCAACCCCCCCAATGCCAACCATACTTTTATTGAGCATCATAGGGCTGTGATTAAAAATGGAATTCAGTTATTTAGGAATTATTCCCACTCACCTTCACGAGAAAATCATTCCCACTCCTTTTGATTCTATTCCCATTCCGAGCTACCACCAGGGGCCAACGAGGGTCGGGATTCAGCTATGTGACCGACTCCTTTTTCAATTAAAAATTTGAATAGAAGAGTTGCTATTGTAACAAATAAATATTCATGGAATTCATTGTAAAATCTTGCTTTGATTACAATTTTTTCACTCCTTGCAAGCCTACTAGGGGGCGACAATTATAATATTTTCGCTCTGTGTCATTTCTTAGGGGAGTGACAATCCTGTTTAAGCTATATTTCCTTGATTTTTGGATCTATATTTGAGTGATATATTTTGTCGATGAGCCTATATTTCGAATCCCATCTCATTTTATATTCAAAGAAACCTCCATATCCCTTGAACCAAATAATCGTGACTAGATCCAACTCTTTATCTCAATTAGTTGAGCCTACAAACCCTATAAAATGAGTCCCAATATTGAGTGAAGGGAGGAGGTAGAGATTGAAGGAATCACACTTATGATTGTGTGATTCTCACGTGGAAAATAGCTTAGAGAGGTGGTCCTTATGGTCTTATAGTGCTCAAGGGGATTCTGATTGAGAGCTTGGAGGCGATGTTGCTGGTGCGAGATCAGGTATAACCATATTATGTACTTGTTTCCTTTGGATTTCTAATGAATAAACTTGACTATTATCCCAAATTGTGCTTCTTATGATTGAATGCATGTATTTTTTTACTTGTTAGTGAGTAGATTCAGTTTGATGCACTTGTTCTTGGAACGTGTTTATCTCTTTCTTTTGTTTGCAGGCTCATCAAATTGGATTCCCAAGCTTGGAGATGGATCAACAAGGAGCAACGAGGACAACCTTTGGGACTGAGGTAGGAAATCTACCCGTCCTCATCCTTCTCATGCATATGCCATGCTTGGATTGGCTTGTGGTTAAACTAGGTATAGGAGAAGGTAGTAACCATTTGTTTCTTTTTTGTCTTAGGTTAGGTGTCTAGGGAACCTAATTTTATCCCAAGAGGAATCCTAATTATATGTAGGGAGGATTTCCTACCACGCACATGTGACATGGAGGACCCCACTCATGTCATCTCACCTTGATTTCAGTATCAATCGAAAACTCACCACACGTCAAATTTGAAAATTTGTTTAACCATTAAAGTGGTAAATCCAAAATTTCAAAGCTATTGTTTACCAAAAGAAGATTCCAACACCCAACATCCAATGTACAGAACTAGTCAAACTTAGTAACCAACAGTCTGAGCTCATTAATCATCTATCACCCTGGTATTTTATTGTCTACAAATCCCAACAATTTCTGTTTCTGTCATATAAAAATAGTAAATTATGTGCCCTAATTATCCTACTTTACCCTGTAAATCATTTAACCTACTAGGAAAGTAAATCTCTCCAAGATGGCACCTAAGTCCAAAGATAAGTTAGCTAAGCCTAGATTCTATGGCAATGAGCATGTATATGATCACTAAGAAGATATTTTTGATAACATCGTCACAAATTCATATTTAAATTATACAATTAAAAATGCTAAAGCCCTAGCTATGGTAGATCAGGACGCCTACAACCTATGGAACTCAAATTTTGCTAGAACTGTCTTCCACAAAACTGTCTACTTTCCCGAGTTTTTGTCATGGTGTGTGGCCCAATATTCCCCAAGTATGAGAGTTGTCATGTCCTTGTATCTGTCTGAAACCATGTGTTTCATTAATGCCGAAACCTTGCAAAATATGTTCTACATCCCATAATTCCTAGCCCTTCAAGACTTTATTGAGAAAACCCTCTCCAATTCCTACCAAGCTCTGCAACCTTTCGACAAACCTCATTTTTTGTTCAATCACCTTGAGGAAGGAATGGTTGTTCCTACAATCCCACCTCCTTACAGTTCTCAGTATTCTTTGAAAGTACCAGGAAATCCATCTCAATCATATGCACCATCACAGGTCTTCAAGATGACAATACAATGGATGATGTGATTTTAGGCACCCTACTTAGATTGACCCCAAAACCTGAGCTCAACCCTCCTAACTTTGACTTATACAGTTTCCTAGTAGAGGCCATTCATGAACAATTAGAAGAGCTTCCATCCATAGAGTGGTTTAGGTACCCCTCCTTTTTATTCTAAATGTTCATGTACCAGAATGTTAATCATTATAAGCATCTAAATCTGAAGACATCATATGAGCATGGCATTCAGACACCTGTATATGAATGGATTGAGTTATTCATGAGAATACCAAACAATTAAAACTATGAAGAGTTTACAAATAAGGTAATTACTTACAACTTGATCTTTGGTGCCTCACCTGCCAGGACGTTCCTTGAGAACAAGAAACATTTGAAGTTCACTCCAGACATGAGGTTTGGAGATTGGTTCTTGTATGAAGAGTATACAGTGATCAGAGTATATGGGTTTGAAGAAGATCCTTATAAGCTTCCAATGTTACTTACCCCTCGAATCTTTGCAATGGAGTATGTTGAGCAGAGATTTATCTCAGATGAAATGCACATAAGGCATTTTAGACAACACAGGACTTTCCTCTTTCCTAAAGAAGTGGGGCCTTTTCAAATGAGAGGTTTGAATGCATTGAAATATATAGAAGGATTATTAAGCGAATTAAACATTGGAAAGGTAGAAAAGGGAGCCTATGACCCTCATAAATTTATATCCAATCAAAGATTAGCAAATGAGAATTTTGCTTACATGTGTGAACCTAGACCAGATTGGGAAAGGATTTCTAATAAATAAAGTTGGGAGGAAGTAAAAGATATTCAAAATAGCTTGTAAGAGCAGGATTCTATACAACAGTTAGAAGGCTAGAAAAGGGGAGCAGAGGAGATCCAAATAGATATGGAGATCGATGGTATTGAGCAATTCCCCCAACCCAAGAAATCCAGAACATAAGCTAAGGAGGAAAACCAAGTTGTGGTAGAGGGAGATGAGTCTGAGGAGATCCCAAGAGAGTTGGTAGAATTGATATAATAGCATTAAATCAACTCAAAGAGAACCCCAATTAGATACACTCACTACCCATCTCTAGAGTCCACAATTCCACAAGGGTTACAAGCATCACCTTCAGGAGGCCCTGTAACAATCAAAACAGATTTGTAGTTAGAGTACAAATGGATCAGGGAAAGGAGCATGAGGTTGATAAATGATATCAGATACCAGATACTAGCAGTAGAAAAATGACTCATTATAGTGGTTGATCATCATGAAGATACCTTCAAATTTTCTATTCTAGAACCAAAGGTTCCAAAGCCTTCGAGTTCGAATCTAAGTGAATGGAGGGTTGATGAACACACAATGTACTTCAAACAATTTGGGAAAGTTGATAAGATGAATTTTTATAAGTAAGAAAGTGACATGATTTGCACTGAAGTTGTAAAATCATTCAAGGAATATAGAAATTTAAGAGCAGCTTTAGAGAGATTTGAACAACTATAGAAGGCTGAGAATTGGACCACTAGAGATAAACAAGTCACAATTAATGACCTTGAGGAAAAATTCATATCCCTGGGGGAAAATACTTTAGATGAGACTCAAGTTAAATAATTAATACAAAATAAATACAATGATATAGCCCAGTTGAGGAAGCAGCTAAAAATTCCCACTTGAGAACTAGTCCAGACTGTTGAGCTAAAGCAAGTTGAAGCAGAAAAGGAACAAATCTATGCTAGTATGATACAATATAAAAATATGGCAGAAGAGAGGTGGATCAAAATAGATGAGATTCAATGGAAAATAGATTCTCTAAAATTTCAAAACACCAATCTATCATCTAAACAAACCTCTCAAACAGAAGCCCCTAGAGCACAAGAAGAAATGTAGCCAGTAGCAGAGCTAGCATTAGTGGAAAAAGAGTCCCATAAGCAGGCTATAGAACAAGTATTAATTGACCTAATGGATGAGGATGATCTAGTGCAGAGAACAATTCAGTAGTTACCCAAAAAACCATATGATAGAGACAATAAAATCATATAGTTGGAGGTTGAGGTAAATCAAAAGGATGACAGGATTTTATAATTAGAAGGTCAAGTTAGTAAACAAGAAGATGATATAACTGACTTAGAAACTAAGATAAATGAGGTAAAGAGTCATATTACAAAGTTTTCCAAATCATCTCAAGAGGAGGCTAATTTAGTTGAAAAGCAACTAGGGGAAATGCTAAAGTAGTTTAATATGGTTATTGATTAAAACAATAGAACCAAGAAACAACTAGAAGACCTTTAGATTGAAAACAAGACTTAGATGATAAATATATCCAGGATGATGGTGATGAAACAAACCTACTTGAGAAGAATGAAAGATAATACAAAGTAGTTAACTTATGAAATTAGTACTTTTAAAGGGTTGTTCAAAGACATGTTAAAGATTTGATTACCCTCTCGATGGGATGGAAAGGGGGAGGTGTATCCCAAGGAAGACTATAAAAATCAACTAACTGAAAAGATGAACCAAATAATACAAGTTGATATTGTGGAAGGAGAATTTAGTGGAGAGCAAGTTGTGTATAGGATCAAGAATTATTTTGAAATTTGGTTGGACTTAAAGAATATTGTGAAAATATTGGGACCAATTTCATATGAAAATACTACTAATGTAGATATATCACTACAGGATTTAAATGACCTTAGGTACCCTATAGGGAAGGATTGAAAATCAGTAGTTTAATACCACAAATTATCCTTTCCACCTAAATTCCTATCAATAGGGAAAACATCAGGTCAATCATCTAGCCAAGCATCATGGCATACCTCAACACAACCTCCTGGTCATTTTTCTCATCAACCTACTCCTCTAGCTTTTATGCCACCTGGAGGACAAGTAAATATCCAAATGATGCATCAGATGAACTAGGCATGCATACATATAGTAATTCAAACAAGAAAGCAGACAGGTGGATATCGAGCTATGAGACCAAGTGTTTATATGAGAGGAAAAACACATCATCAACAGGAAAAAGGGAAAAATAAAAGCTTGAGAAAGAGGAGCTAAAAGCAAAAAATTGTTAGACAGAGGTGAAAGTTAAAGTGAAAGGCACAAACTTAGAAGATAGTTACAAAATGGTTGGAGAAAAATAGAATTTTGTTACAAGCTATAAAGCTATAAAAGGATCATCGAACTCATGAATAAAGGGTGGCAATTTTTGTAGAGGTTCTCTAGGGAATTCTTGAATTGGTGAACTCCATGTACATGTAATAGATTTTTTTAGATTAAGATTGCATAGCAATTACAAAGATGTTTCTTCCTTTGTAAATTGTCTTAATCCATGTTTTGCCATATCTTTTCAGACTGTGTAATTGTCTCATGATATAATACAAAGCTTTTAGCAGCAGGTTCAACCATATGTGTGTTGTGAATGCATATATTGTTGAATGTTGAAGATGTTAACAGAGATTTCATGTTTTTATGACCTCTGGTACATCTCCAGAATGTGTATGCATGCTAGTTGTATTTGAAGTATTCATATATTGTAGTTTCTGTGCATGTTATGCTGCCAGTAAATTCATACAACCTTGTGAGATATTTACGTTCTATTATAGCTATTGAATTCTTTAGTTAAAGCTCAATATGTTGTTCTACCATTAAATGTCAGATAATTGTCCTGCAGGCACCTCCAATATTTTCAATTGTTTCCATCTGCTAAATCCACATTCACTCATATTCAAAGCATTGCAATGCTCTGTAAATTTCCTCCAAGATGATGTTATTTGTATATAACTTGTTCAAAGTTTTTCATTCATAGATATATTCAAGAAAATTCAAAGTCGCAACATAATCTCTTTGAGATCTAGATCTAGGATCTATAAAAGTTGAGCCCTATTATGCCTTGGCATATGCTAGCTTCAACCTATGATGCCTCAAGGAACTAACAACGAGGAATCTCTAGAAGAAAATGGAATATCTCTTGTTCACCTATGTCCCTGTAAATAATGGTTTCACACAACAAACTCTTCTATGCACATGTTGTTGGTTGATTTAGATTCTCGATAGAAGATGCACACAACAACATATTGTAGAATTTTTTGATCCTTTTTAATATTTTGCTCCATAATTTGCTATGTATTTAAAGACCACACACTTCGAAAGAACATGTTTCCAATCTCTATTATCCATCCAGATCATCAATATTGTTTCACGATTACATATATTCAATTTATAATCATTTATTATATATTCATATTTTTTCTCCATTCTCTTCAACATAATTTTTAACTAATCACATAGATCTCTTGGTGGCTTATATTGACATGCCAATATTCTAACATTTTTTTGGAGGCAATATTTCTTATTGCAATTTATGTGAGACTTAGCACAATATATAAGCTATTCATAATCCATCATTGGATCATATTGAAATATTTGTTGTATTTCCTTTAAGTAAGGATGACCATCACCATTGAGTTTAACTTGTATCCGGGGTCAACCTATGTATTCATAGTGGTGGGGTGGTGAAGGTTCTAGGAGCGGGACCCATGGGAGACACATTACAAGTGGTAAATGAAGGGTGTCGGGGTTGGGAATTCATCACCAATTCAAATTCGCGAGCTCTATCACAAGCTTCCAACTAAGTGCAAGGCCACTACATAAGGACATGTACACAAATTGTCACCTTGAGGCCACTTATGAAACATTCTAAAAAAAATTCAAAGAGGCCTTCAATGCAAATTGTCAACTGTTGAAACACTATAATATAGTCTAGAACAATGCCAATTTAGCACAATTTGGTCAAGGCCCAAATAGTGAGTGTCACAGTCAAAATGCTCATAAAGGATCTTCACAAATTGGCTCCAATGGACATAATTATGATAAGATTTCTAGTACCATTGCCACCATTTCCATAGTTTAGGATATAAATATAAAACCCCAATTTTAAATTTCTGAGTATCATGTGCCCATTTCGGCTAAAAGTAGAAATCGAGGAGCTCTATAAATGGAAGTTGGGTTATAAATAGTAGTGTAGGCCCTTAAGAGCTTAGGATGAAGCTCTAGGTGACTTAGAAGGCCAAATTGAATTCAATTTGGACATGTAGGCTCATGATATCATATCCTAAGTCCCTATGTATGATAATTAAGCTATGGAGAGGGTTATTATGCTATAACACCCCCCATAAGTCAAACTAGGTTAGATAAATGGAAAAGAAAAATGGGTCTCAACAATGTTCCAACCATGTTAGGTACCCATGTACAAAATATTCTCTAAAATTGAGTAAGAGGGAAAACTACATGGGAACCCCCCCAATAAAATACAATGTAAAGAATGCAAATGAGAAGGCTGATGAGCATGCTCAGAAAAAGCCTTCAATTTCAAGGAAAATCACAGTTGGTGAATTGCTTCTCAATGAAGGGCCTTGTGAAGATGCTTGCAAACTTTTTTGAACTGCTGCTTTTCTTGGAATGCATGTGATCCTATTCACGATCCAAACACTATGAAGTGCTTGAATGATGGTTCTTAACCACTCCTTGCTTTGAAGGGAGGAAATCCCTTGAAACGTTTGTGTGGAACTTGGTGAATTTTAGGAGCAAAAGTTCTAGATCCTAAGTTTGAAGAAACATTCTTGAGGTCTTCTTCAACGAGAACTTGATTTGGGAAAATTTATCCCTTATGTATGTGATGGTTTTGTACTAATGCATATCATTGATATCTTGATCATGAACATGTTCTCTAGTGCATAGTAAAAACTTGTTGATCACCTCTTCTTTTGGGCATGTAAAAGGGTCTTCCTCAGCTAAGTGGTGGATCAATGCATACCCCAATGTGGTATGGGTTTGGAAGGCTCAATTCATGTGAATATGTCCCCATATGCCATATGTTTGGAATATTTTGAATCAAGGATGCATAAAGTGGAAACTATTGTAAGTGCATACATGCAACTAGCATTCTCTGGTGTCACATCATACCTGTTGTGATCCTCCTATTTATTTTCTTGAAAAAAAAATGTACCTACAATATTATTATTTATGTGGTCCTTTATTGCAGTAAGTAGACCATGGCCTCTGCTCTTTAGTCTTTCCATCATCAGAGTCAGAATATTCACGAGAAATCCTTGGAGTTTGCTCTTTTTTTTCCTTGTATGTCGGATTTTGCTTGCTTGTGCCCTTATTCATTTCATTGGATGCAAGTGCATGTGACTTTGAGGTCTTTTTCATGTCCATTTGTGAGAACTTATCTTTCTCTTGAAAGAGGGAGGCATCAAATGCATCCAAAGTAGGAATTTTGTAGGAGGATCCAAGAGCCAATGTAGTTGAATGAAAGGAGGAAACAAACACATTGTAATATCGGCCCAATTTAGAGAGAATTGAGAGGACCATTTGTGTTCCAACCTTCTCGATATTACACATATTCATATGTAATAGAAATTATTTGAACTTGGTGAAAAACTCTTGTATAGAGTCAAATTCACATGGTCTCAAGTTGATTAGTTCAACCTCCAATTGATGGTCTCTCATGTCATGTTTTGTTGTAAAGAGGGTGGACATTGTGGTCCATAATTCATTTGGATTCTTCTTAAATTCAATGTGGTAGAGTAGGTCCATAGAAACTGAATATCAAAGTATCCTGAATGGTTCATCGATCATGTTCAAGTATTTAGAATTTTCAACTACTGAATTTGGTTCTTCCTCGATGTCCATTGTGATCCCGTAGAGCCCCTTCATCCTCAAGATCATTTCTACTCTTGATTTCCATTCGAAATAGTTGAAGGGGGTTGGAATATATTGGGGATATATATCCATGGCTACAAATGTGCTTCTTTATGGCTATACATGTGGTTCAACCTGCAATGTAGCTTGATCTCTGGAAAACAAAAACTAGTATACCAACGTGTTTAGCACCCTTGCAACTCTGATGCCATGTAGAATTTGAGCATGTAGATACAAATACTAATAAATATATAAATACTATGAAAGAGATCAAAAAATAAAAAAATTCATGCAATAAATGTTTTAAACATTAATTATTGCACAAAAGAAATAGATGAATAACATATGAAATTGCTATATTACATCGTCAAATAAAGTATGTAGAAAGAGAATACATGCAGAAAATTTGAATTAGGTCTTAGGAGGAAATTCAAATTGCTCATATAGTGCATGAGATCCTAGCCAGGATTAAATAGATCCAAAATTCCCTTTGTTATGCATGCACATTGTCTAGGATGAGTTAACTAACTCAAGGATAGCCTAAGTGGGCTTAGCTCCTTGTATGCAAGGACTAACCTATTATAATTGACAGAAGGCACATGAAATTGAATTAAGGCACCTGCATGAGGTACACATCCCTAAAAGGACTCAAATGATGCATTAGTGGATTAAAGTGGCCATTAGGATCAGTCAAGAACTTGATTAGTGGAGTGGTTCCCCATGAATTACTCTGTGACTCAACCTGCACTCAAGATTTCCTAAATCAGGGAGAGATCCTCAAATTAAGGAATGCATTTATGTCAGCTAAAAATAGACGTCTGGGATCACTATAAATGGTATTTGGGTTATAGATAGGAGTGTATACCCCTAGGAGATTAGGATGATGCTCCATGGTGACTTAGAAGGCCAAATTGGATGCAATTTGAACCTGCAGACTCATGATATAACCTAAGTCCCTAGGTAAGAGAATGAACCTATGGAGAGGGTGGTTGTTCTAAAAAACGTCTACTTGCACACCTATTACTAATGCTTCATTGCAGATTCAATACTTCCATTGCATTCATTGCGTTGCACAACAATTGCATCCATTGCATTTGAATTATGGATTGTATCCTTGGAAGAAACATGTTGATAAATGTCCACCTCTTGCACAACACCTTTTTTACATTTTGATTTGCATACGTCTGTTCCATGGGCTTGGAACATAGTTGCATGCTTTGCAACACTCATTTATTCCTTTTTAATGCAACATTTATTTATTCTATTTTAGTCTTTTCTAACATGGAAAATACAAAAAAAATGAATATTTATAAAATAAGAGAGAGGGGGTACCATTGTTATTAAGGAAGCGAGTAAATTGTGTCCCCCTTGAACAAAGCACCAATTTTGTGTCTTCTCAACAAGTTGGGTTGTAGTATTGCCTTAGGAATATGAACCATGATCTGTGAGTTTGTACTCCTCTAGTTGGTTACTCTTCTAATCATTACAAAGGATACGTTAATGCCACTTGTGTTGCAGATTTATATCATTATTCCCTTTGTGCCAAATGCTTCCCAAGTCATCGTTGCATCATGCTAATATTTAAGGGTTGTATTTAACATGTGTCAGACATTCCTTAGTTTCCATATTTATTCATGTCATCATTCCATGTTGTCAAGTTGATTTTAGTTTCATCATCAAAATCATTGCTTGAATCATGCTAGTGTATAAGTTCCCCATTGAATTCCCAATGATGGGTTATTTCTCATTTCTTATGACACATTTCTATAAGGGATTGACCTAGATCAGTCATTGGGACCCTAGCTCATATATCATTATTGGTAGGTTACCTTGCACTCGACAGAAGAAATCTCATCATTGGTCGTAGACTGAGTAGTTTCCCATATGTTCAACAGTAAGATCTCTATTCAGATTTTGAGATTCATGCCATACATTGGATTCCATTCTCATGATTTGTGGAATTCCTTTCCTTTGTCAACAAATTTCATTATTGGTTGTTTCTCAAAGGGTATTTTCCATCTGCTACCTTCATCTAGAGCATGCAAGAGACATATGTAGTGGTGTTCGTGTAAACATTTTGCACAAGACCTTTCAAAATACATCAATACTTTTCCTATGATGATGTTGGTTTCTGGAGGGTTCCTTAATTCCTTCCTTCAAATGAATATCTCCCCATGGAATTCAACTCATTTTTCTCCAAGAGAGGGATTTAAAGTCCTTTTCAATACCCTTTGACTTGCAGTCATTAGTTGTAGGTTCCCTCACTATCAATAGTAGGAATGCATCAATGTCCCCTAATTGGTAGATTTACAAGTGTTCCACCATAGCACATTTATTCACACTTGATAGAGTGCATTGAGTATCTTGATGCGTAGTACCATCATTGGTGCCTAGTTTCTTGTGTTTGTTAACAATATACATCAATGAACAATAACCAAATGATATCCCCCATTTTCTACTTCAGATCATTTATTCACATGGTAAGGATACCTACATCATGATGATTTGGATTGAAGAAACCTAGTTACAGTAGCATTACCACTTTTATGATCTTGTTTAAGTTTCACAATACTATACCACACACTCTATGACATTAGTACTTCATGGAGAACCAAGTTGTTCTTATATAATTTCCAGTTGTTCTGCTGATGATTATTGAGACATAGATACACATTGTATTTGCTCATGGATACGATCTATTTTTTAAATGGATCCACCATGTATATTTTCATGGCCATGATTCAACATATTATATACTTCATGGATACATAGTGTACTTGATTTGGTTCCCATGCTTGTTTCCACCTGAGAATGGGTATGTCTTCCTTGGGGAAGAGTTTTGATTTGATACTTAGTTTTTGTTGCAAGTACCTTTGGGGATAATTTTAGGGAAACTCCACCTAATTATGATCGGCATATATATCCAAATATTATAATGTATTTTGGCCATCAACTACCTTTCTTACGCAACACATTAGGGAGAATTTGTTATAGCACAAATTGGCACTTCAATGACTCTAATGAACTTAATGGAATCTAGGTGACTCTAACGGCATCAAAGCATTCCAAACAACATCCAACTATATGTAACCAATTTCTAAATGTCCCTAATATTATCTAAATATTCCCTAATCATTGTGACATGCCTTGAACAAGGTGTTGGATCCATCCATAATTATTGATTCTACCTCAGGACATGCTATCAACTCCTTCATATCAATTTCCACTAAAAAGTGATGGTATCGAGGGAACACACACCTTTCCTTCATGCAAGGTGTGTGTGCATGCTCCTTTCCTTCCTACAAGGAGTGTTTTCTATGAAAAATACTTTAAAAAATATTAAAATCTTGAAAAATGCAAACAAGAATGGTTGGAAAAGTAGTTTTTCAAGTGTAACTCCTCAAAACCACCTTCCCAAATATCTCAACCATGTAAAAAAAGTATAAATGAGACATATATGGAAGAGATAGGGGAATCAAGCAAATGAAATAATGTTATGTTGGAATATTTTATTCCTAAATCCTTATGTACATTCCCCTCAAAAACCCCTTTTTCCGAGAATTATCTTTCTACTTGTTTGAGTGAGGTCAGTTCACTTGTTTGGTTTTCATACTTTGTCCAAGAGGTATTTCAAAGTAGTTGGAGGAGTGAAGGCATTAGTTGCTTGGGCGTAGAGGGACTTAGATAATGGTTTCAGAGTCTTTGACCACGCGATTAGGTAAAAACATACTTGTTGTTATTTCATTAATTAATAGATATCTATTACCACCCCCCAAATTTGATGTTCATTCTTGATTATTATTTATTTTTACTAGTGTAGGAGGATTAGATTTCTTGATGATATAAATAGGATTTGTCATTGTTAACGTTGATTTATGATCTAAGGATTATGACTCTCCCTAAGTTGATGCCACTCTTTATTGAAAATTGGTCAGTATCCTGATATACTCAACTCATAGTCAACCAGATCTCTCCTTTGTTGTTAGTGTGGTTTCTCGATTCATAAAGGAGGATCCTAGGGAAATCCATTAGAAATATGCAAAGTGAATTGTTCTCTATAGTAAGGGAACCTATCAATTTGGTATCAAATATTGTTGTAGCACAGATCCACTGGTCATTTTTACTAATTCCGATTGGACTAGTGACATTGACGATGAAAAGTCCACTTTTGGATATGTGTTTTGACTTAGTTCTTGACCTTTGGTCTAGTTGTGTAAGAAACAGAAGGTATTCTCTCTTTTTACTACAAAAGAAGAATATTGTGGAGCTATCAATGGAGGTACAATTTAGATCCGTCGGGTTTTAGAATTGTCTGGCTTTCTATTTTAGGCCTCAACTGTTATTTATTGTGACAATCACAGTGCAATTCAAGTTGTTGATAATCATGTTTCCCACAGAAAAATGAATCATGTTGAACTTCATATAAACTACTTGAGACAATTGATACATGACAATGTTGTAACTCTTGTTTATTGTAGGACAGGTGATCATATTGTTTATATCTTTATGAATACTTTACTAGAATCTAAGTTTGTAAAACTTCAGGCTATACTTCGGCTTCGAGGAGCTGCATTTATGAGTGGGTCTTTGTTCGAAAGTTGGTTGTCATTGATGTCAGTAGGTTTAAGTGATATTTGATATGGTCATTGATGTTAAAGTGATGATGATGATGTGGAAATAGTATAGGAATATTGATTGAGTAATGTTGAATAATCCTCGGAGCCCCTGGAGAAGAATCCTTGGCACACATGTCCCCTTATGGCATAGATATTAAGCATGACCCTCACAGGAAGACACTTTAAGTTGTACACAAATGATGCAAGCCCAAAAATCCATTAAAGAATCCTGTAATGACTATGATGATGTGAAGTGTAAATATGTCCCTTAATTTTCCCCGAGGCAATGTTGAAGAAACCCCTAAAGGAATGATGATCAGTTCACATGACCGTGATTATATGAACTATAAAGAAGTCCCTAAAATTTTCCCAAATCCATGTTGATCATTAGAAGTGTGAAGAATCCCCTTAAATATTGGTTTTGGGTCCACATGACCATGATGATGGGTCCCATGACCCATGATGAAGAAGGCCCTAAAGAGCCCCTGAAGTTGTCCCAAAACAATGTGGGTGAGGATTGTGAAGAATTCTCTAAAATAGTGGTGTTGGGTCCACATGACCATATTGATGGGACCCTTAACCCATGTTGAAGAAGCATCAAAAGAATCCCCTAAAGGTGTTCCAAAACAATATTGGTGTGAAGTGTGAAAAATCCCTCAAAGTAATGATGATGGGTCCACATGACCTTGAAAGTAACGATGGGTCCACATAAAGAGGAAATAAACCCCAAAAGGAATATGAATGTCTTCCCCGTGTAGTGATGATGAGGAGAATCCACAAATACCCTTTGATGAAGATATGAAGTGATCCCTCAAAATAATGATGATGGCTCCACATGACCCCGAAAGTAATGATGATAGGTCCACATGACCCTCAAAGTAATGATGGGCCCATGTAAAGATGAAAGAAACCTCAAAAGGAATAAGGATGTGTCCACCATGTAGTGACAATGAGGAGAAGACCCAAATCCCATTTGATGAAGTTATGAAGTGACCAAGAAGGAAATTTAAAGACCCATGGTGAATCTTTGAAGTGGGGTATTGACCCTTTGAATTACCCCTTAAAATATGGAGATCCTAAATTTAGGGATAAGTGGATTGTAGGCCCTAAAGAAAGTAAAAGGCATATTGGAGGTTATGAATACGAGAGAGTTCTCATTTGCTCATCAATTCTTCTCTCTATTTCTATTGCACAAATCTAAGGAGAAAGTGAGAACTTTTGTGGAGGAGCTAGTATGGAAAGTTTTGGGATCATCTTTTGTTCTTTGGTGAAGATTGATAAAATTGGCGTAACATTTTTTATAGGTCAAATCTACACTTTTCCATCCGTGATCACATTTAGCTGTCGATCACACAAAAGGACAACTTGGATTGAAGAGATAGATTGATCTAGGTGATGCATGGACTTGGTTTACCCCTCAGCAGCTGACAAAACCTTGATTTACCTTACATTTTGACATGTGTGCTACTCCTCAAGCATGAAACTAGCGCACATCAGGAAGTGTTCCCTACTCTATTGAAGGAAACTAGTGCACACCAGCTAATATGCCCTACTTTACTTCTTTCATAGTAGCGCACACCTCAAGAAATCTTGCAAACGCTGGTTGGAAAGCAGTGAAGTTGCATATTGTGCGCTACTCTACTGTGGAAAACTCGCACACATCTTAAGATGAAATAAAAAAATATATTAGTTTGACTAATTGGGATTAGTTGAAGTTGGTTTGCAACTTCCCCAACCTCCCAATCAAACTACCTCTTGATCCAAACTGCCTACCTTGTCCCATAAATACAAGGGGGATGCATGAGAGAGGGGACTAGTTAGTCTCAATTAGAGAACTAGGAGGAGAAACAATGCATTAAGGGTTGTTATACTGGAGGAATTCCAAAGTTAGTGTGAAGAGTAGGAGCCCAAAATCCAGTTGCAGAAGCACTCTGAATGATCAGGTATAACTGTACTGGTTATTCTCTTTTGACAATAAAGGTTGAAATACCCTTCCTGTTCCAATCAAATGTCTAATGGATTGCATATTTGTTTGGATTAAATGCTTGATTGTATTTGATGTCTAAATTGCATTTCAATTTCATCATTGTTATATCAGTCAAGATACACTGAGGAAGGTATCTTTTGTATTGCAGTTTCACCAAACGGAAGATCAAGCGGAGGATCGAGCAAAAGCTAAGATTGAACGTTGTTAATAAGGTATGCCTTCTAAGATCTTGATATCTTTCTTTTTGTAGAAGCCCATGTAATATGATAAATGTATTTACCGGTCACCCCCTAAGTTGGTAGTATCCGCTCCTCTCTATAAGGTAGAAATCCCGAACAACAGACTGGCGACTCCGCTGGGGACCAGTTGTTTTATGCTCTAGGAGACCTAGTTAGTTTTCCTTCCAGTACTTTTTGGTCTTTTTGATCCTCTGAGAGGCCATGTAGGTCATTGCTACATGATTTCTCATGCTTGACTCATCTCAGTTTTCCTTTTCAAATCCTATTTCATACCTTCTCTGACATGTGCGCTAGTCTTCCCTACACATAGTAGTGCATACTTGATGATGAGCGTTGCTCTCACTACTGCACAGTAGAGCACATCTCCCGGTGTGCGCTAGTTTATGCACTGTACAGTAGGGCATATTCCTATAACTCTTTGTTTGTTGTTGGGATTTGATTTCCACTTGTTTGGTTTGATTTCCGGCCTCTTTCTTTGCCTTCTAAACTGATCCTTGAGGTTTGTAAGACTTTGTTGAGTTTTGTTTGCCTCTCCTAATTCCCTTAACTCATCTTTGCTTGCTTGAGTACTTTTTGAGGTGTCTTGCTTGTTTGTGACTTTTTTTGAAGACCGTATACTGTTCCTTGTTGGACATAGCTGCACTCCTATACCCTAGATGCTTGTTGCACGTCTACAAACCTGTGTTTTATAACATTTGTTGTTTGTGGAAACACTAGCACACTTTGACGGTGTCTTGGCCTTTGATTTAGGGTTTGACCCCAAGTTGGAATCCTTAGGGTGTTTTCAAAAGCTTTTTGAGTCTAGACACTTTTTGATTGATTTGTCAGTTTCAGTCCAAGTAAGTTGAAGTCCTTTAGTTTTCTTTCTTTCGAGTCTTTGTGATTGTAAGGTCATATTTGGTTCACTTTCCTACCTTTTGCTTGGCTTAGTGTTTTCTTAGGGTTTTTTGTGCTTTGGAGAAACCTATGAGGTTCGCCTTTCCATTACAAGCATCTCTTATCCCTGTTTTCTTTTCGTTTTGTTTCCAAGCCCAAATATTTTTCCTTTGAAAATTTTTGTAGGACAAGTCTTTGTGAAGTCATCGATTTGATTGTTGTGAGGCTTAGAGTTGATTTTCCTTACTCACATTTCTCTTTTAGGTCTTACTTGCTTCCATTTTCGAGTTCTTTTTCTTTTACATATATCAAAAAAGGAAAAAAATGAGTTTGGTAGTTTAAAGTAGTGAGACTTATAATCATTTCGAAGTAGCGTAGTTTACTTTGTTTTGAATTTGAAAAGAAAATGAAAAAAGAAACCTGTTTTAGGTTTGCTTAGTTTTAATTTTGGAAAGAGCATAAACGGGAAAAGAAAAAGAGTCTTTTGTTGTTTTAAAAGTTGTTTCATTTACGCACTTTACTTTTTGTCACAACCACGCCACACAATGCACTGCAACCTTTGAGTAAAGAACAACCCTTAAAGAATAATTAATAAAATTTATTAGCAACTTTTCTTTCTAGGGATGTCACTACACCAACTAACTTAGGTTAGGGTTTCGGATTAGAACACACTTTAACTATCCGAAACCATTTTCATTACTCAATAATCGTAGGGAGACTATTTTTAGGTAAACCCACTGACATCAAAGTTGTTCTGGAAGCTCCACTGAAACTAGAGTTAAGCACGAGGTCTTGCGAAGGTGAAATAGTGAGGACACCCCTTCACTTTTCATTCGGAGAATACACCAAGGCTGGTTCGCGTACGGGGATCCTTTTGGATTTAGGGTTTAGCTACCCTGCCCACGCGTTCTAGTCGGGCCTACGACTGTCCCCCAGATCTTCTTTCGTGTTAATGATAGCCTTAGTATCTTGACTTTAGGGCTTCTTACACAAGTGGCAATGAAAGGCTATTTTCATTGTACCTAGGACATATACGAAAGGTAACCCTTTTTAGTAATCCTGGGAGGGCGGTTTGGTGATTCAAACGCTTGCACATAGAGGACTTGAAATGGACGTTGTATAACTGTTCTTCGATGCTCTACTAGCTTGTTCTGGGACCTGATCATCCCAAACTTTCTATTGAGAGTATTCACCATCCTTGTTTTCCTGGTTTTGGATACTTAGGATTTTGTAGTGGTGTGCTCTTTGTGCCTCTCGCCCTTAGTTGGCCTTAGATATTTCTGGCCCATTGAGTCAGAACTATGGACAGCATCCCGGTGAGCACCAATCAAGGGACCCCTGTTCAAGGGGATCCTTGTGCTTTTCCATTCACTGGGAACATTGGTACTCCCTTAATGGCTACCTTGAATCTTCCAAGATTCACTATAGGGATACCGGTTTGGTTGTTTTCTACTCCGAATGCCTTGCATGCTCCTGATGCTTCTCAAGTAAGCACCTCACATCAAGAGCATCAGAAACCTATGCCTGCTTTGCCAGTAACATCTTCTCCCCCTCCTTCTACCTCATGTGGTGAAAGTAGTAATACTAGTAACCAATAGTCTAAAAGGAATAGATGGAGGAAGAATATGAAGAAGACGCCAAAGCAAGGGGGTAGCGACCTAGCCTCTGGAGGTCATGCTGGGGGCACCTACCCAACCTCTGGAGGTCATGTTGGGAAAAAACACTCAGTCACTGTGAATCATACTAAACCTTGCCACCCTGCCTCTGTATGTCATGCTGGGGGCACCTACCCAACCTCTGGTGGTCATGTTGGGAGAAATCGCTTAGTCACTGGAATTCATACTGAACCTCACCACCCAGCCTCTGAAGGTCATGATGGGGGCACCCACCCAGCCTCTGAAGGTCATGCTGGCGGAACCTACCCAGCCTCTGGAGGTCAGCTGGGAGAAAATTTTCAGTCACTGCAAATCATACTGAAAGCATGTCTTCAACCACTATTGCTCATGTTGAGGACACGTCATTGATCACTGCTGGTCATATTAATGACAAGTCACCAGTTCTTGTGAGTCATACTGGAGACATTGAATCGGCCACTGCAAGTCATGCTGAGAACATTAACATTGTCGAAAAAGCTAATAAATAGAAGCTTAAGTTCCATTGTAAGTTTTGCGAGGGAGACCATCTTACTCACCGATGCCCTGCTATTCCAGAGGTGCAAAGAGTGTGGTCCATAGTTCAAAAGTCTTCTGCTTCTGAGCAACCAGCCAATGCAAGTCACGCTGGGGGCAAGCTGTCAACCAATGCTAGTCATGCTGAAAGTATTGTTGTTGTAAAGTGTAACTAGGGTTTTCACCCTAGATTGTGCAAATGAGCACCTACTAAGGAGAAGGGACTCCTTAGTAGCAGTTCATAAAAACAGTAAATGAAAGAGAGTACAGTAAAATAGTAACTACTCTAAGCATGTGCATAAAACATAAAAGACAAGATAATAAAAATGGTTTTTGTATTGATTATACCTCCAATGTGAAGGTTGGTGAAGCCTTTGCAGCAGTCCAAGAGGGTTTTTTTCAAGCTCCAGTTTTGTTCCTTTCTCTTTCTCCAAAGGGATTTGGAAATGGGCCAAAGGGGCACTCAAATGTGAAAGTAGCTCAAGGGTGAGCTAGGGTTTCAGGAGTGATTTTGGCAGAGTAAGGGTGTGTTTGACTGTGGATATGAAATGAGGGGCCTCCATCACCTATTTATAGGTTTTTAGTGGTGGAGTGCTAGCCCATGGTTTTGGGCACCATATGGTTTAAGTCAGCTGTATAGGGTTTTTGCTTCCTTTTTCCCTCTTTTTCCTCTTTTTTGTATTTTTTTATTCCCTTTTTAGAGGGTTTTTTCTATTTTGGAGGAATTTTGGATTATTTTTGGGGAAAAAGGGCTTTTTTGGCCTTTTGGAGGCTTTTTTGGCCTTTTGAAGGCTTTTAATGGGGTTTTATGGTTTTGGAGGCAAATATGGTAAGAAATATGGACAAATGAGTCATGTAATGGGGTAGATGAGGTAGTGAGCACTTTTTGGGTGTTAACAGATTGCCCCCTGATGTGTGAGGGCAGGAGCTCATCGTATGGCCGATAGACATCATAAGTATTTTATGGTTTTCCTAGGATGTGGAGAAGAGAAGAAACGAACTAGAGCCCAGAACAACGGTCCTGAACAAACTGCAAAAAACTAAGAGTACATGACCTCAATAATGAATGAGGAATAATCTGAACATATGGACGAGGCGGGCATTCCCATGCTCGTATCAAGATATAGGACAACAATACCAATGGGGTCCAAAACATGGGGACCTGAAATATACATGGCCTCAAATAATGAATGAGGAAGAATCTCAATATATGGACGAGGCGGGCATACCCATGCTCGTATCAAGATACATAAAAAATAACTGTGAGGCCCGAAAAGGGGGACCTGTACGTTACATAGAGAACCACTGTGTACATCATAAGGGTCTAGAGGGGACACAAATATGGGACATACTGCTGGGTTGACCATGTCTAAGCTGAAGAACTGATATACTAGAATACCAACAGTGTTGCTGAGTGTGGTACCAGAGGAACTAATGAGCTGCTGGATCATAGTGACGGGGAGTCATACCCTCAATGGTACACTGAAATGGAACTGGAATGGGTACTCAAGGAAGCATATAACTGGATGGCCTCTGAATACAATCGCCTACACAACCTGGAAATCCACGGGAACATATAACTGGGCGTTCCGAAGTGACACACCAATGTGCTAGAGTGGGGGAAATCCGGGGTCTTCGACCAATAACTGAAGGGATATAAACCCTGCGCGATTCTCAACGATGTGATCAAGGTGTTGAAGTCGAGCATGTGAGAGACAACCACTCAGAGAGGCAATGATGACTCCTTTCAAAGTGGTCCGTAGGCACTCACCATAGATGGTGATGGGTCCAAGGCGCAGGGACCTCTGGGTCTATCCTCTGGAATAGAGGGGATTTTGTCAACAGAGGGAGACCTACAACTAGCAAGGCAATGATGTTTCCTTGATAGGAGTGAGAGGTGGAGAACCGAAGTGTGAGAGTACTGATGTTAGGATTGTCATATTGTGGGGGATAACTGGGCAAGTAGAGTGGGTGGACTCAAACTTCCCTTGTTCAGAGTATGATGGCAGGGATGATCGGGCAGCATATGAAACTGACTGGTGGGGAAGGGATCATAGCTGTAATGGATCAAGGATAGTGACGGGGATGAGTGATACTCAAGCTGGTGTAAAATGGCAGGAGACTGCAGAATACTCTGAACAAAGGCGACCTGATTGGGGGTGTTGCCGAGATGATCGATCATAGTGCCAAGAGGCATGGGGGGACTGCTTCATGGGTTAAGGAACTAGAAGAAGTGTGTTTAAAATGGTACTGTTGTGTGGATTTATACGAGCCCAGGACAGTTCATGCTCGTGAGTGATTTCAATTTTAAGGAGTTTGAAAGCGATAAGAAGACTTTGAAATAATGGAATGGTACTGTCGTGTGGATTTGTACGAGCCCAAGACAGTTCATGCTCGTGGTTGCTTTCAATTTTAGAGAGTCTGAAAGCGATAAGAAGACTCCAGGGGGTTGCTTTTTCGTGTGTTAGTCTCCAAGGCCCGAAGAAGCATAAAAGAATGCAATGAAGAACTCTTCTAGCCGGTGTGACCAGAGTATTCCTTTTTCGTAATTAGTCTACCAGGTCCGGAAAAGGGTTAAAATTATACCAGATAGATTCCCTTTCAGGTACTTTAACGAGCATGAAAGGAAGTAAGATTGCTCGATGATCTTTTCATTGTTTTTAGGAGTCAGAAAAGAGGTTAACAAAAACTCCCTAAGTTCCTTTTTCGTAAAGGACTTGTCCGGCCCGAAAAAGGGATAAAATTATACTGAACAAAAGGAATGGCCAGGCAAGGAGGAAGTGCTCAATCAAGGAACATTGATGATGACCAAGAACGAGGGAGGGGGGGGAACACTGGTGGGCCTCCTTGCGGGATAATGAATGGTAGAAAAATAATGAAATAATTGCAGTATGAAAGGAGTGAATGGCTCATGTAAAAAGGTGGAACAATCCGATGGCGGCTGATGTGGCGCGCAAATCAAGGCAGCAAGGTGTCGGGACACAATGTTGAAACTGTACTTGGTGAGAGCGATAAATGACCTCAAGCATTATCACGAGCTCGGAAAAATGAATCCGGCGATATAAAAAGTGTCAAAAACGGAGAACGACCGAAGTGGCATGCAAACCGAAGCAACGGGGGGTGTTTTGGAGAAAATACCTGAAAAATATGGGGGTGAGAGCGAGAAATGATCTCAAGCATCATCACGGGCTCGGAAAAATGAATCCGATGATATAAAATATATCAAAAACGGAGAGCAGCCAAAATGGCATGCAAACCGAAGTGACTAGTGGTGTCTAGAAAAAATGCTCAAAAAACGATGGGGAAAAAATAAGAAAACAAGTTGACCATCATGAAGGTCTCGTCGTGCTGATTCCAGTGGTGGACACGGTTCGAAAAATGGACTCCGTATGGGTTCAGAATGTCTAAAACAAGAAAAAGTCAACGGACTATAAATAGTAAGTGGGTCCAACATGACAAGTGTCATTTGGACTTGTTGACTTTGACTAGTGATCAGAGTGGACCAGAGCTGAGTTGGTGTTTCTAGACGATCAGACCGGCCGTTTTCAGATCCGGGAGTTACAGGTATTCTGATAAACTCATACCTGCATTTTCATTGGATTCGGGGGGGGGGGGGGGTAGTGGGTCCCAGGGGAGTTTTTGTACGGTCCACGTGGGGTGGACCGCGGGTTTGTGGGGTGGAACCGCGGTTGGGGACTGCGAGTTCCAGGGTGGATCACGCAGACGGGGACCGCGAGGTTTGGGTCGGAATACACGGTCCGGTATCGTGAGTTTCGAGGTTGGACTCGCGGTTTGAGACCGCGAGTTTGGATCCTACAGGTGTGGCCCCATACCGTGACTGTAGCCCTGACAGCCGCGGTTGGAAACCGCGGCAAGGGGACCCATAACCGCGATTGGGATCAAGCTTTTAGGGTTTTCCCGGGGGGAAGGGTTACTTCTATGACATGAGTCTAATGAGTTTTCCTTGTGTGATTGACAGGATGCCGTTGGTGCTTTAGCAAGAGCGGGATGTCCTGGATGACATAGTGGATGTCATCCGGAGGGATCGGCATGTGCGGTCTACGTTGGGGTTGTGCGGGCTGTTGAAGTTCGCACAGGTGCCTATGATGCGTTCAGCAGCGCTGCTGTTGAACCGATTAGTGAGCTTTTGGGAGCCGTACATTCATGCATTCAGGGTGTAGGGAGAGAGGGTGGATCTCACCCTCGCAGATGTATACTTCTTGACGGGGTTGCCCTGTATGGGTAGGGTGGTAGATACGCAGCCACGAGTATCCGCAGATGTGGATATGGAGGATATGTTGGAGCGGTACTGCGTTCCGGAGGCTAGGGTGCAGAGGAATGCACTCCGGGTGGTGGACCTGCAGGAGCCAGTAATACAGGCGATCGCGACGTGCGTGGTTCGAGTTTTGGGGTCCCAATCACCTAAGAAGGTGTCCGGGGGCCAGATGCAGCTGGTGGAGCGGGTGCTGGATGGTGTATATTATGCCTGGGGCCAGATGTTCCTCACTTGTGTTCAGCGGCAGCTGACATTGGTGAAGGAATCTGGAAAGGGATTCTGTTATGGATCCTTTATGTGTGCCTTCTTCATGGAACTGGTAACTACACTGCGGCCGCGGGGTGCCAGTCAGGGCAGGAGGACTGAGGGAGCCACACATGGTGCGGTGGGGAGAGATGATGCACCGACGGGGTGGTGGTGAGGTTGGGAGATACTTCACCCAGGAGCTCTACCTTTAGTGGTTGTAGATGCCGCTGACACTGGATGATTATCCATACAGAGATATGGACTACACCGAGGATCCGGAGGCACCATGGCCGCCAGGGCAGGCATGGGGACTAGATGGTATGTATTGATTTGCTTGATTGTTGTTGATGTTAAGTCTTGTGTATGATAGGTTTTTGATATGCTGTTATTGACTGATGTATGATCTACAGATGTTGGCTCGAGACCACCACCAGGACATGTAGCGCGCAGGGGGCATGTGGGCGGTACTAGCCCTGCTAGGCCAAGGGGAGGTGCGTCGATAGGATGCTGAGGGGACTCTGGAGTCCGTAATGATGCTTCTGGATCAGTTCCTGGTTGGAGTGACTAATGATGGGTGGCGGGACATGGATCCGGAGGTGATTTAGGATTGTCTGAGGGCGCCACGGGAGTTTCGATCGATCATGATCCGGCTGGCTATTTTGGCGGATAGGGGTCGAGCACAGGAGCCCACAGGGGATGAGGAGTTGCTGGAGGAGGAGTGGGGTGAGGACTCGTAGGCAGCTGATGCAGGAAGTGACGGAGGGTATGACTCTCAGTAGGGAGTGCAGGGGACTCCCCCCCAATTTTGTAGCTACGGCATGTATTCTATGAGGCGTATTGATGTATAGATATTTTTTGTATATCTAAGTACGGGGGTACTCAGGACATGTGTAGCATATTGACGTTTATTTTTTGATATATATATATGCACATGGATGCACCTTTTTGCGATGACGATTTAGTGTACGCACGTGGATGCGCTTATGGTTTGTTATATGTTTGTACTACACGTGGATTCAAGTAGTGTAGGATGATGGGCACATGGATGCCCCTTGGGTATTTTATGTTATGCAACGTGATGTATGTAGGATCAGGCACGTGGATGCCCCTGTATAGTAATCTGTTTTGATGTTATTGCACATGGATGCAAATGTTTATGTGATGATAGGCACGTGGATGCCCCTGGCAATCTTTTTGGGTTTTTATATATTTTTGATGAGATGTTTTACATGGTGTGATTGATGTGCCAGTCTAGGATGTTGTTAGCCATTTGATCTGTGACACTATTCTGAGCTCTTGGGACATGGGTGAATGTGATGGATTCAAATTGTCGGCTGAGTTTTTTTGTGCTCAGGAATTTTCTAAAGAGGCATGGATCACGCACCTGGTAGCGGTTGTTGAGCTGGGAGACAAGTAGCTGGGAGTCAAGGAACACATGAAGGTGACATATGCCCATTTGGAGGGAAGCAGTCAGGAGGCCGGTCACAGCATCATACTCCGCCTGGTTATTGGTAGCAGTTCCTATACATATTCCATCAAGGTGAATCAATTCATGTGAAGGGGAATATAAGACCCATGTGGGAGAAGCCAGGTTTGGAGACTAGCGGCTTACTCCATCAGCGAAGCCAACGTAATGAGGTGGAAGATGGTCCATCTATGATCATGCAAAAATGATGAATGTAAGATTGCAGTAAAAAAGGTGAAAAACAAAAAGAGAGCAAATTTTACAATACGGACCAATGGGGCCGCGGGTTTATTTAGGGATAAAAGCATTTAAGATACAACCCATTACGGGGGTTGTGCAAAGGGTGGCCTTCTGAGTCAGTTAACATGTATGCCCCATTGCCAAGGTAGGTCTGCACGATGTAAGGGCCTTGCCACATGGATTCAAACTTTCCTTTACCAGTCTTGTCGTGGGCTTGGTCATAGGCGAGGACGAGGTCCCCTTCATGGAAAGTGCGAGGGTGGACATGTTTGTCGTAACCAGCTTTGGAGCGGTTCTTAGCGGCTTCAATGGTATGGAGAGTGGCACGATGGTCTTCATCAGCTTGTTCTAGTGATAGCGGACGTTGCTTGAGTGGGGAGGTGTTTGGGAGAAACTCGACGGCAATGTGTAAGGCAGGTATCTGACACTCGATGGGGAGGACAGACTCTACACCGTGAACTAAATGAAACGGGGTAAAACCGGGTGGCGATTTTGGTGGATGTTACGGTAAGCCCATAAGGCAGGGAACAACATGTGGTGCCAATTGGACTTATGTTGGTAATAGTGCGTTGGAGGATGGTTTTTAAAATTTTGTCAATGGCCTCTACTTGGTCGTTCCCTTGGGGGTAGTAAGCAGAGGAATACTGATGTTCAAACTTTAGTAGGGTGGATAACTCGCTCCAAAGGGAATCTTTGAAGTGTGAACCATGGTCTGAGACCAACTGTTTGGGGACCCCGAATCGAGTGATAACATGGTTAAAAAAGAAACGGGCAGCGGTGTCAGCTTTACAATTGAAGGTGGGCATGGCTTCAACCCATTTGGTGAAGTAATAGACGACGACAATGATGTACTTATGGCCGTTGGCAGATGAGGGTTTACATTCCATAAAGTTGATGGCCCACTTACAAAAGGGGCCAACGGTGACGACTGGGTGTAACGGAGCGGGTGGTGTCCAGGCATTGGGGAAAAAAGAGTTGGCAATTATGGCAATGTTTGACCGCTGTGATGTAGTCGGTAAAGAGTGTGGACCAGAAGTATCCGGCGCGGATGACCTTTTGGGCGGTGGCCATTCCAGAGAAATGTCCGCCATAGGCACCGCTATGACAGTCATTGAGGACGTGTTTAGCTTCCTCGTGTGTAAGGCAACGACGGAGAATCGTGTCAAACCCTTGCCGGTAAAGGACATCGCCTAAGAGGAGATATCGAGAGGCCTGGTGACGGATACAACGGTGTCCATCACAACTGAAGTTGGGTCGAAACTTTTGCATGCCAAGGTATAACAAAATATCACCGTACCATGGGTCATCAGACGAGATGATGAACAAGTGATTGTCGGGTAACTCATCGGAGATTTGTGGGGATGACAGAAGGGAGGGGAGATCAATGATGAGCTGGGCAAGCACGAGGGCTTTAGTGCTCTTACGGGTTCTGAAAGTGAGGTCATATTCTTGGAGGATAATTACCCATTTAGCAACGCGACCTTGCAGGAGGCATCGGTTTAAGAGATAGACCATGGGGTTGGAGTCGGCGACAACGGTGGTATGACTGAGTAAAATGTAGTGTCGCAATTTTTGGACGGAAAAGACCACAGCAAGGGCTAGTCTTTCCTCATATGGGTAACGTAGGGGTGGGCCAAACAAGGTATGGCTGACGTAATAAATGACATGCTCCTGGCTAGCGGCGTCTTCTTGGTCAAGGACTCCGGACACGACATAATCGGATGCCGAGACGTAAAGGATGAAGTCTTGAGAGAAATTCGCAGGGGAGATCAAAGGAGCTTGTGTGAGACCTTTCTTGAGGGCTTCGAATGCAGCTTCTGCTTGCTCATCCCAAACAAAGGGTATGTGGGTACGAAGCAGGCGTAAGAAACCATAAACGGTGGTGGCATAATCAGGAACGAAGCGACGGAGGAAATTAGATCGCCCCTGCAGACTCTGGAGCTGCCGAAGCGTGCAAGGAGAGGGAAGGTCTATGATGGCTTGGACTTTCAGGGGATCAACAACAATTCCTTTATGGGAAACAATGAGACCCAACAATCGGCTTGCCGGAACGCAAAAGACACACTTGTGTGGGTTCAAGCGGATTTGATATTTGCGACAACGCAGAAAGACTTGCCGAAGGTCGTTAAGGTGGTCTGATCGTTTCCGGGAGCGAGCTGTAAGATTGTCAAGATAGACTAGCAGAATATGGACCAAGTCGTGAAAACAATAGGTCATGGCCCGCTGGAAGGTGCCACCAGCATTTTTGAGGCCAAAAGGCATGACGCGATAGGAAAAGGTGCCCCATGGGGCGGTAAAGGCAGTCTTGTACTAATCCTCCTTACGGATCTGAATCTGGTTGTATCCGGAAAAACCGTCCATGAAAGATAGGACTTCATGCCCCGCACATGCATCAATGTGTTGGTCAATAAATGGCGTGGGGAAGTTGTCTTTGGGATAGGCTCGGTTTAAATCGTGGAAGTCAGTACATACTCTGATGGTGCCTTGTTTCTTGTTAACAGGGACGGGGTTCGAAACCTAGGTGATATATGCAATAGGATAAATGAATCCTGCTTTGCGAAGTTTCTCAATCTCTGCTTTAACAGCGGGGAGCTTTGAGGGATGAATGGGGCGCTGTTTCTGGCGAACGGGGGGTACATCTGGCCATGTGTCAATGTGGTTTTCTATAATAGCGGGGTCGAGACCAGGCATCTCGGTATAGGACCAGGCAAAGACATCATGGAACACTTGGAAAAGTTTTTTTGTACTCTCCAATCTCATACTTGCTACAGGAGGCTCCTAATGTAATGATTTCAAGAGCACCAGGTGGGTTAGAGATATCGATGTGGATTACAAGTGAGATGTTGGCCATGTTACCCTCCTCAAAGGCATCAGAAGCGGGAATGGGATCCTTAAACTAGTTGACTTTGGCGGGAAGGAAATCTTTGGATTCAACCACAGATTGAGTAGCTGTGGTGGAGGAGGACTCTTCTGGGAGGAAATAGGAACGATGGTGCATGTCTTCCTAGGGATAATATGGGGTAGTGAGAGCCTCTAGAATCTCCTCATCATTGCGAAAATTTTGAGTTTTCAAATCAGTTGACAAGGGAGTGGTAGTCGAAGAGATCATATAAATGGTGTTAATTTCTCCGGGTGAGGGCGATACGGGGGGGGGGGGGGGGGGATCTCCTCAATTGTGGGGGGTGCCGTCTCAAGGTCCAAATTATTCATCTCGTAGAGAGCTGCTCTGTAATCTGGGAGATCAGGACAGTGATGTGAGTAATGGTTGTAAATACCGCATATTGCACAAGGGTGGTTGGTACGAAGTGATTTATCACGAGGCTTAGGGGTTGGATCGAGTTCGACAACCGGGATGTTGGGGTCGTTGTCAAGCATTTGCATGTGTTCCTGTAATGCAGGTAATTGTGGACATTGATGATTCAGATGGCCTAACTCATCACACAACGAGCATTTGGGAGGAGCACGAAACACGGGGGGGGGGGTATTTAATTGTTTTGGATGGGGGTACAGCAGTGTATGGTTGTGGGCCTCTGCCCCCAGTGTGCTTGATAAGAGGGGGGGGATTCATAGATGATGAAGGGGTAGTGACAACGGGAGGTGGTTGACTAGTAGTGGCAATGGGTTGCACCGGTTGTAGGACGACATTTGGTGTCGGTGGGGGAACGGGAGGCCAAATATACCACACGGGTAATCCTAAGGTTAACCCGGGGAGGCTAATAGTAGCCATAACCAGGGCACTTACTATGCCCGAGGGAGGGAATAGGAAGGGGATTGTGTGGATGGGTGTAACACCAATGTGACTAGGTACCAACGGTGGTTTGGGTAACAAGGGCGGTTGATTGTTGGGTGTTTGCGTATTGTGGGAAAGGGTACATAGGTCAGATACTTCGGTCGCGGGTGATGGGGGTAGAATGGATTGGAAAGTTGAGGTCATCAGTGTATCTGAGTAAAATCCGGGTCCCACGGAGGAAACAAACGAGGTATTTGCACCACGAACAGGTTGTTCAACCATGGGGAGAACATTCTCGGGTGCAGCGGGGGCATTGGGATCGTAATAGGTGAGTTGGTTGACCTTGACCATGCATCCGTCATGGGGGAACATCATGGTATGAAAAATGGATGAGGCAACTGCCTGCATGGAATACATGTAGCTGTGACCAAGTAAGAGTTTATAATCAAGTTGGGCATTGATGACCTCTATGTCAATGAGCACTGTTTTACCAGCCAACTAGACGGGAACATTAGCTAAGAGACCTTGGGGTTGAGCCGAACGGCCGTTGTAGGCTCGCAACGCAGTGGTGGACTGCTGGAGAGTAGGGGATCCCAAATTCTGCCAAATGAATGTGGACATAACGCATGTAGAGGCACCTTCATCGATAATGCACCGATGGATGGCAAGATTCCGAACGAAAACAGAAACTTGGAATGCTAAAGTGGAAGGCAGGCATGGTTTAGACCGGTCCAAATCGAAGGCCATTAATCGTGAATCATTTGTGTCAATAGCACCAATGGCGGAGAGCAAAGTCTTGCGCTATGAAGGACAGTTTTTTAAGACTTCTAACGCAGACATGGCTGCGGGAGACTGGGCTAAGTCATCTACAATGTTGTAATTAGACGCATCACGAGCATTGGGATTATTGTTGATGCCACGAAGTGGGAAGCGAGGTGCTTTGGAGGCACCATCGAGTGGAGCTGGAGGTATACGTAACGTCTGATCAGTGGGATGAGAGTTAGTGTTTTTGTTGGATGGAGGGGCTTCAGGGGTGGAGCCATATTGGTTTCGACGGGTTTGGATGTTGACATCAGCGGATGACATCATGAACAAGTGATGGGTACCTGAGTCTAACATGGGTTGATTAGGAGCGGCATAAGTGATCTATTGTTGTGGTGGCACGTTTCCTGGAGGGGGAGCCAACGGCTAAGTGTTCACTACGCCTTGAGTTGGTAAGGGGTTTTGTAACACCAAGGGTTGATGTTGAGGTGGTGGGGGGTTGGGTGGCGCCTGAGGAGCCGCGTGCCCTTGGCGATGGGCATCATCAGTCCAGAGTTGCCAAGCTCGCTCCAAATGTGGGCAAGCATGTGTGTAGTGGCCATAGACCCCACAAATAGAACAAGGATGGTTTGTTCGCAAATTAGCATTTTTGGCCTACTTGGGCTACCGATCAGGGTTCTGGTTGGCAGGTGCCGCGTTATTGTTGTTTGGGGGATTGGGAGGTTGGTCGCCTTGGTCTGGAGGGGGGTTATTCCCATGGTTACGGCCTTTGCCATGGTTTTGTTGGCCCTGTTGGCGCTGGTTATTTTGGTTTTGCTGCGGATTCTGTTGGGCATACACTTTCCCTTGGGCAGCAGGTGGGTTCTGGGGTTGTGCAGGTGTGGGAGCAGGTTGCGGTGGATAATAAGTAGGTGGAGGCTGCGCAGGTGCTGAACCTTGTGGGGGTTGTTGATACTTCTACGGAATGGGTTGTGGGTTTTCCGCAGGGGCTGCCTGTGGCAGATAATAAGCAGGTTGGGCTTGAGAGGACACAAGAGCTGGTGCAGCCTGTGTGTGGTAATATGGCTGAGGTGCGACTGGGGGGGTGTAAGCAGGGGATGCATGACCAAAGCACTGAGGTGGACATGAGGGTCCATGGGAATGGTGGTGATGTGCCATGGAAGTATACAAATTGGTTGCTCCAGACTGTGATGTAGCCCGCGAAAGGTCGGGGCCATGGATAGGACATGCTATGGAAAAGGGTTGGGGATGCGAGGCAACACGGCCAATGATGCCATCTGCGGCATGGGATGCCCCCGACGCATCGTGTTGGGAGGAATCGCCACGAGGGGCGTCAGGTATGATGGAATACAGATAACCCGACTGGGCGTAAATAAGGTCAAATTGCTGGGCTTTGAGGATGGCCTCTTCTTTGGACTGGGGTTGTTCGGATGCCACATCCTTGGAAATGACAGGAAGGAGGGATTTTAGAAACCAATCTAAGAAGATACGGTCGTCTAACTTGATTTTGCAGAGGCTGCGGCGTCGACGCCACTCATGAATGTGGTCAGTGATGTGGGTAGCCGTGTTCTGTCTGCAAGACAGTAGGATCTCAACTCTCGCGTCATAGCGGACAGGTAACTGAAAGAACTGCAAGAAAGTCGAGGAAAGGGAAGTAAAAGTGGCATGGGTCCCATGGGGTTGCTCGATGTACCACTTAGCTGCAGAGCTAGTGAGGGTGCGCTGTAACAGACGGAGGCAGACAGAGTCGTCCACTATGGAGTTGGAGGAACACCATAGATGGAATGACATAATATGGTTCTGGGGGTCCTCACCTGCCTTGCCCTCAAACTTAGGGATGTCGGAGGGGAGCTTGGTGGGCATGTGCATCCACGCAGGGTCGTGTCTGATGGGATCGTTGGTCAGTCTAGCTAGGTCAGGAAGGTTGAGACTAGCCATGAATGGAAAACTAGTAGAAGGATGTGACATACTAGTGGATGTGACCGTGTTGGGGCCAATGCCCCCAAGTGGAGGGGCTGGGTTTGGGATGTTGCCCCCAAGTGGAGGGACGAAAGTGGTATGGGATGGTCCTGTACTGCCAAGGGTAGTGTAAATCACTGATGGAGTGGCGATAGGTATGCCAGCTACTGGAATGGGTGCAGTGATCGGAATGGTAGATGTGGGCCCCATTGAGGGCATACCCAAAGCAGGTGTGGTAGTGGATGTTCCACCAATGGTCCCTACAAAGAAAGGGGTGGAAGTCATGCCAGCCATGGGGTTGGTTGGTGCAGTGTAAGTGGGGTTCTCGGACTCTGCCTCAAAATCAGAGGTAAAATAAGGGGCGTCTAGATCGGGTGATGGAGTTCTATGCCCTTGACGAGTGGAGTCAAGTGACAAAGCTCGAGATCTATGATGAGTGGTATCAAGTGATGAAGATCTACGTCTATGACGGGTGATGTCAAGTGAACCGTGCTGTGGGGGCTTGCCCCGGAGGCCCTAAGAATGTCTCGGGGACTCAATGGTGACAGATGGTGTCAAGTATCTGGGGGTTGTGTTGAGTGAAAAAAAACTCAAAAACCCTATTGCAACCGAGTGTGCAGAAGGAGAGCTCAAAAAATATGGCACTCAGGCCAACAACCAATTCAAAACACTTACTGTAACAGCTGTGCTACAATAAGTGGAGTATCAACAGAAATGGTCAGAATACCAACAAGCAGAAGGTTTCCTAGAAAATAAAAATAGTGGACTCGCTAGACCAAAAGGAGGTAAGGGAGCATGCAAACACCTAGCTAAATAGTATTCTAACTCAACTAGACATATCCTCTGCAAGGTGATGAAATCCAAGTCATACAATATGGATAGTAGAGCCAAGTGGCTAAAGATATCCCCCTACTGGGAGGGACACCGGGTAGTCAATCCTAGAAGAAAAGCAACTAAGATACCCCGTTCATGACACATTGGGTTGGGTGAATCTGCCGTTTGGTTCTATCGCCGCTGTATCTCCATACGGATGATACACTGAGAACTACGAAAGGTATCCTTCAGTTACTGAATGGATTGCGGTATTCCACTCAGGCTTCCAGAACCAGTCTGGCGACTTCAACCCTCCTAGGGGAGAGGCCTTCCCGATAAATTGGTTTTAAACCGTGTCAAAAAATACTAGGGGATTTTGGTTCCCTAATGGACAACAACTATGTCTCAAGTGTAAGCAACCGAGGGGTGTTATTTGGATGCCTATCCCCTCGATCCTACCTAACTACAAAAATTCTTATGTGTTCCCCAAGTGGGGTTAGAATGTTGGTTGTGTTAAGTAGTATTTTAGGGCTCACTTGAATTAGGTGACAGAGTGTGTGCATATGAGATGATGAACCCAAGTAAAAGTGCCACGGGTGTGGGCAACTTTCTAACTAAAAATAACAATACATAATTTAAACTTTGAAATGCAAAATTTTCTCTTTTTGATTAAAATGCTGAAATTTTTTAAAAATATTCTGTAAATGAAACGTAAATAATACTACAGAAAAAAGGCTATAGGGAAGTATGGCTGTAGATAGGACAAATGGCTGTGCAGGTGCAGAAAATATTGCAGCAAAGTGCTGGGTTCAAAACAGTGAAAAAAGTGCAGAAAACAGACCGCGGGTCTGTGGCAAATCTGAGCGGTTGGACCGCGGGAAACAACGCAACAATCGCGGACGGGTTACGGGATTTTGGCCGAAAGACGTAGTTGGACAACGGGAAAAGGCCGAAAGACGCAGGAGGGTTGCAGGAAAATGGCTGAAAGCCGCAAGCTGGACGTGGGAAAAAGGCTGAAAGACGCAGGCGTGTTGCAGAAAAATGGCTGAAAGCCGCAAGCGGGACGCGGGAAAAAGGCCGAAAGACGCAGGAGGGTTGCAGGAAAATGGTTGAAAGCCGCAAGTGGGACGCGGGAAAAAGGACGAAAGACGTAGGTGGGTTGCAGGAAAATGGCTGAAAGCTGCAAGCGGGATGCGGGAAAATGGGTTAACAGCCGCGGTCAGACCGCACGAAACAAGCTGATAGCCACGGTCAGATCGCAGGTAACAGATTGGAAACCGTCGGTAGGTCACCAGAAATAGTCTGAGAGCCGCGGTCGGATCGTAGGTAAATGCTTGAAAGACGCGGTCAGAACGCAACTGTGGGGGGCAAAAGACGCGATTTACGGCAGCCGAAAGGGACAGCCGAAAGGAAAAAAGAGAAAAATATTGCAGAAAATTAAAAACGTTTAAAACTTTAAAACTATAACCAGAAATTCAAAGGAACACAAGGGGAGTCGCCAAAACTGTAGCTAGGGTTTTCACCCTAGCTTGTGCAAATGAGCACCTACTAAGGAGAAGGGACTCCTTAGTAGCAGTTCATAAAAACAGTAAATGAAAGACAGTACAGTAAAATAGTAACTACTCTAAGCATGTGCATAAAATAGAAAAGACAAAATAATAAAAATGGTTTTTGTATTGATTATACCTCCAATGTGAAGGTTGGTGAAGCCTTTGCAGCAGTCCAAGAGGGTTACTTCCAAGCTCTAGTTTTGTTCCTTTCTCTTTCTCCAAAGGGATTTGGAAATGGGCCAAAGGGGCACTCAAATGTGAAAGTAGCTCAAGGGTGAGCTAGGGTTTCAGGAGTGACTTTGGCAAAGTAAGGGTGTGTTTGACTGTGGATATGAAATGAGGGGCCTCCATCACCTATTTATAGGTTTTTAGTGGTGGAGTGTTGGCCCATGGTTTTGGGCACCATATGGTTTAGGTCAGCTGTATAGGGTTTTTGCTTCATTTTTCCCTATTTTTCCCTCTTTTTCCTCTTTTTTGTATTTTGTATTTCTTTTTTAAAGGGTTTTTGCTATTTTGGAGGAATTTTGGGGGGGAAAAGGGTGTTTTGGCCTTTTGGAGGCTTTTTTAATGGTTTTTTGGCCTTTTGGAGGCTTTTTTGGCCTTTTGAAAGCTTTTTAATGGGGTTTTAAGGTTTTGGAGACAAATATGGTAGGAAATATGGACAAATGAGTCATGCAATGGGGTAGATGAGGTAGTGAGCACTTTTTGGGTGTTAACATAAAGGATTCTAAGCTTATAGGACGTAAGCCGAAGTTCCCTTGTAAACTTTGTAAGGGAGATCACCTTACTCACCAGTGCCCTGCTATTCCAGAGGTGCGGAGAGTGTGGTCCATGTCTGAAGGATCCTCTGCTCTTGAACTATCTATAGATTCCCAACAACCTGATCAAACTGTGGTTGAACCAATGCAATCTTTGGTCAACCCCACTCTCCCTTTGGAGAGTGAAGTTGTTGAACCAATGCAATCTTTGGTCAACCCCACTCTTCCTTTGGAGAGTGAAGCAATTGAATCGATGCAATCTGCGACCGATCCCATTAGTCCTTCGGAGACTAATGCACCTGTCCCTGAAGTCTTCTGCATTACCAGTTTGGATATCTCTGCAAATGGGGGCACTGCATCTGTGCTGAGTGAACCCCTACCAAGATCTCGGATCATTTCCTTTTATTGGAATAGTCTAATTGGGCCTTGCCTTCCTTCTGCTACACCTTTCCAGATAAAGGTTGATATCGGCAACCATGTGGTTCACCGATGTGATGTAGATGAAGGAGCCTCTGTTAGTATCTTATCCCCTTATGCTTGGAGAGATTTAGGTTTTCCTAACCTTGTTCCAGCTATTAATTGGTCGTTGACTTTCTATAAAAGACCTAGTGAACCGTTGGGATTCCTCCCTCAAGTACCCGTTACTTTGGGTGGAAAAATAATCTTAGTTTATTTTATGGTTTTAAAGGACCCTATGGACTTTGATATGATCCTAGGGAGTGATTACGTATATATTATGCAGGCTGTGTTGTCTACACTCTTTTGTCTGATGCATTTTCCTCCCAATGAAAGCATTGTCACCATCGATCAACTTACATTTGTCGATCCCTCTTATTACCCAACTATAGACCAAGTATGTCCCCCGTCAGTAGGCACTACTATGTCACAATCAAATTATGTGGCATATTGTTCCTTGAGTCCAATTGCTACTAAGAATAAGCCCTTGAATTCATGCTTACCTTCTCGGGACTGGGTCCTGGCAATTGACCAGGTGATGACTCCATCTGAATGTTTAGACATGCGTTCTATTTGGGATGATATACTTATATTTGATGAAGTTTTCCTAGAGTCTGTAATGTAGTCTGCCATTCATTTGGACATTGATCCACAAACGAGCAGTCTTCCACCTTTCCTTCAAGCTCGTTAAAAACAGTAAGGAAGCTTCGAGCATTTCTTCCACCTTTTCTTCGAGCTCGTTAAAAACAGTAAGGAAGTTACGAGCATTCTTCCACTTTTTCTTCGAGCTCGTTAAAAACAGTAAGGAAGTTACGAGCATTCTTTCAACTTTTCTTCGAGCTTGTTAAAAATAGTAAGGAAGCTATGAGCAATCTTCCATCTCTCCTTTGAGCTCGTTAAAAACATTAAGGAGGTTATGAGTTTACTTTTTCGGGCTCGTTAAAATTTTACGAAAAAGATTTTTGTGGAGTTCTCTCTAAGCTCTTGTTAGACTCTTTAAATATGACAAGATTGCTGAGAAGACTTGTCCTCTTCAAGCTCGTTAAAGGAATTGAAGGCCCATCTGCTTAGTATAAGTTTAACCATTTTCTGGACTTTTGCGGATTACTTATGAAAAAGGAATACTCTAGTCATCCATGTCTAGAAGAGTTCTTCTTCCATTGTTTTACACTTTTTGGGGGGGAGGAGACTAACTTTACGAAAAAGGACCTTTTGGAGCCTTCTTTAGGGTTTTTAGGCTCTCGAAACATGAAAACACCAGCGAGCACTCACCTACTCAGGCTCGATGTGAAATCCACGAGAGGGTGTATAGAGGATTGTTTAAGTTTTTCAAACTCTATAAACAGGAAAACACCGACGAGCATTAACCTACTTGGGCTCGATATTAAAATCCATGAGTAGGTGTATGGAGTTACTGTTTAAGTTTTTCAAACTCCTTAAAATTGAAAACACCAGTGAGCAAGAACAGATCTTGGCTCGATATTAAAATCCAAAGATCAGTATTATAGAGTATTCTTCTATCTCTTCTTAGAACTCTGTAAACAATGAAGAAGGTCCCGAGTCTTCCTCCCATGGGCTCGTTAAACTCTTTACATGGTTGGATCTATTGAGTTTTCATTCTTTCTTGGACTCATTAAAACAACAAGAAAGGTATTATTTTATCTAAAAAGAATAAGGGATAAGAAGGGTATATCACATATTTCAGTTTCAAAGGCAGTTTTACTTAGTCATATCCTTGAACACAACACCTAGTTGAGTCTTTCATTTCAGTTGGGTTTAGTTTTTGACCTTAGGGTGAACCTGATCTCCGAGTTGTTTACTCCCCCCGTTAGTTATTGTTCAAAACATATGGAGGGTCTGCTAATGTCTCTTACATTACAGGTTTATATCATTTCCCCATCATGTAGAAAACTGCCTAAGTCACTTTGTGTCGTGCTTACTGTTCAAGGATACATCTTGTGTCGGCCATTTTGCAGTTCACCTTGACCTCATGTGTCGCCATCCTGGTGTCAGTTTGTGTCATCTTGTTACATGTCCTACTCCACGTCATCTCATTCCATTTGAGCGTTCCTCGTGTTGGATGATGGAGGATGCTTTAAGGCCTCCCTTTCAGCGGACTTCTTCCCATTGACATCAACTCATTTTTCTCTGGGAATGAAGTTTAGATTTTCGGTTAATACCTTGGGGATTGCAGTCACTAGTGGCAATTTCCCTCGTTGTTGAATTATGAGAATACATCAATGTCTCTTATTTGACAGGTTCCTCAAGTGTTCAACGTCAAGTCCACTTATTCACACTTGTTGGATCATACTAGGTACCTTGGGCCCCATTATCATTATCGGTGGAAGCCCTCCTGTTTGTTAACAATATACATCAATGACTGGTAATCAAATGATTCCCCCCATGTTCGACTTCAACTCATTTATTCACATAGTTAGGGTTTGTACCTTGGGTTGTTTGGATGAAGACCTTGGGATTTTGATAGCATTACCTCATTATGTTATCACCCAAGTTGTGCAAGACTGAGCCTCACTCATTTTGGATCTTCATGAGACATAGATCTAGTTTGTTGTTATGGCTATGATATCTCATTTTGACATGGATCCATGCTTGTATTTCAGTGGCCATGCTATATATACATATCCTAGTTATGTATCGGAGATCATGTTATATCATGCTACACATCTATATGATGTCAAGATTGTAATTGCTCGCTAACCTTGATCGTTATTTCAGGTACTTTTGTGAGTTGGCTCTCTAGTTTCTTGCTCCTCCTCTGACTTGGAATTATAATGTATTTCGGCCATCGTTTCCCTCTGACCTCACACATTAGGGGGCATCTGTTATAGGTCAAATATGCACTTCTCCTTTCGTGATCATATTTAGCTGTCGATCACACAAAAGGACAACTTGGATTGAAGATCTAGATTAACCTAGGTGATGCATGGAGTTGGTTTACCCCTCAGCAACTGACAAAACCTTGATTTACCTTACATTTTGACATGTGCACTACTCCTCAGGCATGAAACTAGCAAACATCAGGAAGTGTGCCTTACTCTATTGAAGGAAACTAGCGCACACCAGCTAGTATGCCCTACTTTACCTCTTGCATAGTAGCACACACTTCAAGAAATCTTGCAAATGCTGGTTGTAAAGCAGTGAAGTTGCATATTGTGCGCTACTCTACTGTGGAAAACTCGTGCACTTATTGAGATGAAATCAAAAAATATATTAGTTTGACGAATTGGGATTAGTTGAAGTTGGTTTGCAACTTCCCCAACCTCCCAATCAAGCTACCTCTCGATCCAAACTGCCTACCTAGTCTCATAAATACAAGGGGGATGCATGAGAGAGGGGACTAGTTAGACTCAATTAGAGAACTAGGAGGAGAAACTATGCATTAAGGGTTGTTATGCTGGAGGAATTCCAAAGTTAGTGTGAAGAGTAGGAGCCCAAAATCCAGTTGCACAAGCACTCTGAATGATCAAGTATAACTGTACTGGTTATTCACTTTTGACAATAAAGGTTGAAATACCCTTCCTGTCCCAATCAAATGTCTAATGGATTGCATATTTGTTTGGATTAAATGCTTGATTGTATTTGATGTCTAAATTGCATTGCAATTTCATCATTGTTATATCAATCAAGATACGCCGAGGAAGGTATATTTTGTATTGCAGGTTCACCAAACAGAAGATCAAGCGGAGGATCGAGCAAAAGCTAGGATCGAACGTCATTAATAAGGTATGCCTTCTAATATCTTGATCTCTTTATTTTTGTAGAAGCCCATGTAATATGATACATTTATTTACTTGTCACCCCCTAAGTTGGTAGTGTCCTCTCCTCATTATAAGGTATAAATCCTAAACAACAACATTCTCATACATTATTAGAATCATGAAATTCCTGGCTCATTGGAAAGCTTGTTGTAAGGGCTATGTGAGGACATGATCTAGGGTTTGTTTTAGTGAAAGAAATGGCACATGATTAGGCTTTATTTATTGTTTCTTCATCTTAGAAAAGTTATGGTTCTTGATTATGGGCTTCTCTTGTGATGATACATGTATCTCATGGACAAGGGTCCATCTTGTTATCTTGGATATGGTATGCATCTTAGAGATTCTCTCTTGGTGAATATTGTTGAATACCTTGCATAGAGTATTGTGAACTTGCATAGATTATGATGATACTTTCATAGAGTATGGTGATGATATTGGCATAGATCATAGTGATGGCATAGATCATGATGGTGTTATTGGCATATATTATGGTGATGATATTGGTATAGATCACGGTGATGGCATAGATCATGATGATGTTATTGGCATATATTATGGCGATGACCTTGCATATATTGGGGTGATCTAGCATAGATTATAGTCAACTTGATATGCTATGGTGATTATCTTGGCATAGATCATGGCTATTATATTGGCGTAGATTATGGTGATATTGGCATGGATTAGTGTGATGTTATTGGAATATCTAGGTGATGGCCCCTGTTTTTATCGTTTTCCAACATTTCAAAGTCAAATATATGTTAAATCTTCAATTATAATATTTGGCTTTTACATCAAAACATCTCCTTTTAGCTACAATTTCAAGTCATCAAGATTTTAATCAAATTTTCAATTGAGTTAGGTAAAAGTATATATATATTGAATATTTTTTAGTCTTTTTAAACAAAGGAATTGAATTTCAAATGAATTTCATTACTAATGGAAAATTCCTAGCTCGTCTTTTTTCACATAACTGTTTCTTGCACCAATTTGAGTACTAGTTATGGTGCTTGTTGTTGATTTGGATGCATGCATATTGTTGAAAGGAATCTGACACTTGGATGATTCTTCTTGAAGTTACAAGGCCATTGTTTGTCCCTGAGATCATGCCTACAGTTCTCCATATAGGCCCATATTTTCAATCAAACCCCATGGTCAAGGTTTTCTGTCAATTCATGTCATTTTCCAGACAATTAACTTCAAATTCAGTTTGTGAGAAAATGGTGATGAATTTTGAAAATATGCCACAAAACCCATTTGCAGAACATTCCCATTTACCTAATGCATGAGCAATTTTCTCAAAAAGTGAATGGGTTGGGAGAAATCCTCATTTAATTAAAACAAAATTTTCAAGGAATTGTGTTGCAACCCATTTTTCAAGCTAACGTCTTAGACGAGTGGAATGTCCAGTAAGTATGGAGGTGCGATCGAGCTATTCTTTGTTTAAATGAGGATAAGGATATGGTTGAATAATCTTTGAGATCAATTCTAGTTCCTTGTGGAACAGGTTAGCTCACATATCGTTTTCACTATTTTTGCCTTTGAGCACTAATTTCATGTAAACAATTTGTCTTTTAAACAAATACACACACAAACACACACATATAGCAGCAGACATGCTCTTGAGAGATGGGGGAAATAATGGATGAGAATAGATGTATGTTGTTTGTCTTAGTACTGAAACATGCTTAGACTTTATGTAACTACATTTGATTTTATATTAATTAAGATTTAATGTTATGGAAGCTCTGGTGTGTTTCATAACTGATGATATAGTCTAGTTCAGCCTCACTCACTACAGTCAAGGGCCCACCTACTGGTTTGATTGAGTCCATTTCATTTCATGTTATTTTGTTTTCAATTTTTTTTTGTATAATCATTTTTGTAATTTCTAGTTCATTGTTGAATGTTTTAATTGCGTGAGTAATTGTATTTGCAGATCTGCACTTATACTAGCGATCTCGTTTCATTTAAGTTTGCAGTAGTGTATATGTGTGTATCAATTGTCTATATGCACATTACCTTTAAAAACCCCAAAATATTTGGTGTTCAATTCCTTTTGTTAATATATTCACTCTATATATATCGCTATTTCCTTCTCAAGTTGGAGTAAAGCTTTGTACATTGATCTTGTATAAATAAATGGTGATTAAAATATTGTTAGCTTAGTGAGTATTTTTAGTGTAGAATTATAGAAACAATTTAAATAGTGAACTTGTATACATATTGAACTTTCATTTAAGATCAATTTCAATTAGCCGTTAGATCTATTCCTGTAGCATTTAAAACTTTTGCACTAGATTTAGATTCTTGTAGTTTGTTTTTATAGGAATTTTAGGTTGTTTCATTTTGTAAAAGAAGTAGGTTTTGATAATTTATATTTGATGAGTTTTGTTCACACTTTAAACTAGATTTATTTGTATGGATTGGTTTTCGTAGAGTAAATGATTGATTGATCGCCAATATTTGAATTTGTCATTCATAGGCTTAGGTATTTAGTTTCATCAAATTCATCAGCAATAGGATATAGTTTTATATATTATTTTTCCCATTTAGTGACAGTAGTTTGATCATTTCTAGATTTCCTTTCTTTCCTTTTATATATTGCTTTAGTTTTCTTGTAGCTTAGCTAATCATTACAGGAATAAGCCATTCAAGATCATGATCTAACTCAAGAGATGTGATATTGTAGTGCTAGTTTACCTATTGTTTGATGTGGTTTTATTGCATTTTGAGTTGTTTGCCGGTATTAGCTATTAGATTACGTAAACTTAGGTTCTAATCTTACATTTCTTGTTCCTGCACCTCCAAGTTTACTATTACCCCAATTGATAATTAAATGTCAAATAATTAGCATATATTTAGCTCGACATTTTTGGCGTAATTGCCAGGGAGGTGCTAAAAGGGATTAGAACCTAGGTGGGTATGTAGGTTGTTTTTACATTGGATTCTTTGACAATAGTCATATTTAGTACTTTGAATATAAACAGTAAACAATATTTGGCAAGGTTAGTCTTTGGATTTCACCTCTAGATTTAACTTTTCGGTCAAAGAATGAATTAGTTTTAGAATTTATTTTTCTCGCACAGTGTGAATTAACTTTAGAATTTACCTTCTTACATCGGTATGGATTAGTTTAAAGAATTTACTTTTCTGCATTGAGTGAATTAGTTTCAGAATTTACTTTCCTGTATGGTGTGAATTATTTTTTGAATTGGCTTTCTCGCAAGTGTGAATTAGTTTTAGGGTTTAATTTATTGAATAGTGTGAATTAGTCTTAATTTTTATTTTCTAAGAGTGTGTACTTAGTTTTAAGTATCTTCTTTTTGCAATTTACTTTTATTCCTGGGTGATTTACTTTCTCCACAACTTAGTTTTCAGTTCCTTGCCAAAACCGTGTACTTGTTTATACCATTGTTTGCAAGTAAGGTTATTGAATTATATAAATATATTTCTTTTAGTTTAATTCATGTAAAAAGAATCTAACATGTGTGAAAAGATAACTTGGTGACATCAGGATCTCAGTAGCACATGAATACTTGAGTACATGATCGCTTTGTAGATAGTTTTCTTTGAGTATGTTTTCTTCCTTATAGTTAGTTTCATTTTATTATTAAAAAAAAAAATTAGGGTGTTGTAAGAGCCCCATTTATTGATCCATGTACAAGATAGAAACTAGCAACAACAAGAGTATTCAAAGATGATTATGATCAAGAATTAAAAGAATGTTTCTCTAGGAAATTTCTCAGATCCTAGCAGCAGTTGGGGACATCTTTGCATCACATAAGGATCAAATCCTGATAGCTTTTAGAAATATACTTGTGCTCCAGGAAGTAATAGAAGGACAAAAATTCCACGAGCAACATGAAGAAGAGCTAGAAGAGATTGATTTTCCACGGAACTTATCTGAAGAAGAGAGTGATTAGTTTCTACCATATACATCACCTGATGTTACATGCATTCACGAGACCAAACACGGAATAGTAGAAGGTCTCTATGGCATGGAAAAGGAGGACATACAAATTAGTGTTAATGAACAAGTGAACCAAGGATATCATGACTATATTGAAGTATGGTCCGAGGAAACTAACATGCCACAACACACTTTCCTTCAGAATTTATTAACACTATATCCATCAAAGCAGTTGGTTCCTCATGTTTTGGTACTTATTAAAGTATATTGTTCAGACTTGAATGTGAGTGTATTTATAACTATGTTATGCACATTGCTCCATTGGATATACTCTTATGCTTTAGATAAGGGTTTTTCTTTAGGTTAGGTAGGAGAGTAAATAAGTAAATAAAAGATGCATATAGTTGTTAGTTTAGCTTAAAAGTATAGCGCAACATCATTTTTTGTTGCTTTTTGAATAAGAAGAAACTATCAAACAAGGAAGTTTGTTGCCCCTAATTTTAACATGTTTCCAGCTAATAGTTAGATCTCCTTCCAAACTTTTCTAAATAAAGTAAGCTATGATGATTTTTTTTTAATCTTGCAGGTACTCCTTTCAATGGGACTAAGAAGGCATCTTCATCTATAATAGGAAAGTAACTAAAATTTCTTTTGGTTTTTTTTCTTCCTTAAAACCATGTTTCAAAGTTGTTTTTTGTTTTCCATTAATTTTGCTTTATTATTTTCTGGGGCTGTCCTTCCTCATTGAATTAACAATAGAGAAAAATCTGAAAAGAGTAGAAATTAAGTATTAATTCTAAGGTATCTTGTCATAAATTAATAACTTTTTTAGTTTTTTAGAGATTTTATTTTCCTTATTTGCACAGGATTTGTGATCATTCATCCTCATATAACTCATAGGCTTATTTCTTTAAAACTCATTAAGGGAATTTACCAAAATTCAAGGGTTTATGTAATGAAACTTATAGTAGGATTGTACATTCTAGTATAAGACCCCGAGCTTGTCATCCAAGTACCTTTATTAATGCTAAAAACTATACTAATGAGTTTCTATTCATGGAGGAACACTATGGGTAATCTAGAGTCATTTTGTAAAATGTCATTCCCTACTTTCTGAGGCTGCTCCCCCATTTCCTGTCTATATATCTATATTACAAATCTTAAATAGTGAAGGACTTGGACACGAGATTATAGGGTGTGAAGGTTACCTCATCGGGGAAATGGACGCTTGCTGGCAGCAGGTTTTGACCCGTGACATTGAAGAGATGACCACCTAACAATTGTCCTTATTATCATTATCACTCATGATGATTCAAGAAGAAGACATATGTGGATAGGTTTTAAAGGCAAACTAAACTCCCTTATTTTGCAACTAGAGAATGGCTCTAAATTGACTTTAGATCTTGTCATTTATTTCATACTATATCTAAGAAGTACTTTCTTAGAAGTGGGACACGTGATAACAGAGATATAATAAGTGTGATTGTGAACCTTATCTTTATCACTTAGATGATTGTTAGACTTCAGGGAATTGGACAGGGGTGACTGGTTTTCTATCAGTTTACATCTATTGAAGACGACTTATATTCTTATAAGAAATGAGATAAAATTTCCCATCTTAATTTAAGAAGGACTCCTTGAGCATAAGTGTTGTTAAATATTTGATGAAGCTCATATAAATAAGGAAATAAGGATATTTGTCATAAAACATAAATACTAAAGATGATTATAAATATCATATGTGGGTTATGCTTGTGTTATTTTTATTAATCATATGAGGGAATATATTCATAAGTTAATTTTTTTTAAATGATTCAAATCTGAAAATTTTTGTGCATTTTTGCTCTTTTCATCAAATAAGCATTGAAAAGATTTCAAAATGAATATAGCATTGGATATACTAGATGCTTTCATCAGTTTATATGTTTAATTATGTACATGGTCTTAACACTTTCTCTCTATGTGATCGGATCTAGTAACCAACATTAGGTCTAGTGGTACACAAACCCTGGACCTGCATTTCCTTGGCATATCTCTAGTTTTTGTTTGTGGAAAATAAAAGGAGACTTGTGCAAGGAAAATTTTTCATTTTCAAAAGTAATCAAATATCCCCTACCCCATTTTCATGAGGACATGAAAATCCTTTGGTATAGAGGAGAAGGAGAGAGATTGGAGAGTGTCCAACAGCTTTTGAGATATACTTTCAATTATATCATACTATTTTTTTAGTTCAATAGCTTTCTTTCTCCATTGGCAAGTAGGATTTTCATCATTTTCGGACTTTTGAGATTTTCAGACATCAAGAATTTTTAGAGTTTTCAGGAATTTCATATTTTTATTAGTATGCAATCAATGCAATATCAGTACATTACATCATATCTTTAGCTTCAAACAACATTCATGCATTTGTGGCCATGTGTTTCGTGACTGATGATATAGTCTAATTCAACCTCACTCACCACATGCAACGGCCCACTTGCTAGTTTGATTGATTCCCTTTTTGATTCCTATTCTTTTTTTTTCAATTATGTTGTGTATAATCATTTTATCATTTTCTAGTTCGATGTTAAATTTTTTAATTATGTGAGTAATTGTATTTGCATATCTGCACTTATACTATCGATCTCGTTTTCATTCAAGTTTGTAGTAGTGTGTATGCATGTATCGATTGTATATATGCACATTACCTTTAAAAACCCCAAAATATTTGACGTTCATTTCCTTTTGTTAATATATTCACTCTGTATATATTGTTATTTCCTTCTCAAATTGGAGTAAATATTTGTACAATGATTCTTATATAAATAAATGATGGTTAGAATATTGCTAGTTTAGTGAGTCTCTTTGGTGTAGAATTATAGAAATGGTTTGAATACTGAACTTGTATACATATCGAACTTTCATTTAAGATCAAATTGAATTATCCCTTAGATATGTTCCTATAGCATTTACAACTTTTGCACTAGATTTAAATTCTTGTACTTTTTTTTCATAGGGATTTCGGGTTGTTTCATTTTTTCGGAAAGAAGTCAGTTTTGATAATTTAGATTTGATGAGTTTTGTTCACACTTTAAATAAGATTTACTTGTATGGATTGGTTTTCCTAGACTAAATGATTGATTGATCACCAATACTTGAATTTGTCTTTCATAGGCTTAGGTATTTAGTTTGTTCAAATTCATTAGCAATAGGATATAGTTTTATATATTATTTCCCCCCTGTAGTGACAATTGTTTGATAATTTCTAGATTGCCTTTCTTTCATTTTTATACATATTGATTTAGTTTTCATGTAGCTTAGCTAATAATTACAGGATAAGCCATTGAAGATCGGTATCTAACTCGGGAGATGTTATATTGTTGTCCAATGATAAAGCTAAGATTGTAGTGTTAGTTTACCTTGTTGTTTGATTTGGTTTTATTGCATTTTGAGTTGCATGCCAACATTAGCTGTTAGATTAGGTTAACTTAGGTCCTAATCCTACATTTTATGTTCCTCCACCTTTAAGTTTACGATTACCTCCGATGATAATTAAATGTCAAATAATTAGGATATATTTAGCTTGAGACTAGGGTTCATCTCTTGGAATGACCTATAGTTTGAAGGTGATAATTATATTAAAGGTTTCAAGAAGCAAAAAAATGAAGTCTATGGGTGGTTGTTTCTAGGATTTGATTACACTCTTTGGAGGAATCTTTCTGGTTCTATTCCAAATTTTTTTGTATAGGATGATAGATACAGAGATATAGGTACAGGTTGACAGAGATAATCATACTGGTATAGGTTGACATATATAGTGACACAGGTACATGTTGACAGAGACAGTGATATGAGTACAGGTTGACATAGACAATGATACAAGTACACGCTGATAGAGAGTGATAGGAACATGGTCATAGAGACAATGGCAGAGACAGGTTGACAAAGAGTGATAGGAACATGGACATAGAGACAATGATAGATACATGTTGACAATATTATGCATATCAGGGTGGAAGGATGGGAAAATGATAGGAGATCGTAATCTCCTTTGGGTCGGTTCCTGAAAAGTGTGAGTTCGTGCTCACAAAGGGGGTTGGTGTCACCTTCTATTTGGTTCTAGTGAAATAAGGAGGTTGGTTCCTCCTTCCAACCAGTGCTGCAAAATGTGGGATTTGGAGCTTCCTTTAGGTTGTAGCCTATAAATAAGGGGGTTGGTGCCTCGTTCCAGTTAGTGCTGGAGAATATTGTAATTTGGTACTTCCTATGAATGTAATCTTGTTATTATATAAGAAAAGTGTTTCATGGTTTTCTCCCGTTTGGGTTTCCATGTAAAATATCTTGTGCATTGTGTATAATTTTGTGTGATGATGAATTCCATTGTTAATAGTTAATGTTACATGATGTGCTTAAGTTTAAAATTGGTAAAAATTTCTCAATACAAATTCTCCCCCCTCTCGGTATTGCTGAATATTCCAACGATATTAAGAGAACATAATTCCACCTCCTGAATCTCTAGAGTGTTGTGATGATGGGGTGGTGTTGGAACCAAAGGTTATGCAGATTCTTCACACCTCTGGATCTTCTGGAGACATAAATTTGAAAGAGTATAATCGACTAGATAGGAAATCAAATAAGGCTCATCTGAGTGGTCGATTGATCAGCGGAATGAACAGTCGACAAAGTAGTGGTCAATTAGACTAAATCAAATGACTGGTTGTGGTATTTTAGGAAATGGTTAGAACCATCTACCCTTATTTGTGGACCAAATATCCCTCAATTTAGGGAATTTGGTTAGATATGGAGACTATAAAAGAACAAACCTATGGGTACTGGCATCGAATTGTGATGGTGATTACAAAGTGAACGATAATGCATTGCGATGTTCTAATCATAATGCTCTATGATTAAGTGTTAAAAACCATGTATATTGACACCACATTTATTCTTGGAATATCCTTAATATCCCTTATGTTATTTTATGTTTTATGTCTAGTTGTTTAAGGGTGCTTTCCCAACATGGTATTAGAGCTATTGGTTTTGACCTAGCCTATTGTCTGTGAATCATGCTGAGTTAGATCTAGGGTTTTTTGACCCTAGGTTGAATATTTTTTTAATGGTACCCTTTGAATTAGGATTACATATGTAACATATAAAAAGGATGGATTCCAAGATGGAACCTCCTCTTTTGAATGGCCATAAATATTTAATTTGGGATCCATATATGGAAATGTTGTTAAAGAGCAAGGGACTCTGGCAGTATACGAAAATTGCTATTCTAGATATAACTAATGACAAGGCTAAGTTTGTCATTGACAAAAAGAAGGATGAGGCTTTTGGGTTCATCACGACCTACATTTCAAGAAATATTCTTTTTCATACAAGTGGGATCGACTATCCTCATGATGTATGGAATAAGTTGAAGTTGTTAGTCGACAAGGTTAATGGAATTCAAGTGATGTAGATATAGAAATAGTTGATCTCTCTAGAACCCCATTCCTTTGAAAATATTGAGGACTATTTGGTTCGTATCAAGGAGCTACAATTGAAATTGGGCTAATGTGGGAAAATATTTCTAAAGAAGGATGGAAAAATCATTGAAGTAGTCTTGATGAATTCAAAGACACCTTATGATGTGTTCTTCTCCTCATTTTGTGAAATTTGGATGTCATGCAAGGAAGATGGTAAGGAATTTTCCTTTGATACTTTTTGTGATTTATGGATCAATGATAAATAAAATGCTTCTTAATGAAGGGAATCTTTGTATTAGACACTAATCTCACTTGCTCAAAGGAAAGGTCAAGAAAAAATACCAAGAATAGGGTAAACTAGACACCTTGAATAAATGACAGGAGAATATAGACCAACCTACAAAATGAAAGACTAATGAGTTGAAATAGGCTAATAAGAATTGAAAGAATAAAACCTATCACTGCCATGGAAAAGTGGGACATGTGGAGAAAACGTGCTGGGAGAAGACAACATATTTGGAAGAAAATGTCAAGCATCTTGAATAATATGTGTCGAGTATCCACTTAATCAACCGACCTACAAATAATTTTACCTTTTATGTCAGCACTTCCCATGCATTACAAGCCCACACCACTAAGACTGAGTGAATTGTTGATTCAGGTTGTACTCATTATATGGCTAAGGACGCTTCTATTTTCTCTTCCTTAAATGGATATTTAGAATAGAAATGTATGTAGCCGATGATGATGCCCTCACGATCACTAGAAGCATATATGTTGAATGTCGACATGGTATACTTTTCAACATCTATCACATGCCTAACTGGAGTGCAAATTTGTTGTTGGTCACTCAAATCACTCTGACTAGAAATACTGTCAAGTTTTGGTCAAATCACTTTATTGTAAAGGATATGAGGCTCAGGGGGACATGTATGGATATATGATATCTAGATCCCAAAGACATACTATATAATTTTTCTGATTCTCCTAGGCATGATTTTGGACTACCTACACTGGTTTCTCAAACTGACGACAGAATTTGATTTTGGCATGAACGACTTGAACACTTGAAATTTGAAAGTTTGAATATGATGGTAACAAATAATATGGCTACTCATCTCCCAAATACTATTCCACCTAATGTATTTTTTATAGGATGTGTACTTGGAAAGCATCATCAGACACCCTTTGATTCCAAGAAAACATGCCAAGCATATGACTGACTAGAACTTGTTCACAATGATATATGTTGCATGAAAAAACCATCATTAGAAAGTGCAAAGTATATTTTAACTTTTATTGATTATTTATTCATATTTACATGGGTCTATTTCTTAAAGATTAAGAGTCATGCATTTGAAAAATTCAAGGAATTTAGGGCATAGGATGAAAAGCAATGTGATCAACCTATTAAATGTTTGATATCAGACAATGGTGGAGAATATGTGAGTCTATAGTTTGAATATTACCTAGTACATAATGGTATCTCTTGGTAGAGATATGTCCCTCACACCCCTCAGCATAATGGCATAGCAGAGAGGAAGAATAAGATTGTGGTAGAAATGGTTCGATGTTATTACATGTTGAATACCTTCTGATGAAATTTTGGGCAGAAGTTGTTTACTTTTCAAACCATCTCTTGAACCTTGTTCCAACTAGATTCGTTAACGACATGACTCCAGTCGAGAAGTGGCAAGGAAGGAAACCTTCCATCAAACACCTCGAAACCCTGGATGTGTTTCTTGGGAACATATCAGTGATAACTGCAGAAAGAAATTGGATTTAAAAAGTCATGCTTTCATGATGATGCATATTCTGATGAATCAAAATCCTATAGACTATTTGACCCTATCAAGCAATAGATTATATTGAGAATAAATGTTATCTTTGATGAGAATAATTTAGGTATTAAGTTACTGAACTCTTCCTATGGTCTGTTTCATAGTGATCCTTTTGATATTCATGAAGAATCTGGATCGAATGTATCTTCCTTTGAAGTTTTGACCAAACAGTCGAAATTTGTTCATGAATCAAATGGTAGTTTGTCTACGTCGACTGAAAATGTCAACACTTGCTCGACCTGCTGAAAACAACTAATTAGATTCATCGATGGCTTGTATTCCTCGATGGGCTGCACAAATAATTAGACCTGTTGGACTTGATGTTGGTGATGCCAATATTGGTTGGCAGACCCACAGATAGAAACAACGTGGCAATGTTTCCCTAATGGGTCATGTTCTTGAAATCTATGATCCTGACACCTATGTTGGTCCTTAAGGATTTCTTGAATGGGATAATGCTATGTCTTCTAAAATTGATTTCTTACTAAAGAATCAAACTTGGGATTTAGTTCCCCGACCACATGGAAAGAATGTTGTGCATTGTCGATGGATCTACATGACCAAGTTTACCTCAAAAGGTGTTTTTGCCTGTCACAAGGCTTGTTTGGTAGCCAAGATATTCTCTCAGCAAGAAGGTATCGACTACAATGAAACCTTTTCCCCTATTCCAAACATGAACTCGGTTCAACTAGTTTTTTCACTTGCTGCTCGGTTTGGATGGGAACATCATCAAATGGATGTAAAAAGTGCCTTTCTTCATGGATATTTATCTGAATAAATATACATGGAACAACCTCCTAGTTTTGTGATGAATTCCAGTCTTGTTTGTCAAACGGAGAAGTCTTTGTATGGTTTGAAGCAAGCCCCATGTTCTTGGTATGAGAAGATTGATCACTTCTTTATCGATAGTGACTTCAAATGTTGTGAATTTGATCACAATATTTATGTATTACATGTTCATGGTGATACTTTGATTATTGCATTGTATGTTGATGATTTAGTCACAGCTAGAAACAATGTCAACTTAATTTTGAGTTTCAAGAAACAACTTGTAGATACCTTTAAAATAAATTACCTAATGTCCTTTTACATTTATTTATAGGAATTTAAGTGCTTCAAATGAATGGTGGTAGGATTTATTTCTCAACCCAAATATGTTTTAGATCTCTTGAAGAGATTTAAAATGTATGACTATAAGTCTTGTGATACAACTTATCAATTGGGCATCAATTTGTCTGAGGATTGTGAATCTCCCTGAGTTGATGCCACTCTTTATTGACAATTGGTCAATATCCTGATATACTTAACTCACAACTGGCCTAATATATCCTTTTTTGTTAGTGTGGTTTCTTGGTTCATGCAACATCCTAGGGAAATCCACTGGAAAGTTGCAAAGCATATTGTTCGCTATATTAAGGGAACTTATCAATTTGTTATGAAATATTGCCACAATACAAATCCACTGGTTAATTTTATTGATTCCAACTGGGTTGGTGACATTGATGATAGAAAGTCCACTTTTGGATATATGTTTTAACTTAGTTCCATACCCTTGGTATAGTCATTTAAGAAACATAAGGTGGTCTCTCTTTTGAATATAAAATTAGAATATCATGGATCTATTAATGTATGTACAAAGGCAGTTTGAATCCACCAGATTTTAGAAGAGCTCGGTTTTCCTATTCGACCCTCGATTGTTATTTATTGTGACAATTAGAGTGAAAGAGTTGGGTTGTTGATAATCTTATAGCCCAAAACAAAATGAAGCATGTTGAACTTTGTATCCACTACTTGAGACAAGTGATATAGGACATTGTTGTAACTCTTGTTTATTGCAGGACAGATGGCACTACTACATATGGCTCAAAAGTTCCACTAGATATTGCCATGAATAAGTTAAAATCAAAACTTTCGTGGAAATTTTGAAAAAATAATGTTCTGGCCCCCGATAATCGTCGCTATAGTGACGGAAGGACCATTACGTCACTATAGCAATGAGCACTCATCGCTATAGCAACATATATGAGTTCATCGCTATAGCGGCGTTAAATGTTACACTTGCGACGTCAACGGTTATCACAGTAACGGTCATTGAATTTTTGTTATTTTTGAAATTTGATCATTGTGCATTTTCGCCGGAACCGCGACGCTCATTGATCTATAAATACATGTTCTTAAGACATATTTCCACAAATGATTTGTTATAGTTTCAACAAATTTTCTGCTAATAGTTCGTTCTGTGATTTCAAGAGTCCGGTACTGGTTTGACACATCGAATTTTTGATCTCCTTTCTTTTCCAAGTTAGTTTGACTGCAATGCACTAGTCATTTTTGTGTTTGCGCCCTTTTTGTTCCAACTAGGGCTTCAATGCAATGGAGAAAATGTTTATATAGTTTGGGATTTTTGTGTCAAAATGTAATTTTTTAAATTTCCATTTGTGTTAAATGTAAATTTTTAAATTTTCATTTCTGTTAAAATGTAATTTTTTAAATGGTCGTTTGTGTTAAAATGCTTTTTTTGCTCCTTCTATTTTTTTTATTGGTAGCCTTTGGTTCTATCTAGGTGAACGAAAAATAATAGCAAGGAGATATCCAAGCTAGATAGATTTAAAATTAGCTATTTCAAGGAAATTATGGATTATGCATATTTTGGATTCATAAATTGTTACGACTTCAAGAAAATCCTAGAATATACCTCTTCCCATTTAAAAATTATTTACATTGACATTGGTCCTATAAATTTGAATGTTTCACATGCCCTACTTTAGAACATTGTACAAAAAATTACAATTGTTGATAAGTCACATAGATAACAAATCATAAGAAATATAGAACCCATAAACCATGGAATTAATATCATTTCCATTGTTACTACTGAAATTGGAATGTTCTGATACATAACTTATGTATCGATCATATTTTATTTTCCATCCCTTTCCTACAATCGTTTAACAATTGATCTAGTTTGGTGTATAACTAGAAACAACTCACACATCAACCTAGAAAGTTGGAACATGATGTTAGTGATGGTGATGCTAACAACATTGACGTCGATGACAATCATCATCATCACCATCAACACCATCCTGATCATTATCATGATAATCATTGTAAAGAGAGGTCCACTTGATACAACAGAAGAAGTACCTCTGGAAGTAACTAATGCAGTTGTCCTTGTAGATCTGGAAGTATGTCTTTGCAAATCTCTCCCTCTCCTTATAATCTGCTCAGGATCTGAAACAGGTTTCATTGGTGGCCTTTGAGGATTTATTCCAGTATGAGCTCTTCTCAAAGTCATTTCGTTCCAATGGAGTCACCAAATAGATGATTACAACTAGGATGTGTCCAGGCTTTGTCTATCATCAAAGCTGGATCTATGTCGTTCTACCAGGGAAGCTGAGCTTCAATCTTCTCTCCCTGGCAACTGTGCCAATTTGTTAGCTCTCCAGGAGTCTTTCTAGGTTGCAATCGAAAGAGCATGGTAACGTAATCTTATTTTAAATGATGGAGTATAATTGGATCAAGATGAATAACTCACTCACTAATTTCCTCACTCAAGACAACTTAGTAATATCCAGATAGGACAAGGCCTTCAAAGCCATTAATCATATAGTTTTGCTGAATTAGATGGGTGGAGAAAAACTAACTATATTAACCAGAACATACATATATGAAAAAATACCTATGATGGGTCAATAGAACTAGCAATAGTACTTATGATCCTAGCTTACTGATATGAAAGTGAGATGACAATCACCATCTTTGAAGTAAACATAGACAAGAGAACCTCTGCTCATAAGCACAGAAAGAAGAAGATAATGGTCTGAAAACAACAATGAAAGAAGCTTGTATTACTGAATATATTAAAAAGATGTCTATCTACAAAAAGAGTGTCTTAGAGTCTTCCAAAATCCAACCTTTAATTGCTCTCAAGTTATAGGATTTATATCCTTTACAACATCTTTCCAGATCCTAAGAAGCTGGATCAAATTTACTAAAGATAGAAGATCAAAACCGTTTTCAATAAACTAGGGAAAAATCCTTTTTAATTTGGCCAAACTGCTGAAAAATGGGGCTCATAGATGGATTCAGTTCTCCGAATATGTGACACCCATGTATAAACCGAAATAGGTTATTGTATATTGGTTTGTTTTGATAAAAACCCTCTCTTAGATCATTGAAATTCGTTTTCATTTTCCTGAGATCTGCATTTCAAAAACATGTGTCAAACAGGGAAATTCTGAGATCCGAAAATTAGGGCTCAGAGATGGATTCGATTCTCCCAATATGTGTTACCTACAGGAAAAATGAGAGAGGTTATTACTCTTTTATGTGTTAGGAACAAAAAACTCTTCTCGTTTCACAAAATGATTCTCTAGTCGCTCAGAACCATCATTTTGAAATGATGACTCTGCACAGTAAAAACGCCATTTTTGCAGTAAATATCTCCTCGCCTCCATCTTGATAATCTTCATGTCGTCGACAGCTGCAACAATCTTTGACACACTCAAAAACCTTCAATATGATTACAAGGCACTTAAAATATTCCTTTGACAACTGGACAGTATCTTAACCAAAATAGAAAATCCATTTGATCTTTTTCCCTTCTTTATTGCCTCAAAGGTGAAACAGAAAGATGATACACATGCCTTTAATTATTATCTTTTAATAAAAACCATCCTCTTTCCATTTGGAAGGAAAAAACCGTGATCCGGGAAAAAATAATGTCTCTCTTCCCTGTTCTGCACTTTCGGTGGCTAAAGAGCCAAAATTCGAACCTGTAAGCCACCGAAAGCTCTGCTTTCGGTGGCTAAGAACAGCTGTGAAAGCCTACCTAAGCCACCAAAAGCTCTATTTTGAAACTAATGTTCAAAATTGCAAAAATGTATTTTGTCTCATCTTTCTTGATGACAAGTGAAGTTCTTTTGCTCCTGTTCATCACCAGAGTGATCGTGAAGTAATCTTCCGCTAATCTAATCCTCTCCCTATTTCTTACAAAATTGAACTCTTGTCATTTTCCTTCTTTAGTTCTCCATATTCTTGATTAATATCTCATAAAAATCAATATAGATAAACAGTGGCATAATTTCTCTACGATTTCGGTGGCTTGGAGTGTAATACCCCCAATTCGACCCTTAGGATATATTAGCCTTTAATGTAAATAATGTGTACATGTGATGTATGTTTTCCTAGCGTGGAGCTCAAGGCCAAGGCCCCGCTAGTGAAAGCCAAATTTTATTTAAAGGGCAAGTATTTGATATTTTGATACCATGTGCTATTAAGCCATGGAAATTGTAATAGGATGTAAATAAACATCAGGCAATATAAAATGTCCAAAGCTGGCTACGGAGGCAACGAATGAGAAGGGGCCATGTGTATCCACTAGGGAGTGGTGAGGGGGCTATGGGAATGAACCATAGGTTGCCATTTGTCTTTATGTGAACCCATTGACTTCCTTTAGGTGACATTAATGCCAATTGTAAGGAAGTGGTTGAGATTTCAGCCCATGACTTTGATGGAGAATGGGCAACCCTGAAATGCGTATGGGAAGGTATGGGCTATTTTGACTTGTCCCACAAGTCACTCTACATCTTGGGGGTTGCTCCATCCTTATCCCCATTCCATTTGTGGAAGTATGGGACATCTTTCTCCACCCAAAAAAAACGAGCTCCCAGCAATGAGAAAACCAGAAATCGCGACTTGAAGGAAACCCACATTTTGGGAAGCCAAAAACGTCCCGATTTGGTATTGGACAGAAAAATCCAATGGGCGATCCATTGGTAGGAACCTTGGGGCGAATTTGGGAGCAATAGCTACCCCAAAAGCCATGGGAAAACCCAGTTTTTGCAGCTCAGAAAACGAGTGACGGAATTGGGGTTGTTTGTGACAGATTTGTAAGAAATCCGATTGTGGATGTATGAATAGAGGGTGGGATTGCTGAGTCTAGTTTGAAGGGTATGTGGCTCTGGGATTGAGCTCAGTGGACTAGCATCCTCCTCCATCTCCTATTGCATGCTTGAGAAACCCAACCGTGTGTTGGATTAGCATGGCTGTTTGAGTGAAACCTTGACTGTGAGTGAGCCAACTAGTTCCTCCTTAGTGGATACACAGCCCAGCTCGGGGGTGATCTCTCAGCTGAAAGAATACAGGCTGGACAGAGATCTATGGTTGGGTGGAACGTTGCTCTCACGTAGCCAGTCGTTTGGGCCATTATAATTCGAGATAAGTATTCTTGATGTTAATTCTATGCCCTGTAAGCATTTTAAATAATGACTTTTGTTTATATGTTGAATGCATGATGAAACTGTGTGCATATGTATTGTTTAATTCCGCTGTGTTTATATTGAATTGAATCTGCATATAGAAGTTTTTAAAATGTTAGGAATTTATGTGCAAAAATTATTGGGGCTAAGTTTATAAAAACCTGGTATGTTGTTAATGTTTCCTTCCCTGTTATTCTATGGGGAAGGGGACGCTACAGAGTGGTATCAGAGCCCTAGGTTCAACACTACGGCTGTTGGGCCCTTCACAGAAATACAAATCATTGTGTGTTCATGCATTTTGTATTTGGAACTAAAATGCATTAAAGAAACTTCAAGATTGCATGACTGTTTGGGGATTTTTGCAAGTCGATTGCATTGTTTGCATTGATGGCATTCTATGAAATAGAGAAAGGAGCATGGGCAACCTCTGCCATCTTATGCTGTTTTGAATTGCTGTTTCATGCTTAAAGAAGGGCAATTTTCGTTTCTTGGAATACTGTGTTGTTGCAAAAATAATGAGTTCTGTTTGTTAATTTCCTGAATAAAAGCATGAACAGTCAATTGTTAGGAAAGCTTGCAAATTACGCCCTTATACTCATGCGTTTCCTTGCCCATGATTGTTGGTTGCTTGGAGAATAATTGTGAATACATTGGTTGGATTGTCGAATGTTAAATGAATGAAAGATTTCAAATTTTTCCTAAGTCTGTTTGAAAAATCCGTTTAAGTCTGTTTCGGAAAGAATTCCCGAATGACTTCCGCAGTTGCGGAAGCATTCGACGAATTGCTCCGAAACTGCGGAAGCATTCCGCGAGTTTTTCCGCAACGCGGAAGAGTTCGGGAAGTCGCCCGAAATTTGCGGAAGGAATTCTCTTCCGAAATTTGCGGAAGGATTCCGCGAGTTGTCCCGCAACGCGGAAAAATTCGGCGAAATGCTCCGAAAAGATGGAAAATTTTCTAAGTGTCGGCGTCGAAAGGAATTTTCGGAAGGATTTCTCTTCCGAAATTGCGGAAGGAATTCTCTTCCGAAATTTCGGAAGAATTCCTCAAGTCGTTCCGCAACTACGGAAGACTTCGCCGAGTCGTTCCGCAACTGCGGAAGACTTCGGCGAATCGTTCTGCAATTGCGGAAGGCTTCCGCGAACCTCCCCGAAACTGCGGAAGGATTCCGCGAACGGCTCCGAAATCGCAGAAGAATTCGGGAAAGTCTTCCGAAACGGCGGAAGCCTTCGTCGAATGGCTCCGCAATTGCGGGAGCATTCGCCGAATGGCTCCGCAACGGAAGCCTTCGCCGAATGGCTCCACAGTTGCGGGAGCATTCGCCGAATGGCTCCGCAGTTGCGGGAGAATTCAGCGAATCGCTCCGCCATTGCGGAAGCATTCGCCGAACTGCTCCGCGTTGCGGAAGCGTTCGGAGAACTGCTCCGCGTTGCGGAAGCATTCGGAGAACCGGCCCGCGCGCCCGAATTAAAAAAAAAAAAAAAAAGAGTAAAGTGGCTAAAACTTTATTTTTTTGATAGCAGGAGCATCCGAACTCAGAATGGAATGATTCCTGTGGGGCTCGGAGGCCATTGACGAAGGCCATGAAAGGACCAGTGAAGACCCGTAGCCCATTACACTCTGATTTGACAGAAAATGGATAATAGTGACTTTTGAAGGACAGAGTCCCGAGGCTTGACGGAAGGTCGGTTTGAGCTGAAATTGATCAGGCGCGGCCATGAAGCAGGCACGATGTTAAGTTCAGAATCTGGGAGCCAGACTCCAAAGGATATGGTGTCGGGGTGATCAAGAAGGCCAAAAAGCACTGTTCCGGGCCACTTTTTCGGGATTTTGAAAAGCTTGTGGACAGTAAAAGTGACCCTAGATGTGGGAATCAGAAATTTTATTGAACTAGACATTTCATATTCTCATTAAGACGGACAACTTCCGTTAGACGAAGATTTTCCAGAAATGCACCGTTTGGGAGATAGCCGTTTTTGGCCCAAAATTTGGAATTTTGGAAAAATGTGAAAAATGAGAAGTAGCAAAACCCAGAAATTCATAGAACATGAACGGTGCATCGGAATTGAGATCCGTGAATTTCCGAGTGTTCCTTGTTATATGGACTAACTCCGCACGATAGAAAAGTTTTTGTGATTCCTCGTAGATTTTCTTCCACAGGTGGCTGAAGTTGGCATTCGGGACCAAAATGCAACTGTGTAAAATGTGCAGAACTTGAGTGAAAGTTGTCATTTTTGAAGGGATGCAGTTTCCGCACCTGATGTCGGAATGGAGCATGAAGACAGGCATTGGAAAGCTTGTCCAGCAGGGAACAATGATGCATGGCCAGAGTTTGAATGAGGTCTACAGATATCATAGTTATTTAGTGCAGAAGAGTGCCAGCGGCTGTTTTGACAAACAAAATTTGTTGTCAATGTGGGCAATTTCTACAATTGCATGATATGGAAGAGAAATTCCATGATACGAGGAGGGATCGAAAAGGGAATAATTCCTTAAACCCCTGTTTGTTATCATACTTATAATTATGAAATTGTCATATGGCATAAAAATGTTAAAAATGTAAGGGATTACATAGATGTATATGCACTAGATGGCATATTAACAAACATTGCATAGTGCATATGGGAATGCTTGTGCATGAATGAGATATTGCATATTGGTAAAAGAATGAAGTCTGCATATGCAATGAACCGCTAATAGAGAATATTGTGGTTGATAATCATTATTGATGTTGGTATTAGTTGTAGGACCAAAGATAACAAAGAGCGTGGCTAAATGTGCTAAGGATGTTGTTGCATGAAGCCAACAAATCTATGATCATAAAGTTGGCAAAAGGACTGAGCAACTTTGGTAAGAGGCCAACTGATCGGGTAACATCAGGAGATGTTAATGGTAGCCACGCAGGTAATGATTATTGGTGCCAAATTGCATGAATGTTGAAAGAGGATTTGGTAAGATCCCTTCAACTATGTTTGAGCTATGTTGAGATAGTTTGCATGTGATATTGAATACCGATTGGGACTGTTAACCTACCAAGCTTGGTGAGGTGTGGGTAAGTGAAGGAAATGATCCTTACACCCTATGACTGTTTAGAAGTCTCAATGCATTCATATGAAATTATATTATGTCCTGTGTATGTTGGTTATGTGCTTAATAACCAAAGCAAGTGAGGACTGGTGGTCCTGATTATGATAATGCAATTTATATGAGATAGTCATGCCTCGATCATAATATGCTTGAATGCATAGTACTCATGAAACAATGCAAGGTAGCATTGAGTAGATGTGCATTAAGAGATTTTATATATCTTGTGATGCATTGTATGAATGCATAGGGATGATGCATATGTTATTGCAAAAAATGAATGAAATGACGAATTAATGATAATTCTAGGATCATTTCATGAGTTGTTGTGAATGCAGAATAGCAAGTGCATGAAGAGCCCAATCATGACCGATGGGCTGCTAGAATGTTCTCTGGAAGGACAGAGTTGTATGAATGATATGACTGTGGAATAATGAGTATTTACGATTTATTTAAGTTGCATGGATATGGTGACTATGTCTTGAAATTATATTGTGATAAGGATGCATATATAGAAGTGTAAATATTTGATTGCATTTCAAATGTAACAGCTGAAGGTGTTTGAATTATTAAGCATTATAATTCTGAGATCACCTCAGTAACTGTTGTGGCAACGAAATGATAATATGCATAGATACTCACGACATGTTTGGCTGATTGAAGTTTTAGTTTCCAGTAGGAAGGTCTTACATATAGCTGTGAGGATAAGTCCATAGTAGAGACCGGGATCTACCACATGCAGAAGCCAAAGTTATGAGAAGGTTCTCATGGTTGAGAGCTCTAAGTTCTGTTAGTAAGAACAGTTGTAAATATCAGATTTGTAAATGTTTCGGATTTGAAATTTTACTAATGACTGTTTGGCTTATATGAAAATGTGTCAGGAGGGCATGCTGTAAGTGGATGCTCATGTATGGCAACATGCATAAGACCATAACGGGTAGAGTGGTGTCACTTACAAGAGCCAAACAATATGAGGATAGCCTCATGGATAAGGAAACCAATTTCTGTAGTAGACAGAGTTGCAAATGCACACTGAATTTAATTATTAGTGCCATGGATTGGTTATGGAATAATCGGATTTGAATTGTATTGATTAAATGTTGCTAACTGTTTGGCTGTTTAATAAGTGTGCCAGGAAGACACATTGTAGTAAGACCATGACAGAGGTCCTGCAGAAGCCAAACTTCATGGGAAGGGATTCCATGATTTGAAAATGGGTTCCAGGTGGAATGCCATAAGACATTATTAATGTTTCATCTGCACTGCATGATTGGTAAACAATATGAGTGAGATGGTAAAGGTTATGTCAGTAAGACATATGAAGGATATGTAACATCAAAAGGAATTGGGATGACAAACCGAGGGACTGTCAACTCAGAGAAGGAGCCTCCATTCCTCATTAAAGAAGAGAAATAACATCTGCAAAATGGATAAGTTTTCCATAAACCCTGAATGATATATATATATCTAATTATTAGAGTTAATATGCAGAGCATGTTTTGATTTTATTTCCATCATGAAAGACTGCTTGAAGTATGATTAGGACCTTCATAGTTCACATCAGTAAGGAGTGCACGCCTTTCTGGTGCTGAGTTATGTTAGGGATGCCAATATTGACTACGCCTTAAGGGAATGGACGCATTCCTGGTGTTTCAAGGTTGGATAGTGAATGTTATGAAATATGTTTACAATTCTAGAGCAGCGATACTAATGAGCTTGCTATCCATTTTGTGTGGACAGATTATACATATGAAATTCAGTGCCGCACATTAAAGGGAAAAGTGAAGAAAATAGTACTCAAGAAGACTGTATGAGCAGTGGTAACCCTTGCATAGGGTGAGTGGGCATCATGAGGCCATGATAGCCTGCAGTTAAGAAAGTCACCCAAAGAATTCCTTAATGGAACCGCCGGCTTACATAAGAGAAGAAGTGCCACCCTCGTGTGGGTGAAGAATTGTTATGCGCATTGAGGGATTGTGATACCGTGAATGGCTGATGCAAGCCTAAGGCAGAGTAGTGGAGCCTTGACCTGTAATGGTCGGTGGCGCAGTTACCTTCCATTGGTCGATGACCCAGACGTATGTGCTGGCTCGGCAATGGAGAGGGCCAACCAGGTATGGGACTGGTTGGGCACCACCAAATGCTTGGTAAACCCAGTCGGCGTGAAGGTGTACTGGTAGGGCATTAATTAATTGATGATTTGGAACAGCCTGCGTGCTGGCGAAACATCTTAGTCCGCAGGAGGATCCCAAGGCTTATAAAGTAAAAGCAGGACCCTGTGGACCAGAGAGGAAATGCACAGTACAGAGGAAGCAAGGACCCTGAAAGAACTAAAAGTTGCTTGGTAAATCCGGAAAGCGGCTGGTTGAGCGAGATTATTGATGATTTGGAGCATCCTGCGTGCTGGCCAAACATGCGAGATTATTGATGATTTGGAGCAGCCTGCGTGCTGGCCAAACATGCGAGATTGTTGATGATTTGGAGCAGCCTACGTGCTGGCCAAACATGCGAGATTGTTGATGATTTGGAGCAGCCTGCGTGCTGGCCAAACATGCGAGATTATTGATGATTTGGAGCAGCCTGCGTGCTGGCCAAACATGCGAGATTGTTGATGATTTGGAGAAGCCTGCGTGCTGGCCAAACATGCGAGATTGTTGATGATTTGGAGCAGCCTGCGTGCTGGCCAAACATGCGAGATTGTTGATGATTTGGAGCAGCCTGCGTGCTGGCCAAACATGCGAGATGGTTGATGATTTGGAGCAGCCTGCGTGCTGGCCAAACATGCGAGATGGTTGATGATTTGGAGCAGCCTGCGTGCTGGCCAAACATACAAGGTTATTTGATGTTGTGGAGCAGCCTGCGTGCTGGAAAAACATACAAGACTGTTAGATGTTGAGGGGCAGCCTGCGCGCTGGACAAACACCCAAATCCATAGGCGATTCCAAGGCTTGCAAAGCGAAGAAGGACCCTATGGAATAAAGTGACGACATCTAGTGCAGATAAGTATTTGGTTATTGTGTAATTTCTTGCTTATGAATATACATGTGTATATGATTTGGTTATGGTTTCCTATGAAAATAAACTAAACACGTGAAATAATTCAATGTTTGAGTGTAGGTATTGCTGGAAGCAATGACTATGAAGGCATCTCAAGGATGCGAGTGGACATGTAACCACCCTAAAGAGCTCAACATGAGTAGTAATGAAAGATGGAGCTAGTAGAACGGTGTGAGTTCTAGCAGCCAAGAGTTTGACCAACCAAGTGGAGGAACTCCATGGTTGAAAGATCTGGAATAGACCATAGACACTACGTGTCATAGCCGAGAAGGGCAGGTCAAGCATTCACGTTGAAGTGAAAGAGGACAGGAGCATGAAAACCACAGTGGTGGTGTGGGTTCCAGAACGGAACAAGACTAAGAGGAGAAACTCTTACTGCTCTCTCTCTCTTTCCCTTTTATTGATACATTTATAGAATTAGAAAATTGCTGAATGCATGCATGACTGAAATTAAAAGTGTGTTTATTTGATTAAAGTGAATTGTGAATGCTAATTAATGAATTTCCTATGAATGGATGAACATGAAGGAATTCATGTGTATGTTGGGCAAGCATGAAAAGTGTGGAAGTCTCATGAGTAAAGCATGGACTATCCATGTCAACTGGGGATAAACCATTGACTGATTTTTAAATATTCGGGTTATGCTTGTCCTAACGAGAATTGTAATGATAAATTTCACAGGTGGAAATTGAATCGATTGGTTGCAGCCGGTGCAGGCAAGTGTTGCTAGTGAGCAAAGTGCGGTCAGTTGTTTCCATTGACCATGGCAGCAGACCAAGGGCTATTAGAATTAGCTGTAAGTCTTCTTCAAACAATTGCCAAGACCCAAGAAAATCTTGGAGAGATGCTCAAGATGCAAAAGCAGCAGAACGAGATGAACCACGAGGTCTTGCAGGACACTCTTCGTCTGCAGAAAGAGGTAAAAAGCATTGTGAAAGCAATCAGCAAGGGAGAGAAAAGTGGATCAATGAAGAAGCATTCATCCAATCGTCCGATTAAGAGACGCTACAGGTGGGAAGACTCAAAGGAAATTGAGCATGCAAATATGAAGCAAACAGTGAAGTTTTGGAAGTGTGGAGGGGATCATTGCCTCCGTAACTGCCCAACAAGAAAACCTCAAGAAGGTAGCAGTCGTAAAATTTTCAGACTTATGGATGAGCTGGAAGATCCGAATCAGCGGGAGCATCTCGTGAAGGTCAAAGGACTTGGTCCTGAAAGTTCAAAGTAAATGATAGAATGCAGGGCAGATCTGCAAAGTTTTTGAAGTTTTGGATATATGTAAATTGTATATATATGCCTAAGTCTTGGAACACTGAGGACGGTGTTGTTCTAAGGGGGAGGGGAATGTAATACCCCCAATTCGACCCTTAGGATATATTAGCCTTTAATGTAAATAATGTGTACATGTGATGTATGTTTTCCTAGCGTGGAGCTCAAAGCCAAGGCCCCGCTAGTGAAAGCCAAATTTTATTTAAAGGGCAAGTATTTGATATTTTGATACCATGTGCTCTTAAGCCATGGAAATTGTAATAGGATGTAAATAAACATCAGGCAATATAAAATGTCCAAAGCTGGCTACGGAGGCAACGAATGAGAAGGGGCCATGTGTATCCACTAGGGAGTGGTGAGGGAGCTATGGGAATGAACCATAGGTTGCCATTTGTCTTTATGTGAACCCATTGACTTCCTTTAGGTGACATTAATGCCAATTGTAAGGAAGTGGTTGAGATTTCAGCCCATGACTTTGATGGAGTATGGGCAGCCCTGAAATTCGTATGGGAAGGTATGGGCTATTTTGACTTGTCCCACAAGTCACTCTACATCTTGGGGGTTGCTCCATCCTTATCCCCATTCCATTTGTGGAAGTATGGGACATCTTTCTCCACCCAAAAAAAACGAGCTCCCAGCAATGAGAAAACCAGAAATCGCGACTTGAAGGAAACCCACATTTTGGGAAGCCAAAAACGTCCCGATTTGGTATTGGACAGAAAAATCCAATGGGGGATCCATTGGTAGGAACCTTGGGGCGAATTTGGGAGCAATAGCTACCCCAAAAGCCATGGGAAAACCCAGTTTTTGCAGCTCAGAAAACGAGTGACGGAATTGGGGTTGTTTGTGACAGATTTGTGAGAAATCCGATTGTGGATGTATGAATAGAGGGTGGGATTGCTGAGTCTAGTTTGAAGGGTATGTGGCTCTGGGATTGAGCTCAGTGGACTAGCATCCTCCTCCATCTCCTATTGCATGCTTGAGAAACCCAACCGTGTGTTGGCTTAGCATGGCTGTTTGAGTGAAACCTTGACTGTGAGTGAGCCAACTAGTTCCTCCTTAGTGGATACACAGCCCAGCTCGGGGGTGATCTCTCAGCTGAAAGAATACAGGCTGGACAGAGATCTATGGTTGGGTGGAACGTTGCTCTCACGTATCCAGTCGTTTGGGCCATTATAATTCGAGATAAGTATTCTTGATGTTAATTCTATGCCCTGTAAGCATTTTAAATAATGACTGTTGTTTATATGTTGAATGCATGATGAAACTGTGTGCATATGTATTGTTTAATTCCGCTTTGTTTATATTGAATTGAATCTGCATATAGAAGTTTTTAAAATGTTAGGAATTTATGTGCAAAAATTATTGGGGCTAAGTTTATAAAAGCCTGGTATGTTGTTAATGTTTCCTTCCCTATTCTTCTATGGGGAAGGGGACGCTACATGGAGCACCCCGAAATTGCGGTCTTAGCTGCCGAAAGTGAGTGCTTTCAGTGGTTTACGAAATTTTAAAACATACTCCTTAGCCACCGAAACCTGTCTTCTGAGATTTTTTACAACTGAAGTGCTGACTCAAGAGATCTTTATAGAATATAAGTCCAAAGCTCTTCTAAAAGCCTCTTAGAAAATTTAATGATGCTTCATCTAATGACTTTCTTATCTCCTAATTTGAAAATTTTGTTTTGGGAGACAACACATCCCTTTCCTACAATCGTTTAACAATTGATATAGTCTGGTGTATAACTAGCAACAACTCACACATCAACCTAGCAAGTTGGAACATGATGTTAGTGATGGTGATGCTAACAACATCGGCGTTGATGACAATCATCATCATCACCATCCTGATCATCATCATGATAATCATTGTCATCATTATCACATCATCATCAATAACATAATCATCATCATAAGCATCTTCGTCATCGACAATAATCGTCATCATCATCAAAAGCAACACCAACATCGTTGTCATCATCATCATCATCATCATCAGTGATGATGACGACGATGATGATGATGATGATGTTGATAATGAAATCACCGTCATTGTAATCAATAAGACCATCATCGTAGATTTCAACACTTTATAATTAGATTTAACTATCCCCCTCATAGATAACCAATGAAACCACAAAGGTGTATCCTTTCAAACTTTGACAATCATTTCTACTAAAGTCAAATTTTCTAAAAAAAAATTACATAGTATATGGAATCATTGGGAGGCCATTAATCTGTTCTATCCTAGAGAGTTACATTAATGATGTATCAAATCCTTTCACAAATACACTTATAACCCAACATACTAAGCCGCTTGGACATTTAGATAGAAATTCATTACTTTATAAGGAAACCCCATATCTATAACATACCAACACATAAATTGAAGTTATATGTAAACTCCTAATTTGTAACATCAGTAACAAAAAATTTTAGCCCCCATTTTAAGGCAATATCTAAATTCATGTTATGTAAAATCAATAACCATTACCCACCATACATCAATTCTTATTGGAACAACATGTACTAATCCAAGGGAATTACTTAGGTAATCCTCTACACATTCTTAGGTAATCCTCTAATCACGTCCTTTAATTTTCTATCTCCTTTAATATGCATATACTCTATTCAATTTACTTGTATATTGATTGAGTTTTTTCTGTTCTTATAGTCTATCAGAATGTCAAATAAATATACTTGGGAAGAAAATGATAAGAGGTATGATGAGTTTAAGGAAGCATTGGAGGCAAAGGGTGATGGAAAGTGTTATTGCCCTTGCAATGATTGCAGAGGTTTTCAAACGAGAATAATTTTAAGAACAACAACTGAAAAAAATTGTAAGGAGAAGGGGCATGCTGAAGGGGGGTATGAATATCATCCCTTGGCAAGACGTTATTCATTACATAATGCACTTCTTGTAATAGTACTGATCATGTATTCACAATTTTTTTTATCATTTTAAATATATGTCTTGTATATTATACACTAATGTTATTGCATTGTTTGTAAATATAAAGACAATTCCCACTAAATGTCGACCGCCAAAGAGCTATTTGCCACATAATAATAGAAATACTACTTTATAAGGTGATGAACATGGAGATCAAGATATTGAATATCGCGTTCTTAATGATCCTATGGACGAATATTGCTTTATTGATACAAATGGCGAAGATGAGATAAATAGATTTCTCCAAGACACATTTTCTCCATTGGATGAGGACAACCTCCATGATATTCATGATGTTCCTCTACTCTAGAAGTCCCAAGAACCTTTTTATGAAGGCTCAACAACCAATATTATATCTTCTATATTGTTGTTGGTGAACTTGAAGGTTTTGAATGGTTCATCAAACACTTGTTTCACACATTTCCTAAGGTATGTAAAGTTGACTATTTTCCTCTATTTTTAGTGTTAATTAATTCGTAAATTAGGGATATGCAATATTTATGACGTATATTGTTTACATTTCATTTTTTTTGTCAATGTTGCAGATTGTTGGGTGAATTTCTATTACCATCATCAAATAATTTACCACGCACATGTCGAGAGGTATTCTTGATTATGAAGAAATTGGAACGGAGTATCAAGCTATTGATGCATGTCCTAATGACCATATTATATATTATGGACAATATGCATCAGAAAACAAATGCCCACAATGTGAAATTAGTAGATATCGAACTGATCAAGTAACAAAAGAGTTGCCTTGCAAAGTTCTTCGTTATATTCCCATAATTCCACGTTTCCAACGACTATTCAGGTGCCAAAGTATAACACAGTTTATGGATTACCATGCAAAGAACAGAAGTGAAGATGGTGTTCTTTGAATGCCCGTAGATGGTTCTAAATTGAAGAACATCGAAGAAAAATGACCCATTTTCAAAGATGAACCTCATAATGTTAGACTTTCATTTATAGCTGATGGTTTCAATCCATTTGATGAGCTTCGTTCCACTTACTCAATGTGGCATGTTTTCGTCATAAACAATAACCTACCTCCTTGGATGACGATAAAGAGAGAGCACACAATGTTGGCAATGATTATTCCAGGTATGTTTTTGAAAGTAATTATATTATTTCATTAATTTATTTGTTTACTTGTTGCATGAGAACACCTTTTATATATTGGGACACATAACTAAATAGCAATATTGTATGCTGAATGACCAATTAGGTAAGTACCAAGTTAAAGATATGAATGTTTATATTGATCCTCTTATCGATGAGCTATTGAAGTTATGGGTTGGAATCACTATGTATGGCATATCCAGTCCAATAGGTCAAAACAAATTTCAGTTCCATGGAATACTTGCATGGACAATTCATGACACTCCTGGGTTAACACATTTTTGTGGTATGCAACTTTATGTTGCATGTCATTAAAATTATATGCTTTTAAGGTAAATAACATGCATTTTATTTTTTAAATTAATAATATTTTGATGCTATAACATTAATACATATATCTTGCAGGTCTTCAAACAAAGGGAAAATTTGCATGTCCAATATGTGGTCCTAGGATAAAATCTCGTCGTTCAAGAATTTTAGCAAAGGAGGTGCTTGATGAGCACATGCACTTCGTCGCTAAGAACCATAGGTATCGAACTACCGAGAAAACAAAATTCAATGGTAAAAAAGAGAATGGAAAGAAACCACGAAGAATGACACCTCACCTATGGAAGTTGGAATATAACATAAATCGTCGAGGTATGCAAATTGTATATGTAGCATATATAAACGCGTAATATGTTGATTTTTATATTTTTACTTAATTTTCTCTACCATGGGTGTCATGAATTATTGTTAATGTGTTTTCGTTTATGTTTAATGAATGTCTTTAAGGCATGGATGGGATTCCACGAGGAATTTAGATTTATCCCATACAATTCAGTAGTTTTCCTTACTATGAGCACCTACAAATATCTCATTTGTTCAATACGATGCATATCGGGAAGAATGTAATAGAAATAATATGGCGGATATTAGATGGAAGGTCTGACAAAGATAAGATTGGAAAAAATTATAGTGACATTGCAAAAGCCAATCACGCATTGCAAAGTGTAATTATTTCCAATTCTAAAGATGGGGACTGAAATATTAGTCTTCCATGGTTATTGACAGAGTAGCAAAGCAATGCTATAAAATTGGTAATTCAAAAAATAAGGTTTCCGATGGGGTTTTCATCGAACATACAAAATATATTAACCAAAAAAGGTGATTTTGGCGATGTTAAAACTCATGTCTGGCATACATTCATTAAGGTAATTATTTACGTATATAATTTCCATTTAGTACATCATTTTAGTAATTGTTCTCTCCTATTTGAAAACATTAAATAATGATTTTCTTTTTGCTACAATAAGTTCTACCTCTATCTCTCCCAGATAGTTTTGATGACAAAATAAAACAAGTTATATATGATCTTGGTAAATATACGAGGTAAGTAACAATTTACATGCTTGAAAATGTGTGTTCTCTTTCTCGCATAGCTTATTGACATATTGTGTTTTATAGCTTGGAACTTTATTATATATGCCTCAATCTTGTTGATCACTGTTATTTTCTTGCATATTTTGTAGGTGGCCTTCATCTAAAGAAATCCATAAAGAAGATATTAGGTATTGGAAGAGAGAAATTCCTCATCTAATGTGTGAAATGCAGAAGTATTTATGTCCAACATTTTTCAATGCACATGAACACTATCTCATACACCAAGTTGAGGAGATTGAATTGTGTGGACCTGTAAACTCAAGTTCAATGTGGATGGTGGAAAGGAATTTGAAGTCATTGAAGGATTTTGTTAGACAAAGAGCACGTCCTGTGGGTTCTATGGTGCAGGGATATATGCTATATCAATCCATGGTGTACATTAGTCAGTATCTTCCAAATTTAGCAAAAAAATCAATCTGCCTCGCATTTGGCATGTCGACTCCATCAACAAATTTGAAGGGGAGGTCCTGTTGGGGAAAGGTAGAACGAGGAAAGTGAAAGGTAATTGAATGGTGTAGATTTAATTTATTATACAATTAATTTTTCAATTTATGTAATTTTTATTATTCCATCAATATTTTAAGGTAAAGTTAATTGCCTTTAATGATAGCTAATTTACAATTTTTAATTGTTATTTTTTCATATAGTTGGTCGCGTGTGGGATGCACTACATTTATACATTGCAAACAATCTTGATTGGATGGAGGAATGGATAGAATGATGTACATAATGCTATGGTACCTTATCATGGGAAGGGGTTAGTAAAATGATTAAAATAGTGCATCGTTATCGAGAAGAATATCCCAGTGAACTTATGCAAAGGGAAATTGATTTAGCATGCGGTTTAAAAGATAAAAATGCAAGTATATTTACCCTACTCATTTTTTCCGTTGTTTCCCATTGTATCAAAATATTTCTTTCGTTTATTTCTTCTTATATATTTATTTATCGAGACGGGAATGATGCAGATGATACATCACAATGCTATGTGGTGCAATGGTCGTAAATTTCGCATAAAAAGTTGGATGTCAAGAAGAAAACATTTGATTGTGGGATAACTGCAGTTTTTCAAGTCACTAGTGTTTCCTCTAGAAGTGATAGGCATCCAGAAGTATTTGAAAATAGGTACTATGGTTATTTAGAAGATATAATTGAGTGTGAATTTAATTCCTTTAAAATATTTATGTTTGAGGTCAAATGGTATAGGCTACGAATGAATGAACGTGATCCTGAAATAACTATTATTGAGCATGCCAATGGATTTACCATGGTTAATACAAGGGCACTTGAACCGGGTGTAGATCCTTATGTTCTTCCAATTCAATGTGAGTATGTCTTTTACTCAGAGGTGTCAGGTAAAGTAGGTTGGTCATACATTGTTAGATATGATCCAAGAGGAAGACCGATCAAGTATAATGCAGAGGAAGAAAACAGTGTTGAAGAAGAAGGTGATGTAGATCAGGACTAGTTGGTCGTCGACGTATATGTGTCAGATGAAGAATCCTATCAAGAAGTTGATCATCCAAATTATGTATCATACAATGACGTAGTCATTGATGATATTGACGATGAATATATAACTGAAAATGACGTTGATGTTGATATGAGCGATCTTTTCAATGATGGCGATTCTGAACTAGATGACGATACATATGTTGATTAGGATGAAGAAGAATAAAAATGACATTGTAGCAATGTTGGAATATGGGAGGTATGTGAGAACATATTTTTTCATAATTTATTATGTTTAAATTATTTAGTTATGTATTTTTTATTTAGTATGTTACATTGTCACCATCATCATCATCCTCATCCTCATCATCGTCATCACTAGGGTTTTCATCGTCATCACCATCATATTCATCGTCTTCATCATTGTCATCCTCATCCTCATACTCATCCTCATCCTCATCATCTTCGTCATCATCAACATCATCGTCATCGTCATCATCTTCACCATCATCATCATCATCATCATCATCATCATCATCATCATCATCATCACCATCTTCATCATCATCATCATCATCATCATCATCATTGTTTTCTTCGTCATCACCACCACCATCATCATCATCATATTCATCATCATCATCATCGTCATCATCATCATCATCGTCGTCGTCATCATCATCATCATCATCATCATCATCTTCATCATCATCATATTCATCCCTCATCATCATCATCATCATCATCATCATCATCCTCATCATGATCTTCATCATCATCATCATCATCATCATCATCATCATCATCATCATCATCATCATATCATCATCATCATCATCATCATCATCATCTTCATCATCATCATTATCATCATCGTCGTCGTCATCATCTTCATCCTCATCATCTTCTTCATCGTCATCATCAATAATCATCTTCATCATCGTCATCTTCATCACGTCATATTCATCATCATCATCATCGTTGTTGTCTTCATCACCATCATCTTCATGGTCTTCATCATCATCATCTTCTTCTTCATCATCATCATCATCATCGTCGTCGTCGTCGTCATCTCCATCGTCATAATCATACTCATCATCGTCTTCAACATCATCCTCATCCTCATCATCTTCATCATCATCATTGTCGGCGTCATCACCATCATCATCATCATCATCATCATCATCATCCTCATACTCATCCTCATCCTCATCATCAACCATCAACCATAGGAGTACGAGCTCCTTGATCCACATTCCGAGTATTAATTCCCTATTCTTCATGCTTTAAAAATATCCCATGTCTCTTCACCTAGCCTTCAAAATTCCATATGCATAAGCACACACAACTATCAATTTCAAAACATCTAAACCTTAACACACGTCTACAAGACTACCATCACCTCACAACTATAAGTATCTCAATTCAATATCCTTATCTTGGCACATTAAATCTTAACCTCATCATTCAAATTACATGAAGCATTGGTATCATTCTTACTATAATAGCCCTTCACATTATTCATACTACGTAATCCACTAATCAAACTCGTTAAGAAAGAGAGTTAACTACTTGCATATAGTGATTTCACACCTTGTAATTATGAAAAAGTGCTTGTCTTAATCATTACATAAACTTATCCTAGAGGATTTTCCACAATTTTCATATACTCAAGAAAATTAAAGTTACATCACAAAAACAAGACATAAGATCTTTAGTAATTTTTCTATAATGTACAATCTCGTATTTGTACAATCAAAATATTCTAAGCCCTATTGTTGCATCATGCATGCAATTCTAGTTATTTTCATTAGAGAATTAAGAGTAAGATCTAATAGTCTAATAGAGCATCTAACTCTAGATCAAGTTCAATATTCAATCCTCATTCTAAGCCTTCAAGTGAACACAAATTCATAAACAATATTAACTTAACTATGCCCATGAGATTTCAAGACATAGGTTCTTCAACATAAGAATTACACTTAATTATTAATCACACTCCTAATATGTGTTTCACAACCATATACCATTGTAATGAATGCAACCTTCATGCCTTATTTGCTATGATTTCCACAATCATATAACACTTGTAAGAACCTAAATCAATTTCATCAATAACAGATCAATTGCACACCACCACTCACACGCACACTAAGTCATTTGAGAATCATCCATGTCCAATCATGGGTTATTTAATATATAAATTATGTCCTTATGGACAACTCTTCACCTATACCTCCAAATCCTTATCATTATGCACCTGTGGTATCTATGTTAATTACAAGCATTGGTTTGAACCAAGCAAGATATACCATTGTGTATAGTTCTTGCTACTACACATCTGTTTACGGAAAACATAAGTCAACATTCAAACAAAGCACCCTCAGAAGCTCCTCAATAATTTTGACTTGTCACTGGTATTCTCTTGTTAGCATGCTTACTCAATGACGTTGTATCACACACAAGATAGGGTCAAAATATCCATAGTTGATACTCAAAATATTTAAAATATTTAGTTTTCCCTTTAGACATAGTGTTTAGACATAATTCATAGATAAATAAAAATAAAAATAGATAAATAAAAATAAAAATATATAGAAATAAATATAATATAAATATAAATATAAAAAATTTGCATAAGGGATAAAAAATTTAGACTTACATTGTCATTTTATGTTATTCGATAGATTTCAAGCAAGGATAAACCCGTGTGATGGAAGTTTGAACTAGAGGAGAAGGATATCGCACAAGAAGAGACCACACACTAGAAGAGGAGGAGACCCACATACTTCTACGCCCGGAGGAGACCCACATACTTCTATGCCCAGAGGAAGAGACCACTATGCTTGTTCGCCCGGAGGAGACCCACATACTTCTACACCCAATTCTGTGCCCAGAGGATATCGAGACCACCGGAAAGGAGACCGAGATTTCTTCAGTAAGTTCAAACAACAACCAAAACACTTAATCTTTGAAAATTACTTATCTGTAGAGCACATTGAGCTCTTTTTTTGAGTGTTTGGGGGTTTGGAAGTTCATTGCGTGGACTAGGGTTAGGATATTTTTGCGCGGACTAGGGTTAGCAATACGCCTTATACGGTCAAACAGAACACACAGTGGATGGGAACATTTAGTTTCGGGATACCTTGAGCTGGTTCGATTTTAGGAATCCATGATTTTATTAAATAAAATTGAAAATTGGTATGTGGATGAACACTATGAGTTTAGTTGTGTATATAGGACAATCATGCCACTTCATTTATTACCCAATTTCATTCCAAATAGACTACTCATGAGATAATTTGTGAATCAAACTATTCTCAATGGTTTCAATGTGGCATTAAGTTCTCACAAAAATGGTTGGTTGAATTATCCCATATATATTGGAATGCATGGTCTTGGGAATGCCAATTTTGTTGACTTGGAATATTATGCCATGCATGAACACAAATTTAGGGAGGGGAGGTTTATGAGGCACAATACTAAGGCTATAGTATAAGCACATTGTAAAGAAGTTGAATTTACTTGGACTTATAAACATGAATATTGGAAAGATGAAAATTCATTGGGGGAGCCAAAGCTTACAAAGAGGTACAATACAAGAAATCTCAAACACATAGTTTGAATATTGGAGATGAAGCTAAGAAAAGAGTAGAATTTTGTTTTTTTGACTCAATTCCTATTCATAATTTATTACTCTTAATAAGAAATTCATAATTTATTACTCTTAATTAGAGCTATTTTAAATTTGGGCCATTTCAATATCATAATGAGAGCAAAATATAAAACACAAAGATCCCCACCTATATAGGATCTTGGATTGAAAGAGACTTCAAACAAGATTGAACTCAAGGATGGGTCCATAAGAGGATTTGTGCGACTTATCTATCATAGAGTTCCCACACAACCTTAGAGATCCGAAAAGGCTTCTCAAATTCATTTAAGTAAAGTTTAGGTCCATTGGTAAAGTTTTGTACAATTGGTAAAGGTAGAGATCGCATAAATATGTTTTGATTGTTTGTTGTGTTCATAAAGAGAGTTGTACAACCTAAAATGCATAGGTTTGTGAAAAAAATTATAATATGGGTCCAAAGATGCATGAACTTTGAGATCTACCCAAGTTCACAATACCTAGGAGAGTATCAAACAGAACCAATCCTAGTGTTGGATCCATATGAAAATTTGTGTGAGGAAAATAAACGTGAAGTCCAAATATTTATTTGGCTCATGGAGCCAAGGTATTTTGTTACATACACACCATCTATGCCTCAAGTACGGTGTGGATACTTGGAGAAATTTTGAAATGAAAACATTCAACTACCTAGTAAATGCCACTCCACTTAACACACTTAGAGGCACCCATGTGTCATTGTGAATCACTTTATTGATTCCATCTTGACATGTGGGATTATCCAAATGGTTGGGGAAACTCTTTGCTGTCATGAATGACATCATCATGGATGGGTTGGTGACGAGCTCAAGCTTTGTGTTTCTTGAACTACATAAAATTTAAATAGACTTGACCTTAGAATTAATAATACTCTATTTTTCTTTGAGGTTTGCTTCCCTAAGAAAATTCAACTCCCTATGTTTTAAAATGCCAAGGTCCTTTCAAAGACTCAACACAAGCTTTGATGAAGTTCAATAATTTTTGAGGTCCAATCCTTTATTAACCTTTATTCAAGGAAATGATGCTTCGAATCAATAAATCACTATTTGATAATCCATTATGTCTACATGTTCAAACACATTAAGGTTTCTTTGTTTGATTTTACTTGCACAAGGCTCTCCCCAGGCTAGACACATTATTAAGTTTATTCTATATCCGTTTTAGGGATAGAACTTGAGCTAATTTGTTGCTTTGGGTTTTGTTCCTACACAAGTTTCTCGATAGACTTGACAATTGGATTCATTTGAGGCTCATACAACATATACTGATCATAATGCTCCACATGTAAATTTATCCATTCCATGTCATCCATAGTGAGGAAATTTGGGATTAACCCGAATTACGAATGGGCCTCATTAGAAACAAAAAAGGAATATGTATATGATGATCTGATTTAAAATGAGAATGTATTCCATTTATAACAATGGAAGACTTGGGCCGGCATTAACTAATAATAACTCGGTAGATATGCATGCCTATGTCAACTTAAAACTAACATAGCTAGTAGTATTGGAAAACAATGACACCTCCCCCCACCCTGTAAGAGAAATGTAGGGAGTAAACAAAGAAAATAAAAATGGATCCCGACAACAAGGGTTGAACAGGTACCCATGTACAAACTTTCATAAGTGGAGAAAATGATAAAAACCCATAGTGTTAAAACTTGCAATTAATGTAACATTTACTCCTTCTATACTTGTAACCAATAATCACGTTCTTTGTAATGTTATTCAACCCCCTTCTTATGAAAACATTTACAACTTGTAACTTTTGTATGTAGTTGATAACAATATTCATAAGGGTATGTGATGTTCTAAACCTAGATTATTTATATAATGAAATCAATTTTGCACCTAAATAATTTTTGGATGCAATAAATAATACCCAATTTTAATGATTGTAGGTAACACCAAATAGGTACTTATCGGATCTATCTTCCTCAAGTGAGGAAGATAGAATAGAAGAGGTTGAAAGAGAGATGTCTATTACAAGATCTAACAGGTCAAGATCAACTAGAGGTGAAAAGGTAAGGAGAAAATTTTGTAGACGCATGGAACTTTTTCTTTATGAGGGAAGATCATGTGATTATGATAATGAGAGCATAGGTGACATTGAGTTGCCCCTGAGGTATAGACAACTTGTCAAACGATGACTACCCAAGGAGCTATCCCAAGTGGACACAGATTATTTCCTCAATGGGAGGATTTATCGCATTGCTCCATCGTCTTTACATGGATTGGGGTTAGTTTCCATGGATGGCATAAAGGTCAAATATGGCACTGAAACTGAATTGATGGAGTATGTTGGACCATGCTACAAATACAATTATTGGTTGTTGTTGGTCCAATATACGCGAAGTATGCGTACATACGGAGTGGCAGCAAATTACTTTCAACTACTGGACAACAATCTGAACAAGGGAGCTACTATGTATATTGATGGAAGGCCAAAAGCTTTTAGAAATATAACAAGGTTTATAAATAGTACACGACCAGGGACAACACATAAGCTACCCAATTGCATATTTGAGGGGCGTGAAGGAAATCATGTATTTGTATGTGCAACAAAATCAATAGTTGCAGGTGAAGATTTGTTGATCGACTATGGTTTGAATCGAATAGATGCGGGGGTTGCTATTATGGGGGTAATTTTCTTATACAACATTAAAATCAACCTTTGATCGATGACTTATTATTTTTCTCTTTCAACAAATTTATTTATATTTCGTGCTTTTTATAATATACACATTGTTAATTATATGTCATGATTTTCATTAATCACGTTTAAGAGACATTGTTAAATATGTAATTTTCATTTTTAATATGTCTTAATTATTAAATTGTGGAAGTGTGGTCGTGGCCATATTCCACAAGCTGGCCGTGGAAAGTCACCAATGGTGATGCAAGAGGTAAATGCTAGTTTAATAGTACCTAATAACATCAATGTAATAGTAACCACAATTCATGATTATATTACATTTGTTAACATTTGACCTTTTTATGCTTATGAGCTAAATATTTCAAGATGATATCATTCTTATTGTATTGTGGTAGGGGGCCGATACTCAGAGCACACCTACAACTTCTGCACAGGTAAACGTGACTATCATATTAACAATAATTTTTTTCTTCATTAATCACGTTTATTATACATGGTTCAATTTTTACTTTTCGATATGAATATCACTTTCTTCTTGTATTGTGGCAGGGTGACTGTGGGAAGTCGCCAATGCTATTGCATCAGGTAAATGACAGCGTAATAGTAACTAAACATGATTAAAGTACTTGTTTTTGTTATTATATTCATTTTATTTTTTTACGTGATTTTTTGTAATGATAAAAATAAATTAACTACTTTTATTGACTGACATTCGTAGAGCACACCACATCGGGATGATGATGTGGTCACTGAGGAAGATATATTTTATTCAACCAACCCAATGGAAACTGTGAAGAAGGATTTGAAAAAGTGCAATCAAGAACTTCTTAGACTGATTGTAATCAGACCCGGGTCTGAAGAAATCAAAGCACAAATTGATGACTTGAGGCAAAAGATAGAACAATATGGGGTAAGTGGTATCTTTGAAATTTTTTATGAACTATGACATATATTCATTTATGTTATTTTAGTTTCTTTTTTTTTATATGATCTAATCAATTGAAGTTTTCTTTATGTAGGAATTTTTGGAGATAACACCCGTGCATCGAGAACAGGATACAGAGGTCGATATTGGTAGTAGCGATGGTTCAACACATCGTTAATCTACTGTACCAATGAGGCTATTTTCCTCTCTTGAACAACAATGCAATTTATATTCTACAACCTCACCAGATGTTGGAGGTCAACATGGCCCTTCAACCACCACTACCTCACAGGATGTTAGAGAGGACAGTAGCATCGAATGTGAAAGCTTTTATCCTGGCGCAGTACGTGTGGTTAGCAGGGGATCATTTCCCGTTAGCTTCTTGGTGGAACAAGAATGTTTTCCAATCAAGATACTGGAGATTGCAGGTATTATTTAATTTATTCAGTGTTTTTTTTCATGTAATTCAAAGCCACATACCTCAAATTAGTTTTAATTAATGATCATATTTGTTTTGCAGGAAAATAATGTTTTTTATAAGAACCTGCATGAGAAGGCGTTGGGGATTTTTGGGACCACCATTCATACACTGTGGAATGCCCAAAATGAAAAAATGAAAGATGATTTGAAGAACCACATGGTTAGCTTGTTTGGTGATACCTTCAACAAAAAAGGTGTCACCTCAGCAGCTGGCTTAAATTTGAAATATCCCAAGGCAGATTATATGGACAATTTGCAAATTAACCATAAGTATGAGTGTCCTCCGATGGTTCTGGAGAAGGCATGGAAGGTGCTCATGGATGATGCAAAGGAGAAGGTTGTCACGTCTCTTCTATGCTATTTTTTTGTTTGTTCAAAGTATCTAACCGATCAAACAAATGCGGAAACATAATTACGGGTTGTCACTAAAACCTAATTGATTAGTAATCTGATCGTGTGAGCACTATGCTGCACTATTACTTTTGTCGCTAAACACGCAAGTGTCGACACTTGACATACTTTCATAACTGCGGCAGTACTCATACGTAGACACAATAGTATAGGGCCCACTTCAAAATTACAAACCAAAACAACATAATGACTCTATGCTACAGTAGTTGCGACACTTTCAAATTATAGGCGACATTTATAATTAATACACCACTGTATTAAACTATTAATATATCAATCTCATAAAATACAAGACTTTATAGATTGCATGCTAATTAATATTTAAGAAAATATCAACATAGTTATATGTTATAGCTAAGCTAATAACATATAACCTATGCATTATTATTATTCTAAGCTCTAGGATTAATTCCTAAAACACCTAGGCTTAACTTTTATACCTTAAGTACTTTTGCTAGCTCCATAACGTATCTCAATACAATTAGCATTAATTAAAAAGTAAAACTGATATAACACCTATATGTTCATATAACATATATACTTTGTGATATAATATATATAGTATATGTTATATATGCCCTACACTCCAAGGTTGACATAACGTCGAACCAAGGGCTAACACAACCATAATATAACATTAATAAAAAGGTTGCATTGTAATACATATAATGTATTAACATAACATATATATGGCAACAACTATATAATATAAGTCTGGGTTATGCGCTCTATGGTTGACCTAGGGTCAAACCAAGGTCGATGACAAAACCATAATGTAACATTATCTATGACCATAACGATCACTCCAAACCTTTGGCAATGTCATGATGATTACTTATGTTATAACATCTTAATGTGATGGTTTATAACTATGAAAGTTGATATTATGCACATAACATAATTAATGTGGTGAAAGTGCTTTGACTTGAGCTCTGCCACATAGACTTCAACTGATGAATCAACGTTTTAAACCCTGTTGGGTGTTCCCTCTTGGAATGTGATACTCAACTCTCGGCGACGTGGAGAACACCACTCAGCCAAGAAAATCATGGGCATGCTCAGCTAGTCCAAGCTGGCTCCCACACAGGGTTACCAACCCAAACTCCATGCAATTAAAGCTCTGTCGGTTAAAATAAATGCAACAACGATCCAAACCATTGATTGTGATCTGAGTTGGTTACTTGGGTGATGTGAAGAGCATCAGCACCATTGATTTAGTTTTGGAGGTTGGTGCCCAAATGCTTCGACGTACCAAGCCATTAAGGAATGAATTCCACCGGTTTCAGTGGTCACCACTATCTCGACTGGTACCACGAGACTCACAAAATCCCTGGCCTTGCCGATGGGTTACTCATTTGACACTGCGACGAGGTTCATGGAGCACCTCTTCTCTGAGCAGAGGGCTCATGCCCGAAGTAGGAAGGAAGGTGTTCTTCAGCATGAATACGAGCAACTAGTGAGGCAATTAGAACACGACCACGCAACACAGGTAACACATAATGGTTTTATGCCTTACTACCAGGTTTCTTTGGTTATCTTTCAGTTGTAACCGCAACAATGTCAAATGACACCATCGTGGTTCCTTTGTGCAGGTAGAGAGAAACCATGACTTGGACTACGTGTCCAGCTCAAACCCAAAAAGGTGATCAGTTATAGTGGTTACTGTTTTTACAAATAAACATTTTCACATTCACTTGTTACTGCTCCAACTGATTTCTGTTGTGTTTTTTGGTGAGACATGAACCAAGGATCGGCGAGGGTGTGTTGGGCGTGCCACAGCTGGCACCACGACCTCGGCAAAGGAGAACAGTCTCCAAATGGCCATGTAACATGTCCTTGCTTTGTCCCTCGGGGTTCAACCTCCCAGGTGTTGAGGTGGGTTACTCAAGACTTGGTTCCGGTTTCAGTTTGCAACGTGAAACGTGAAGGCCCTCAGCCTTGTTCGCAGATGTATTCATTTGTAGAATGAATAGTGTGAAGGCTTGCTTTGGCCTGTAGGTAGTTGCACACTTTAATATAATGGAATGTATGCTGCACGCAAAATATTAAATACAAATATTTTGGGTTGACCACGTTAGTGGTTCGCCGGTTCTCAAACTTGGTTTCACATTTCAATTCTCACATGTTGGGACTCTGGTCTGTAAATGAAATACGATAGCTCTGCAAATATTTTTGCTTTGTAAATAATGAATGCATTAAAATGAACTGTATCAAACCAACACGGTTGCTTACACATTGTTGTTTCATAAATACAATTTGCATCCCGTCGTTCCATTTCTGGTTTGAAACAATGAGCAAGGTTATGATAAAATAATTATGAATGCATTCGTTTTTCCGATTTCAAGCTGTTTAAATGCATACCTTGCTATGTAAGTAATCCGATAGGCATTAACAAAATATTAGCCTGCATGCATAGATTTTACAGTTGTTTAAAATGGGCATTTAAGCTGGTAGGAAATCGTGATGTTGTTGTTTGCGTTCAACGCATAGTGTTTAGCTTCGCTAAACACTCGTGGTCAAGTTTCGACCACGCACACTCGGCTCCTGAGCCTAGCCTACTATACAACCACTTTGGCAGGATGGAAGCGAGCCACAATTCTATTGCATCGTAATGGGGTTTTAAGGAAAACCCAGAACAACAAGAATGCTTGCTAATCAGTGGGTTATGCATACTTAGATTTTTGTCTTCAAAATTTACGGTCGCCCACATAAAATAACACTTAGCACTATTTAAAAACAAGTGCCACTATATGCACACTGTGGAAACCATGCCACTGTCTACTAAATCGCAACACTTAGGGTAATATACCCTTGTAGAGAATACATGTGGATGCATAAGGGTTTTGCATGCTGCAACTGTGCTTTCGCACTAACACTTACCCATAATATAACGCCTCGGGAATAAGTTAATGCATCCTGTAAAATACATTTTATTCATTTAGGAATGCGATGGAACCATATCGAGTTCCATTTCCCAAGTTATGCATATATGGAATTAATAATGATAAGGTCGCATTCCATGTTAGAACTGCCTGTAGGTATAAACAGAGTTTGGATACCAAACGAGTTCCATACAGGAAAATAAAATATTATTCATACTTAGGTTAAGAAGAACGCATATAAAATGGTCATGCATTCTAAGATTTAATTATTGTTTACAAAATCAATATCCATACCGAAATTGAAGATGCTATTTATATATCAGTTCATCTAGTATTTATATACTCTGTCAAAATAAATGAAAACCACTTACTGTAGGTTTACCATCATTTAATCGTTGCATTTGCTTTTATCTATGAAATGATATAATAAAAACTTAATCAATGCCATGGATGGACATGTAAACCTCATGGTTTACATGTTTGCCTCTTTTCAACCATTTAACTAAGAACTTATGCTTAGCTAATAGTGAGGATATGATGAGTACAAGAAAATTGTTCTATTAAAATACAAACAACATATCCTTAGGGAAAAATATAAACAATGATCATTTCATGCTTCCTATCATAGGCTTATAAATCACCAGTTACATTACATGTATATATGCTTACTGCATAGAAAATATATAAATCAAACATAGACTATGAAACTGAAAATGTCTCCAATAGATCATAAATATGCATAATACCACAGAGACCTAAAAGTCTACCCATGATCCATAAAAAGGGTTCAATATAATAGCACAGTCAATGTTTAGATCTAATAAAAAATCCATCCAACAGTATATCAGAGTTATTTAATAATAAACCCTAGCAACTATTCCATAAAATTTAACAGATAAATGCAACATATAGACTTATCTGAAATATGAAGGCCAGTGGACCTAGCACAAACCTCCCAGCCTTAGACCAACAAGTTCACCTTACTTTTAGGTCACCCCTGAGTTGAGTTCACAGTCCCCTATGGTTCAGAAGTTAGATTTTATTTACCCTTAACTTGTTACCCAAGTTATTTAGTAAATTTATGTGGCAGCAGGAAACCCAACATCCAACTCAATGCTCCTGAGCTCCAGGATGCTCCAGGGGATTTTAAGCCTCATCCATTAAGAGAATCATTAAAATCACAAGATATTCAGAGTATTTTCTGCAGTGCTCCTGCAAGCTTGGGGTAGTGCTCCTACATGAACACAACCAAGTTTCCAAGCTATACCCAACTGTTCTGATTCCTCTTAATCTGGTCCAGTTTGTGATCCAAAACTGTCCCCCTTTATTTATCTTCATTTACTCTGGTTTTTGTTCTTTCCAACTCCCATTTCTCTTGTGTGATAATGATCATGAGAAAGTTCAGAATTTTGATAATGGTTCAGAATGAAGTGTTTGAATGAGTTTCACTTTTTATACTCTTAGGTGTGAAATCTCTCATTTAGTTATTTCTTTATTTCATTATTCTCTCAAATATTTTCTTTAGGGTTTTCCATTTTCTCCAATAATAATTTCTCATTATTATTTTAATTTTTTTTCCCTCCAACCCATAGGGGACTGTGACTCCCATATCATTAATGTGCTGGTCCACATGGTCATTAGAAATCAATTTCTCAAATTTCTAATGTCATCTAAGTAAACTGAAATAATACTTAGCAAAATATCAAAGGGGTTAAAGTCTAGCATTTGGGGTATTACAAAGGCTTTGAGAAAACAAGGAAAGACTCGTCCAATCGGTTCAAGAAGGTATAACACATATCATATTTTCAATGAAAAATGTTCAATTTTTTTCAAACTTTTAAATATATTTAAGTTGCGATATCTAACATATTTGCAACCTTTCATAGGCTCCCCGACACCTCTAAATCAACAAAGGAAAGAGTAGAAAAACATGGGCATCACAAACTGGGCCAAGGTGGATATCAGAAGCTAAGGGCACAAATTGTAAGAATCAAACGATCATTTTTTGTAGCCAAAATTTTTCTAACTGTAGCGAACAATTAATTGATTTATCACAAGCACTTGACATGGTGTTATGCATTGTAGGGAAATGCTTTTCAAGAGGCAGCCACTAAAGAAGACTTGAAGCTCGGCTTTAAGTACAGTTTTTAACATGTGCTGGAACATCGAAAAAGCTTGGGGAAAACCCCAATTTCCCCATTGATGCACGCAGAGGTAAATAAAATCAGTAAGTCCATCATTATAATGTACTTGTGTAATCTATTCATGAATGATTACATCGAAAAATGAATGTCTTTTTTTGTTTTCAGGGTGAGACCAACAAAAGTAGAAAGGGTAGCGGTACCAAACCAGTACCATGCGATGGTGGGGAGTTGTCTAGCCATTTAGGTATGTATGCTATAAAACATAAGTATTTAATATGATTTTAAATACATAATTGATGACGTGTACTAATTAATATTTTTATGTGAATGGTAGAGCATGTACCTTCTAATGCTCAACCGATAAAGGAACAAATGGAAGAACCAATGAACAATCCAGTTGACTCAGCCAATCAACCAACAGGTAAAGATCATTGTAATGATATTGGAAATAATGAAATACGTATCTCAATAATAATTGTGCATATATATATATATATATATATATATATATATATATATATATATATATATATATATATAACTGCCTTGGTTCTTGTAGATGATGCCCCTCTCCATCGACCTCCACAACCTGCTAATCGACGTACCAAAAGTATGGTATGGGAGGGAATGCCCACACAATCAATAGAAAGAGAGGGCACAACAAATACAACGGGTCAAGACACCAAAGATGAAGTCCCCCTCTTTGAATTTCTTAGAAAAAAACCAAAAAATAAAAATAACTAGTTGTAAACATTTAAGATCTGTATGTTACTGAGCGAAGGCATGAAATATATACAGTTTTGTTACAAGTGTCTTGATCTAGTCGGCGCATGGTCATATTTTAGAATTGAGGTTTCACATGTGTATGTTATTTCTTAGTTCATATTTCTGAATAGGTGTGACATATTTCAAGGACTATGGTTATCCTCAAGGGACTAGCCACCCCTTCCTGAGTTAACCCGAGGAATATGAGATGACCATGTCGTTTATAATTGGTTTAGATCTAATATACTTGTGTTATTTTTATTTCAGCATTGTTGGCTTTCATTAACAACTTAGATCTAATATATATTGATACCGTTATTACTTTTTTTTCCAGTACTTTAATGATTTCTATAGCTCTATGTTTGATAGTACTGTCCTGATTAGAACAATTAATATAACTATGTTTGTGCTTTTTGAAATTTATATGCAAAATGTTTGTTCACTTTGTTGCATAGATTATTTTTGAATGTGTGTGACATCTTCTGAGGACTATGGTTATCCTCAAGGGGATGGCCACCCCTTGCTGAGTTAACCTGAGGAAGATGAGATAACCACGTGAGCTTCCTTATCCAGTGATGATGATTATGAGCTTCCACTCTTTGCATGAGACACATGAGACAAATGACCACATACAGTTGAGAAGGCAGGGTAACCTACCTTGACGTTGACTTGATGTGCATGAGCCTAGTATGACGTCGCGTTTCCTTGTTATGTTACGTTGACTTGCATGTTTACTTGTATGCGATGTTTAGCCTTGTGGTGACTCGTGATTGACCCTTGCATGGTAACGTTGAGCTATACAACCCTTAAATGTTGACGTCCAACTTGTTAATGACTAGCGTGACCCCTTAGGATTGTTGTCCACCCTTGCATTGACCTTAAGAGACCTCCTTAGGTTCCATCCACCATAGTGCTACCTTATATGACTTTCTTGGAGTACTTTGTTGTCGTTTTTTATTGTGTTTTGGTCGTACTATTTTGCTGCTATTGTTTTTTATTTGTGAGGGTTGGATGATCTATTTTAGGGTCTTTTCAAGTTATGGGTTCTCTCCTTTCACAGGTATGTTGGTCTAGCCGAGTCTCATGCAAGTAACCTAACTCTAAGAGGTTGAATTCTGAGGATAAGGGAGATCTTCTCCAACATCTGATGTTGAGTTTATAATTGGTTCAAATATGATATATATTGCTACTATTATATATAGATTTCTATTGTTATTACTCTAATTTATGATGAGCTTAGTCTGATAAAATTAATGCTTGGAGTTCTCGGACATTTGCATTGATGTGTTGCAAAATTATTCTCGAGACCAAGAGAAGCTCATTTAGGTATTCCCCTTTATAATTTCAAGAGGCTGGCACATGTCTAATTATTATTTAGTCATACAACCTTTTATTCTCTCTGAAAAATGCAATGTCATACATGTTTAGTTATTATCCAATCATATAACCTGTTATTCTCTTTGAAAAATGTAGGTTTTAAGGTTGTCACCTCCATGATCCACAAGGCATTCCCATCTCTTCATTTTGGATACTTTTAGAATGCTTATATACTTACCTTCATTTCTTGATGCTAAATTGCAACATGTTGGATACTTTCAGGTTGGTTATGTATTCACCTTCATTTTTTAGTATCATGTGCTTCAAACCAAGGTAGTATTTTTCCCATTATTTTGGCTTTGGATTACTCGTTTCAGCTCTTTGTAATGTGCTTTTTTCTTGCTTTGGATAGCTAGAGATATTTAGTTTTGTAAGGGTACGAATTTAACAAGGTTTTATAAAATGATTTTTTTTTTTACATAGGGATTGCCACAAATGAATGATTTAGGGTCTACTCTGCTAGCCAACCTTTCACATGATTTCAATCTCTTTTTTCTATACCTATGAGTCTGAAATGATATACTACCAGCCTAGATCCAAATCCTAGGCTCTATCAAATGCCGAGATGGATCAAATCTCTCGAGGTGCAAACCTCTCCTTGAATAGCTCTTTGAGTGCAATACTTGAGCCACCTAATCCTAAGCTCTAAAGTCTCTAGTTTAAGTCTCATATTTACTTTTTACTTTGTGTTATTCTTTTTTGTTTATGGCCGACACAATATTTATTACTTTTTACTTTACATATTATTATTTTTTGTTTACTTTGTATTATTTTGTTACTTTTGTTACTGGACAACAATCTAAAGTCTCATATTTACTTTTTACTTTGTATTATTCTTTTTTGTTTATGACGGACATAATATTTACCACCTAATCCTAAGCTCTAAAGTCTCTAGTTTAAGTCTCATATTTACTTTTTACTTTGTATTATTCTTTTTTGTTTATGGCCGACATAATATTTATTACTTTTTACTTTGTATTATTCTCTTTTTGTTTACTTTGTATTATTTTGTTACTCGACAAACACTCGACTCACAAGATCTCCCCCATATTGGGTTGTAGAGTGCCTCTCAGCGCAACAATAGACTAATATGTTTTCTTCAAATTCCCATAAGTCATATTCAATTTCAACTCTTTTGGAGGAAGTTAGGTCTAAGATACCAAAACCTAATGTGTTTCAAGTTCCTTTTAGTTTAGCAACATTGTACAAAATGTCACTTGTCTAATATTTTCCTAATAGGTCTAACATTTGGACTATAAATAATGAACTCTTTATTCGATCCATTCCCACAATTCAAACTCAATTTTGACCTTGCAATATTCAAGTTAGTAGTACTTGGTATTCATGGAACACACATAGTCCATGACATTGTTACTGATATAGTCTCTCTGAGCAACCAGGAAGTCTCTTTTGATGGCTTCCAAGTTCATTTTTTGGATAGTTGAAGTTGCACAATGTTTTTTTTGCCATGAACTAGAGATAATGAAAGGGTGTAGATGTCAAATGTTTCATTACATAATGAAATTACTTATTAGTTTATGAGAAGCAAAGCCACTAGGTCCAATTTTGTAACTGCACCAATCTGGACCACATTTACTTCTAGGATCCTTTCGGATAAATCTATAAATACATTTTCTCTCTCAATTTTTTGAAAATTGTAATTTGAGGAATCACCATATTATAAAATGTAAAAAATAGTTTCACCTATTTTCTAAGGTTTAGAATAGGCCCAAGAAAATAGATGATCCAAAAACCCTAATTCTGCAACCCTTAGGGCAATGCCACTCACTAACAATCTTTGGATTAACTACAAAGAAAGGTGATTAGAAGCCTTTGTTCCACGATTATAAAAGTTTAGGGATGCCACCAATCAAATAGCCTTGGATTAGTTGTTGAAAATAAGTAAAGAAGATGAATCCCTAGTTCTGTAGTAACAAAAAAGCATTGATGCTACCAGCTAAAAGCTTCAGATTACTACTGCAAAAATAAGAAAAAACTATCCTTTGAAAAAACATCTCTACAGTAACAAAACAGTAGTGATGCCATTTTCCCAAAATCCCAGATTTGCTACTAAAAAAATTCCTGAAATAAATCAACAGGAAACCCTAATGCATAACATTCCAATCCTGTGCAAGATGATGGCATAAATAGCCTTAATAAGACATCCTTTATGAGAATCAAAGCCACTAGGTCCAATGTTGTAATTGCACCAATCTGGACCACATTTGCTTCTAGGATCCTTTTGGATAAATCGATAAATACATTTTCTCTCTCAATTTTTTGAAACCTGTAATTTGAGGAATCCCCAAATCCTAAAATGTAAAAAATAGTTGCACTTAATCCGCATTGGCTTTTGTGGTAATTTTATGACAAAAATAACATCTATCAAAATGGAGATATGCTTCCTTGACAAGCAACCCATCACTCTTGATAATAAAATTTACTTGGACCTATAGTTTTGAATAATGTGGGACCTGGGTACCTCTTTAATAATAAAGGAGTAGGAGTGACTCATGATAACTTGGAATTATCCTCCAAAAGATCACTGCTACTAGACTGACTTCTTTTATTTTCTAGGGCACTCTGTTTTTCCAGTATGACTACTTTTGCTCCCCATTTACTATTGTATCCATATTCTAGAGTTGTGATGTGTTTTCCCTTGTACTTGTTTCTATGTTAATAAAATAAACAATAGTTACTTTATCTATCCTTGTGTCGATATTATACAATTCTCTAATTCATCTCTACATTACTAGATAGTAGGGTTGGAATTTGTATTTGAGTTTTCCTGTCATACAATTTTTTTTGACGTTTTTGTTCTCATAGTTCCCTTCCACCCATACTACAGTTCAACACTTGAAAATCACCACCTTTTTACTGTAATAAATTTTTTAAATGAGTATACTATGTTTTTGGCTTTTTTATCTACCTATTCCAATTATATCAAATATAAAGAAAACAACTAATCCAAATGTACTAATCCCATACATTTTAAATATCATCCATTACATAGCATGATTTGTAGACCAATATCCCAAGTTATGGCTAAGGATGACACATCTTTGTTTCCATAAAATGCATACTTCATTCTACATTTTGCATGCATATATATGTATTTCTCCTCTTAGAAAATCTAAACTTCCACCAGTCATGCCCACAAAAGTCCCCTCCTCTAGATGAATAGTACCTTCTTTTAATGATGAAGAGGTATCAATATTAGTTAATAGTTATAGGTGTTGCAGAATGGTCAATCTTTTTCAATCCCTCAACTTCAATTTGCCTTTTCAATACAACACCCTTCAAAGTATGTAGGTAGATGAGCTTCGATATACCCACAGGAAATCACTCCAAATGAATGACACAATGACAACGAGTTCTTCATCTTGAATCTTGATCCGCCGCAGGCATTCATATATTGTGTCATCAACAATGGCGTAACACCTCCATTTACATAGGAATTTGGTTATGCAACTAGAATTTGGTTCAACATTTAGCAGAATGTTCATCTATAGATTATATGGGATCATTGACTATGGTTTTTAATGGGGTACTTGAAAAAAAATGTAAGGATGATTAAGGATATGTTTGTGAGTGATTTTTGTTGTGTAATATTTGAAGGAGGCTTGACTGTGGTTAGGAGTGTGAATAATTATGTTGTTTGGGGTTTGTATGCTACTGCATGTTTTTGTGAAGCCATGATAAGTGTAGCTATGAGTGTGAAACATTAGCTAGTAGGGGTTATGTGTCTTCTTGCATGTTGTGTAATTACAAGTTCATTCTTTTGTAACAAGCAGAATTCTAAGAATTTTTTGTATCACAAGTATGCATATCCATCATGGGACATATCTCATGCTACAGTCCATCTCAAACCATCCATGGGTTATACCTACACCATGTACCCCAAATATCATGAAGCATCCTAAATATGGTGTAAACACTTTTGGTGTAACTCAACATTCTAACATACAACGTGTCATACCATATTTAGGGATCAGGTTGTTTCTAAGGTCTAGAACCAGAGGACCACAAACTAGAAATGCAAGACCTATCTCAAGATTTGATTTATCAACTCCGCAAGGGTTTTTCTTGTGAAGGGTTTTACAATAAGATGAACTTGTTATTGTAAAAAATTTGTGTAATTTTTAATGTATAGAAGTTGAATTATACCATGTTAAGAATTATACCCTTATTCAAATGCCCTCCGACCATTTTTATTCTTTTTAAACTCATACATCATTGCTATAACGACGACAATTGCGGGCATATTTCGTCGCTATAGCCATATAACTATCGTTATAGCGACGGAACTGTTGAGCCCAGAATTGGCCCTTTTTAGTCCTCATTATTCATCTTTCCTGTCCCTGTCCTACACTATTTATCATGGCAATCAAACCTATTGTTCTTACCTTATTCCCCAAATTACCAAGGTATGGCTGATTATTGTTTTATTTTATTAATGCTTATGATGGTGATAATTAAAGATGTGCATCTCTCAAATTGTGCTAACATGTTGCGATTTATGAAGGTAGTTGAGACAAATGGATTGCAGGAAGATCGGGGCTGAACAAGTCATAAAGAAAGGGATGTTCGTTCCTTGTAGAAGGTTCCTTGGGGCTCGAATCATCAATCAAGGCACAGTCGTGACAGGGCAGCTGTAACAGAATTTGCTATCTTAAGTATGTTGCTGCTCGAGTCTAGCTGTGAGCTGGAAGGACCGCCACTCCTGGGGAAATTAATAACTCTCTCATATTTGGATATTTCTGTTCTGCCACGCATTGTAACAGCTAGATTATTTAGGGTGCCTGAAGATCAGAGATATTCATGGCTGCCCAATTATGGGATTAGATGTTACAATTTGTATGTATAAATAGGGTGAGTTGCCTCGACTCAGGGGTTGAACATCAAACAATTAATTCATTTTGTATTAGTAGCCAAGCCAAACTGTGTACTCATTCTTCTGTTAATATAAGGGGTTACTTCTGAGTTAAAGGGGGTTGTTCAACCAGCGTCTCTGTGTGAAGACTGGGCCCGTCTTCCACAGAGATTGCTGAGTTAAAATAGGATTTTATCTTTCTTGTTGTGTGATGCTTTGTTCTTTCCTTTGTACGCAGCAGCAATATTTATTGTGTGGGTTTTTTAGTAAAAGATTACATTTCTGTGAGATTGGTGAATGGTATAGAATAACAGTCGACTGAGTCAGGGTTACTTTATGCATTTCAATTTCTGTTCACACTGCCGTGTTCATCTTACAGCTGAGACGTGATCCCAGGAGCTCTTACAATTTAGCTTTCCTGTTATGTGTTGATTGATTTCCATTCTGCAATTCAGTTTCTTAGAACAGTTGCTTCAATCTCTTTCATTTGAAATTCTAGAGTAATGTTCAGTTTATGCTTTATGATTCCCAGCTTGGTTAGATCAGACAAGTGATTGTTTTAGAATGCGAATGAGATTTCCTTTTGCAATTGTTGATTAGATCTGATACCATTTCTTATTGATGCATAATAGAAAAGAATTGTAGTATAGCAGTTAGAAGGAAATTGGGATTGCATAGATTCTTGAGATGAACATGGATGATAGAAGATAAAAGTATTCACTTCTAATGGTTTTGTGTTTAAGCATATATTGTGCACTTATCCTTTGAAATAAAAAGACTTTCTCGGGTTGACAATAAATTTCATATGCTCTGTGTGTTTGGTAGTAATTTATCTGCATATAGAGTGCTTGCCATTTTGGCGCCATTGCCGGGGAAGGATAAAAATTAAACACTAGTCATTAGTTGCATCTGATAATCGCTTTTAGACAGTCTTTTTGTTTGTTTTTGAATGATCTGCTTCGCATGAATACGAGGAGGGTAAAATGCGATTACCTCCCAACCCCCAAAACCCCACAAATTACTAACAGTGCAGGTGGTTCGGGTCGTGGTCGAGGTCCACCGTTGGGTAGAAGAACATTCATCGACGACCTTGTTGACAAAACTGATTCAGCTATCAGGGCTCGTCAACAGGAGACTCCTATTAGAAGAGGCCCTGCTGATCCTGGAGCGCCAGCATCAGGATCCACAGTGGAAGATACAGGAGCAGCTGTGATTCCTGCATATACCCCTGCTAAAGAAGGAACGGCTGATTCAGCTGTTACAATTGAAGAATACGCAGCTGTTACAACTGAAGAATACGCAGCTGTTACAACTGAGGTAAGGAACGTAGGAACGAACGAAGAAGAGGATATAGAAGAAAAGATGAATAACAGACATGAGAACGAAGAGGAAGAAGCAGTGGTACAATACCATCATGAAAATGATTCCCTGCCAGAAGAAACTATGGCTACATTGCAATTCCCAGTACAACAGCTAGAAGGGACAGCTCGTATGAAAAACATATCACCGTCTGTGTTACCTCGCTTCCATGGCAGGGCGGCAGAAGATCCGGACGAATTCCTTTTTGAATTCGATATCCTCTGTCGCAGCTATGATTATGTCACAGATGCCCAAAAGTTGAAGCTTTTTCCTGCCACCCTGAAGGACAATGCATTACGATGGTTCATGAGCCTTGGGGGAGGAACTGTTGCTAATTGGAATAAGATGAAGCAAGTGTTCCTGGAAAAATATCAAGAATATTGCAACACCAGGGACAAAAGGGAGGAGTTATTCAAGATGGTACAGAAGGAGGATGAAAGTTTGGAGGATTTTGTAGAGAGGCTGCTGTACAATGTGCAGAGAGTTGGGCAGACGAACATGGGACTAGATGTGCTCAAGATAATCCTGCTTCGAGGGATCAGGGACGATTGTTTAGACATGTTAAATTTACTAGGAAAGGGAGATATCTCTAAAGAACCTTTTGAGACAATTGTGGAATTATGTAAGAGATACTCCAGGGGATCTTCTAGGCATAACAAGTAGAATAAACAAGATAAGCTGGAACGTGATGTCTTTGACAGAACTCAGAAGTCATCCAATGGGGGAGCTACACGTGCGGAGATAGGAAATCTTCTTGAAAATTTTAAAACATAAATGATGAGCTCTATCTCTTCAGAGATTGATGTCTTGAAGGCCAAGCAAAGACAGGCAGTGGAGGATCTCACACTAGGTGTGTTCTGTCCCCGATGTAGAAAGACTCATCCACTGAAAGAATGCCCTCTTGACAAAATACAAGTGTGTTAGTTGTGCGAGCTGAACCATGATATGAAAGAATGTCCCACATTGCCCCAAGTGAAGGCTGTTCTGCAGGCATCAACTCCAGAAGTGGATTCGGCCTACTTCATTGCACATAAGAAACCCTGGCAGCCTCAAAATCAAGGTATGTCTCCCGATTCATTTCCATTTTTGAATAATTTGAATAATTGGAATACTAATATGCAAAATGTGAATACACAATTCCCTTCAAATTATGCTCAGTGGAATTCTCCTCAACCTGCGATGCAAGGTTATAATTCATGGAGTCCTTGGACACAGCCACCACATCAACCTACGTCATGGTCTCGTGGATGGAGGAACTTCCATCCTGGGAACCAGTTTCCTCAACCACCTCCACCTCAACAGTTACCATACTCTCCTCCATATCCTCAATTTCATCAATATCCTCAATACCCACCTCAGCAGTTGCAGCTGCAGTTGCAAAATAATCCTATTCCTAATATACCAATACGGCCTCAGCTGCCTGCCCAACCTAACCCTAACCCAAACAATAAAATAGTCCACCAATTGGAGGCTCTCAATATGCCGGCCTACTCTCTCTCCCCTGTACCTTGTAATGATATTTGCCTACGGTCTGGGAAGATAATAGAACGTGTAATTTCAGAAAATATTCCACCGTCTGAGCATGACAAGGAAGAGAGTTCCCAGCATCCATTTGATCCGGTTCCTATCACTGAAGGTGCTGAGCATCCATCAGATGGGACGGCTAAAACATTAAACGATAAATCAGATAATACGCAGCCTACCCAGCTGGTAAGGCAACCACCATACCCTGAGAGACTGATGCTGCCAAAAATAGGGGGGCAACCTCAGTTCAATCTCTTAGGAGAATTGAAGAACCTTTATGTTAAGATCCCCCTTTTGCAAGCTCTTCAAGATGTACCTATTTATGCTAGAACTATTCGGGACCTGTGCACTAAAAGACCGGGAAGGAAGCCCAGAGATCCTCCTACTGTTCATGTCATAGGGAATTTATCTGCTTTAATGACCGGAAAAACCCCTATAACCAAGTATGATGACCTTGGCAATCCTACTGTCACTGTACACATAGGACAAACGCAGATACCCAACGTACTAGTAGATTTAGGAGCAGCGATCAATGTTATAACAATGGAGACTGTAAAAAAGATCGGATTCACCAATATTAGACCAACCCCTACCATTTTAGAATTGGCAGACAGATCCACCATCAGACCCGAAGGGATTTTGGACGACCTTGTCATTTCAGTAGATTCATGGGAATACCCTGCCGACTTTCTGGTATTACAACCAAAATCACAGCTGGGGGGACACCCATTGATCTTGGGGAGGCCTTGGTTGGCTACAGCTGATGCTTGCATCAGCTGTCGATCGGGATCTATGACTATATCTGATGGTATGGAAACCAAAAACCTCACCCTGTATCCTCCAGCACGGCCGAGTCTAGAAACTGAAACTTCCCTTTGGATAGAACAGGAAGAGGAGGATGTTCAACCATTACTAACAATAGGGAAGGCACTAACCTTCAAAAACGAAACAGAAGACGATGCCATCAATAATTTCATTAGCGAACCTGCTTCAGTAGATAAAGAAGTTTATCAACTCCTGAGCAGTACCCTTGGTAAGGAAGAACAAGAACAGCTTACGGAGGAAGCGCTAGTCAATGACACAAACAAAATCCCAGTTTTGAAAAACTCGAGAAGCATTCCTATTGAGGTAGAGCCTGGAAGAACTTTGAACATCAACCCTGGTCTCTCCTCAGAAGAACAGATGCGCCTAACCAATCTCTTGAAGGAACGTAAGGGGGCATTCGACTGGGAGTATACAGACATGAAGGGTATTCCTTCCAGTCTGTGCACTCATCATATTTATATTAAAAACGACTCCCGGCCTGTATGTCAACCCCAACGACGCATGAACCCCAATTTGAGGGATATAGTGAAGGAGGAAATCCAGAAACTTTTGGAAGCAGGATTTATCTATCCTATTTCAGATAGTGAGTGGGTTTCCCCACTTGTAATTGTGCCCAAGAAAAATGGTAAATGGAGAGTCTGTGTCGATTATAGGGAGCTGAACAAAGCTACACAAAAGGATCATTTTCCTCTACCCTTTATTGACCAAGTACTTGATACCCTATCAGGGAAGAAGTTCTTCTCCTTCTTGGATGGGTTCAGTGGGTACAATCAAATTCAGATTGCTCCATAGGATTAGGATAAGACCACCTTCACTTTCCCCTGGGGAACGTTTTCCTACAGGGTGCTTCCCTTTGGCTTGTGCAATGCACCTGCAACGTTCCAAAGAGCTGTGATTGGCATATTTTCTGAATTGGTTAATGATAGTATGGAAGTCTTTATGGATGATTTTACTCCCTATGGCAAGGATTTTGAGGAAGCACTGGAAAATTTAAAGAAAGTTTTAATTCGCTGTGAACAGGCTCACCTCTCACTAAGCACTGAAAAATGCCATATGATGATGAGTGAGGGGGTGGTATTAGGACATTTCATCTCTACCGATGGTATTCAAGTGGATCCTTCAAAAATTAAGGTGATAAAAAATATACCAACTCCTTCAACTCAGAAAGAGGTGTGAATTTTTCTGGGACATGCTGGATATTACAGGAGATTTATAGAAAACTTCTCCAAACTTGCTTCTCCTTTGTTTTCATTGTTAATGAAGGACGCACAGTTTGTGTGGAGTACAGCATGACAGACAGCATTTGATAAGCTTAAAGAGAAGTTGTCCACAGCCCCTATTTTAAGAGGACCTAATTGGACCATACCTTTTCACATTTCTTCAGATGCTTCTGATACTGCCATTGGAGCAGTACTAGGACAGCAGGATGGTCAAGTACCTTATGCTATTTATTATGCTAGTAAAAACTTAGCCCCTGCTGAACTAAATTATACTGTTACTGAAAAAGAATTCCTTGCTATTGTTTATTCTATTAATAAGTGTCGGCATTACATTACTGGGTATCCTACATTTGTGCATACTGACCACTCTGCCATTAAGTATTTAATGAACAAACCTGTCACTAATGCCAGAGTAACCAGGTGGATTTTATTATTACAGGAATTTGATATTACTATTATAGATAAACCTGGAAAAGAAAATGTTGTTGCTGATTTTTTATCACGATTTACTAACAGTGATGACAGTTCACCTGTTGAAGATGCTTTCCCGGATGAACATTTATTCGCACTCTCAGCTCATTCACCCTGGTATGCAGACGTTGCTAGTTATTTGGTTGCAGGAAAACTTCCGCCACATATGTCTAAACGAGAGAAAAGAAAAATTATTCAGCAAAGTGCCAGGTATTGTTGGCTCAAGGGCCATCTCTTTTACACAGGACCTGATCTTGAGATTAGAAGATGCGTAAGGAAAGATGAGATCTTTCATATACTGAAGGCCTGTCATGATGAACCTTGCGGAGGACACTTTGCAGACAAAAGAACAGGGCATAAGGCGTTGCGGATGGGCTATTATTGGCCGACACTGTTCAGAGATGCTAAAAGATATGTTCAATCCTGTGACAGCTGCCAAAGGATGGGCCAACCTAATAAGACAGACTAGATGCCTTTACAGCCCCAAGTGGTACTAGAACCGTTTGATAGATGGGAATTGGACTTTGTTGGTCCTATCAACCCTCCTTCCAGACAGAAGGTTTACATTTTGGTGTGTACAGATTACATGACCAAGTGGGTAGAAGCTGTAGCTTTGGCTAAGGCTAATGACCAGGCGGTGATTGATTTTCTATACAGTGAAGTTTTTACCCGCTTTGGGGTACCAAAGGAAGTAGTTACCGATGGGGGACCGCAATTCATCTCACACCAATTTGAATCCTTGCTCCGGAGGTATCATGTGCAGCACAGGATAGCTTCACCTTATCATCCCCAGGCCAATGGTCAGGTGGAAAGTACTAATAAAGTTATTGAAGCAATTCTTACTAAAACAGTTAAAATCCATCGAAGGGATTGGGCTGACAGGCTTCCAGAAGCACTATGGGCATATCGCACAACTTGGCGCAACACCACGGGGTTTTCTCCCTATGATCTAGTGTATGGAAAGAGTGCCATCTTTCCAATTGAATTTGAGATCAAGACCCTGAAAACAACCATTGAAATGAATCTGGATGTAACAGAAGCCCAGAAAAGAAGATTGAATCAATTAAATGAATTGGATGAGAAACGGTTAGCTGCAGTAGACCAGACTGTGCTGCTTCAGCAATAGAGATCTAACTGGCATGACCGATTCATCAAAAAGAAAATCTTCCGTGAAGGAGACTAGGCACTATTATACGACTCCAGATTCAAGAAGGATTTTAAAGGAAAATTACGCACAAGATGGCTGGGTCCATATTTGGTTGACAGGGTATTTGACAACGGCACTGTTCGCCTGGTGACCATTGATGAAAACCATATACCATTACTTGCTAACGGCCACAGACTGCGACTGTATCGTAAGCCCATTTCGAAAGATGCATTCATTTCACAGATTGCTGCCGATCCAGACTATCAATTGGCACCAGAGCAGGAACTTTTCTCTACCCTTGCCAAACCTTAAACTAAAAATTGTATTTGCTGTACATAAATAATTTCTTGCTGTAGCGTATAGTTGTTGTTTTTTTTTTTCTTTTTCTCTTTGCATTTGATCTCTTTGCTTGCTGTCATCTTTCAAAAAATTTCAGGGAGGCGCCAGGAGAACAACCAGTTTGGGCTCGTTAGACGGAAATTTCCCTGTGCCGTCCTTGCTTTTTAAAAAAAAAAAAAAAATTCCGACAGCTGCAACATATTTTCCGGCAGCTGCGACATATTTTCCGGCAGCTGTATATCCTTTTCCGGCAACCACATTATCCTTTTCCCTAGCAGCCGCAAAATCCCTTTTCCCGCTTGCCGTCGATCTTTTCCGGCGGCTGCAACATCGGCGGCAACATCGTCGGCGGCTGCAACATTGGCAGCTGCAACCCCAGTCCCCATGGCTGCCACCTCATCTTCCCCGCGGCTGCCACCTCATCTTCCCCGCGGCTGCCACCTCATCTTCCCCACGGTTGCCACCTCATTCACCAGCTATTGCCACTTCATTTCCCCGCGGCTGCCATCTCATTTCCCAGCAACTTCCACCTCATTTTCAACAGTCGTAGTATCCTTTTTTTGTTCCCGTCAGTCGTCAATCCAGCGGCTGCAACATCGGCGGCTGCAACATTTCGCCGTTATTGTTTTCCGTCGACCTTAAAATCTTTTCTCCCGTCATCTGTAAATCATCCCCGGTAGCCGCGACTTCAATCCAGCGGCTGCAACATCACGTCACAACACTGCAACAACTCTTCCCGACCAGCTGTAATCTTTCCCGCCACCGTAAAACTTTTAAATTTTTTTTCCGGCTGGCGTGAATTATTTTTCGGTGGCCACAACTTCTTTCCCGGTGGCTGCAACATATTTTTTTTGACGACTGCAACATCTTTTTCGTCGGCCGTGCTATCATTCTTTTTGGCAACTTGCAGTGGTAACTCCCGTGTTAACAGAAGAATTTTTTCAACATGCTAATCATGGTGCTGATTCACCTCAGTTGTGCCGGCGAATTCATCATTCCGACACCGAGGAAGCGACGGTTTGTGTTTCACCGGCGGAAGAACTTATTGCCTTATCCCAGTCATCATGATCACACATCCGACTGTGCACGAATTCGGCTCCGTGACGTCATCAATTGCATGCTCCACCATTTTTCGCAGCTTTCCGACGCACAGTTTTATGAGGTATGGCTTTCATTTATCACGTGATTAAGCATTCATATCATTTAAACGATATTGGTCGTACCTTCACTCGTACCACCATTATACCTAATTAAACCTTTCCCTCGTACGACGTAAACGCTAATAACTGCCACCTTCCCCAATTCGGCATGAAAATTTCGAACACTGTTCTGTGCTCAACTTTCCAAATTTGGTCATTCTCTCAACATCTCTGCTCAGCGATTCGTGCATCCTCTGTGTTGCAACTTTCATTCTGGGATCCGATAATCTGTGGAATAGCAGGTTCAGTTTGCAGCCAAGACCATGGGCATTCCAGTTCGCCATGAACCTTTCAATACCTGGGAACTCAGACGGAATCTGCAAGTTCTTTCCATTTTTCAAGCTGCTGGCTGGGTCGAGTTCTTTGAGCGATTGGACGGATTCGATCGGGACGCAGCCCTGCAATTTGCCTTGAATCTTACCAAAACTCACTCCACGGTGTGGGGGCTGTGTATAGACATCTCTGAGGTCATTATATCCGAGGTTACAGCCATCCCGATGGTGGGAAAACCTTGGTTTAACCGTCGAGTCCCTGCAACGGTTGCACGAGAATAATTTTTACTTCCAGGGGAGCAAGTTGAAGCATCTAGGAGAGGGATTGCACTGAACTCACTGCCGTGGCCATGGGACCAGGTTGCTGTCTTCCTCAAGAAATACATTACCTACGAAGGTAGATACCAAACTGTGTATAACTCTGAACTTCCTTTGCTTTCTCATCTCCGCCATGGAATTTTGTTGAACATTCCATTTTATTTATTGCACGACTTGCGTCATATGGCAACATTTGTTCAGTCTGCGAAGCACCCACTGTCCTCTCTCACCCACCATGGCCTTATCAAGTTAATTATTGTAAGAACCCTTGCCCAACATAATATAACTTGGGAACAATTTATAACCCGACCACAGCAACCTGTTCCCTTGAGGGTCATCCCATTGCAGCAATTACAGGTTCCACCACAACAGGAGGACCGGAGTTCCTCCAGTGAAGTTGGGGGGAGGGATGAAATGGGAGAAGAACAGCAATCGGGGGCACAGGAAGGACCATCTGGGGTGGGTAAAACCACAGAGGAAGAACAATCGGGGGCACAGGAAGGACCATCTGGGGTGGGTAAAACCACAGAGGAAGAACAACCAGGGTCACAGTCAGAGCCATTCGAGGTAGATGAATCCCCAGCACAAGCAGAACCAGTGGGGGATGACACTGCATTTGAAGGAGAGCAAGGGGAAGCACAAACAGAGCCATCAGGTGACAATGTAGATGAAACCTTCGTGGAAAACCTAGATAACAGGACAGCTCCGACAGCAGAAGGTTAAATTGGAGCAGCATCAGATGCTGCGACAATGGAACCTAAGGATGACGGAGCTAGGGCAATGGAAGAAGACATTGAGCTGGTTACAAATGAGTCTTCACCTGAGTGGGTAGGAGGAGGAGCTGTGATTGAAGAAGAACAACATGAGGGGCAGGGAAATATTCCTTTGACTTCAATTTTGCCCCCCTATATTCCATCTCCACAAGAGGAAACACCACAAAAAGAAAAATCACAAAAGAAAACGCCACAGAAAAGGAAGAGAGCCACCAATGAATTTGATCTAATAGCACCAATCAGGAGGAAATGAACTCGATCAATCACAGCAGCAGAGGCAGCTAGGAAAAGATGGGCAACCTCAGAGACACAGGTTGAGCCCCCAATCCTTACACCAAGACCGATGGATGCTCCACAAAGGCCAGTGGAGGAAGAACCTGGAATTGAAGGACTTTTGTATGAGAATGCAATGCTGAAAGAGGACCTCCAAGCACTTAGAAGGGAGTTGGAAACTTGGAAGGAAACCTGCAGAAAGCAGGGTGAAAGAAAAATGTACACACTAATAGAGGCTGCAGACCAAGTGGAGGAATCAGTTTCTGCTGGAGCTGGAGAAAAGGATGAGCGAATACTCTGCCCCACCTGTGGAGAAATCTTTGAGGAAGCAGGCCATAAAATTCTACTTAGCACTTATTCAGCACAACAGCCTGTAGCCACAGTAGGGAAAGCAGTGGAAAAAGAAGGTGCTATCACACAAGAACCAGCACTTTTAAACATCCTTGCTGCAGCTGCCACTTCCCATGATGCAAAAATTGTGGAACAAGTAGAAGAAGAACATGGGATGGAGGACGCCCTGGAGATTAATAAGGAATGTATGGTAACCCAAGAATGTTTCCACGATACAGAGATTATAGAGCAGATGGGAGAAGAACTTGGAATGAAGGATGCGCTGGATCTTCTAAAGGAATATGATGAAACCCCAGAATGCTCCCACGACACAGAAATTTTAGAAGAAGAAATACAAAGGCAGGACAGTGATAAATTGGAACAGGAAGCTGTAACACAAGAACCAGCAAACCTGAATATACTTGTCCAATCTACCAAACAGATGGGGGAAAAACCTGGAACAGAGGAGATTCTGGAGTTTAATGATGAACTCTGGGTTGTAACCCCAGAGGACTCCCATGACACAGAACTCATAGAAGAGGAGTTGCAGCAAAAGAAGGATGAAGAGGTAAGCCAGGATGTTGCTACACAAGAACCAACACCCTTGGAAGCTGCAGCAAGAACTCCTGAATTGCAGTTGGAAGATAACCTGGGAGTGGATATCATTCCTGATATACAGTGGAGTGAAGATGAACAGGTACAGACACCATGCTCAGGTGACACCGAAATCTTGGAGGAAGGGTTGCACGAAGAGAAGGAGATCCTATCTCAGCAGCAGAAGGACAAAGAAGACGCTGTTACACAAGAACCAGTGTCTCCAAAATCAATAAAGGTAGCTGCTGAAGAAGGTTCAAAGGATGTTGCTGTTACACAAGAACCAGCAACTCTCCTGTTAAAATTAGATGCGCTGGAAGACACTGTCCCACAAGAACCAGTGCTTCCACCTCCTAGAGATGTCATTGAGTTGGATTCAGATTGAGGATTTCTTTTCAACTCCCCCAGGCATAGCATAATGGGACTGCAGGAAGATTCCCACTACACCAAGTGCATTCCCAGATATCAGCAAGTAGCAGTGGAAGGGAAACAGTGAGATTGGAAGATGCTGGGTCACTCACAGAAGCCTTTCAAAAGATAGATGAGATGCCTGAGTTTCCTACATTCCTTCCTCTCTTCTGGATAGAGCTCAGTTAACGATTCAGATGCAAGTTGTTGCATGAGGACATGCAACAGGGTAGTTGGGGGGAGATGTTGAGCCCAGAATTGGCCCTTTTTAGTCCTCATTATTCATCTTTCCTGTCCCTGTCCTACACTATTTATCATGGCAATCAAACCTATTATTCTTACCTTATTCCCCAAATTACCAAGGTATGGCTGATTATTGTTTTATTTTATTAATGCTTATGATGGTGATAATTAAAGCTGTGCATCTCTCAAATTGTGCTAACATGTTGCGATTTATGAAGGTAGTTGAGACAAATGGATTGCAGGAAGATCGGGGCTGAACAAGTCATAAAGAAAGGGATGTTCGTTCCTTGTAGAAGGTTCCTTGGGGCTCGAATCATCAATCAAGGCACAGTCGTGACAGGGCAGCTGTAACATAATTTGCTATCTTAAGTATGTTGCTGCTCGAGTCTAGCTGTGAGCTGGAAGGACCGCCACTCCTGGGGCAATTAATAACTCTCTCATATTTGGATATTTCTGTTCTGCCATGCATTGTAACAGCTAGATTATTTAGGGTGCCTGAAGATCAGAGATCTTCATGGCTGCCCAATTATGGGATTAGATGTTACAATTTGTATGTATAAATAGGGTGAGTTGCCTCGACTCAGGGGTTGAACAACAAACAATTAATTCATTTTGTATTAGCAGCCAAGCCAAACTGTGTACTCATTCTTCTGTTAATATAAGGGGTTACTTCTGAGTTAAAGGGGGTTGTTCAACCAGCGTCTCTGTGTGAAGACTGGGCCCGTCTTCCACAGAGATTGCTGAGTTAAAATAGGATTTTATCTTTCTTGTTGTGTGATGCTTTGTTCTTTCCTTTGTACGCAGCAGCAATATTTATTGTGTGGGTTTTTCAGTAAAAGATTACATTTCTGTGAGATTGGTGAATGGTATAGAATAACAGTCGACTGAGTCAGGGTTACTTTATGCATTTCAATTTCTGTTCACACTGCCGTGTTCATCTTACAGCTAAGACGTGATCCCAGGAGCTCTTACAATTTATCTTTCCTGTTATGTGTTGATTGATTTCCATTCTGCAATTCAGTTTCTTAGAACAGTTGCTTCAATCTCTTTCATTTGAAATTCTAGAGTAATGTTCAGTTTATGCTTTATGATTCCCATCTTGGTTAGATCAGACAAGTGATTGTTTTAGAATGCGAATGAGATTTCCTTTTGCAATTGTTGATTAGATCTGATACCATTTCTTATTGATGCATAATAGAAAAGAATTGTAGTATAGCAGTTAGAAGGCAATTGGGATTGCATAGATTCTTGAGATGAACATGGATGATAGAAGATAAAAGTATTCACTTCTAATGGTTTTGTGTTTAAGCATATATTGTGCACTTATCCTTTGAAATAAAAAGACTTTCTTGGGTTGACAATAAATTTCATATGCTCTGTGTGTTTGGTAGTAATTTATTTGCATATAGAGTTCTTGACAGGAACTTGTGGGCATATTTTGTCGCTATAGCAACACCCGCCAAACACATGGCGACGACAAATCCACCGCTTGTATAGAAAATACGTCGCTATGTTGTGCACGGAGCGTCGCTATAGTGACAGAACTTGCAGGCATATTTAAACCCCTTGTGGGCATATGTCATCGCTATAGCGACGCCCGTCAAGCACATGGTGACGACAAATCCATCACTTGTATAGAAATCCGTCACTATGTTGTGCCCGGAGCGTCGCTATAGCGAAGGAACTTGCGGGCATATTTCAACCCCTTGCGGGCATATTTCGTTGTTGTAGCGACAAAAATTGCGGGAATATTTCAACCCCTTGCGGGCATATTTCGTCGCTATAGCCAAGTAACCGTCGCTATAGCGATGGAACTTGTGGGCATTTTTCGTCTCTATAGCCAAGGAACCGTCGCTATAGCGACAGAGCTTGTGGGCATATTTCAACCCCTTGCGGGCATTTTTCGTCGCTATAGCGAGGCTCGTCAAGCACATGGCGACGGAAAATATCTCGCTTGTATAGAAAATCCGTTGCTATGTTGTGCACTGATCGTCACTATAGCAACATTCAGTCTAGCACATGACAACGGATTTTCTATACAAGCGACGATCATTGCGTCGCTTGTATAGAAAATATGTCGCTATGTTGTGCATGGAGCATCGCTATAGCGGCGGGTATTGTTAGCCGAGAAAGAAACTAACATGTATTTGTCGTCGCTACCACGACGAATAAGTGTTTCTATAGTGACAGGTTAATGCCGCTCTAGCGACGCGGATTGGTTTTTTAAACATAGTCCATACACGACATGTTTCATATATTTCCTATCGTCGGAGCGACGAAACGTTTGTAGTGTTGATACAACGACAAAAATGTTGCCACGAAAATATGGGGTCATGTTCATCGCTATAGAAATGCATAAGTGTTGCAATATCAACAATTTTCCGTGGGAAAAATGTGCACATGTACTAGTGTGGTCAGATTGTTGATATATTTATGAAGCCTTTACCATGAGCTAAGTTTGTAAAACTTTGGACTATGCTTGGGATTCAAGAAACTTTAATTATGGGGGTGGGTGTTCAGAGAACATAATTCCACCTCTTGAATCTCCAAAGTGTTGTGTTATGGGGGTTGTTGGAACCAAATATTCTGCAAGTTTAGCACACCTTTGGATCTTCTACAAAGAGACAGTCGAAAGACTACAATTAAATATATGAGTAGTCGACTGGAGGCTCGACTGAGTGGTTGATTGATCGGTATATGAAGCCATGTTTATCTTTACTATAGCATCCGACTAATCAACTGTTTATGTATTTGTAACTTTGGAATGTATTTCATATATGTATATTGTATTCCTATAGAGATGTTATTATTCCTCTATACGGAAGTGTTTGTATTCATATAGAGATGTTATTATTCCTCTATACGGAAGTGTCGTCATTTATATTGTAAGTGTCGTAACTTATACTTGATGGGTTATTAGACCACCTTGTTGGGGTCAGCCCTATATAAGTCAAGTGGGTTAAAGGGTTATTAGACCACCCTATTGAGGGTCAGCCCTGTCAGCATTATGTTATGTGGTTAAGTTGATTCCGACCTAGTAAAGGTTATTAGGCAAGTCAATTCAAGTATAAATAGAGTGTGGGATGCACTCTATTTTATCATTCACTTTCTCACTCATACTCTCATTGGAGAATGGCGCACTTGTGGAGGAGGAGAATTTGATGCTAGAAAAATACCATCTCTTATGCTTGCATTGTAGCATTTCTCTATCTATCTCTGAGGAAGTTGTGGGGTTTTTCACCTTTATGGTTTTCCCCAGTGAAACTCTGTGTGTCTATTGTCTCTTGTGTGCTTGCATTATTATGTTCATGATTGATATGCTGCAGATATATTTTACATGTTGTTCTCTCAGTTAAGATCCTAGATCAGATTGAAGTAAATTCTGAAAAACTAACATGGTATCAGAGCTAGCCTGAAAGAAGGCATGGTATGGCATTTATGACACTTGTTGCACTTGCGAAGCTAAGGCTTGATATAACAAAAACTAGTCATCGTAGCACTTTCGCTATAAATCCATTTCGGTGAAGGTTCAAGGATCTGAAACCCTTAAAATTCGTAGATAACATCCCCATGTACCTTGTGTCAGAAGCACAACTTCTAATTCATTGTACTTTCAGATTTATGATCTCTACAATATAGGGTTTCTGCCTCTTCCATATTTGAGTCATAAACAGGTGACCTAGGAAAAAAGATCACAACATGGGCTAGGAAGCTCCAAATGAAAGTTCATAAAACGTGTCAGGTAGGGCATGGACTATACTTTCACAAGTATGATTTTTCAGAGGCCGAAACTAAACCAGTGACACGTGGCACACCGTACAACTTCGCTCTCTTGTTTTATCCCATAAACAGGTCACGTTGCGACACTTGGCATAACTCTCTCTCAGAGAATCCAATTGAGGTCAGACCTGTGGGGTTGGAAAGAAGACAAGTCGTGCTACCATAGGTCTATGTTTCAAACCCTAATTTATGAGTTACACCAAAAATAATCAGCTACATATTTCTATCCAAACAGAATTGATTTTTGAGCACCTTCATTCATGGCTCCGGGAATTTAGGGTTTCGGAGAATGTTGGAATTTTTTGTATCGGAGACCACGGATGGATGCTCCTCATCAAAATAGAAATTTAGAGACCAAGATCAAATTTTTTGGTTGGGAAGAAGGCCGGGCTTGATCAAACCCTAGTTCGGGACTTTGATCGGAAAAGTGAAAAATTAGGGCTTCTGCAAAAATGGGAATTTTTGAAATCTGTGACCATAGCTGGAAGCTCCTTGGAAAAATCAAAGTTTAGAGCTTTGGATAAAACCATTTGGTTGGGTGAAGCTCCGGGAAACTCAAACCCTAATTCAGGGTCCTCCCAGTGAATCCAGAAGATTGAAAAGAAAATTTGAGGGGTGCAACTTTGCAGTTTTCAAATTCTGATTATACCAGGTTGATCAACTCATCAAGGCGCATCTTTCTATCCTTTCAAAAGTTTGAAATTCAAAGATTGAATTTTTAGGGTTTCCCTGACAAACCCTAATCCATCTCCAAATCCAGTTTCTGCAAATCAAGTGGATTGGGTTAATCCTAGAAAAGAATGGATTGATCACCTACATAAGTGAAGAAGTTCCATTTTCAGAGGGAGATGAAGCTAAGGCCTTACATAAGAAGATCACAAGCAATCTCAACAGGTATGACTTATCCAGGTATGTTTCGAGATCTGTTGATGATTAAGTTTATGGTATGTTTGTGTTCATTAAGTTTAGGACAATCTTGTTTAACTTTAGACTTGTTGCATCACCTTAATAAAATTATGAATGCAGATATTCATTGATTAGGGTTTTGACACTTATGATTGTACTAATGCATTGTGGTGTTGTATGAGGTTGATGTTGTCTGCTAACATGAAAGGTACATCAAGAAAGACAAATCATGCTCTAGTTCAAGAACATATGACCATGGTGACATGAAGACAAAGATTCATCCATTGTCATGGATCACATAGAATCTCTACTTACGAGGCATGTATAATTTGGTTCTACAATGCTTAACCTATGAGATATGTGCAGGTTACTAGCACAAGTCATTGAAGAGAACAAGAAAACATTGCTAGACATAACTAGCAAATATGATAACCATGTATGTTTTTCCTATATCAAGTTAGAATCCTATACTATTGTATGGTTGATAATGATTATTCGTGAAGTTAGAAAAGTAAGTAATCAAGGGTTTATGCATATTATGTCTCTTACCTTGATTGATCATATGACTAACCAGAAAAGTACTTTGGTCAAATAAGAATATGCATGAGTAAAAGAAGTATTCCCTGAAACCTTGAATACTAATGTTTATTGTCTATGTTTGAAATGATCATGACGATACATGTTTAAGATTATTGTGTTTTGATAGTATTGAGATTATACTAATAAATGTATGTATGAGACCTCGAGGATAACACAATGATGATATTGGTAAGTATGCTTAAGTGGTCCAGGATGGATATAAGTTCAAAGACAGATAATCCAGGAAGCAAAGATCAAGAGGGAGCACACTCCAGTAGTTCCTGCAAGGAAGCAAATATTGAGAGGGAGTCCACCCTACAAGCAAATGAAGATAAGTATTTGAATTGTTATTTCTTATTACTTAAATGATATTGTTCAATGATGCATATGCTTATGTTCCTATACTTAGGGTGTGTATTATGCATATTAGAATTAATTGCATTAATGAATAGTATACTACTAATATGCATGTGATGGGTAAGTGGACTATGGCACTGTACAACATTCCATTGCTACTTATCTAGAATGAAACCTCGTTGCTGACATGTTGGGAGTTGTGCACACTCTTAACAATGTTCTGGTAGAGATTGGAAGGCATCTAGAAAGTTACGGGATATGGATAAATGTTGTATTGAAAGCATTGGCTAAAATAATTGCATGATTGTATGATATATTTCTTTGTGTAAGAATTTTTTTTGAAAACTATGAGATGTTTCTAATCATGCTATTTAACTTGCTTTGTAGGAAAGATCGTATACGAGCACCTACAAAAGAAGTACTACAACATTTGTTCCAGCAACAAAGTTATCTATTGAAGATATTGAAGATATTGAAGTTCCCAGGATCCGGGATGAAGTAATGGAAGAATGCCATGATCCGCCAATCATGAAGAATGATGTTTGGGATGTGGTCCCAAGACCTGATGGGAAGTCCGTGATGACTTCCAAGTGGATCTATAAGATCAAGCATGCTGCAGATGGTAGCATAGAGAAATACAAAGCTAGGTTTGTAGCTCGTGGCTTCTCCTAGAAATAAGGGATTGATTATGAAGAGATTTTTACTCCTGTGGCCAGATACACTTCCATTAGATCAATACTTGCTCTGGATGCACTAATGAAATGGAAGGTACACCAGATGGATGTCAAGACTGCTTTCTTGAATGGTGTAGTTGAAGAGGAAGTGTATGTGGAGAAGCCACTCGGGTTTGAGACACATGATCGAGGGTCACATGTGTGCAAACTGAAGAAATCCCTGTATGGTTTGAAACGGGCACCCAGGACTTGGTATGGTAGGATAGATGGCTTCCTATCTAGTTTGGGCTTTACCAAGAGTAAAATGGATTCCAACCTTTACTACAAGGTTGAGGAAGGCAATCTAGTGATACTACTATTGTATGTGGATGACCTGTTTGTAACAGGTGAGGATAGATTGATTTCTGACATGAAGAGGAAGCTTGATGCCGAGTTCGAGATGAAGGACTTGGGAATGATGCACTACTTTCTTGATATGGAGGTGTGGCAAAGTGCAGATGGAATCTTCCTTGAACAAGGGAAGTATGCAGTAGATATCCTGAAGAGGTTCGGGATGATGGACTGCAAGGCCATGGCCACACCTATGGCATCAAACCTGAACCTTCTGTGTGATGCTTCATCTGAGCCGGTTGATGCAACGATGTATCGTCAGATGATTGGGTCCTTGATGTACCTGACCAGACATCTGCTTTGCGGTGAACACCTTGAGCCAGTACTTGACAGATCCGAGACATGTTCACCTGATAGCTGCAAAGCATATTCTGAGGTACCTGAAGGGTACAGTTGACTATGGGCTCAAGTATGAGGTGAATCAAAATTTTAACCTGGAGGGTTATGTTGATTCGGATTGGGCAGGTGGTGCCATTAATCGGAAGAGCACTTCAGGGTGCTGCTTCAGTATGGGATCTGGTATGATCTCTGGGTTTAACAGGAAGCAGTCCTATGTGGCACTGAATACAGCCGAAGTAGAGTATGTCGCAGCTTGTTCAGCTAGTTCTGAGGCAGTATGGCTTAGGAAGCTACTGTTTGATTTGTTTGATCTCCAACTGAGTGCTACTTGTATATATTGCAACAACCAGAGTTGTGTGAAGTTGTTAGAGAACCTAGTGTTCCATGACAAGTCGAAGCACATTGAGATCAAGTATCACTATATCAGGGATATGGTGCAGAGAGGAGTAGTGAAGCTCCTGTATGTTGCGATGGACGAGCAGATAGACGATGTGTTGACCAAGCCACTGGTGAGAGTGAATTTTGAATACTTCAAAGGGAGACTTGGTGTACTTCATATCGATATGCATTCCAAAGGGAAGTGATGATTCCGGAGACACAGATGCACATGAGCCATTCCGACATGGTTGAAGTTTGTCTTACCATGGTCGTTGATGTAAGGGCTGGGCCATTCGAGCATGGTTGAGGTGTGTCTTCCCATGGCTACGATATAAGTGCTATGCCATTCCTAGCATGGTTGAGGTGTGTCTTTCCATGCCTATGGATATAAGTGCGGTGCCATTCCTAGCATGGTTGAGGTGTGTCTTCCCATGGATATGGATATAAGTGTGGTGCTATTCTTGCATGGTTGAGGTGTGTCTTCCCATGGAGTAGATATAAGGGTTGAACCTTTCACAGATGGTTGAGGTGTGTCTTCCCATGGAGTAGATATAAGGCCTGAGCCTTTCACGGATGGTTGAGGTGTGTCTTCCCATGCCGGTGAGTGTAAGTGTTGTGTGATGTGCATCTAGGTTGTTCTCCATGGACGATGAGGTGATTTGAAGATGATGATGTGACACTATGGTACACAGGTTTTGCAGAGGCATATGATCAGTCCTGAGATGCTCTTGCAGGTTTTGCAGAGGCAGTGTAATCAGTCCTGGGAGATCTTGCAGGTTTTGCAAAGGCAGTGTAATCAGTCCTGAGGTGTACCTACTTGACGGCTTGCTCGCTGAGATGACATGATCAATATGATCATGAGTATCGGGATGATACTCCGTGGCCATGGACAGGTTGTGCAGTTGCATGTAAAAGATCCTGGGAGATCCGATAGGTTGAGCAGTATGCTTGTAATCAGTCCTGGGATTCTCTTTCGAGGTTTTGGCTTAACGCACGTAATTAGTCTCGAGGATTCCACAGTATGGCCAGTGATGATGAAGACCTACAGGTTGTGGGCCTACATCCAGTATGAAAAAGGACTGTCTCTGTAGAACTTCCTATGATGAGTAGATGAGAGATTGAATGAGATAGTAGCAGCAGTGACGATGATGATGATTCGATGTTGATGATCTAGTGATGATGATCCAGAGAAGAAGACTTGTGCTAGCAAATCTTTGTTGAGAAATACCTTCCTAGTTAACAGGGAGTGTTTATGTATTTGTAACCTCGGAATGTATTTCATATATGTATATTGTATTCCTATAGAGATGTTATTATTCCTCTATACGGAAGTGTTTGTATTCCTATAGAGATGTTATTATTCCTCTATACGGAAGTGTTTGTATTCCTATAGAGATGTTATTATTCCTCTATACGAAAGTGTCGTCATTTATATTGTAAGTGTCGTAACTTATACTTGATGGGTTATTAGACCACCTTGTTGGGGTCGGCCCTGTATAAGTCATGTGGGTTAAAGGTTTATTAGACCACCCTATTGGGAGTCGTCCCTGTCAGCATTGTGTTATGTGGTTAAGTTGAGGCCGACCTAGTAAAGGTTATTAGGCAAGTCAAATCAAGTATAAATAGAGTGCGGGGTGCACTCTATTTTATCATTCACTTTCTCACTCATACTCTCATTGGAGAGTGGCGCACTTGTGGAGGAGGAGAAGCTACTGCTAGGAGAAGACTATCTCTTATGCTTGTGTTGTATCATTGCTCTATCTATCTCTGAGGAAGTTGTGGGGTTTTTCACCTTTATGGTTTTCCCCAGTGAAACTCTGTGTGTCTATTGTCTCTTGTGTGCTTGCATTATTATGTTCATGATTGATATGCTGTAGATATGCTGTACATATTGTTCTCTCAGTTAAGATCCTAGATCAAATTGAAATAAATTCTGAAAAACTAACATTAACATGAATTTATAGTCTTTTAGGAAATTGTTAGGACTAATGACCCTTATCTGTGGACCAAATTACCCTCAATTCAAGGAAGTTTGTTAGATCTGGAGACTATAAAAGAACAAATCTATGGGTTGTATTGACATCGAGTTGTAATGGTGATTCTATAGGAAAGATAATGCATTGTGATGTTCTGATCATAATGATCCATGCTTAAGTGTTGTAAATGGTGTCTATTGACACCACATCTCTTCTTGGAATATCCTTATCCCTTCTACTATTTTATGTTTTATGTCTAGTTATTCAAGGGTGATTTCCCAATAGGTTTTGAGGGTACACACACCTTTCCTTCATGCAAGGTGTGTGTGCATGCTCATTTCCTTCCTACAAGGAGTGCTTTCCCTGAAAAATACTTAAAAATATAAAAATCGCAAAAATTTCAAACAAGAATGGTTGGAAAAGTAAGTTTTCGAGTGTAAATCCTCAAAACCACCTTCCCAACTATCTCAACCATGTACAAAAATTATAAATGAGACATATATGGAAGATATGGGGGATTCAAGCATCTGGAATAAGGTTATGTTGGAATATTTTAGTCCTAAATCCTTGATTTTTTATGTCCATCCCCCTCAAAAACCCCTATTTCTAAGACTTCTCTTTCCCCTTGTCTAAGAGAGGTCAATTCACTTTTTTGGTTTTCATTCTTTGTCCAATAGGTAGTTTGAAGTAGTTGGAGGAGTGAAGGAATTAGTGGCTTGAGTGTGGAGGGACTTATACAATAGTTTCATAGTTGTTGACAATGAGATTAGTTAAACACATAGTTGTTGTTATTTCATTGATTAATAGAGATATATTACCACCCCACCCAATTTTAATTTCAATATTGATTATTATTGATTCTTGTTTGTGTATGAGGTTTAGTTTTCTTGATGAGCTAAGCACTATTTATAAATGTTAATTTTGATTTATGAGTTGATTTGTGTTTCCATATGATCACAAGCTTTGAGAAGGGTATATGTCTTTCTAAGTGTGCAGGTTTCAATATCTATCAATTGGAGTGCTTTGGATCTTGTTTGTGGGAGGGAGATATTGTAAGGTGTTATAGCTGTATTTAAGCACCCTTGAGACTCCTAGAAAACCTACTGATTTCATATTACAAAAATAATACCTTACACCCTTTGTTTCCTCATCCTTCAGGGCCTAAAGGATGAGAAAACAAAGGGTGTAAGGTATCATTTTAGAAATATGACATCAGTAGGTCCTCCATGAGTCTCAAGCATGATTATACCTAACATCTAGGGATTGGGTGCCAATATCAATGGAAATATAACTATGAAAATTCCGTAGGTTACTATCTTGGATTCAACCTAATGCATTGAAAACTAGGACGACAAACAACAAAAACAAGGTAGAGGAGAGAAAAGAACCTAGAATATGACGGTTGTACTCACTCCATCTTTTCTTCCAATGATTTTTATTGGCTTCTCTTCACACCTATACAGAAGGAGACAACAAACCTTCCTCAAATGCTTTTGAAATTCATTGAATCATAAACTAGAACAGAAACAAGGAACTTGAAAAAGTAACCCTAGTTGACTAATCAGGAAATTCAACACCATTTATACCAATGCAAAACTAGTACAAAGACCAATGAATTTAGGAAGAGAAAGATAATTGATATTTATTAGCAATAATGGAAAGAATACAGGATTATACGTAATTGTACTATTAATTCCCCCAAAATTGAGATCTTGATTCCTCTTTAGCCTTGAACCACTCACATGTAATACACTTACTCTTCCAATATTATTCTTACATGTAGGAAAAGGGCATGAGATAACCTTGTCACGCAAAATGGAATATCACTTAGGGATAAGGGCCTCTAAGTTGGGGAATTCCACATAAAACCACAAAAGAAAGGGAAATTCTTCCAGCAACATAACCTCGGTGTTCTCTCTCCTCAATATCCCCTTCCTCCTCCCCATAGGTGCCTTTTATTGAGTGTCTGACATAGTGAGGATGGCTAGGAGGTTTTTTCGATTGGTTACAACTAAGAAACTTCCATTTCAATTGTCAAATTTTGTGAATTTTCACAAATTGTTATACCTATTTATGCATTTTACAAGGCCCACGTTCCCTAGAGGAGCGGGAAGCACATGTACACACATATTTATAGAGGGAGAGGTGCATGGGGATCCAAGATAACTACGTTTTAAGAGGAAATTAGTTGGAATTAGATTAAACCCTTCTTTTGAGGTGATGACCATCAATTAGGCTGAGCATGATTATGAAATTCAAAATCGCTAGCATCTATTAGGGGATTATCCAATGATAAGGGATACCTAGAGACAAATTAAGGAGTGTTGGATGTTTTGTGGGAGTCTTTGATGCCATTAGGGTCACTGGGGTTTCGATTAGTGCTATAACATATTCCCCCTAATGTGTGAGGTCAAAAGGGGAGTTGTTTGCACAAAATTGAGACCAAGTTCTTGCATGGGCCAACAAATTCACTAACGCAGTCTAGTGTGCTTGCATTTTCAATCTCCCAAAGAAGAAGGTATCACCTAAATCACAACCAAGACCAATGTGGGATAGGGGTTGGTTAACTGTAAGGATATAGTTGTGAACATTCTTATTATTCATATCGCAATAACAGTTGTTTTAACATATCACAACATTAGATACCTTAGAAAATCACAACATTAACATATGCATTACTTATAGAAAATGAAGAATAAGCATACAAAAGACAGATATATTCAATACAGAAAATTTAGGAGCCCAAAAATCCATCTTCATTAAAGAATATAAGTTTCATTACATTGTGGCTCAAATGCCTTACAATCACCATGAAATTACCCATCATGACATATGAAAAACATAGAAGCAAACACTCAACTACCCAAAACCTAGATACTTCATTCTCTGATGCAGATTTGGTTGTCTCTATCCTCTACTATGTCACATCTAATATTTCACATCTCTTATATCTGCTTGTTCTCCTGTTCCACTTACCTCCCACTTCCTTATATACTTGTTGGGTGGGTCCAAAATAGTTGTGGTCTGTAATGTACCCAAAATAATTATAGGAACACTAAATCAAGATTTGAAAATTTAAACACACAGTGGATGGGCTAGGTACCAAAGAAATAGCTAGTTTGACTATAATTCAAAAATAAAACCCCAAACACCTCTAAACTCTCCCAAATTATCCCAAGACAGATTTTAGGACTTGAAAAAGCTCAAGGAAAACTTATAGCATCCTAAGAAGACTCCCAACTTTGACAACTGCACATTTTCTAGGTTCATAATGCCCGGGAAGAATCCTTTAGATAAACCAAAGGCATCAAGGAAATATCCCCAAGAATTTTCCTTTTTATTGCAAGACAAAAGGGAAATAGCCTATCAAGCAAGCTTGATAGACCAGATGCACAATTATCCAGGATTTATGTGGAAACCGCTCCGCTTCTAGTGCAGTGTTGGAATAATTTTGAGCAATCTTGCTCAAGCTTCATATGTAAAACTCTGTAGAAACGTTTCCTTGTCCTGCCATGGCTCTGATACCGTGTAAATATCAAGCACATCATATATAGAAAACAAGAACAATAGTTACAAGAGATGCATGTGCATCTTACAACAAAATTGTGTGTCAAAACACTAGTGAAAAAGGTTTGCAACAATCATGCATTATCATTAACTCAGAAGGTGATTACAATGTAAAACAATGGCAATAATATCTAAGCAATTCGAATCCTAGAGAGGTCATTCGATTTGAATGCATGAGAGTGGCTTATTAGTTAGTTAACACCACTCGGCACATCAGTTAACCACTTAATTGAATTGTAATTGACTCTAATAGACTCTGAAACTGTCAAACTGAGTCCAACTAAGTCCGAAACTCAACCAAATGCCCAAAATTAGGGGAGGGCACCTTTCTGACTTCAAATAACTTATTTTTAGGTGAAATTACACCAAATTAGGTCAAATATGGTAGGAGGGTGCCTTTCTGACTCCAGTTAGTTGAATTTAATATTAAATGTTGTTAGTTGGTCTGAGTAGGGCACTTTAATCATGCAAATCATCCAAATTGGCTCCCTGAATGATGGAGGAGGCCCAGTTAACTGAAATTGATGACATAGTTGGCTCCCTAAATTATGAAGGAGGAGGCCCAATTGACTGAAAGTGATGCTATGTTGATGATGTAAGCACATATTTGAGTCAAAATACTTAGGATAAGTGGTAAATTAATCTGTTAATCCAAAATAAATGACATGTTGCTGGAAATGAGTCCAACAGTTGCTATCATCCTTCAAGAACATGATCAAGACAAAACACTGAAGAAAACACACCAATTGATTGAATCTTCAGCACTGAGCAGGGTAGATCGTATATGAAAGTGGAATGGACTTGCAAGTAACCTCAATGAGCAGGGATGAATTCCTTAATCCTCATGTCCTATATAAATATTAAAGTAGACCGATGATCAGATGGGGCACATCTCCCAACTGTGACTAGTGGCACATCTCCCAAGTCTTGAGAAGCTCGGAGCTCTTAATGAAAAACTCAAACTGGACGAAATATGTGAGTGGGTGAACCCTTCCTTATTTTATAAGTTGATTTGGATTCAAGATGCAATGTATGTTATCACTTGCCTCATCCAATGTGCCCTCACTGACTAATTTTTGGATTGGCATCTTTATCCTTCTTTTTCCTTGCTTTCTTTCCTTTATGCTTTAGTCTGCTTTTCCTACTTTTGGAAACTCCTGATTTTTCTTGATTTTCTCTTATTTCCAACTTTTCCAATGCTTTATTTCTTTTATGCTACTTTCTATTTTTCTGTGCTTTCCTGGTTTTATGCTGCTTTCCACTTTTCTGAGCTTTCCTGTTTTTATGTTGCCTTCCAAATTTTTAGTTGATTTCTTGATTTTCTCTGCTTTTCTTCCAATTTAATATTTGGAAGACAACTCAAAAGTTCCACTAAAGCTCCTATGCGCCCTCCTAGGTCATCCTATCATTTACAAATATTCAAGAAATTAATAATTAATTAAAAATACAAAGTATAGACTATATCCTCCTCCAATGTTTTAATTTAACTAAATTAATTGACCATAGATCAAATCACTCATTAAATAATTTTTTTCCTGAAACCATGGGGATGAAATGGGTTAGTGAGATGACCAAGGAGCCTCTAAGTTGGGTACATTACAGTCCTCCCCTCCCAAGATTGCTTGTCCTCAAGCAATTGAAAACATGAGTGATGAAGAACATGTGCACTGCCTCCAAAATGCTACTACAAGACTGTCTCAACAGTCATATGAATCTCTGCTCCAAAATAAATTACCCTTTTGTTAATCTTGTGTTGGTCACCCTTTACCATCAATTCATAGTTTAACCCTTGCAATTGCAAACTTCTTTTCCCAAGAACTTCAATATAGGGACTTGTATGAAGGCTTCTCTAATCATCTCTCCTGAGAAATAATGGCTAGACACCAAAGAATGGGAGGAATATTTCAAAGAAAAATTGGACAATTGTCTTTCACCCAATTTTGCAGCTTCTCAACAATCTCCTTTTGTGTCAAAATTTTCCTTGGACTATGGTTATCAACCTTGACCACAAGCTCGCTTCCCTTTGAGTATGGTCCACATTTAGCCAATGTATGCTCAATGGATAGCACCTCCCTGTCATGGATCAAATAACATTTCACATGGGCCTACAAAATTTTTCTCTCAAAATAAATGGGATGTCTATTCTTCATCGTAACTTCCTCCATGTCTTCTTTGGTAGAACCACACTCAACCATCAATGGTGGAGCGAAATCTAGTAAGGAAAGCATTATGCAAACATTCACCACTTCCTTCCTTCCATTGAGAACTTGTTTCTTTTCTAAGTTCTCATCCCAATAGGAAACTCATTTCCCAACTTGGATAGCCATGCTTGTTTTAAAATGGAATAATCCTCTACATGATGCATCACCCCCAATGGCTTTATTTATCTTGGTCACACCTTTGTAAAAATACTAAACAAAGGTAGGCCGGGTCTTCTTCATGTAGACACCAAACTTGCCTTGCTCAAGCATGAGATCAAGATACATAATCTTAATCCCTCCAACTTCACATTCAATGACATTAACATACAATGGATTCTCTATCCATGTTTTCAATACAATTTCCAAATTGAGAAAATGCCTCTCCAACATCCTACAATAATTCATAGTGCTATCAAAGGAAGAAAACACAAACTCACCAATCTTCTTGTTGTATTTTCTCCTTATGTCAGGATGTGAAGCAATGGGTGCATGAATCAAGCAAAGGGTCATAAATAGGAATCCATAATTACCACATTGACAGCCAAGAATAGCTCCCTGCAAAACTTATTCCCTTATCCAAATTTGATGATGACCAAAGTGGATATGATCAATCTTGGGGTGGTACTTGTTCTCATACAACTCACATTTTTTTTGGACCATGACTTGGGATGCAATTGGACTTAGGTGTGGCCTTGTGAAATCTGGTTCAAGAAATTCCTCAATGTGTCTTTCATGTTCACCTTTGAATCTCTTGATATGTCTGCATACATGAGTGAGCTTGTGTTGAGCCTCTAATCACCTTTCAAGGAAGTGTGCAACTAGGAGTGAGTCATGGGTGGCCCTCACAATCACCTCATCGAAAATAGATATTGGCACTAAATATATGACTCCACTCATGGTCTCATATTGTTTCCCTTGGATCAATTCATTCAATGGATCACATGCAAAATTGTGTTTAGAAGACTCTTCTACTAACTAAAATTTCCAAGAAATTGAATCTTCTATCCAAGGAAGAAATACATATGCCACTACATTATTTTCATCTTCCTTGTATGCAAAATCAGAATTATGGGTATGTTCCTCACTCACCCATTCGGATAGATGCTCATCTTCTTAGTCGGTGGTATACCAGGAGGAAGGTTGCCAAAAATATTCTCATGCCACCTTCTTCCACCTCACTTGGTGTTAACACAAAGAGTCTTTTGAAGACCCCCAACCCACCGAGAAGGAACATAGTGTGTCCATCCTTCATAAGAGTTTCCATGTAGGAAACTAAACCACTACTTCACTTGGATAGACTTTTGGAAATCAAAGCTAACTCGCCCTTTAGGATCCCATTGATCATGCTGCAATCTTATCAACTTTTTGCTCACCTGGAAGAACTTGTCAATCCAAAGGATACTAGGATCCCATAACCATCATGATAGTGCATCACTTCCAATTCCTTCGAGAACACTTTCCATTTGATCCAGTAATATTTGGACCTCCTCTTGTGCCATCAAGTTTCTTTCTTGCATTGTTGCATCCAGTCTTCCATGAATGCAAGTTGGTATTCTCTTACATGGTGATTCCAAACCTGCCATATATTTGTACACCCAATCGGCCTTGTGGGCATGTGTATTGGAGGTATCTAATGGATGCAAAATATATCTTTGTTGCTTCTCACATGTCAGGGAAATGTTAGTTATAACAAAAAATTCATTGCATAAACAAAGAAACCCTTTACCCCCCAGAGTCTTCGCTTCAATGATGCCTCTATCAACCTAATTAATGGATGAATAAGCACTTTTGTTTTCTTATCCATATGGAATGTGATTATCCACCTCCTCTATAGCGAAGTATTTCTACGATATAGGAATATCATAATCCTCTTGTTGCAAAACAAGTGCTTGGCTCACATCCCACGGTCATTAACATATTTGCACAACTCTTGCTTACGCTTTATTCTATGGTCCTTTCCTCTTATACCTATTATGATCCTCTTCCAAAATGAACGAGCCAACAGGTCCCAACTACAAGGGTTGACTCACTCTCGAGTCAACTTTGATGTGTTTATGAACCTCATAATTCCTCTGCAACTTTCCCTTCAAATGAAGGAGCCAACGCGGGTACTGAACAATGTCAGTGTACCACTTTTGGTATTAAAAAAAATCAATTTTTTGTCTATTGTGACTGGTTATATCGCTTGAAAGAAAAACTGTCTCACCCCTGGTTGTGGCATTATATAAAGTAGGAAGTTTTTTTTCCATCTCATCTTTAAAATATTCAATTAAAATGACCTCTTTGGAATTGTCATCATGGATAGAAAAGTGCCTAACTTTCCTTCAATAAGAGACCAGATTCCTTGTGGAAATATTCCAATCAGTCATAACATCAAGGAGACTAAGAAATGAGGGTATGGATGAGACATTCTTGCTAATAGAACCAATGGATGTTACTTCATATTCTGACTTTTCATCTCCCAAAATTTCATATGATGTAGCAGTGGCAGCAAGGGGCATGAGAGAGTGATATGTGTCATGAATGCTATTGTGGGTGGGAGTCAAAATGACAAAGCTCGAGCTCCCTAGTGGTCTTCATAGTGAGATTAGAATCTATTGCAGGTCTTTATTCACCAAAAACTTCTTCTATTGTGGAACTTGTATGGGAGTGGTCAAGGAGGTGCCTAGTATAAAGATAATTGGGCAAGGTATGCTGAGGGATATAATCTCATATGGTAGCAGGGGGATAACCACGAGGACTAGAATGACTATCTACATGGATATGACAGGGTGAGGCATGATAATAACACTTGTGGGGTAGAATTTGATGGGTTCTATGGAAATATTGTGTGTCTATATATAGATGTGGAATGATTGTAGGGTAGATTTTTGTAATGCATGGATTAGATAGGGAAATGATGCATCAGAGATCTAGTGATGGGGGAAATCAGGATGATTGGAGGCACATAAGTTGAGTCTAATGGTTTGGGATACAATCTATGGCGATCATAAGTGTAAGGGTTGATAAATTATGAACGGAGGAGTGGGACAGTCATGTGGATGAGAAAACTAGGTGGCATTTAGTGTTGTGGGGTTGAGATGACAGAGGCTTTTGATGATGACACACGAAGTGACCCAGAGTGGCTATGAATTCTTATGAGAGGGATGCGATTTGATGGAGATGACAATTGTACTGCTGCAACATGGTGTCAGCAGCAACTGAATAGAACTGTGGGTCCCTCCCTGACCACAATGGTTTGAACCAATTGGAAACTAACTGAACTGAAAGAAATAACTAAGGACTGAAATTGAAAAAGAAAAATCACTAGAAAGAAACAGAAATAGATCATAAATTATAATTAACTCACTACCGAGAGCAGGAGTGGAATCTTGCGGAATTATTGAGCAGCTGCATAGGGATTTAGGCATGCATTGTTCACCCATCATGGATGTAAGATACCATCAAGATGCAAAAGATTTACAACTCATGAATATTTAATTTCTACAACAATAAATGTTCCCAGCCAATGCATCTATAGATTTCCTGGATGCTGCATGAATTTTCTATCGTAGAGTAGCACTTTATCGCCTTTAGCAAATTGTTTTGGTTTTATGTGTCTATCATGCCATGCCTTTTGTCACCCTTTTTCCATGGTCACATGGTAGTTGGCTAAGAACCTGGACTCTTAAATTTCCATTAGTTCCATGAGATGTTCCACTACTGATTCCTCGTTTTTCATGTGTGTTGCATGTGCAATGCAAAGAATTGGAACTACAAATTATGTGGGGACGACTACTTCTCTTCCATAGACCAACTAGAATGGAGCTTTCCTATGAATCTTCTTAGTAGTGGTCATGTATGCCCATAATACAACTAGAACCAATTCATCCCAATCATACTTATTTTAAAATTAGACTTTGGTCATTCCATTCTCCATGATCTTATTGAAAGCTTCAATAATTCCATTTGTAAGAGGATGATATGGAATACTCGTGTGGTGCTGAATTAGAAATTCACTTGTCAATTCTTCAATAGCATTGTTCAAAAAATTCTTTCCCTGGTCACTTGTAAGACTCCTAAGGCATCCAAACCAAGTAATAATATTTTCATAAATGAATTGAGTGGTTGTCTTTGCGGAACAATCACAAAATGTTGTTGCTTCATCCCATTTGTTTAAATAGTCTATTGTGGTGATAATGTAATGGGATTTAGAATGTTTCATTAGTGGGTTGATGATCCCATGAAATCAATTGCCCATTTTTCAAATGGTTGCAATGCTAGGATTAGGTGCAATGGAATTTCATCCCTTCTAGATGGTTGACCAATGCACTGGTAGACATCATGTTTCCTAGTATATTCCTTAGCATCTTTGAAAATTGTAGGCCACCATAGTCCTGCTTGGAGTACCTTATTTCTTGTGGACTTTCTGCCAACATGACCACACGTAAAATTGGCATGGCATTCCCATAAGATGCTTTGGTGTTCATGGTCTAAGACACATTTGCACAAGATGCCATCAAGTCCCAACTTGTAGGTTTTCCTTGCAATCAACTAATATTCTATGACTCTAACAACCAAATGATGCTTCTGTGTTGTAGAATAATCATTTGGGACCTTTCCTGTAGTAAGGAACAATGCAATCTCCTCCAAATGGTCTAGAATGGATTCAACCTTCAAAAGTGTTGCATCTAGTAATTGGTCATCAATAGGTCCATCAACTTCTCCAGAATCTATCCATGATAGATGATCAGGGACATGGTTATGCTTCCCAGGTTTGACGATCACTTCAAAAGAGAATTATTGGAATAATAGTAACCAACTACAAATTCGTCCTTCTAGAATGGGATTGTTGAGAAAATATTTCATAGATGAGTGATAAGTAAAAAATTGAAGTGTCCTCCTAACAATTAATGGCATAATTTGTACAATACATAGTTCATAGCCAATCCTTCTCACTTTGTTGTTGTATAGTTGTGCTCTACTTGCAATAACTTTCTACTGGAAAAATAAACTAGATGGTTCATCTTGCCTTCTCCTGGTTGGGATAATATAGCACCAAGAATGATCCTAGATGCATCCACATGTACATGGAACTCCTTTTTCCAATCTAGAAATGATAGGATTAGAGCATTTACCATTTTTTATTATAATGTTGCAAAAGTTTATTCACAATCGTCGTTCCATTTGAAAGTTTCCACTTTCTTCAATAATTCTTCCAATGGCACAATGATGGAGGCATAATTGCGAATAAACCTTATGTAATACTCAGTATGTCCCAAGGTGGATCACATCTTATTTACCAACATTGGGGCTTGCAGGTTCAAAATTGCTGCAATTTTTCACAAGATCTACCAGAACTCCATATTTGGAAACAATATGGCCCAACAAGTTTCCAAAAGGAACACAAAAAATGCACTTCTGCAAGTTCAAATAAATTCACTTTTTTATGTAGTGATATAACATAAGTCTAATAATTTCAACATGGTATTTGATCAAGTTGTAGACCATCCAATCATCTAGATAGACTTCCAAGAACTTATGAAGGAATTCATAGAAAGTAGTGATCACTATCCTTGAGAAAATGGTTGGTGCATTTTTCACCCAAATCGCATCACATTATAAGCAAAGGATCCCCATTCTGTACTGGATGTGGTATTCTTCTTATGTTCTTCAGCAATCCTAACCTTATGATAGACCAAGAATCCATCAATGAATGAGTATGCATCATTTCCTGCTACTTGGTATAGCACTTCATCACTAAATGGTGTTGGGAATGGGTCATGGACATAGGAAGCATTTAGGTTGTGATAGTTGATGCATACCCCTATGTCCTATATATCTTTATTTCTCTCTCGATGATAGGACTGACCCTGCCTAATTCATCTATTGATAAAAGAAGGGTTGTTCTTAACATATGGCCAATCTCCTTTTTCACCTTTTGATTCATCAAGGATTTAGTCTATATGATCGATTCTTAACATGTTTGGCATTCAGTTTCAATGATTTTCATTTCACCCAGGTCTCCATGAATCCCTTTGAGTTCTATATGTTAAATTTTGAGCATTAATTCACAATACTCTAGGATCTTCACGAAGAGAATAACATATACAGTGTATCAATGCATAACAATCACAATAAGCATGACAAGCATTACAAGATTCAAAAGCATGAGAGACAAGAGACACAGAGTTTCCATGGGGAAAAACCTAAGGTGAAAAACCCCACAACTTCCTCAGAGATAGAGAGAGAAATGGCTCAACCAAAGTACGACCAAAATACACTTGATATAGTCTCCTAGTAGTAGATGATCCTCCTCCTCACTAGTGCGCCACTTTCTGAGTGAGAGAAGTGTGACTTTTCGAATGATCAAATAGAGATCTCCCAATCTCTATTTATACTTAACCTGTTTTCCCAGTTACACTATGGGGCCGACTTGTCTAGCTAAGTACATCCATAATATAATATATATTTCAGGGCCGACCCCACACATGGTGGTCTAATAACCCATCTGCAAGTACACACACTTGCGACACTTGTCAATCCACATGACGACACTTCCTTATAGAGGAATAACACATCTCTTATAAGGGTACAATAAATATATATGAAATACATAGATGAAATACATTCTGAAGTTACATATACATCAACACTCCCTCTTAACTAGGAAGGTATTTCTCGACACAGATATGCTAGACAAGTCTTCTTCTCAGGATCATCGTCATCGTTGCATCGTCATCATCATCGTCACTGTTACTGCTATCTCAACCAATATCTGACTCTACTCGTAATAGGAAGTTCTACAGAGCCATTCCTGTTTCATACTAGATGTAGGCCCACCATCTGTAGGCCTTCGTCATCAGTGGCCATAATGTGGAATCCGCAGGACTTATTACGTGCGTCACAAAACCTCGAAAGAGCATCCCAGGATGTTATGAGCACACGGCTCTACCTATAGGATCTCCCAGGGCCATATTATATGTGACCTCAACACAAAACCTCGCAAGAGCATCCCAGGATGTTACAAGCACACATCTCTACCTATAGGATCTCTCAGTGACAGATTATATGTGGTCACCACAAAACCTCGCAAGAGCATCCCAGGCTGTTACGAGCACACAATTCTACCTATAGGATCTCCCAGGGACAGATTCTATGTGGTCATGGAAAAACCTTGCAAGAGCATCCCAGGACTTATTACGGGCACACAGCCCAACCTATCGGATCTCCCAGGGACAGATTATATGCCATAGGACAAAACCTCAAAAGAGCATCTGCTAGATATCCTAGGGCCAGATTATATGCCATAGGCAAAACCTTGAAAGACTATCTGCAGATCTCCCAGGGCCAAATTATATGTCCTCCCAGAGCAAAACCTCGAAAGAGCATTTGCCAGATATCCCAGGGCCAGATTACATGCCATAGGAAAAACTTCGAAAGACTATCTGCAAATCTCCCAGGGCCAAATTATATGCTCATCTGTACAACCTGATCCACGACCATAGAGTATCAACCTGATACTCACCATACATCATCCTGATGTACACATGATCATTCTGATCATCATCACTGCAACATCCTGATACATATCATCTGGAGCAACATCCTGAAGCTCGTCATCCATGATCATCCTGATCATACAATGCATCTACCTGATGCATACCAAGTATCTACCTGATACATATCATCATACATGATCCACCTGATCATACAATGTATCCACCTGATACAAATACAAATACAAATACATGATCTACCTGATCATACATTATACATATAAACATACATGATCTACCTGATCATACAATGTATCCACCTAATACATATACAGATACATGGTCCAAGCATCCAACATGATGCTTATACAAAATACATACAAATGATCCAACCGATCATATCCAGCATCCAACATGATGTGTACATACATATACATATAAATGATCCAACTGATCATATCCATCACCCAACATGATGCGTACATACATATATATATGATCCAACTGATCATATCCAACATCCTCCTGATGCATATACAGAGCAGTAACTGGAGCATCGTTCTGATGCTCATCATCCAGCACTTACATCCACAGCCATGTGAAGGATCCTCTTTCCAACATGCTTGGAATGGCCTCTGCAAATGTGTCCATCACTTCTTCCTCAAAGTGTCATCAATCCGAAGAAAACCAAGCCTCTCTCTGAAGTACTCTAACTTCACCCTGGCTAGTGGCTTCGTCAGCACATCTGCAATTTGCTCGTTCGTCACAATGTACAAGAGCTTCACATCTCCTCTCTGCACCCTGATATAGTGATATTTGATCTCTATGTGTTTCGACCTGTCATGAAACACTGGGTTCTCAGACAGCTTCACACAACTCTGGTTATCACAGAAGATACCAGTAGCATCCAATGGGAGATCAAATAACTCAGACAGTAGCTTCCGTAGCCATACTGCCTCACAACTAGATGAATAGGCTGCAACATACTCTGCCTCATCTGTACTCAGTGCTATGCAGGACTGCTTCTTGCTAAACCAAGAGATCACACCTAATCCCATACTGAAACAACACCCAGATGTACTCTTCCTATCTGCAGCACTGCCAGCCCAATCTGAATCAACATAACCCTGCAGGTTAAACTTTTGATTCGCTTCATACTTTATCCCATAATCCACTGTACCCTTTAGGTACCTCAGAACATGCTTTACAGCAACCAGGTGAACACTCCTCGGATCTGTCAGTAACTGACTCAATGTGTTCACAGCAAAGCAAATATCTAGTCTCATGTTCGTCATGTACATCAAGGACCCAATCATCTGACGATACATAGAAATATCAACTGGCTCAGATGAAGCATCACATAGAAGCTTCAGATTCGATGCCATGGGTGTGGCCATAGCCTTGCAATCCATCATCCCAAATCTCTTCAGGATATCTACTATGTACTTCCCTTGACCAAGGAAGATCCCACCTGCACTCTGCCACACCTCCATACCTAGGAAGTAATGCATCATTCCCAAATCTTTCATATCGAACTCGGCAGCAAGCTTCCTCTTAGTATCTGCAATCAATCTGTCATCTCCTGTTACAAATAAATCATCCACATATAGAAGTAGAATCACAAGATTCCCTTCCTCAACCTTGTAGTAAAGGTTGGAATCCGCTTTACTCTTGGTAAATCCCAAACTAGATAGGAAATTGTCCATCCTACCATACCAAGTTTTGGGAGCTTGCTTCAAGCCATACAAGGCTTTCTTCAATCTGCACACATATGACTCCCTGTCATGTGTTTCAAAACCGAGTGGCTGCTCCACATATACTTCCTCTTCAACTACACCATTCAAGAAGGCAGTCTTGACATCCATCTCATGTATTTTCCATTTCATTGTTGCAGCCAGGGCAAGTACTGTTCTGATGGAAGTATACCTGGCTACAGGTGCAAAAGTTTCTTCATAATCTATTCCCTCTTTCTGAGAGAAGCCACGAGCTACAAATATTGCCTTGTATTTCTCTACACTGCCATCTGCAGCATGTTTGATTTTGTAGATCCATTTAGAAGTCACAACAGACTTCTCTTTAGGTCTTGGGACAACATCCCAAACATCATTCTTCATTATTGATTGGTATTTCTCGACCATGGCATCCTTCCATTCTTTCTTTTCCATTGCTTCTTCATAACTGGAAGGTTCTTTATTCATGATTTCGCAGAGTAAAGCAACATAGCTGGTATGTGATCTGGTTCTCTTCTTTGCTCTGTGTTCTTCTTCTGGAATACCAAATCTTTCTGCATCTTGAATGAGCTCTCTATCCCATGCAGGTTTCCTCTTTTGAGAGTTATCTTCACGGGGTGGATCTACAGGTTCTTGCGGATCTTCAAACTCACGAACAACTTCTGGAATTGCTTCAGTAATGGTAGTGTCTTGAAATCTAGTTTCCTTAGGTTCTTCATAAACTTCGATAGGTGTCTTCCTTGATTTGATGAATGCTGTGTTTTCATCAAATGTTACATCCCTGCTGACATCAATCTTCTTGAACCCTGGAAAGTATATTCTGTAAGCCTTCGAGCTTTCACTGTAACCCATAAAGATACCCTTCTTTCCTAAAGGATCTAGCTTGGTCCTCTTTTCCTTTGGGACATGTGTGTATATTGGACAACCAAATATTCTGAGATGGCTGACTTCAGGTTTCTTACCAGAAAATACCTCTTCTGGTGTCTTGTTGTCCAATATCTTGTGGGGAGTTCTGTTCTGCACATATACAATTGTTCTAACTGCTTCTGCCCATAGATGCATAGGTAGATCCTGGTCATGCAGCATTGCCCTTGCTGCTTCCATGATTGTTCTGTTCTTCCTTTCTCCAACCCCATTCTGTTGAGGATTATAAGGAGCAGTCAACTCCCTCTTAATCCCTGAATCACTGCAAAGATTCTTGAAGTCACCTAAGGTGAATTCTCCACCATTGTCGAATCTGAATGTTTTGATCTTCTTGTCAGTTTGATTCTCCATCAAGGTTTTGAATTCCTTGAATTTATCAAACACCTCATCTTTGTTCTTCAAGAAGTATACCCAAGTCTTCCTGGAGAAGTCATCAATAAATGAGACATAGTAAACATACCCACTTAGAGAACTGGATGACATAGGACCACATACATTTGAGTGGATGATTTCCAAGATATCTTTTGCCTTGCTTTCACTACTTGGGAAAGCCTTCTTAATGTTCTTACCTTTTGCACATCCTTTGCAAACACCTTCATGTTTGGTCTTGATTTCAGGAAGACCCTCTATAGCCTTGCTTGCAATTGGAAGTGCTCTGTAGTGCATATGAGCAAGTCTTCTATGCCAAAGTTCACTTGGCTCCATGGAGTCATGTACCATGGCATGTTCAGGTTGACCCTTCAATTTATACAAACCTCCCTCTTGCTCTCCAATCACTACTGCATCATCGATTGTTTTACCCTTTGGCCACATTAGGACTTGGCCATCTACAAATGCAACCCTCATGCCTTTTGCATCCAATGCAGAGATGGAGAGAATATTTTTCTTGAGCCCAGGTACATAAAGGACTTCTTTCATCTTCAAAGATTTTCCAAAATCTAGGTTATAGGAGGCTTCACCACTTCCTTTGATTGGGTATTGAAAATCATCCCCAAGTTTCACCTTATGGGGTGATTCATGTTCAGATAGGTTTACAAAAGATTCCTTAAACCCAGTCATGTGTTTGGAAGCCCCACTATCAATTAACCAATCATTAAGACCATGGGAGATAGTACCTGTGAGAGCAGATATTAGAACATACTCTTCTTCACTTGATGAGTCATCATCACTATCTTCACTTTCTACCCTAGCCTTCTTCTTTGGAGGTTCATCATCCTCGGCGGCATGAGCATCGAACTTTCTTTTGCTGCCCTTCTTCTTCTTGCTGGAGTTGTTGTTATTATCCCTTTTGTTCTTGGGACAATCTAAAGCAATGTGACCCTTCTCATTGCATGTGAAGCATCTTAGATCCTTCTTATTCTTTTGATAGGATCTCTTGTAGCGAGAGTGCTCCTTCTTGGGCTTGCTTCTTTTGGTGTGAGCTGCAAGAGCTTGATCTTCACCTCCCATCTTTTCCTCATGAGCTACAAGTCTAGCTTCTTCTTGAGAGCATCCTCCCACAGTTTACTGAAAAATATCAATTTCTTCCTTGCACAGGTTCCTTGAATAAAGGAATCCCATGACCTAGGTAGGCCATTCAGAGTGGTCATGACAACTTCACCATTATCCACTACTTCATCCACAGCTTCAAGTTGTTCCTTGATCTGAGAGACCTTGGAGAAGTAATATTGAATGGTTTCTCCATTCAACATCTTGACCCCTTTCAATTGATTCCGCAGTGTCATCTTCCGATTTATGTTCTTCCCTTCAAATAGCTTGGTCAAAGAGTCAAACATCTCCTTGGGTGTCTTTAGAGAAGACACATGGGGTATGAGATGGTCTTTGATAGAATCAACAATGATTCTCTTTGCCTTTACCAAGTTCTTTTTATGAAATACCTTAGCCTCTTCATCCTCTGGGATAGGGATGTCTTCTTTTATATATGAGTCCAACTCATTCTCTTCCAGGATTAACCCAATCCTATACTTCCAAGCTCGGAAGTTATCAGCCCCTTCAAGCTTATCCTCAAGCTTGGTGTGGTGAGACATCTTAAAGAGTACTTCAAATGGAAATAGAAAATATTTAGGTCTTACCACTTGAAATGCTAAAAACTGGATCTGGTCCCGGATTAGGGTTTGTCGAAAAAACCCTAAAAATTCAAAATGTGAATTTCAACTTTCTGAAAGGATAGAAAGATCCGCCTTGATGAGATGATCAGCCTGGTGTGTTCAGAATTTGAGATCAACAAAGCTTTACCCTTCAAATTTGTCTTTTTGTCCTCCCGGGTTCACTAGGGAGAGCCCTGAATTAGGGTTTGAGTTTCCCGGAGATCTACCCAGCCACAAATCTCGATCCAAAGCTCTAAACTTTGAGTTTTGTAAGGAGATTCCAGCTATGTCTTCAGATTCCAGAAATTCCTATTTTTGTGGAAACCCTAATTTTTAGGGCCAAATCTGAAAATGCTCAGAATTGAATTCTGATTGGACAGATAGATTCTCCTTGATGAGTAGAGTCAATATACTATACTGCTTTCCCAAAATCTGTGGAGAGAAACCCAATAAACAAGAAACTCAAGTTTTCGTCACTGCAAAATGTCTTCTTCTTAGGTTAGCTCTAATACCATGTTAAATTTTGAGCATTAATTCACAATACTTTAGGATCTTCACTGAGAGAATAACATATACAGTGTATCAATGCATAACAATCACAATAAGCATGACAAGCATTACAAGAATCAAAAGCATGAGAGACAAGAGACACAGAGTTTCCATGGGGAAAACCCTAAGGTGAAAAACTCCACAACTTCCTCAAAGATAGAGAGAGAAATGGCTCAACCAAAATACACTTGAGATAGTCTCCTAGTAGCAGATGATCCTCCTCCTCACTAGTGTGCCACTTTCTAAGTGAGAGAAGTGTGACTTTCCAAATGATCAAATAGAGATCTCCCGATCTCTATTTATACTTAACCTGTTTGCCCAGTTACACTATGGGGCCGACTTGTCTAGCTAGGTACATCCATAATATAATATATATTTAAGGGCCGACCCCACACATGGTGGTCTAATAACCCATCGACAAGTACACACACTTGCGACACTTGTCAATCCACATGACGACATTTCCTTATAGAGGAATAACACATCTCTTATAAGGGTACAATAAATATATATGAAATACATAAATGAAATACATTCCGAAGTTACATATACATCAACACTATAAATCTTTGCAGAAATAAGTCATCATATTCTTTCAATAGTGATGCAACCTCAGACACCATTTTCTCATCCCAGTAATCCCAATGGTTTCCATCTTCGGTTTATCTTTAGAGCCGATATTGAATTTCTTCAAGTTCAAAGGTTGCACATAGATTGCTCCAGTTTATTTAGGTTTTTTTATGTCTTATTTCTCGGGATTCTTCCAAGTCCTTGAAGGTTAGGTTCCACAAATGATCAAGCTCATCTATATCAGATTTCTCTTGATATACCTTTATGCAATAGAGATGGGATGTTACTTTGGGAACCATGAATGTGATATTCACAAGTTCTTGATGCACAGGAAAAACATATGAGTGTCCCACATTCCACAACTTGTCAGTGAATAATGCTTCCTTAATAGCTGATAATGCTTCCATTACCATATCATTGGTTGCAAAAAAAGAAAAGTATTGACATAATTTTACATGCAACATCTTCCAACATTTGGTTTGTCGCCTTGTTTATTCATGTAGGTATCAAGATTTCGAGATAGGGCCAAGCTCATGAAAGAATTGATGAACCAAAATTTCTGGTTGTATTCAATCTCGTTCCCACTATGCTCACATAGGTCGATGTGTTCATAGGGATAGGTCTCTCCTATGAATATTTATTTCACCATATTAGCATGCATGGATATTCGCCTTGAATATGATCATTAGTGCCAGTTGAGTTGTATCCCAATCAAGTATGTCATCTTTGTGTGTCTCCCACCATCTTGTGGGATTCCCTCTAAGCACGGTGCATAGAACATCCATGCGGTATTCCTTTATGAATGAGTCCATTTGTTGAAGGAACTAGTCTAGGCTATTGGTTCCACCATATATTCGTGAATCATGCACTTCAACTCCAATCCAACAAACCAATTTAATCACTGCAAAGTGTTTGAATGAAAGTGCATGTCACCCATTTTTCCAGTTTTCCCAAGCCTTCTTAAAATCATTGTCAAAGGAATAAATGTGCCTCTAGCTTATCAATCCTTCTGTCGTTGGGTCTACATAATTGTTTGTTTTTCCTCTTGTTAGAGAGTATATGTTGTACAAGACATCTTCTTCCATGTTTCCTTTGATTTTATCTATGTATCATGAACCTTGGTGTGGATCTATAGGTTGGTTTACCTTCATGCCATCTCAAAATTCATTGTTTTGTTTTTCAAATCAATTATTCCATATTCTCATAGCCCCATTCAATTCCTAATAATGATGGGTAGGGATCCTTTCCGCCCATGATCTCTATTGCTTCAAACTATGTAGTGGTTTTGACACCTCCCAAATCAAATTCAACATTCTCTAGTCATCCAATGGGGAAAATGTGATATTGATTTCCATCCTCAACTGAATGGGAGAGTATACAAGAGGTGGAGATCCCATTGCTCCCCATGACTTCCTTGGAAGAATGTTTACATCAAAACAAAAATCTAGCATTACATTCTTAATATCATATCCATGTACCTATGAAACTAGATGGAACTATTGACCATTCCTCTTCCTTCTCCTTTGTCGCACCAACTACATGTTTCTTTCTAGCAGTGAGGCACACATTTTTCCATCAATTTCTGCAACATCGTGTAAGATGCGGAGTGTTCCGACCAACCTCTTAGTGGCATTCTCATCTTCCAAAATATCTTCTAGTAAGTGGAACCATAATGAAATAGAGTCCCTTGCTTTTCCATTACCTAATTCTCTATCCTCAGATCTTGTGTCATTCTTTCTATATTGGTGAGATGGTAATGCTTCATATCAGGTTGGTGGGGTTGGTATTCAATCAAAAATATCTACTAACCCTTGGTAGATCTCTTTTTGTTGGAATGGAATATACTTAGTCTTCTTTGGTGATGTTGTCTTGATCACTAGAGGGTTATTAAAATTTTCCTTGGCCATATGTTTTTTATTTGATGTGATTCAACCTACAAATGAACATAATTAAGATATGAAATGATGTAGGTCTTGGGGAAATTCATGGTTCACACACCCATGCATGAGAAAAGGATAATAACACTACAAAATAAACATGTGGAAAATAAATTTCATGTTAACCTTTAGTGGAAACAAACACATTTTTTACATACATACCCTTAGGAAGGTTTGAAAAGTCACATCATTTCAACTTTGACAAATGCTCTTCTATAGTGAAGCAATGTTGTAGAAATAATGCACCGTCAACCTGATATAACTTTGTTTTCTGAAGAAAGATCATCTTTCTTCAAAATTATAGTGTCCCATCTTGGATGCTCTAATATATGACTCCTGGAGGGGTGATTTTTGATGGATTTACATATGGATTATGTATGACAAACTTGTGTGTGGACTTATATGTTGTAGAGATGGTTTGGGTCACATGACCAGTATATGTGTGATAGTATATTAAATTATATATCTCAGATGAATTTTGATTATGCATATGTTATGTGGATGTTTCTCCTTCTGCATATGACTGATGACATGGTGCATAACTTGGTTAGCCATCAATGATTGTGATATAGGGACCCATGGATGATCATTGTTGTGTGGAAAATATAGATGATCATGTTTTATTATTATTTATGATACATGTTAATTGTATGACTATGCATACTTAACCTTGTAATGAGCAGGATTTGGCAGGGGACTTGAATACTTGCCAACATAGATGCTCAAATTAGAAATGACTGTGGAATCCATTTCTATAGAATCAAAGTGACTGTGGAAGTCACACATACATCTGGTAAAATGTAATTATGTTCATCTCATTATGAAAGTCATTCGATTCTTTTGATCTATGAGATTGTGATGTGTGCAAGCCTTGGAATAAGACCTTGCTAATAGACCATCAGATGGGTGACAACTCACATTCAATACCTTGAGGGAAATGTGGAGTTTTGAAACCAAATAGAGTCCTAAACCCACATGAAGATCAAGACATGGAGTGTTTGATCTATGATCAAGGCGTGGATTCCTAAATACCGGGATTAGATTAGGTCATGGAGTCTTGAATCTAGTAGGGTTTGGAGTCCTAGATACAAGGAAAGGGCATGGATTCCTAATAAGTATAGGGGACGCACAATAGGGGTGTGGAATCCCTATTCCCTAGCATAAAATACCACTCCCGGGCACAAAACAATTGGGTAATATAACATAGGGTAAACCCTGAATTAATTAAATTTAATTTTTGTTGACTTTGGAGGGTATCTTAAGTTATAATAATATTTTAATGAAAAAGGTGAAATGTTCATTTATGAAAATTATATAATTAAGAATTATTTCACATGGACACGTAGGTGGGGTGAATATTAGATAATTAAATAATTAATTAAATCATAAAAATGGAGAGAAATCCACCTAAGGGGGGTGGTGAATATTATTAATTTTGGAATTTAATTAAATGACTAATTTTGCATGAGTGGGGTGAGGTGTCACCCCACTCATAGGATATAAATATAGGGGTACCCCCATGGGTTTAGGGGAGACCTGGAGAGTAACTAGATGTTGCTAAAATGAATATGGAACTCTAATTCTAACACTTAACCAAGTTTAACAATCAGAGTCATGATGAGAGTGGTATTGTGAGGAAGATAAGTGATCTCTTCCTAATATTTCCTTGGATACCTCATTGTATTGGCATCTTGGTACTGTGTGTGAGTTCTTACACGTCGAGGTTCTAGGGAGATAATTTCTCACTAGATATGGATGGGAGGAAAAATCAATTGGTCTATACTAGTTGGAAAGGCATGGAGTGGTTTGGGATATTTCTAGTTGAACCTCGACGAGGAAATTTGGCTAGGTATAATGTTGATAGTATTTTCATTCTTATTACTAATTTTACTAATTTTTATTCATTTATGTCTATATTTATGACTCTAGAGAATAATGATTATGGGTAATTGTGTGAGTGATTATGTTGGAATTTGAGCAAATGAATGATTGCTTAAGGGGAAACTCCATGAATAGGTATAGAGAAATTCTCCCTAGCAGGTATAATTTCTTGTAAATTTTTGGTTAGGAAATTCTTGATTTTATTTGGTAAATTTGTGGATTATGTGGCCAAGAAGTGGTTTAGGCTGAATTTCACATTTTGTTTTAGTTTTTTCTTTTGCTAATTTGGTTTAATAGCAAATGAGGAGAAATATGGTCCAATTATAGTTGGAAATTACCAAACATGGTAAATTACCCAAGTGGGTGGGTAAGTTTGTTTTATTTTGAAAGATAAATTTATGTTTTTGATAAATTTATTTTAATTGTCATTATCAGGAATCTGAGCATGCCTTTTCTTGCATAACTATAGGTTGTGAGTTTGTTCACAAAGTGTTTGTGAAAACTCTTGAATGAAGCTTGGGATTGCTTGAAGTTGTAGGTAGAATTTTTCATGCCTTATGATTGACAAGGGATTGCTTGAAGCTATAGGTAGAATTTTTCATGCCTTATGATTGACAAGATGTGAAACCGAATTCAGAGGTTTTCGTTTTTCATTGTTTTAGAAAATCGTGTTTTGATACCATCTGGTTGTGATTCATATCAACATACAGGGCCCCCATTTTGATTCCAAAAAAATGGTTTTCCGGAACCGAGTACTCAATCTGGCCAGTTTTGTTGTGGGCTTGGTTCTGTGGCCTAGATTTATGAATGGGAAGCCAATGTAAGATCCATTTTTAACATGTGATAGAAGTAAAAAAAGGTGTCAATTCATGATTGCAATTTGTTTGATCAAATTCCAGAATGGTTTTGAATGTTAATGCTTGCAAACTGTTTGTCTTAATACGTCAATGGTTGTAGCTTGTATGCATACAAATTTTGTGTCTTAATGCCTTAATGGTTGTAGCTTGTATGCATACAAACCATTTATCTTAATGCCACAATGGTTGTAGCTTGTATGCATACAAACCATTTATCTTAATGCCACAATGGTTGTAGCTTGCATGCCTGCAAAGTGTTTGTGAAAATTTCTCAATGAACCTACTTATAATTTGAGGTGCTTAATAAGTTTAAAATCCACATATATTGATAATCTAACTGAATGATGATTTGGGAGGTTATGTAATATTGTGCCATCTATTATTCATGACCATATTCTTGATTACTAATGTGAGTTCATTATGACGAATACAATAAAATGTAATTTTTATATATGGACATAAATCCTTATGAGTTTATTTTTGTTGATTGTTAAATCCCCAATTGTTTATAAGCATCAAATGAATGACTTGTATAACTGTAGTTGTGTTCGTGTATATTGAAAGGATATAAATGCTTAATATAGATTATGTAACTCTTTGATAAAACATGTTATGTGTTTATATGATTGCACTATGAACTTAGGAATCTATCCATGTGCTACCATGTTGAGTCATTATAACTCATAAAAAACACCTTGTATATTATAAGTTCTACTATTGTGATATGTCAACCATAAAATGCATGCATGTAAAATAAGGAAACATAGGTCATAATACAGTTGTTTTGCAAACAAGGATTGTGTTTGTTATATTGGTTAATCATGGACATGGAATACCTCCTGCTTGGTTGATTTTAAACATGCAATTGAAGTAGATCTGTTTTTGGAACAACAATGTCCCTTGTATCATGATATGAGTTTCTTTAATTATTAAATTAAATAAGAAAAAAAATATTCTCTCAACCCTTTTTCTTTGTATGTTTTGATGGTCGGTAAGGTGGTACCTTACACATGGTATCAAAGCCAACTACAACATGAGGGCCTATTGGACCCATGTGCTCGCTGGTAGTTGTTGTGTGATTGGTATTTATGTGGAACAAATCAATTAATGATTGGATGCATTGTTGCATGATTGCTTGTTTATTGATATGCATGCTAAATGAAAAGTGTGTTAAACGCACAAGGTTGCATAACTGCTTGTGGATTAGTCCTTTCTCCCTTTGATATGAGAACATAGTCTATGCAGTGGACATTGTTGCATCCTATTTGGTTAAATAATATATCTAGGATTTACTGATGAATGGGGGTTTGGGATTAATCCAAATTCTCTTATATTTTTAAAATGGTATGATTCATTCTTGAAATGAACCCATTTCAATTATAGTCACGTGCCTGCATTAATGGAGGTTTGTGGAATGATTGTGAAAGATTAATGGACAAAGAGTAGAATTAAGATGAGATTCATGTGTTTGTAAAAAGTGATTTCTAATGAAGCTCAAATCTTGTATTTTGTGGCATATTTTATGTATTATTGTGTGGATATGTCTAGTTATACTTCTAAGATATGGAAAAGTAATGTGTCATTTCTAAATAGAATTTTGGTACATTCCCAATCTCAATGTAGATCCATGTTCTTGTATTTAGTTTGAATTAATTGATAGTTATAATATGAAAAGCGACCCTTTACGATGGCGATCTAAATAGGCATTGTGGAATTTCTTATTGGCCACAAACGTTATATGTGAAATGTTGTAATTGTTATTTGAAGTATGTGAAATGGTATGCATGGGAAATGATGCAGAGGATTGGTGTGAATGAAAGGTTTCATGGATTGTTGTCTACTTGCTTGAAATGCACATGGAAATATATGGATAGTGAATGCACACGGGTGACATGCATGAATATTCATCCATATTTTCTTGAATACATAATATTTAAGTCCAATTTGATAAATGTGGGATATGTTATGGTTCAAGATATGCCATTGAATATATGTATGATTTAAGAATTCTAATGCTTACTAGAACTTATTACTAGATTTTAGAGTATTATTGAGTAAGTGTTGATGAAGAGACTGAATCTCCTCTTGTCTTAGAATGAAACAATTATGTATAATGATGAATCTTAATGTGGAACCAAAACCATAGTTTGGGAACCTCTCACACTTATGTGAAAAAAAATTAGGATTTTGTTTATGATTTCCTATTGGGATACTCATGTGACTCTTTATGTGGTTGAATGCTTGGAGTCTAAGGAAAGAATAGGAGTAATTGTGTGAATTAATATAATGAGTATGGCCGCTTGAACAAATGAATGCTGAAATTTATAATAAGCTTATACATGTGTGAGTGTATTATAGTATAGTTTAAGTCTTTATATGATTCCAAAGATGGCAAGTATATGTCTTTTTTATTAATACCTTGGTTGAAGGCGAGCCATAATGGACAATGGTGTCGTAAACTTGAGAATGGGATGAAGCACATTGAAATAATGTTGGGTGCCTTGAATACGGGAAACCTTGATGGTAGTTTGTCTACCATGTAGAAATTGGATGTAAAAATATATATATATATAAATAAGACTTTGAACCTTTGTGTGTGCCATGGCCTATCCCGTGTTTTGAATCAAGGGAAATGACTCAGTGTTAATAGAAATATGACATCTTGGAAAGGTGTCTTGAACTATCTAAGAGTAAACTATTATAATATTTCGAAACCTTGAATCAAATCTCAAGAGACTTTGAATAGTCGTGCATAAGTATTGGCTATGATATTTGGGTGTTATTGATAGCAAACCTTATGGGAATAAGCCTAAATCTGTTGTGTCATCAACTTGAGAATGATTTAATGATTTGGGAATTGTGTTTATTAGTGTGTCTTTACTTTCGCAATCTTGATGCATAAGAATCATTATTATCTCTGGGGTGAAACCCTTATTGGTTATAGAATTTTGAGCTTAGATCTTCCTAGAAGTTGAAGTTAGTTATTTTTTTTCTTGTATAGAGGATATTTCGAGAAGCCTATTACTTGTAAGGTATTATTAAGAAATGATATTGTACGTCCCCTATGTGATAGGGAATGATTACTAAATGAGATTCTAAGACTTGTATCTCCTAGATGAAGGCCTAGAAGTAGTGACATGGTTGAGTTGGTATGAGCTAAAGGTCATTATGAATGGTGTGCATTAGAGGATTGTAGAAACCATAGAAACCATAAAAACTTGGATAAGGAAGATGTTGTGATCAATAGAAAGTGAAATATGTTTGGTCATAGGAGATGGCAATAACTCTTGTTTATGCTAGTAATGATAAGGATTAGGATGAAGTGAAATAAGGGTTCATTATATGAATATGTGCAAGAGCCGCATGTTTTGTTAAAATATTGTTATAGTTGAGTTGTATATGGGAAAATCAACAATGGGGTTGATCTTGAAGATTAAAAAAAATCCATTTAAATGATATTGTTATTAACCTTACAGTAACATATTAATTTAAGATACATAATATATTTGAAGTAATCCCTAAATTAATGAAATGGCATGTCTTTTTCATGAATATAGGTAAGAGGTGGCAAAGCTACCTTTGGAGTGCAAAAAGATAACTAGTTGTGGAAGGATTTTAGCATAATGTGGTTTACATTGGTTTGTGGGTCTTAGGAAAAGATCGTTCAAGGTAATGTGTAAATCATCTTAGGACTTGGCACAACTTAATAAGCACGATAAAAACATAAAATTTGACTCTATTCAATATGTATCTTAGTAAAATAAGAAAATATGGACTGGAATGATTTTACTATAATGATATTAAGTAGGATGACTATGGGATTGGTAAGTGAATTGAGTGAGTTATACTTTATTTAGAAAGATTTAATGCTATAATTAAGCTCGATGCAAATTATGCATGTTAAGAATGACCTTAGGCTTATCTTTGACAACTTAGTAGTTGGACCGTAAGTTGCTTAACTATGACATTTTGGTTGTGTGAAGATGGTAATCATACAAGGGGTTGTATGCATTATGGGGTCTATAGTGATATGAGGCGTGTCATGTTATATAAACATATAAGATATAAATATAGAATGTGGGCATGAAATGCTAGTATGTGTGTGGATGAGAATGCCTAGAGATTGTTTTTTTAAATGAGTATAACCCATGGTATCAAACTTGATCATCTCTAGGGAAAAATAGCACTTCAAGAATATGATCGTGAACAAGCTTTCTGATGAAGTGCATATGTAGCTCAATGTGTTTGTTGCATTGATGTTGAACTGGATCTTTGGCGATCTTGATGGCACCTTGATTTTCACACCAAAGGTTAGTTGGATGTTGTTGCTCAAATCCAAATTCTGAAAGTATCTTTCGAAGCCACAAATATTCTTGACTTGCATTATCTATGGCTCGATACACTCTTTTTGTTGAAGAAAGTGCAAGATCTTGGTGTTTCTTACAACCCCAAGTGATAGGTCTGGAACCAAGACTAAAAACATAAAATTATAGAAGACTTATAATCATTAGGATCATCAACCCGATCTCAATTAGTGAAGCCAACAAACAAAGGAGTCCCCCTTGAGATGTAATGAATCCCGAACTGAATTGTACCCTGAATATATTGAACTGTCATTTTTGTTGCTTTCCAATGGCTTTTATGGGGCATTTGCATACAATGGGAAACAAGACCAACATCAAAGGAAATATCAGGATGGGTATGACTCAAATATTAGAGAATACCAACAAGCTAACGATACAGGGTGTCCTCTACTTTAGGTGAAGTGCAAGTGGAATTGTTTTAGCTCCAGACTGGAAGGGATATGGGGTTGACTTACAACATTCCATGTGAAAGTGATGAAGAAGGTCGCATGCATACTTAGATTGAGAAATAAAGATTTTTTCTTTGGTTTGCAAGACTTGCAAGCCAAGAAAATAATGCAAATGTCTTAATTTGGTGATTTCAAATTTATGTTTAAGAATTGATTTCATGTGGGTAAAAGTTTATGGTCACCACCAATAAGAATAAGGTCATCAAAATAAAGAAAAAGGACAATGATATGGTTTCCTACTTTCTCGGTATAGACATTGGGGTTAGAATGGCATCTAGAAAAACCAACATCAAGGAGAAAGTTATCCATTTTGGAATACCAGGATCAAGGAGCTTGCTTAAGCGATAGACAAGGCTAGAGTCATTATGAACATAGCCTAGAGTTTTCTCCATGTAAATTTATCCCTTTGAATCCCCATGCAAGAAGGAAGACTTGACATCCATTTGATGGACCTCCCATTTATGTAAGGCTGTAAGGGCAAGAACAAGGAAGATGGAGTTCATTTTGGCGATAAGGAAAATGTTTTCATTGTAGTCAATTCCTTCAACTTGGGAAAATCATTTGGAAACTAACCTTTCCTTCAGTATTTCAACACTTCCATCTAATGCATACTTAGTTTTGTAGACCCATTTACATCTAACAATACTTCTTCCTTTTGGAAGAGGTACAAGATCCCAAGTATTGTTCGCCATTAAGGAATGATATTCTTCATCCATAGATACATCACAATATGGATTTCCTAAATACTATGCAAATGTCTCTGGATTATGATTCTCTAAAACTTGAGCCAAAAGAAAAGTGGCTCCTTAGAACTAAGAACGTGTTCGGCACTAATATATGGGATCACTGACAAGATCACCAGTCACTTTGCATGTTGAATGGACCCATAGAGGAAGTGGTTGTACTGGTGCAACTGCAGGAAAATAAGAAAGTGGAGGTGGACAAGGATAATTTTAGGGGCGAAATTTAGCCCATGGGCTATTTTTCCATGTTTTTTTCCAAAAAAAGATTCGTCAATTTGCATTTTTTGAAGCCCCATTTCGCCCAATTTTGACGGGGTAAACTCTTTCACTCTAAAAATCGCCAAATTATTATATAAACTATATAAAATCCTTAGAAATTGAAATAATTTTAGAAAAATATCGCCAAATATTTTATAGTTGACATTTTAATAATTGGTAAGATTTGCCAAGGTTTATACACTTTTAAATAAGTATGGGTTCTTAAAATTACCCCTGGAGGTGGATTTTCACCATCACTATCATCATTAGAAGTTGAAGTAGGAACATTGTCAAGGAATTTGGGAGTAGAAGATTTCACAAGCACTGAAGATGACTCGTAGCCCACAAATGGAACATACGTTGAATTAGGCTCACAGGATGAGATACTTTCATCAAATTTAACATATCTTCTAATAATTATATCATAGGAATGTGGATGAAGAAGTCTATAACCTTTGACATCTTCAAAATATCCAACAAATATGCATTTTTCACTTTTAGGCTGCAATTGTTTTTGTTTTTCATCAGGATTATGATCCCATGCTTCACTAGTAAATACATGGAAGTGAATGAAATTTGGATTGATGTTACTTCATGCTTATTCTGATGTGATACATTTTAAAGCTTTAGTGGGGGTGCAATTAACTATGTAACTTTCACAATTTATGCCTTCAGCCCAAAATTGAAGACTTAGCCCCTTAGCTTGGAGCATTCAATTAGCCATTTCTTTTAATGTGATTCTTTCTCTCATATACACCATTTTGATGTGGTGTATATGGAACAATGTGTTGTTTTTGGATTCCATGTACAATGCAGAAAGTAGTGAACTTGTTGACAATATATTCTCCTCCATTGTTAGATCTTAACATAAGAATTTGATGACTAGATTGTTTATCAACAAGGACCTTGTATGCCAAGAACATGTCAAATACTTCACTCTTAAGTTTTAGGAAATAAACCCAAGTGTGGCTAGAGTAATCATCAATGAAACTTTAAGAAATATTTGAAACCAGAAAATGAAGTAGATCGAAGAGGTACATACAAGTCACAATGCACAAGATGCAAGGAGGGGCAAGGTGTGCCAAAAGGCACATTTGTCACAAATGCTCCGATAATTTTTTTCGAGCACACAATCGGAACAAACACGATCCCTACAAGATACCATCAAAAGACTTGTCACCGTATTTTATTTACATAGTTGTTGCAATGAGTGATAGTTTAAGTGACCAAATCGCTCATGCCAAAGTTTTCTCAAGTCATCACCATGAGAAACAAAAATTGAGGAAAAAGGTGATGAACCATAGTTGTTGAATTTATACAACCTGGTAACATCATCAACAATTCTGACATCTAGGACATGCTTAGGATATTTGAGATCCCTGAATACAACTTGGTGAGGTGTAAACGTTACAATCTTACCTTCACTAGAGTGAGTGATTTGATAGATTGACAACAAATTACAGGAATTTCTTGGAACACATAATACACCATTGAACTGACAATCATCAACTTGAACTGTTCCAGATCCTGCAAAATTAACATATCTATCATCACCAACAAATATTTGTTTGGTGTTACATCCAATCATAGTAGAAAATATGGATTTATCCTTAGCCATATGATAAGATGATCCAAAATCAATGAGCCACTCATTCGAAGAAGACGAAGAAGATGCATTGAATAAAAAACCAGAAGCACAAAGTGCATGTCCATGAGTTGTAGAGTCAAAAGACAAATCAAGTTTGATGTTGTACTTCTTCATTGATGCTTCCAAGGCTACTATCTTCTTCAAATACTTTGATTCCACATGACAATCTTTCCTACAAAAATTCCAATGGTGCTCAATCATATTACCTTTTGATGTAGTTACTTTGTCATCATTGGAAGAATGAGCTGGATGATGTTGATGTTTCTCCAGAGTATAGGATCGGGCAGACATTCTAGATGGCCATGGTGTAGCCTTTCCTAGCCATGATATTTGGCTAAGTGCTAATAAGGCTCAAGGTGCTTGCTAAGGCTCATGGTCACATTGCCTACTCCTTAATGGAGTAATTTATTCTATCTTAGAGGACTATTATTGAATTGACAAGGTTTAAGAAGTGTCCGAGACTTCTTAGTGGGTCTATTCAACATTAGGACTCTATGTGTGAATAAACATGCACGTGGGGAGATAAATAACATCATCATCATGAAAAACATTTCTTAAGAAAGAAGGAAAATACAATAATAAATTATCAACAAATGAATAAACAATTGAAGTGGTCAAACAACAAGTTGCCCCAACAAGAAGAGAAGTTGACCCCATAAGTGAAATTCAAGTGACTTGATGAATATACATAAGAGGAATGATTCCTCATTTTACACATCCAATTCGTTCAGCAAGCTGTGGCAAGTGCACATCAATAACTGTGTCTATTGAAGGTTGAAGTGAAGACTTGTGAAGCAACTATTGAAAACTCTTATCTATTTCTTGGGTTCGCTACTCTCTCACCAGTAGTGTGCACCTTCTCTATCACAGGGTTTATGGCAGAGGTTTTACATGCCCTTGTGAATTAGGGTTCTTCATGTTGTGATTATTGCCCTCTTATTATTGGGAATATTCTTCTTAAGAAAAGTTGTTTGGTTTTTCCTAGGATAAATCTTTGTGTCTATTGTGTATGGCTATATTTCGGTGATTCTTGTTTTATTTTCACTGCAAGTGAAAGTATAAATTTTTGGTGTATAATTATGCAATGATAAAAGTGGTATGATCATTATTAGGACATAATTATCAAGATCTGAAAATTGCAGTGCTAAGTTATTCAACATGGTCTCAAAGTAGTACTGAAATAAGCTATTACTAGTGACTGTTTCTACCCTAAATCTGAAAACTAGGGCTTCCAAGTTTGGGCATTTATGACCACATATTGGACTTCAAAATAGTGATTTGGAGGTCTCCCTAGTAGGGTGCCCTAATATGTGGAGTCAGATCTCAATTTCATCAAATTTCAATATTGAACAATTTTTTTTGTTAGAATTAGGGCTTCTGAATAAGATTTCAAATTTCTATCAAAATGGTATCCAAGTCTAGGAGTAGAAGATAGATTGGATGGTGCTACAAATTTCAGATCCTAGAATACCATGATACTCTTCATCCTTGATGATAATGATATTCAAAATTACGTGAAAGATGTTTTAGAACTAGAAAGTGACGAGGAGAAAACCAAGCACAAGAAGAATGAAGCAGAGGCAAAGAGGATCTTAATAGATTATGTAAACGATCATTTGATTCCACATATTGTGGAATTAAATACTGCCAAATCAATGTATGATGCCTTGGTAGGATTGTTTGAGAGTAAGAACACCAACAAAAAATTCGCCTTGAGGAATCAACTCTATTGTATCATGATGTCCAACCAAGATTCAACTGCTACTTATTTTATGAGAGTGTAATGTCCCCATTTTGACCCCCTTCGCATTAAATCGTAAATGATGTAAATATTGATATTTAATCATGGTGAGGAGCTCAAGGCCAAGGCCCCACCATTGATTTAGCGTTTTATGTATCAACAATTAAAGAAATAGATGCCTATGGTTCTTGTGGTAGATAGGCACAATGTAAATAAGACATCATGTAAATACGAATTTTAATGAAAAACCCACAACTGGCTATGCTATGCAACAAAGAGATGGGGGCATGATTCTACAAGGAATAGGGAGAGAAATTATTCAAACCCTTGAGCCAATGGTGTTAATCCTTGTGTCAATGAGAAAACCCATAAACTACCAACCACCCATTTTGGGTTATGGACCCAATCATTTAATTCTTCCAGAAATTGGTTGAGGCAGTTAATGCCTTGGGAATGAAGAGGTATGGCAGCCAATTTCGTGCATGGGCAAGCCATCAACCTAGGAAATCGTATTTTGTCTCCTTGGGCAAGAAAACACCCACGAAATGGTGCCCAAAGGGATTCAGAACCCATAGTATTTCCTCTCTCACGCAGTCTGAACTACTGGGTCTTTCCCCATCACCTTTTTCACCATTTTTCCTGCATTTTCCATGCCTGGGAGCTCGTTTTTGCATTATACAGCAGCTGGGAGAGAAGGGCCATGATTTGGGGACTGTGATGGAGGTTGTTTTTGCCCCAAAATACCCATGGTCATTTTTCTGAAAATGATTTCTGCTCTCCAGGGTTGTTCCCCAATTGCCATTTCGTTTTTGGGCTTTCCCACGTTTTTCTGAATTGGTAGAAACCTCCTCTTTGGACATCCCACTGAAGAAACGTTTTTCTTCATGCCCAGCACTTATACTTTTGCTGTTATGTGCATCCTGGTGTTGGTTTGAATCTGTGAGCAAGAGATTGGAGTGGTAGTGGACAGAGAGGACTTGATAAACCTAGTGGGGGAGATAACCTCTCAAGAAGATCAAGAGGGCTTTGGCTACTCTTCTATGCACACCTGAGGGAAGGTATGGCTTGAGGGACTGTACAGCAGTGAAAAGAATACTTCCTTTCCCTGGGTGTGTAGGTAATGTGGATGCCAAGCTATATAGATCTTGTAACGTTACGCCTGGCTCTGTGCTTGAGCTCACTAGCTTAGCCACTCTTACTTTCCATTTCCTAGCAGTCTGATAAACCCAATTGTAGATTGGCTTGGCTCATCTTGGTGTATGCTTAGCTATGTGTGAGTCTGTTGTTCCCTGATTCCTTGTAGAGATCATGCCCAGCTCGGGGGGTGGCAGTGTGTAGAGGTATTGATGATCACAACTGGCCTATGGTTGGGTGGAACGTTGCAGTTGCATAGCCAGTTGCTTGGGACTACTTTGTTAAGATAAGTATTCTCTTTTATAAATTCTGCAATGTCCTTATTTAATGGCTGTCACAGAAATGTTGAATGTATGTTAGGTATTAAACATGATTTTTAATTCTGCTGTGTTTCTATAACATGCACATGTATATGCCTTTTATCAATGAGTTTTTACTTAATGGATATGGGGCTAGATGCCCGGATTTAGTCTCACGGTCCTCTCTATCATGCTGGTATGATAGGAGGGGACATTACATTTTGGTATCAGAGCTGCTGGTTGCAGCATTGGACCTATATGGGCCAAATCCGATTACAGTTACATGGGAAGGTCCCTTCCTGATTACAGAGGTAAGATCACCTCCTGTTGAGCAAGCAGTGATCACTGAAGGAAGGAAAGATTTCAAATTTTCCTAAGAGTTTTTGGAAAATTTTTGTTTAAGTCTGTTTCAGGAAGAATTCAGAAAGTTGGCCCAAAACTGCAGAAGGATTCCGCGAATCATTCTACAATTGTGGAAGAGTTCGACGAATCGTTCCGCAATTGCGGAAGAGTTTGGCGAATCGTCCCGCAATTGCGGAAGACTTCGGCGAATCATCCCGCAAATTGCGGAAGAGTTCGGCGAATCGTTCCGCAATTGCGGAAGACTTCGGTGAATCGTCCCGCAATTGCATAAGACTTCGGCGAATCATCCCGCAACTGCGGAAGACTTCGGCGAATCGTCCCGCAGCTAAGGAAGACTTTGGTGAATCGTTCCGAAACTGCGGAAAGAATTCCGGAATGTCTTCCGAAACTGTGGAAAGAATTCCGAAATGTCTTCCGAAACTGCGGAAAGAATTCCGGAATGTCTTCCGAAACTGCGGAAGGAATTCTCTTCCGAAACTGCGGAAAGAATTCCGGAATGTCTTCCGAAACAGCGGAAAGAATTCCGGAATGTCTTCCGAAACTGAGGAAGGAATTCTTTTCCGAAACTGCGGAAGAACTCCACAAGTTGCTCCGAAACAAGGAATTTCAACCATTTTTCAGGGAGATTTTCAGATGCCGAAAATGGAAAAATTGCCATGGAACGCATGCGCCAGATTGCGCGAAATGGAAAGATTTACAACAAAAAAAAAACGAGGGTGCAAGCCCCCTTGACCCCCGTCGTTTCCCCTCATATGTCGTTGATTGTGAGAAAATTCTATGATTTGACAAATTGTCAATATAATATTTTCCCACGTGCATGAAAGTAATTTATGAATTTCTAAGAATATAATGCAGCTAACAATTGTGTTGATGAACACATTTTGCAGAATCACAGTTACATCAGGGTAGTACTCTAGATAGTACAGTTGAAAAGTTTTGGATCTTGGTTGGGCCAAGAAAATCAACATCATGGATGATGCACAGGATCCCTATGAGCCTGAGACAGATGCCATGGGGGAGAACATACATGTTGAGAATGCTGAAATAGAATCTAATGGGAGAAGAAATCAAGAGACTCCTCCAGGTATTGCAGCCACCATGAGAAGCCTAAGGGTGGAGTTGCAAAGTTGCAGAGAAGATAATGAAATGATGATTAAAGCTCAGGAAGAACAAAATCAGTTGAATGCAGCCATGCTACAGAGTTTGACAGACATCCAAAGGCAAATAAACTCTGGGCATCAGACATCAAATCTAGAAAGGGGTGGGAGTAGTTCTAGGAGGAATTCATGTAAGAGGGCCAGTAACCCAAGAAGAGTTTCTACAGACAGAACATATACTCCAGAAATCTATTCTAATGAATCATCTCACTCTGAAGAATCCATTGAGGGCACAAGCTCTTCCTCTCGCAGAAGTAAAAGGAAGAGGGACTACAAGAACAATTCACATGGGGAATTTAAGAAGGCAAAACCTCCTACATTTGATGGAGAGATAAAGTCTGGTTAAGAAGCTGAAGCTTGGCTTCTTGGGATGAGAAAGTATTTTCAAGTCCAAGACTACTTGGGAAATATGAAGGCAAGGGTAGCCATATTCAACTTGAATGGAAGAGCATCTATATGGTGGGAACACATCAAGCAAGTGAAGAAGATCAATGAAAGGAAGATTGTGTGGAAGCAGTTCAAGAAATACTTCAAGCAGAAGTACCTCTCTGACAGGTACTATGATGATAAGATCAAAGAGTTCCATGAGTTGAGATTGGGACAATTGAGCATGGAAGAATATGCAAACAAATTCTTGTAGCTGCTAAGATATGTCAGGTACATTCGAGATGATAAGGTGAAAATTCAGCGTTTCCTAAGTGGACTGCCCCAGTCATATAAAGACAGAATTGAGTTCGATGAACCTCGAACTCTAGAGGAGGCCATAAGAAAGGACAAGTATTGCTTTGATCAAAACAGAAGCAAACCAGAATTTCATAAGGCATGGAAGGATAGGAAAAATGAAAAGTTTGATCAAAGGAAGAACGGGTTCAAGCCTCCTCAATTCCGAAATCAGCAAAGGCAACCATCACAGGTTGTGACTAAGCCAACTAGGATGATGGGAGACAAGCCAAGAGATCCAAAGGAGCCAAAAGAACCACTTCAATGTTGGGGTTATGGAGGGGAGCACATGCTTAGGAACTGTCCACATCGGAATGGGAATCCAAATCAAGTTCACAACATCCAAGGAGCTGAAACTGTGGGTCAAGTGATAAGGACAATCCCTAGAATCTATGCAACACTAGACAACCGCTAGGTAGATTATCAGTCAACTGTGGTTGAAGTTGAAGGTAAGATTGCTAAGCAATTTGTTTATATTTTGATTGATCCTAGATCTACTCACAGCTATGTCACTCCTAGAATTGTTGAGATTTGTGCTTTTAAGAAATTAAAGCATAGTAAATCATGGTTAGTTCAACTAGCCATTGGAACCAAGAGAAAAGTTAGTGAAATAGTAGAGAAATGTCCATTAGAGATGGATGGGCGATTCACTTATGCAGATCTGAATATTTTGCCACTTGGTTCCTATGATATTCTCATTGAAATGGATTGGTTAGAGGCACACAGGGTTAAACTTGACTGTTACAATAAGACATTTGAATGCATGGACGAAGAAGGAAACCCGAGGGTTGTAAAAGGCATTCCAAAGGTGACTTCTGTTAGACAGGCTTCAGCCATGCAGCTGAAGAAGTTCTGTAGGAAGGGATGTCAACTGCATGCATCCCACATTTTAGAGGCAGCAGAGAACGAAACTCTTAAATTGGAGGACTATCATGTATTGCAAGAATTCAGGGATGTTTTTCCTGATGAGATTCCAGGACTCCCTCCAAAGAGAGACATTGACTTTACAATTGAACTTATGCCAGGAGCAACACCAGTGTCTAAGACACCCTACAGGATGAGTACACTGGAATTGCTAGAATTGAAAATGCAATTACAAGAGTTGCTAGAAAATAAATATATTAGGCCAAGTGTGTCCCCGTGGGGAGCACTTGTCCTATTTGTGAAAAAGAAAGATGGAACACTCAGGTTATGTATTGACTACAGGCAGTTGAACAAAGTCACTGTGAAGAAAAAATACCCATTGCCCCGAATTGATGACCTTTTTGACCAAATGAGAGGAGCAAAGGTATTTTCAAAGATTGACTTGAGGTCTGGTTACCATCAGGTAAGAATCAAAGAAGGAGATATTCATAAGATAGCCTTTAGAACAAGGTATGGACACTATGAGTTTGTAGTGGTACCATTCGGTCTCACAAATGCACTAGCTACATTCATGTGTCTCATGAATAATGTTTTTAGCAAGTATTTGGACAAGTTTGTTCTTGTATTCCTAGATGACATTTTCATCTATTCTAAGAATGAAGAAGAGCATGAAGAAAATTTGAGAATGACAATGCAATTACTAAGGGAGCATAAGTTGTATGCAAAGTTGAGCAAATGTGACTTTTATAAAGATAGAATTCATTATTTGGGTCACATCATCTCCGACGAAGGGATATCTGTAGACCCTGAGAAGATTGAAACCATTATGAATTGGCCAACTCCAAGGAATGTGATTGATGTGAGATCTTTTATGGGCCTTGCTGGTTACTATAGGAGGTTTATCGAAGGATTCTCCAAGGTTGCAAACCCGATCACTTCTTTGCAAAAGAAGGGGATAAAGTTTGAATGGTTACCAAGATGTGAAGAAAGTTTTCAACGGTTGAAGAATCTTCTTACAAGTGCACCAATTTTGAAAATTGCAGACCCAGAAAAAGACTTTGTGGTATGTACCGATGCATGCAATCAAGGACTTGGAAGAGTTCTTATGCAAGACAACCACGTGATATGCTATGAGTCAAGAAAGTTGAAGGAGCATGAGAAGAACTATGCTACTCATGATATAGAACTTGCAGCCATAGTACACGTCTTAAAGATGTGGAGGCATTACTTAATGGGAAGAAAATTTGAGTTAAGGACAGACCATTGTGGTCTGAAATACTTGTTTGATCAACCAACTTTAAATGCTAGGAAAGCTAGATGGTTGGAATTTTTGTGTGAATTTGATTTTGAAATCAAACACATAAAAGGGAAAGAAAACAAGGTGGCTGATGCACTTAGCAGGAAGGTACATGAAATGCATGTGGCAGCGCTTAGTACTTGTCAACCAGATTTGAGACAACAGATTGTAAACCATACGGTTGAGGATGAAGTATATGAGCAGATAAAGGGCAAATTACAGCAGCAAAACCTTGAAAAGAAGTATGAAGGCTATTGTTTGCAAGGAGACAGACTTCTTACTTATAAGAATAGAGTCTATATTCCAAATGCGGCAGATTTGAGGAGAATTGTTATGGACGAGATCCATAAAGCTCCATACTCTGGTCACCCAGGATATCAGAAAACAATTGCTACAGCAAGAAAATATTATTTTTGGCCAGGCATGAAGAAGGATATCGCTGAATACATTTCTAAGTGCATGGAATGTCAGTAGGTGAAAAGTGAAAACCAACATCCAGAAGGTTTATTGCTTCCAGTGCCAATTCCAGAATGGAAATGGGAAGTAATATCCATGGAATTTATTATAGGATTGCCAATGACTGTGAAACAACATGATTCCATTATGGTTGTGGTGGACAAGTTAACAAAGGCAGCACATTTTATACCGGTTAAGTCCACACATAAAGCCAATGCCATTGCAAATATTTTCATGAAGGAAATTTTCAGATTACATGGGTTTCCTAAGGCAATAATTTCTGACAGGGATACCAAGTTCACTTCCAATTTTTGGAAAGGTCTCTTTGCAGATTTGGGTACACAGCTAAGCTTTAGTACCGCATACCACCCTCAAACAGATGGGCAAACAGAAAGAGTAAATCGGGTGCTTAAAGACATGCTTCGCATGTATGTATTGGACAAACCATCCAAGTGGGAGGATTATCTACACTTGGTAGAATTTGCATATAACAATGGGAAACAAGCATCATTGGGAATGAGTCCTTATGAGGCTTTGTACGACAGAAGGTGTAGGACACCAGTGACTTGGGACAATCCAGTGAACATAATTGTACTTGGGCCAGAATTGCTTAAGGAAATGGAGCAAGAAGTTGCCAAGATCAGACAGAATTTAAAAACAGCCTAGGATAGACAGAAAAGCTATGCAGATAAACATAGAATGCATAGGGAATTCAATGTTGGGGATCATGTGTATCTTAGAGTGAGATCAAGGAAGAGTTCCTTGAAGCTTGGGAGTTGTGCCAAGCTATCACCTAGATATTGTGGGCCATTTGAATTGCTTGAAAGAATAGGGCCAGTTGCATATAGACTTGCATTGCCTGCCAGCACTAAAGCTCATAATGTTTTTCATGTCTCTTTGCTTAAGAAATATGTACATGGTCCTAACCATGTGATTAATTGGGATGTGATCCAGGTGGAACCCGAGGGAGAATTCCAAACCGATCCGTTGTGCATCCTAGACAAAAAGGTAACATTGCTCCGGAACAGAGCCATAGGACAGGTAAAGGTGCAATGGAAGCACTACGGTCCCAATGAGGCTACATGGGAGCTGGAGGATGCCATGAGGGTGGCATATCCATTTTTGTTCAATTTTGATGAGCACTGAGGACAGTGCTAATGTAAGGGGAGGGGAATGTAATGTCTCCATTTTGACCCCTTCGCATTAAATCGTAAATGATGTAAATATTGATATTTAATCATGGTGAGGAGCTCAAGGCCAAGGCCCCACCATTGATTTAGCGTTTTATGTATCGGCAATTAAAGAAATAGATGCCTATGGTTCTTGTGCTAGATAGGCACAATGTAAATAAGACATCATGTAAATAGGAATTTTAATGAAAAACCCACAAATGGCTATGCTATGCAACAAAGAGATGGGGGCATGATTCTACAAGGAATAGGGAGAGAAATTATTCAAACCCTTGAGCCAATGGTGTTAATCCTTGTGTCAATGAGAAAACCCATAAACTACCAACTACCCATTTTGGGTTATGGACCCAATCATTTAATTCTTCCAGAAATTGGTTGAGACAGTTAATGACTTGGGAATGAAGAGGTATGGCAGCCAATTTCGTGCATGGGCAAGCCATCACCCTGGGAAATCGTATTTTGTCTCCTTGGGCAAGAAAACACCCACGAAATGGTGCCCAAAGGGATTCGAAACCCATAGTCTTTCCTCTCTCACGCAATCTGAACTACTGGGTCTTTCCCCATCACGTTTTTCACCATTTTTCCTGCATTTTCCATGCCTGGGAGCTCGTTTTTGCATTATACAGCAGATGGGAGAGAAGGGCCACGATTTGGGGACTGTGATGAAGGTCGTTTTTGCCCCAAAATACCCATGGGCATTTTTCTGAAAACGATTTCTGCTCTCCAGGGTTGTTCCCCAATTGCCATTTCGTTTTTGGGCTTTCCCACGTTTTTCTGAATTGGTAGAAACCTCCTCTTTGGACATCCCACTGAAGAAACGTTTTTCTTCATGCCCAACACTTATACTTTTGTTGTTATGTGTATCCTGGTTTTGGTTTGAATCTGTGAGCAAGAGATTGGAGTGGTAGTGGACAGAGAGGGCTTGATAAACCTAGTGGAGGAGATAACCTCTCAAGAAGATCAAGAGGGCTTTGGCTACTCTTCTATGCACACCTGAGGGAAGGTATGGCTTGAGGGACTATACAGCAGTGAAAAGAATACTTCCTTGTGCTGGGTGTGTAGGTAATGTGGGTGCCAAGCTAGATAGATCTTGTAAGGTTACCCCTGGCTCTGTGCTTGATCTCACTAGCTTAGCCACTCTTCCTTTCCATTTCCTAGCAGCCTGATAAACCCAATTGTAGATTGGCTTGGCTCATCTTGGTGTGTGCTTGGCTATGTGTGAGTCTGTTGTTCCCTGATTCCTTGTAGAGATCATGCCCATCTCGGGGGTGGCAGTGTGTGGAGGTATTGATGATCACAATTGGCCTATGGTTGGGTGGAACGTTGCAGTTGCATAGCCAGTTGCTTGGGACTACTTTGTTAAGATAAATATTCTCTTTTATAAATTCTGCAATGTCCTTATTTAATGGCTGTCACAGAAATGTTGAATGTATGTTAGGTATTAAACATGATTTTTAATTCCGCTGTGTTTCTATAACATGCACATGTATATGCCTTTTATCAATGAGTTTTTACTTAATGGATATGGGGCTAGATGCCCGGATTTAGTCTCACGATCCTCTCTATCATGCTGGTATGATAGGAGGGGACATTACAGAGAGTCTCATAGCTGAGAGATCAACTTAAATCCATTGGAGACAACATTGATGATGAAGAACTTGTGATGATAACACTTAATGGACTTCCTTCTTCATGGGAGTATTTTGTTCGAAGGTTTGTAGGCGAGATACGTTGCCCAAGTTTGACAGGCTGTGGACTCATTGTGTCCAAGAGGAAGCTAGAGTATTATCCAAGAATAGTTTGCAAAGACCTCAAAATGAAGAAACTCAAGCTCTTGTAGCTCATGCAAGAAGAGGAAAATGAAGAAGGAAATTTAGGAAGGAAAATATAGGTGGAGGATCCAGTCTAGTTCGAGAACAAAAGAAAAAGGATATTTCTAAAATCAACTTAAACATGGTCTGATAGTGATATGCCCATTTACACATGATATTTGCAATTTATTGTGCAAGCAATCTCATTCTCTATTTCTCCACCAAATGACCTCTATGTGCTTTTAATAATGCTCAACCTTGATCCTTGCAATGCCTAATTTCCAATTATCAATCACCATGGTTCATAGACCCAATAACCATCACTCTGTTTTGTACCTCCAATGCAAACAAAATTGATATGCATATTAAGCAATATACCTTAAATGTTTAATACAAGAGAATTGCTATTTTTTCCCTTTCATTTCAAGTCGACCAATATACCTAAGAGGAAAACTTGCTCTTCAGACTACTTATTTAAATAATGTTGTTAGTTCCACTATAGATAATTTTTCACAAACTGAGGAACAAAACATTCGATATATATATATATATATATAATCGATTGGGCTAAGTTGGTGAGGTTAGTTCAAATCCCTTCACTGGGCATAGAAAGGTCACACACGCATCTTAAACACAATCGATACAATATATTAGATATGCGTATCTTGTTATCCTTTCAACATAACAATAGCTTCATACTTTAACCACATGCATCAATAGGGATCGATAAATTAATCACAAGCTCAATATACACATTTTGACACTGAAGGAAACAACACAACTTTCTCAATGAGTTTTGACGAGTTATGCTCCTCCGTGTCAATGGTCTTATGATACCTTCATTGATCACTAAGCTTTGCATCTATAATACAAACAATGTACAACATTCCACTATCTACAATAAGCTTCAACCACCCATGGAACAAGAGAGCATGCAATTTCTAATACTTGTCAACTTACACCATGCAACTCAATAAGAAGGCCCATCCATCTCATCACCTCATTGGCAACACATGTATTCAATTGGGCCACAAAATTTTGTCTATTTGACTCACGTCTATCGCCAAAGCCATGAACCTCATATGAGCTCCTCATCGAGTTGCTAGCACCGCTCCCTATGGTCCTTTACCCCTCAATCATAAACCCTTGTCATTAAAATCAATTTTTTTGACATGCAATTAACATTCTTTCAGGGTTCCTCTAATGGATAGCAATAAGAATCAGTACGAATTAATATCACGCAAGCACCAAGAAACTAGAATCACCATGACGATATCTTGATCTCTCCACATATACTCCACAACAAGTCAAAGGCATCCACTCGATTGCCTTAAGCACGACCCATCAACCTCTATGTGGCATTGCAAACAAGTCTTTACCACCAAAGACCTCCATGTCACAACCACCAAATACTTATCTTCTTTCTATCGCAAAGTTACTCAAATAATCCATCAAATGCTTTTAGGGATCATTCCCTTTTATGAGATCTTTTGAGTTATCACAAGCAACTCTCTTATGCTCTGAGATCTTTTGAGCTATCACGAGCAACTCTCTTGTGCTCTTTCCTTCACTAGCTAACTTACAAATCAAATCTACACTCCATGGCTTTCAACATCAAAACACTCTCACTAAAGTGTCCAATTCCACAAGTCCACCCTTAGCTTTCATATCATATCAAAAATTGATCAACGAGAGAGAAAAAAAATGAATACAAGTAGCACAAGAAATTTTACCCTAAAAATTACCATGAAAACCAAACTTCAAATTATATCTTTTATTCTCCTTGGCTACTCTAGACAAGTCGATCAAATTAGACCAACACCAACGACTTGAGGCTATTTTACAATGGAACTCACTAATCCTATTTGTTCATCACATGTTAATAACATGTGCAAATACCATGGGCCTCCCAATATCATGGGTTTGTAAACTAGCTAGGGAAAACCCATTAATGACCAAATCAAGCTAAATCCTAATCAAATATTCATATCCACTTAGGTGAGCATTGTGGCTTCAAGGTTGTGCTTATTTTCAACATTGAACTTTGATACACAACCATGCCTACTAATATTTTTTAAACATGGTTTCATGTTCAATGTTCATTGCAATTTGAAATTAAAAAAAAATGTCAAGATATGGCTCAATGGTTGAGACAAGATGTTGCCATGTTGATGAGCAATTTGAAATCTCAACGAGCATAGACCTCTAAAAAATAAATTATTGGTCGAGTTTGACAACATTTCATATGCTTGCATTCCATATTTTAAAAAATTGTTAAATTTCAGGAATGGAGTGTTAACCTTCAAGAGAAATTTTATGATAATATGCATCACATTTCAATGTGATCCAAACGTGATGCAAAGAATAAAAACTTGACAAAAAATAATGAAAAATATAAAACATAATGGAAAATCTCAACATTAATATTTTGGTATTAATGGAGCTCTTTGTGCAATCCAACCACCTTCCCAATGATAAAATCTTAACACATGCACACATATGACATAATAGCTAATACAAACAATCATCCCAATAAATTTTATAAACAATAAATAGAAAGAATGAATAGTCTCTACAGTAATACAATATTGATACTCAATAGTGCTCAAACATTGCCTATTTGCAGGGAAATTTTTAGGGGCGAAAATTCGCCAATTGGCTATTTTGGGTTTTTTTTTTTCCAAAAAATAAATTCGTTATTTGGTCATTTTTAGTCTCTAATATCACCTATACTTGCATAAAATATGTTTTTTTATCGTAATATTCACCAAAATTTGCAAGTTTCAGTAATAAATTGTATGTTTCATATTATATGTTTTTTTCAATCCAAAATAATCGCCTAGAATACTATACTTGAGTATAATTTTATAATCATTAAAAAACACCCTGCCTATTTGCAAAATACAATATTCCATTTGAGCGGAATACCACTACTAGGCCCCATATTAAATTGGTTTGTGTTTATCTTATTAGCGTCGTATATGATGATATTAGAGAACCATATCGCAATATGTGCTAGCAAGGACTGATTCTAATCCCTTTGGATCATGTGCTTTAGTCTACATCAACAAGTGTATTGTATTGGGGATGCCATTCAAGTTGTGGGGAAGTAAGATTTCCTTGGAAAATTATATCTCATCATTAATATTTTAATATTAATGGAACGTATCTAATACTTGCATGTTTGACTTTGACAAACATCTTTTTTGTTGGATTTTCCATTGTATCTAGATTTAAACTATGAATACTTTAATGGAATACGCAAGAGAGGTTTCCTTATCATCAAAAGTGACTCCAATTTTAATCATATTGCATTAGGGATGCGTACTTACTTCGTTAATGATGGACATGAACTTGCAATTACTTCCTCAAATTTGGAGCATGGATATCAAATATCGTCTATCATGTATTGACCCTATCTATGTATTATTCACACACTATGCTAATGATGTGAGATGGTGAATATGGCATGGCACAGACATACATATACAACAAAATGAAACAAGTAAGTCATCCAACCCTAAATTCTCAACTTTTTTCAGAATGAACCTACTAAGAAATCATTCAATAAATGATTCTTTGAATTGATATATGTTATTTCTTTCTTAATAACTCTATATTGGTTCAAGAAGTAATCAATTATCTTTCTTTCTTTGATTTGCATATTCAAAGCTTGTGCTACATTCAATTTCAAAGTCATGGTCAAAGGCAAATGAATAGTATGCTTGTGCTAAATTCAATTTTAAAGTCATGGTCAAAGGAAAATGAATAGTATTCTTCTTTGTTTGATGGACATAAAAATTTAAAAGATTTATTTTTGTTTATGGAGAATCATCGACTTATTTTCAAAGCCTCGTTTCCTCCAACCAATATCACTATATTATTTACACATGTTTAGTAACGTGCTACACATTTCCTTGTAACTCATGGTGGATATTTTTATAAAGTACTTGTAATGTTTAAGTTTTCATTTTCATTTATGAATTTTTAATCCTTCCAATTTTCAAATATTTTTATAAGCATTTCTTTATCATTTATGGCACATCAATTATTAAATATTTGTAATATATTGAAAAAAAAATCAATCTTATACTTTTTTAACATGGGGCATTTGTTACATATACACAAATATGATTAGAGAATGGTTTTGATAAATGATTAATACATGCTTGAAGTTTTCTAATGCAATATGGAAATAAATGAATGTTTAGAGAAAGGATTCTGATTATGGATTATTTATAACATGTTTGAAATTTTATAATGCAAAAAGGAAATAAATGTTGGACTATGAAAATATGTCATTTAAATATACATCATGTTTTCATTTTTTGGTAAAGAATTGTTTATAACATGTTTGAAGTTTTCTTGTGCAATAAGAAAGTGAGCACCAAACTATGAAAATGTGTCCTATAGTTGCACATCATGCTTTCATTTGGCTTCCCTTTGCTATATAAGTAAATGACTAAAAAACAGAATGATATATTAAACACTAAAAGAAGACTAAAAAGAGCATATTGACAATTACAAAAAACTACATTCAGTTTCAAAGAAATGGTCAAATGCAAATGAATAGTATGCTTGTGCTATAGAAGTAAATGACTATAAAATGGAATGATATATTAAACAGTAAAAGAACTAAAAAGAGCATATTGACAATTACAAAAAACTACATTCAGTTTCAAAGGCATGGTCAAAGGCAAATGAATAGTATGCTTGTGCTACATTCAGTTTCAAAGTCAGGGACAAAGGAAAATGAATAGTATTCTTCTTTGTTTGATAGACATAAAAATTTAAAAGATTTATTTTTGTTTATGGAGAATCATTGACTTATTTTTAAAACCTTGTTTCCTCCAACCAATATCACTATATCGTTTACACATGTTTAGGAACTTGCTGCACATTTCCTTGTAACTTATGGTGGATATTTTTATTAAGTACTTGTAATGTTTAAGTTTTCATTTTCATTTATGAATTTTTAATCCTTCTAATTTTCAAATATTTTTATAAGCATTTCTTTATCATTTATGGCACATCAATTATTAAATATTTGTAATATATTGAAAAAATAAATCGATCTTATACTTTTTTAACATGGGACATTTGTTACATATACACAAATATGATTAGAGAATGGTTTTGATAAAGGATTAATACATGCTTGAAGTTTTCTGATGCAATATGGAAATAAATGAATGTTTAGAGAAAGGATTTTGATAATGGATTATTTATAACATGTTTGAAATTTATAATGAAAAAGGAAATAAATGTTGGACTATGAAAATGTGTCATTTAAATATACATCATGCTTTCATTTTTTGGTAAAGAATTGTTTATAACATGTTTGAAATTTATAATGAAAAAGGAAATAAATGTTGGACTATGAAAATGTGTCATTTAAATATACATCATGCTTTCATTTTTTGGTAAAGAATTGTTTATAACATGTTTGAAGTTTTCTTGTGCAATAAAAAAGTGAGCACCAAACTATGAAAATGTGTCTTTTAAATTCACATCATGCTTTCATTTGGCTTCCCTTTGCTATATAAGTAAATGACTAAAAAACGGAATGATATATTAAACGGTAAAACAAGACTAAAAAGAGCATATTGACGATTACAAAAAAGAATAAGATTAGCAGAGGTCAGCTTGGAGGGATCCAAAATTTCAAATTGATCATAAAGCATGAAGAACATGTTGAATATATTCCTTTTTCTTGAATGCTTTATTGAAAGCTAAGCATAACAAATTTTCACCGGAGATGTAGAATAAGTCGATTAAACAATCTTCTTCCAATAATTCGTCCAACCCATAAAGAGTTCTCTCTTGGATATATACATTAAATATTGTATTCAGCAACTCTATATAATTGATTTCACACCCCTGTTATTCAATAATAAAGATATAGCTATAGTGTATGATTTATTATTAAAAGAATAAAATAAGAACTCGAAACATGTATCAAACACAGACTCCTCACCTGTAACATCAGAAAAATAAGAAAAAAAATAATAGCAATAAAAATAACTAATGAAAACAATCCTAAAATTCAATTTTGGTATAAAAATTGAAAAAAAAAAATACTTCCAACTAGTTAGCAAACTGATTTATTTCTCTTCTTCTCTAACCAACTGGCCAATGATTGAGCTGTATATAGATTTGCACGAATTCTAGTTAATCATTTTTGAATGCTTATTTTTTTCGAAGCATACATTTCCTACAACTTACCTGGCAAGAACATATTTTAAATTGTTTAGTGGGATTGAAGTCGTTGTCGACTATGATGTCACCTTATCCAATAAACATAGAGTACAGAATAGATTCATGACGTCGCTCTAGTGACCAAGTAACTGAGACATCACAAGTTTTAATTATAAAAGAACGGATTCTAAGAAATAAATGATGCAAACTTCTTCATTTTATTTTTATATAATTTTCATCAGAAAAACGTTGTTGAAAATCAAAGTAGTGGTATGTGGAATCCTTCATTGTAACTCTCCGACGGGTGCTTCATTCAACCAGAGAAAATGAATGAAGTCATAAAGCTTTCCACTCACGCTTACCTGAAAAAACAACAAAAATTAAACTTAAAATCCAATTGCTTGCAAAACAGGTAAAACAAAAAGACTATTATATGCAGTTGAAGACAACTAAAAGGAGCTTGCCCACCTTATAAGGTGTCGGGTTTAAGTCGCGCATGTGATCAGGCCGCATTTCAGCTAACTGTGTTAGACATCGTTCCCTAATTTCTACAAGTGTTGGCAAGGATTCCCGTCGTTTACCTTCACACAGTTCATAATATTTTTCAGTAATTACAAAAGTTGAGAAGATTACAAAGACCATTCTAGTTTCAATATAAAAACAACAGCTTAACTTGCAACTAAGTCAGTGTTACGTGCCTACTATCATTTATAAATTACAATCAATCTCTAAGTATGGGCATAATGTCCTAACTCTAATTGACACATAAATATGTGTATCATCTTATCAACTTTATTTATATATTTGTAGAATCTAGGGTGATTTGAGGCTTCCAGGGATTTTGAGTTTTGTTTTCTTGGCACAAAAGTTAGGGGTTTAGTTCTGGAACAATGCAAACTGCTCGTCATCAAGCCTATGCTAGCATTGCAAGGGGGAGCCCAACCTCCTTCCTGAAATCGCTCAAGTATTCTCTTAATACCAAAATCCGAGCCTTTACTCATTGCATGGGATAAAATCATAATGATTTTAATGTGAACCGATCAAGAGTTTTGCCCTTAAAGTAACAGGACACGTCCCCCAAGGACCCCGTGTCTATGTCCCACGTGAGGCACTAGGACATGTCCGGCACATGTTTTGAACGTGCCCTAAAACAGGACACATGCAAAACACATGCCAAACATGTGTCCTAGCATGTCACGTGTCTGGATACATGCCCTAAACATGTCTAGATTCTAGTACATGTGACCCCTGTGAAAGTGACCCACGGCTCACAGGACACATGCAAAACACATGCCAAACACGTGTCACGTGTCTGGATACATGCCCTAAACATGTCTAGATTCTAGTACATGTGGGGCCCCTGTGAAAGTGACCCACGGCTCCTTTTAGCCCGGATTTTGACTTTCAGTTGTCATTTTTGCAAGCATACGTTGAGATCTCACATAGGTTTCATTTGCAGGTGAAGGGTAGCAGGTTTGGAAGGGATTTCAAGTGATTTCAAGGCAGATTTAGCTACCAGATTTGCAAGTTTTCCAACAGCAGCAGTTTTATTCTCTCATTCCCGAGAAATCATGGCTCAATCATCAAGGGCCGCTGGCAGAGGGCAGAGGAAAGGGAACAATGTACCTGTTGGTGTCTCCCCTTCTCCTCCAACTCCAAGTTTATGTCTCTAATGTTGCTAGTGCTCCATCTTCTGCTAGTGGAGATGTTAATGCTGCAAATAACCCTGATTTTGCAAGACAGCAGACTCAAGAGAAGAAATACCCCTTGTGGAAGTATGTAACAAGGAAACAAGGGCCTGGGGCAAAGCTGGTTGGGGAAGAGAATGTGCTTTGGACTTGTAATTTCTGCAAGAATGAGTTCAAGAGCACCTAATATTGGGTTAAGGGCTATTTGTTGGGCCTTCTTTGTGGGGCTGGAGCATGTAAAGTAGTGACACTTGTTGAAAAAGTACCAAAGAAGTGTTTTTCCACCTTGTGATGCCTAGGGGTGGATAAAACATTAAAAGTGGTCCCTAGTTACTTTATTAAAGTGAAAAGCACTTTATAATTTTAAAGTCACTTTATAAAGTTTGCTCATGGTTCTATTTTTTATTTGACTTTATGATAAATAAAGTGGGTGAGGAATTAAAAAGGTCATTAATGTACTTCAGTTGAAAAGTGCAGTAATTTCATTTATTAAATATTTAATGAGCCTTAGATCTCATTGAGCCAAGATCTAATCTTGGCAATTGAATCTCAAGAAGAAGTTACCATGAACAAAAAGGGGAGAAACTAGGGATTGAGGCATTCATTCATTCATTGTGATCTGAGAGATTTGGAGAGCAAGTGAAGATAGGAGAGAAGACTAGGGTTTGAAGAGGATTCGACCTAGTGAAAGGGAGACTCAAAACTGGCACGAATCCCAAGGAGTTTATGAGTGGCAAAAATTCCAAGACAAAGGCACAGTTTTCAAGGCACGGTACAGCAGCATTAAAGTGCACAGAATTCAAGGCAGGCTGTACTGTACCAGGCTGTACAGCAGCACAGAAATCGAGACAGAGTTGGCATGAGTTTCGAGGTGAGGTACAACATTTATTGCTGTCAGCAGGCCGTACAGGACAGCAAAAAATTCGAAGCAGTGTATTGCTGTTTGCACAGAAATCGAGGGACAGAATTTGCACAGAATTCGAGGCCGCATGTGTGAGGCAGTACAGTAGAAATCTGGGCACAAATTTCGAGGAGAAAACAAAAATTTGCAGCAGGCCGTACTGTGACAGTTTGGCACTTTTTTCGAGAAGAAAATTTGCTGAAATAAGTACTGCTATTAATTTGTGTAATTTGTCTCTGAAAGAATAAAATTTCTCTCTCTAAACAGGTTTTCCCTTCAGGGTTTTTCCTGAGCCAATTTGGCTAAATATTCTGAGTTTTAATTTTATGTGTGCGGCTGTTATAAATTTTCCGAGTTTGAAAAAGTGAAAAAAATGCCATGTGTTTCAAGAAAAAATAATTTTTATGCATTAAAGCTAATATGCAGTCATGGGGTTTGGGCTTTAAACTCTATGAAAACTTGAAACCGGGTTGGGGTTCCAAAAATTTTCAACACTTACCCAACAAAGAGAGATGGAAAGAGAGCATGCAGTTGACTTGGGGAAGGTGGCAGTAGCAAGTAGGAAACAAAAAAAAAGAGGATCCTCTTCCATTCTTGAGGAAACCTTCCAGCACTAGTAGATATGGGAGTGGAGTTGAAATCCAACCAACAAGAAAGAGGCCAACCAAGTGGTCCAATGGACAAGATTTTCCAACAAGAGAAGCAAGAGGAGATGGATCTTACCATTGGGTTCTTTTTCTATCTGAACTTCATTTCATTTAGGGTTGCACAATCACCGTTGTTTCTTGAGATGTGTCGAGGTCTAGCTGAACAAGCTCCAACTGGTTATGTGCTTCCTAGTTCAGCGAAAATATTAGAACCACGTTGTTGGTTAAGGCAAAGAAGGAGGTGGATAAAATCTTAAGCCCATTAAATTATCATGGCCCTCATCCAATGTCAATATTGTTTGTAATGGATGGACAGATGCAACACGATATCCACTCATCAATTCCATGGTGTCTTCCCTAAATGGACCAGTGTCCTTGAAAACGGTGGATGCTCTTGGGAAATGCAAGGATGCACAATATATGGGTGATTTGTTCATCAAAGTCATTGAAGATGTAGGTCTTGATTCTTGTGTACAAATCATCACAGATAATGCACATGTTTGAAAGGTTGTTGGCATGATTGTGAAAACTAAATATCCATAGGTATTTTGGACACATTGCATTGTTCACTCTTTGAATTTAGCACTAAAATCTATTGCTTCAGATATGGCATGGATTGGCTTATTGATGATGCACATCATATCCACAATTTTCTACAAAACCACACCAATGCCCTCACAATCTACAAAGAGTACACAAATCTATCATTGTTGAAGATTGCAAATACTCGGTTTGCTTCCTCATTTATCATGCTTAAGAGGTTGAGAGAGGTCAAAATCGCTCTTGGGTTCATGGTTATTTCATATTTTTGGTCTTTCCAAAGAAAGGCAAATCAAATTGCTTCAAAAAAGGTCAAGGAAACAGTGCTAGATGATGGTTGGTGGTAGAGGGTGGATCTTACCATTAAGATCATGGACCCAATCATTTCTTTCTTGCAGTTTGCAGAAACAGACCGACCCATCTTAGAAGATGTTTATGAGGGGTGAGATTCCATGATTGTGTCCATGTGTAGTGTCCCTCCCATCCTACCAAGGCTATGGAGAGAACACTAATGATAATACTGGACATCTAGTCCCAAAACGTAGTAAACAAAGATTCATATAAACTGAAGATGGACATATGCAGATACATAAATATTTGAAACACAACAGAATTAAATTCTATTACGCATCCATCATCCATTCAAGATGTTCATGTCATTCATCAATTAAAACAATACAGAATTAGCACACGAGAGTACTTATCTTGAAACAAAGTAATCCCTGAGCAACCAGCTATGCAACTGCAAAGTTCCTCCCAACCATAGGCCAATTGTGCTTATCAACCTCTTGATACAACTGCCACCCCCGAGCTGGGCATGATTTCTACAAGGAACCAGGGAACAACAGACTCACACATAGCCAAACATACACCAAAATGAGCCAAGCCAATCTACAATTGGGTTTATTAGGCTGCTAGGAAATGGAAAGGAAGAATTGCTAAGCTAGTGAGCTCAACCACAGAGCTATGGATACCTTTACAAGATCTATCTAGCTTGGCACCCACAATGCCTACACACCCCACTCAAGGAAGTATTCCCTTCACCAATTCACAGTCCCTCAGGCCATACCTTCCAATTCTAGAGTGTCCCAGGTGTGCATAGAAGAGTAGCCAGCCCTCTTGATCTTCTTGAGAGGTTATTCTCCCCACTAGGTTTATCAAGCCAATTCTGTCCACTACCACTCCAAATCTCTTGCTCACAGGTTCAAACCAAAACAGGGATGCACATAACAGCAAAACCACAATTGCTGGGCATGAGGAAAAACGTTTCTTCAGTGGGATGCCCGAAGAGGGGGTTTCTACCAGTTCAAAAAACCGTGGGAAATCCCAAAAACGAAAAGGCAATTGGGGAACAACCCTGGAGAGCAGAAATCGTTTTCAGAAAAACGTCCATGGGCATTTTGGGGCAAAAACGACCTCCATCACAATCCCAAATCGTGGCCCTTCTCTCCCAGCTGCTTTACAATGCAAAAACGAGCTCCCAGGCATGGAAAATGCAGGAAAAATGGTGAAAAACGTGATGGGGAAAGCCCAGCTAGCTCAGACTGCATGAGAGGGCAAAGACTATGGGTGAAGATTGGCTTTGGGCAGCATTTCGTGGGTGTTTTCTTGCCCAAGAAGCAAAAATATGATTTTCCAGATTGATGGCTTGCCCATACATGCAAATTAACTGCCATGCCTCTCCATTCCCAAGGCATTAACTGCCTCAACCAACTCTTGGAAGAATTAAATGATTGGGTGCATAACCCAAAATGGGTAGTTGAGATTTATGGGTTTTCTCAATGAAATGGATTAACACCATGGGCTCAAGGGTTTGAATAATTTCCCTCCCTATTCCTTGTAGAATCATGCCCCATCTCTTTGTTGCATTGCATAGCTAGTTGTGGGTATTTCATTAAAATTTGTATTTACATGATGTCTTCATTTACATTGTACCTATCTAGCACAAAAGCCATATGCACCAATTTTAATTGCCGATACATAAAAATGCTAAATCAATGGGAGGGCCTTGGCCTTGAGCTCCTCACCATGATTGAAGACCATTATTGTACAAAATGAGTGTCGTAATTATGGGACATCGGCAGACAACTTATTCACCACCATACAGGATATTCTTATCACCAAGTGGGATAAGAATTGTACACCTTTGCATTGCTTGGCCTACTCATTGAACCCCAATTTCTACAATCATGAATGGCTCAATGGTGTGCCCTCACGCAGATTCACTCCTCACATGGATGGAGATATTTCATAGAGGAGGAAGGCAACATTTATACAAATATATCATGATAGAGCATCCCTTGATGAGGTGGAGGGATTCGTAGAGTTTTAGTGGAAGATTTGGAGGCTATGATGTAGACAGGGAGGTTATGAATCCCTATGCTTGGTGGGAAACTCATGGGGAAACTTACCCTATTCTATAGCAATTAGCCCTGAGGGTCCTCTCTCATGTTATTTCATCCTCTCGTTGTGAGAGGTATTGGAGCACATAAGGGAACTTGTACAATTTGGAAAAGAGCAGGCTTGAGCAGTCTAGGGAAGAGACAATGGTGTATGTGCACAACAACCTTCGTCTTATTTACAAGCGGAGGGAGGAGTGGCTAAAGGGAAAGACAAAGATGTGGGATGTGTTTCCTGATGTTATGGGTTTGGACAACAATGTTGAGTTGGCATTAGCCAACACATATCTTAACAATCTAGTGCTAGAGTCGACCACTTTTGATGATGGTGATCCTCTTGAGGGGTCATCCTCCACACCAACAGATGTAAATCCTAGATTGGTCATAGAGGAGGAGGAGTAACACGACGATGGAGGAGAGAGTAGTGGCGGTGTTGTTGATTTTGTTGATTTCAACATGGAGGAGGAATATTGACATTAGTGTCTTGTGGAGGAGGATGAGCCTCATGTCTTGTGCCAAAAATATGATATGGTTTTCAGCTTGAACAATAGTGTTTGAATTGGAAGATTCTAATCTAAGTAACCGGACACATCCCCCAAGGCCCCTGTACCTGTGTCCCACGTGTCGAGCACACATTACATGCTAGGACACATATGAGACATGTGCCCTAGACGTGTCCATATTCTAGGACACATGACCCCCATGAAAGTGACTCACGACTCCTTTTAACCTAGATTTTTACTTTCATTTGTCACTTTTGCAAGCATATGTCGAGCTCTCACACGGGTTTCATTTGCAAGTGAAGGGTAAAAACGGGTTTGGAAGGGATTTCAGGTGATTTCAAGGTGGATTTAGCTACCAAATTTGCAAGTTTTCCAACATAAATGGTTTTATTCACTCATTTCCAAGAAATCATGCCTCAATCATCGAGGGAAACTAATAGAGGGCAAAGGAAAGGGAAGAATGTCACTGTTGGTGTCTCCCCTTCTCCTCCAACTCCAAGTTTATCTATCTCTAATGCTACTAGTGCTCCACTTGTTGCTAATGGAGTTGTTAATGCTACAAATAACCCTAATTTTGCAAAAAACCGGGCCCAAGAGAAGAAATACCCATTGTGGAAGTATGTAACAAAGAAACAAGGGCTTGCGGCAAAGCTAGTTGGGGGAACAAATGTGCTTTGGACTTGTAATTTCAGCCAAAATGAGTTCAAGAGCACCTACTATTGGGTTAAGGGCCATTTGTTGGGAATCCCTTATGGGCTTGAAGCATGTAAAGAAGTGACTCTTACCCAAGGAAGAGAGATGGACAAGGAGGATGTAGTTGGCTTGAGGAAGGTGTTAGCAGCAAGTAGGAAACAAAAAAATGAGGATCCTCTTCCATTCTTGAGGAGTTCGAACTACAATTGGTGGTTGCACCATTTTGGCAACTCCACTCCACATGTTCCAAGGGTCAACTTCTGACAAGGTTGTCCTTCGTCGGATGGCTCACACAAGACTATAAATCTTTGTTTTCCAAGCAACTTGATTCCACAGTGTACAACCTTAATTTATTTATTTTCTTCTACACATAAACCGCACTATCTCTCGATTCTCTCTCACACAAATGATCATCTACGCACAACACGATCTCTTGGTTCTCTCTTGACAACACTCTCACAATCATTCACTCCTTCATTGTACTCCCACGATCCTTGACAACATCACCATAAATCATAGGCTCTGTGTTGGTACCTATTATCACACCATAGTAGTGGGGCTACTATTCTTGCTTAGCAGATATCTGCACATTTCAGAGCTTGGATTTTACAGAGTTTGGCTATGATGAGCTTGTATTTTGAGATCACTCATGAACAGAGCAGAATTGTATATCAGATTTTTGTTAGACCTTGTGCCAAAGCTAAGCCTTGAGAGTTCAGATGTGACGACCGATGTGACCCTTTATTCCATACAGATTCAGTTCAGTGCCCAGTGATGTTATTGCAGCAGTGTTTCAGACAATTTTGGATGATTATTGTTATGATGTTATATAGCCTATGGACTTCTGATTATTGACTATGGATTATTATCTTGTTGCTTTAGTCATTTTCATAGCATTAGCTTGGTATATGATTCATGATGTGGCAAACTATTTGAAATGAAACGAACTATCCCGATGATGTTATAAATTGTAAAATGGACATATTACTTGCACACTTAGGTTTTCTAACAAAACTCACTGGTTGTATTACCCTCTTATGAGCATAGATATGGTCTTCCTTGACATTCTTGTTTGCTAGCCTAGGCACCACTTCCATTTGACTCCATCCATCCATGACCTTCCCGATTTGGCTTTCACCTTTGACTTGTCTTTCTTGACTCTTTGATACTGAGGACTTACTTCCCTATTACTACCTCTATGTTGGATCGCATCCATGTTTGTTTAGTGTCTCGGCTTTGAGTTGGTGACAGAACTTGCCTTTGGTGAGTTGGATTCTAGGCCTAAATCATTCTAGTCGGTTGTCCCGATGTTTGGCACTGGTCGAAGTCCCCTTAGTCACTTGAGATGTTGTTGGCTAAAACTGAAAGCTCATGTACTACCTATTAGAAATCTTTATAAATTCGCCCATGGAAACTGTAAACTCTAGAATGTGTTTCTTAACACACGTGAGTAAAGGGAAAGAGCAATGAAATGCTAAAAATACTCCTCGAAGACTATAAGAAAAGGTCCAAAAAGAAAAAGTTACTCAAAAGTTATATCTATTGTTGCTGACCTTGTATATGTGTAAACATGCATTGGATGCACGTTGCAACTAGTTGTGCTTCTTAGCACATCTGAAATCCGAAGGGTTATGTAGGCCAAAAAGGCCATGAAATGAAATTGAATGATCCTAATGAACTTGGATCATCTTGATGTAGACATGATGCCTAAGTTGAACAAGCACTCTCTAAACAACTTATCCATTTGTGAGGCACAGCCCTTACCCGTGTTATTTGTCGGGCAGAGTGTGGCTTCCCCCTCTCCCAGTCCAAAGTGTCTTTTATTTGAGTTTAGGCAAGTCATCCCCTTGCCCAACCTTGATTCTTAGCCTTCATCCTTAGCTAGCAGTTAGACCATGTCCAATGGTGAGTCTGTCATTTAAGTTATTGTGCAAGTAAATACAAATAACAACGGAATATGCAAACATGATAAATGCCACTAAATGATGTTTATACTTTAAGTTAAGCTGTGAGTATGATTAGAGGAACATGTCTTAGTCTATTGATATGATTTGTCCTTCGTTGTATATTGACCTAGTCAAACCTAGTTTGACTATGGTCATTCTTGGGATCTGTGATGATGTGGGCCATGTATGCTTCTTGATGATGATTGATGGTCCCACATACTCTTGTTAGTGATACTATATGGTGGACATATGATTCAGATGGTGATTGATGCAGTTCAACAGGTAGTATTATTACTTCAGATCATCAGATTATGCACTGTCCATATATGCTGAACCCTACAGTTGGCCCATTAGGGCTACCCATGGTGTATGAGTACCAATGTTATCGTAACCGGATCGGAACCGAAAAAATCGGCCGGTCCGAGTGGTTTACAGAGGTAACCGGTCTGGTCAGGGACAAAAACCGGTTGAACCGGATTTTTTTTTTTTAAACACAAAAAAAAGTTTTATATGCTTCTATGATCAGTTTATTGTTATTCATTAGTACTATGGCTTCCATTTCGAGCCTCTTTGTTGATGTACTTTGGTTCAAAACCTTAGAGATGTATTGCACTAGGTGTTGTTTTGGTTATTTGCACCCATACTTGCTATATATATGAGAAACTTTGCATATTTGTGTATTAATGGTTTGGATTCATATGTATGCAAATGAATATACATGTTTTTTACAAAATATGAATATTTTATGTATTTTTTAGTCGACCGGTTTTTTTCCGATTCCGGTCTGGTTCACATTTTGGGCTTCACCGGTTCGATGACCGATCCGGTTCTGATAACATTGATGAGTACACATTCTTAGTAGTTTTGGGTCTTCTGGATCCAATGAGACACTTATCATTCAGTTCTGGGCACTTCTGACAGTGATAGATGTCGTTTTCCACTTGTTGACCAGATTTGGGGTTGTTTTCCCAGCCTGTCTAGCAGGGGCCATCAGAGGCCAGTTCACCTAGGGCGTTGTATGAGGGGGTGGTCTAGCCACTTGATTTTACCATTATACCCCCCTTCTGGAGAGCCTGGTGGGCTCAATTTGACAGCGTAGGCAGCCTAGGTGGCAGTTTCAGCAGCTTCACAGTTACCGAGGCAGATTAAAAATGGAATAAAAGGGTCACTGAGGAATTTGATTTGGGCAATTGAGGCAAGGTTTTGGCACTTGGTCTTCACAGAGGTCTTCCAAGGTGAACCCCCATCTTCCAGCCAGTTATCATCAGTCAGTGGGGTCCACAGAGGCCACAGGAGGCCTTTTACTGCATGTCTCTCACAGATTTTGAGGACAGGATTTGATCATTTGTATTATTTTGGAAATATTATTTTATATTATTGTGCCATGGGGATGAGCTAGTAAGGATTGATGCCTCCTAGCCCCACCATGAGCTTTATGAGTCATGTCCATGTCATATGAGGTGGGCCCATGTACTTTTGCCCCCTCTAGAGGATGACATCACACTCACTTAGTCACTTCTAGCTATGATGTCACCTATATTTTGAGTGATCCAAGTGATATTATGTTATGGCTCATCTTAGCCATTGATTATGTTGCGAGATCTTTTAATCTCAACCACTCATTTCATAAAGTGGTTTTGAGATCTAGGGGTTTTGGTCTTTATTATCCTATATAAGGAGGAGACCCCCTCATTGTAAAATTCATCTAGAGAGTTTTGGTTTGGCTATTGGAATAAAAATACTTTCTTGGGCATCGTGGATCTTGGAGTTGGAATGCTTGTGATTGTAAATGCTTCTTCCTCTGCACTAACAGACATTGGTGGCCATCTTAATTTTATCTTCAACTAACATTGTTTTGCAGGCAAAGAAGACGTTTTGGAGAGGTGCGAATTGGTGGGGAGGCCTACCCTTCAAGCTTCAAGAGGACGTTTTGGTTGATAGGGAGTTGTTTTGTCTTTGCACCAACAATTCATGTCTATCATCTCTTTGTTTGCATCTCTCTCCATTCTTGATTGATTGATTGATCTTTATGTCCTTCATTGACAGGAATAGGGAAATCGATTTGGTTGAAGGAGGCAAAATATTGGCAAGAAGGGCTCATCCAAGTTTGGCATTTGATCTTTGTGGGAAGTAATCCTCGTCACAAGCCTCTTCCATCTTCATCTTCCAAGTATGTTCCAAGAGGTATGAAATTCTTCTATCATATCCATCTATTCTCTTAGATCTAAAAACCCTCATTGATTAAAACCCTCATTTTTCACTTTTTCCTAGATCTACTTGGATCTAGCTTGTCTTTGGGAATAATAAAAAGAACCCACCTCTATAGCATCCACGGCAATTCGGATCTATAGTTTGGTGGCAATTGGGCTTCATTTGACTCATTTTTCGAGGCACTTAGCCTTCCTTGGGTGAGGTCGCACTCCTTGGTTGGGTGAGTTTTGCTAGTTCCAAGACTTGGGTAGGTGAGATCCCACTTGATTTGTACTCCTCTCACTTGATAACCTACCCCTAGTGCTTCATCTCTTTGATTTTTGCCTTGTGGGCCCCATTCCTCATTTTGAGGGTTGTGCCCCACTTGGGTCATTGGGTGATGCACTTTCAACCTTAGATCTATGGAGATCTAGCTTCCCTTTGGCCATGCTATCCTAAACCCACTTTGATAATTGCCTAAAATACCTTGATCTACATTTTGGTATAATTTGGACTCCATTTGCCCCTCCATCTAAAGGCACTAGTCTCCTTGGGTCAATTCGCACTCCTTGGGGATTGTGTCATTTGCTAGATCCCATATGTGGGTGTGTCTAAATCTACCTTGGATCCATAGATCCACATCATCAAACACCGCTTAGTGCCATTCCACCCCTAACTTCACCTTGTGGGTCCCATTTGGGTCATTTCCATAATTTAAGGAAGCGGGTCCCACTTGTGTATTTCATGGTACTAGATCTATCCCTTTGATCTCCCTAGGTGGCCTAACTCATTCATTGGTTGAAACACCTTTCCATATATCAAGCCTCTTCAACCACACTTAAACTCTTGGGCTCACCTAAGCTTGCATTGGTTTCTGTAACCCAGCTTCCACATATCCCTAGGAACCATTGCTTTAGCTAATATTCTATTGATTGGCTATAGGGTCTCCCCCTTGGTCTTGACTTGTCTAGATCTAAAGTGAAGAGTGCCTCGGTTGTCATGACTCCCAGCTTGCATTGGTAATCGTGGCATCTCTTGGGTCACCTCTTTAGTTGTCCATCTCCTCTACCGTCCCGGATGGGATACCTTTAGGGACAACTACAAGTTGTGTGATAACATTTTTGGCGTCGTTGCCAGGGAGGTAGAGGCTTACCTTAGGTGTCTGCGATTATCCATGCATAACTCATATCTTATCGCATTCGGATTAATCTAGATGGTTATCATTTCAATCCTTAATTAAACCATATCCATCTATTTGTCACTCACTCTCTCCCTGCAGTTTAAAAGACATACATCTTTGTAGAAGAGTTTAAAGGTCTACCTGGCGACTCCATTTCGTGACTCCGCTGAGAAACGAACCCATAAAGAGATGTCTTATCAAAACAATATCTCTCCCGAAATGACCATGGAATTCATGTCAAACATGTGTGAAATGGTTACCAACATTGCTATGTATCTTAAAAATCAAGATGAGGGTCTTAAAAGACATGGCCAACAAACTAAAGAAATGTTGAGGTCTATTTGTAGCAATTCGGTCCCTCTTAAGGCTAGTTCTCCTAAGCCTCAGCAACCTAAGCCAGTTGATCCACAGCCTAGCAAGGCAGTGCATCCTAACAATCAACCTATGCGAAGAACCATGCCCAAGACTTCAAAGCCTTCATCTGAAGTTATCACAAAGGGCAAAGCTGTGCCTAGTCCTAGTCGAAACCCTCTTGCAAACCAAAAACCGGATCAAGAGATCAAGATTGATCTTCCTCCTAAAGCTAATGTTCCCAAAGAAACCCTTTGGAGAAAACAGCCTATGTCTTTGAAGACAAAGCCTCCCACGATCTTAAATCCCAATCAAGAGCATCCAAGAACAAATGTTCCCAGTAAGCTAACCAATTCATCTGCTTTAGTTTCCTTAAAGGACTTAATCAAGATCCCGTCTGTCAAGTACGACATTATGAAGTTCCTGGATTTGAGTGTAAATGAAAAAGATAAGGAAAACCCCTACAACCTAAACATTGATGTTATGAGTTTCTTAGGGAAAATGAACATGCCTATCCCTTTTTGTGAAATTTTCAAAATCCCTTCCTTCCACAAGAGAGCTATTGCCCATCTTGGAATCCAAACAAGGAAGCAAATGCCTAAGCAAATTTCTGTAGAACCCAAGGATTCCCCTGTCATGATCCAAAGCGTCTCCGGTGACAACTTTGGAGGTTGCCCTCCCTTTTAAATTGCATTGGAAGTAAATGGGTTGATATTACATAACTGCATGTTAGATTCAGGGGTTGAGGTGAATGTTATGCCCCTAAGATTCATGGAACAACTTGAGCTAGTGCCCACAAGACCTTATAGGAACGTTTGTGGAATGGATTCCAGAACCGTGAAAGCCATTGGGATAATAGAAAATCTGCCTATTAGGTTGGCTGCCTGTTCTGACATTGAGCTTTCGATGAATGTCTTAGTCCTAGATGTCCCTGATGCCTGGGCAATGTTGTTGTCCAGGGAGTGGTCAGCAAGATTGGGTGGAAGTGTACAGATGGATCTCACATACACCACAATCCGAACTGGAAAGGGTTCATCCATAACCTTGTTTAATGAACCACCTATGCAAGAGCATGTTGAGACACCTGAACACTTGTTTACTGAGGCAATGTACTCAAGTGATGAAATTGGAAACTTCATGGTTTTAGCAAATTATTGGGAGGAAGTTAAGAAGCATCCTTTCCCACCCGATCAAATTTGGAAAATGCACTTTGACGGGGCTCATTCTCGACATGGTGCAGGAGCTGGGATTGTTTTGACCTCACCATCCGAAGAAGAGAATTTGTTTTCTTTTCGATTGGAGTTTGATTGCACTAATAATGTTGCCGAATATGAAGCCTTGCTTTTAGGTTTGGAAATTGCCAGAGAGAGGAACATCAAGTCTTTATCTGTCATAACTCTGACCTCATTGTATCCCAAGTCAAGAATCAGTTTGCTACTAAGAATAATAGACTCAAAGATTACAGAAATGCAGTTTGGGACACCATTGAATGCTTTGATGCCTAGTGAATTAGGGCAGTCCCACGTGAGCAAAACACTTTGCCTGATGAGTTGTTTGTCATAGCCAATACCCTCCAAGCCTCTGAGTCTTTTAAACAAAGAAACTGCAAGGTTGAAGTCTTATTCAGGCCCTCTGTCCCCGATAACCAAGATTATTGGCAAGTCTTTGATGATGATGCCCAAATCATCCAATTCCTGACTGCTGCTCAAACCCCAATGATAAACTTTGAAGATGAATTAAAGGGTAGTTAAATAGAAGGAATGGCAATAACAGAAATCACTTTCCCTTTGGAGAAGAATTTTAATAGGCATGATGAATTTAAAGGTAAGAGATCTGAGCCAGTTGATGAGGTCGTTGAAATCAACATAGGCTCTTCTTGTTCCCTGAAGATGATTAAAATAGGGAAAAATGCCTCTAAAGAAGAAAGAAAGAAAATTGAAGAATTAATTAGAGAGTACAAGGATGTGTTTGCTTGGACTTATGATCAATCTATTATAGAACACACCATTCCTCTCAAAGAAGGAGCCAATCCCTACCAACAAAAGTTGCGTGATGTAAACCCTAAGTTAGCTCCCTTAGTAAAAAAGGAGTTGGAAAAGATGTTGGTTGCAGGCATCATTAGACCAGTCAGGCATACAACATGGGTGTCTAATCCTGTAGTTGTAAGGAAGAAAAGTGGGGAAATTAGGATCTATATTGACTTTAGGGACCTGAATCAAGCTTCGCTTAAGGATAATTATCATTTTCCTAATATGGAAAATTTATTGTAAAGTGTAACAGGAGCTGGCATATTGTCTTTACTTGATGGATTCTCTGGCTATAACCAGGTCCAAATCAAGAAAGAAGATTGTGGGAAGACAACTTTCACTACCCCTGGGGAACATATGAGTACGTAAGGATGCCATTCGGGCTTTTAAATGCAGGATCAACCTTTCAAAGGGCAATGGACCATGCATTTGAGGGTCTGATTGGGAAAATTATTGTAATCTATCAAGATGACTTGAGTTTTCTCTAAGGAAAGAGGGGATCATGTAAAGCACTTGAAGAGAATTTTTGAAAGATGTCGGAAATTTGGAATCTCTCTAAATCCTAAAAAGTCTACCTTTGGTGTCGATGAAGGGAAGTTGCTAGGTCATATTGTCTCTAGAGAGGGGATTAGAATTGACCCTAAAAGAGTGCAAGGGATTCCAGCCATAGCTCCTCCCAAAGATGTTAGGTCATTACGATCATTTTTCAGGAAGATAAACTTTGTAAGAAGATTCATTCCTAACCTAGTTGAGTTGGAAAAACCTTTGAATAGCTTGTTAAAGAAAGATGTAAAATTTATTTGGGATAAGAAATGTGATGCCTCATTTGAATCTCTAAAGAAAGCAATTGCTTCTGCACTTGTCCTAGTGCGTCCTAATTACAATAAGGAATTCCTGATTTACTCCTATGCATCTGAGGACCCTATAGCAAGGGTTTTGCTGCAAAAGAATGAAAACAATCATGAACAACCAATTGCCTTCATGAGTAAGAATCTTAGAGATGCGGAACTAAATTATACAACCACTGAAAAACAAGCTTACGCTCTAGTCAAGTCTCTGAAACATTTCGGAACTTATATTGGTTATTCAAAGATTTTGGCTTACGTTCCTTATCAAGCAGTTAAAGATGTGTTGTCTCAACCTTATAGTATAGGGGCTAGAGGAAATTGGATTTCTAGAATTCAAGAGTATGATATTGAAATCAAGTCGATTAAGATAATAAAAGGCCAAGGACTGGCCCAACTTTTAACTGATTCTAAAATGCAACCTAGTCATGAGGAGGTAGATTTTGAGAATGCTATGGTGCACTATATTGATGAAGACCATGAGTGGTACAAAGATATAATTTTCTATCTTAAACATGTGCCTTGTCTTGATCATCTTTTGGATCACCAAAGGAGAGCTTTGAGATTGAAAGCATCTAAATATGTGCTAACAGAAGATGGCTTGGGATGGAAAAATCCAGATGGAATTGTACTTAAGTGTGTGAACTATGATGACTCTCAAAGAATCATAAATGAGATGCATTCTGGATTATGTGGAGGACACTATGCTCCCAGAACCATAGCTGCTAAGATCATGCGAGCTGGGTATTATGGGCCATCTTTGTTCAAAGATGTGCATGCCTTTGTCAAGACTTGCCAAGAGTGCCAGTTCTATTTGGGAAAACCTAGATTACCTGGCCTACCTTTGATCCCAGTTATCATAGAAGCCCCTTTCAAGCAATGGGGATTGGATTTTGTAGGACCAGTTGACCCTACTTCTTCTGGTGGTTACAAATACATTTTGACATGCACAGATTATTTCACTCGTTGGGTTGAAGCTATCCCTACCAAAAAGGCAACAACTGAAGTAGTAGTCAAGTTCTTAGAAGAATATATTATTGCCAGATATGAGTGCCCTTTAAAAATCACCACCAATAATGCAAAAGCCTTTAGCAAAGAAGATATGTCCACATTTTGCTCAGATCATGGAATCACTTTGTCTCATTCCTCCAACTATTACCCACAGGGAAATGGCTTGGCAGAATCAAGTAACAAGAATTTAATAAGGCTTCTAAAAAGAATGATTGGTGAAAATAAAAGAAGCTGGGATGTCAAACTTAAGTATGCTCTTTGGGCAGATAGAACTACTGTTAAAAGAATAACAGGCAAAGCTCCTTTCGAGATTGTATATGGCCAAAATTGTAGATTGCCCATCAACCTTCAAATCCCTGTGTATGAGTTGTTACAACAATGTTCCTCGGATCAAGAAGCCCTGCAAGCAAGAATTGATAAATTAGTAGAATTGGATGAAACTAGAAGAGAAGCTTGGAATAGAATGGTCATAGAACAAGAAAGAATAAAGGGAACCTTTAACCAAAGGAGTAGAGATGTGATCTTTGGAATTGGGGATGTAGTCTTGCTTTCAGATAAACACAAAGAAAAACGGGGAAACCATGGGAAATTTGAGAAGATATGGATGGGCCCTTTTCGAGTGAGTAGGATAGCTGACAAAGGTTCAATATTCCTAGAATCTTTGAATGGTGATGAATTGGAATTGCCTGTAAATGGGAGGTTACTAAAACATTACTTCTCGCCTGTAAACCTTGAATGACTCTACCTGCCTTGATTTGCCTTGCTTGCCTGTTTAGAATAGGTAGTTTTTCTGAATAAGCTCGCTTGAGCAGTAGGATTTGTGTGCTTTTTCTTTTTCTATGCGCTAAGTATTGCCATTTTTCTTTTGTTTCATTGTTTTCCGTCTCAGTTGTTGATTGAGTTGAGCCTCGCTCCTTCCTAAGCCTGTCTCACCTCCTGCATGCATTGAAGAGTGTGTTAATAGCCTGTGAGTTCTTTTTGTTTTGCTGTGTCGAGTAAGTTGAGTGTGCCTTCTTGAAAAAGTTTTTCCTTCCTCCTGCACAGTAAAAATGAACAAAACTTATATGCTATGTTAGATTAATATTTCTTTTATGCATGTCAGTTTCTGTTTTAGAGTAGATTTCATTCTTACCTTTATTTTATATATCTCCCATACATGCTTCATGTGGTATTCTAGTGGCTATGAGCACAGATACAGGTGCAAAATAAAAGTTGAAAGCAAGGATGATGCGGTGTTGGATTGAAGATTGATGCAGAGCAGTTCGAGAACAGAGATTCTGAGGTTCTCAAGCGCTCTCTCCCTTAGAGCACTTGTCCCAGTTGGAGCCAGATGTTATCACACCATCGTAGCAGGGCTACTATTCTTGCTTAGCAGATATCTGCACATTTCAGAGCTTGGATTTTACAGAGTTTGGCTATGATGAGCTTGTATTTTGAGATCACTCATGATCAGAGCAGTATTGTATATCAGATTTTTGTTAGAGCTTGTGCCAAGGCTGAGCCTTGAGAGTTCAAATGTGACGACCAATGTGACCCTTTATTCCATACAATTTCAATTCAGTGCCAAGTGATGTTATTGCAGCAGTGTTTCAGACGATTTTGGATGATTATTGTTATGATGTTATATAGCCTATGGACTTCTGATTATTTACTATGGATTATTATCCTGTTGCTTTAGTCATTTTCACAGCATTAGCTTGGTATATGATTCATGATGTGGCAAACTATTTGAAATAAAACGAACTATCTCGATGATGTTATAAATTGTAAAATTGACATATTACTTGCACACTTAGGTTTTCTAACAAAACTCGCTGGTTGTATTACCCTCTTATGAGCATAGATATGTTCTTCCTTGACATTCTTGTTTGCTAGCCTAGGCACCACTTCCATTTGACTCCATCCATCCATGACCTTCCTGATTTGGCTTTCACCTTTGACTTGTCTTTCTTGACTCTTTGATACTAAGGACTTACTTCCCTATTACTACCTCTGTGTTGGATCGCATCCATGTTTGTTTAGTGTCTCGGCTCTGAGTTGGTGACAGAACTTGCCTTTGGTGAGTTGGATTCTAAGTCTAAATCATTCTGGTCGGTTGTCCCGATGTTTGGCACTGGTCGAAGTCCCCTTAGTCACTTGAGATGTTGTTGGCTAAAACTGAAAGCTCATGTACTACCTATTGGAAATCTTTATAAATTTGCCCATGGAAACTGTAAACTCTAGAATGTGTTTCTTAACACATGTGAGTTAAGGGCAACAACAATGAAATGCTAAAAATACTCATCAAAGAGTATAAGAAAAGGTCCAAAGAGCAAAAGTTACTCAAAAGTTATATCTATTATTGTTGACCTTGTATATGTATAAACATGCCCTGGATGCAAGCTGCAACTAGTTGTGCTTCTTAGCACATCTGAAATCCGAAGGGTTATGTAGGCCAAAAAGGCCATGAAATGAAATTGAATGATCCTAATGAACTTGGATCAACTTGATGTAGACATGATGCCTAAGTTGAATAAGCACTCTCTAAACAACTTATCCATTTGTGAGGCACGGCCCTTCCCCATGTTATTTGTCCAGCACAAAGTGTAGCTTCCCCCTCTCCCAGTCCAAAGTGTCTTTTAGTTGAGTTTAGGCAAGTCATCCTCTTTGCTCAGCCTTGATTCTTAGCCTTCATCCTAAGTTAGCAGTTAGACCATGTCCAATGGTGAGTCTGTCATTTAAGCTATTGTGCAAGTAAATATAAATAACAACGGAATATGCAAACATGATAAATGCCACTGAATGATGTTTATACTTTTAGTTAAGCTGTGAGTATGATTAGAGGAACATGTCTTAGTCTATTGATATGATTTGTCCTTGGTTGTATATTGCCCTAGTCAAACGTAGTTTGACTATGGTCATTCTTGGGATCCGTGATGATGTGGGCCATGTATTGCTTATTGATTATGATTGATGGTCCCACATACTCTTGTTAGTGATACTATATGGTGGACATATGATTCAGATGGTGATTGATGCAGTTCAGCAGGTATTATTATTACTTTAGATCATTTGATTATGCACTGTCCATATATGGTGGACCCTACAGTTGGCCCATTAGGGCTACCCATGGTGTATGAGTACACATTCTTAGTATTTTTGGGTCTTCTTGATCCAATGAGACACTTATCATTCAGTTCCGAGCACTTCTGACAATGATTGATGCAGTTTTCCACTTGTTGACCAGATTTGTGGATGTTTTCCCAGCCTATCCAGCAGGGGCCATGAGAGGCCAATTCACCTAGGGCGCTGTATGAGGAGGGGGTGGTCCAGCCACTTGATTCTACCATTATACCCCTCTTCTGGAGAGCCTGGTGGGCTCAGTTTGACAGCGCAGGCAGCCTAGGTGGAAATTTCATCAGCTTCACAGTTATAGAGGCAGATTAAAAATGGAATAAAAGGGTCACGGAGGAATTCGATTTGGGCAATTGAGGCAAGGTTTTGGCACTTGGTCTTCACAGAGGTCTTCCAGGGTGAACCCCCCATCTTCCAACCAGTTATCATCAGTCAGTGGCGTCCACAAAGGCAACATGAGGCCTTTTACTGCATGTCTCTCACATATTTTGAAGACAGGAGTTGATCATTTGTATTATTTTGGAAATATTATTTTATATTATTCTGCCATGGGGATGAGCTAGTAAGGATCGATGCCTCCTAGCCCCACCATGAGCTTTATGAGTCATGTCCATGTCATATGAGGTGGGCCCATGTACTTTTGCCCCCTCTAGAGGATGACGTCACCCTCACTTAGTCACTTCCAGCTATGAAGTCACCTCTATTTTGGGTGATCCATGTGATATTATGTTATGGCTCATCTTAGCCATTGATTATGTTGCGAGATCTTTTAATCTCAACCACTCATTTCATAAAGTGGTTTTGAGATCAGGGGTTTTGGTCTTTATTATCCTATATAAGGAGGAGACCCCCTCATTGTAAAATTCATCTAGAGATTTTTGGCTCTTGGTTATTGGAATAAAAATACTTCCTTGGGCATCTTGGATCTTGGAGTTGGAATGCTTCTGGTGATTGCAAATGCTTCTTCCTCTGCACTGACAGACATTGGTGGCCATCTTAATTTTGTCTTCAACTAACATTGTTTTGCAGGCAAAGAAGACGTTTTGGAGAGGTGCGAATTGGTGGGGAGGCCTACCCTTCAAGCTTCAAGATGACGTTTTGGTTGACAGGGAGTTGTTTTGTCTTTGCACCAACAATTCATGTTTATCATCTCTTTGTTTGCATCTCTTTCCATTCTTGATTGATTGATTGATCTTTGTGTCCTTGATTGACAGGAATAGGGAAATCGATTTGGTTGAAGGAGGAAAAATATTGGCAAGAAGGGCTCATCCAAGTTTGGCATTTGATCTTTGTGGGAAGTAATCCTCGTCACAAGCTTCTTCCATCTTCATCTTCCAGGTATGTTCCAAGAGGTATGAAATTCTTCTATCTTATCCATCTATTCTCTTAGATCTAAAAACCCTCATTTTTCACTTTTTTCTAGATCTACTTGGATCTAGCTTGTCTTTGAGAATAATAAAAGAACCCACCTCTATAGCATCCACGGCAATTCGGATCTATAGTTTGGTGGCAATTGGGCTTCATTTGACTCATTTTTCGAGGCACTTAGCCTTCCTTGGGTGAGGTCGCACTCCTTGGTTGGGTGAGTTTTGCTAGTTCCAAGACTTGGGTAGGTGAGATCCCACTTGATTTGCACTCCTCTCACTTGATAACCTACCCCTAGTGCTTCATCTCTTTGAGTTTTGCCTTGTGGGCCCCATTCCTCATTTTGAGGGTTGTGCCCCACTTGGGTCATTGGGTGATGCACTTTCAACCTTAGATCTATGGAGATCTAGCTTCCCTTTGGGCATGCCATCCTAAATCCACTTTGATAATTGCCTTAACTACCCTGATCTACATTTTGGCATAATTTGGACTCCATTTACCCCTCCATCTAAAGGCACTAGTCTCCTTGGGTCAATTCGCACTCCTTGGGGATTGTGTCATTTGCTAGATCCCATATGTGGGTGTGTCTAAATCTACCTTGGATCCATAGATCCACATCATCAAACACCGCTTAGTGCCATTCCACCCCTAACTTCACCTTGTGGGTCCCATTTGGGTCATTTCCATACTTTAAGGAAGTGGGTCCCACTTGTGTATTTCATGGTACTAGATCTATCCCTTTGATCTCCCTAGGTGGCCTAACTCATTCATTGGTTGAAACACCTTTCCATATATCAGGCCTCTTCAACCACACTTAAACTCTTGGGCTCACCTAAGCTTGCATTGGTTTACGTAACCCAGCTTCCACATATCCCTAGGAACCATTGCTTTGGCTAATCTTTTGTTGATTGGCTATAGGGTCTCCCCCTTGGTCTTGACTTGTCTAGATCTAAAGTGAAGAGTGCCTCGGTTGTTGTGACTCCCAGCTTGCATTGGGAACCGTGGCATCTCTTGGGTCACCTCTTTAGTTGTCCATCTCCTCTACCGTCCCGGATGGGATACCTTTAGGGACAACTACAAGTTGTATGATAACAGTACCACAATTTGATTTGAAATTATAGTTCAAAATTATTCTTGAAATTATGGTTGAAATTTGATTTGAAATTATGGTTGAAATTATTCTTGTTTATCTTTTGCCCAATGTGTGTGGGTAGTCCCTCGATGCCTTCTCTGTTTTCAACAATCCCTTAGCTCTTTCGCCCACTACCTTGACTTCTCCTCTACACCATGGCTCTAATAGGATGTGAGCTTTTACATACATACATGCACAAGAATAGACATGAATGGGGGGTTTGATACATTCATTAGATGATGCAATGTCTTATTACATAGTAGGAGAAAGGGGGAATATTTTACATAACTCCCAATCACCAAATATCTAACTGTTAACAACTACATCAAATGCCCAGTCTCCAACAAGAAGAATGTACTTGAGGATCACATTGAGAATGATGAAGTTGATAATGATTAGTTTGGTTAACTACCTGAACAGTGCCATGACTATCATCGAGTTGGCCATAAGGAGTTAAATTGTCTTGATCTTACCCCATGCAATCATTGTTGGAAAACAAACCACCTTTCAAAAGGTGTGGGCAGCAAATGAAGGTTATCGAAAACAAGTACATTTTCGATGGTTAGGTACTTGTTGGTGGAATTTGGAAGCCAAATTATTAGAATGGTCTTGCCATCAAGTTCGTACACATGTATGAACATATTTAATAGGAGAGGTTTCTACAACACATGGATAAGAATGTTTTCAATTAGGAAATATTATTTAGGGCATGACTAGGGCCCAATTAAAATCATCTTTTGAGTTAAAGATCAACTCTTTAGAATTTGGTCAAAGAGATTAAGGTTAACCTTTACTATTTTAAGGGGGGTATATTGATATCATTGATTTACTAGTCCCAAGACACCTTTCAATTGACAAGGGGAATATTTCTATAGATTGTTGTTGATTCAAGATTTTGTGGATTCAATGCTTTCGACATCGATCACTCGCATGGAGTTTATGGATTGGGTGTTTGACCTTTAGAGGACATTTTCCAAGGCAGTTCATAACTAATTGCAAGGGTGTTTTTAAAGTCTTCTAGTCACCATTGTGTCAGTTTGTCCATGATCATGTTGTACAATGTTGTAAAATTGAGACATCACTTGTAATCATTTATAAAGGCCAATCTATAAATTATAATCTATAATAAGCTTGACCATGACAATTGTACTAGACAAATGACTCATGAGTGGATTTTTTATTGAGAAAGATCTACATCCTTATAGTCTAAATCTTTTTAAGTTCTTTACACTCAAGAAAATCCTCCAAAACCATGAGCATGCTCTAGTACACCTACCCATGTTCTAGTACTGACATGTGTCGAGTCAGTCCCAGTTAGTTTAGAGTCTTTTAGGAACCCTTGCACTTGGTCATAATTATCAAGGTGTGTTGGTGGTTAAACATAAGTCGGATGGTTAGAGGTGCCTTTCCCTAGCTCAAAATTTGGGTCTAATAATATTTTTTCCAATTACCTTTTAAAACCCAATTCCCCTTTCCTCATGTTAGACCCTCAACGTATTTTTATGTAGTCACATATATCCATTAACTTAAAACTTTATATCCTATAGTAAATGTCAAAAGTTACATTTGTTTTTATACACCCCAGCTATGCAATCCCAAAGACTCTGTCCTTTCAACAAGTGTGATAAAAGCATATCCTAGCAATGAATGCTAGCCGTCTAAATTCATCAATCGTATCTGGCTGGTCGGGTTCATCCTTCGTTCCGAAAAAAGAAGGTATAGTGCAGCATGCCACTTGGATGCCCCTAGACCCTAGCGATAGCCTTTTTTAACCTTTCGCTGCCATGTGGACCCCTCCTAACGTCTTCTTAACCTCCTAAATCTCCAAGCACTTCCTCACTTGTGAAAATCACACACTCCTTAACCTCTCCTTTGCTCACACATGTGAGCCATCCATCCTTTGTGGGAGCTATTTGGGCTTATTAAGTTATTTCCACCCTTTTGGAACGTTGTTGGACTTTGTTATGATTCTAACCCCTTTTGACCTCACATGTGCCATCATTTCTAGAAGATTTCCCTCCTTTAACCAATTTGTCCCCTCTTCTATGCAATTCTCCCTCCTCTAGACTTGTCCAATTGATTGTTAAAACCACTTCATTACTTTATTAATTTTTTGACCATGTAAAGAGTAATGTCTAGTTTACATGGTTCTAGAATAGATCTAAGGTTTTAGACAAAGAAATATTTTTTTAGTGAGGAGAAAGTTAAGTTTCAAGTCCATATATAAGGAGACTTCCTCTCTCACTTTCGTTGTTGTTGATTGCCTTTGAGAACTTTTGTTTAGTATCAATAATAAGGCTTTGGAGGAAATATTGGGGAATATCTTCTTTCATGTGTAGCGTTCTTTCGTACTTCAAGCTTCAAGTTGGAGGTGATGTTATGGTAAATTTGTTCTTTCTTTTATTTTTCTTGGCTCATTGATAGGGTATTATTACCTCATTGAAGACAAAGGATTGTAAGTTCCTCTCTATTCTTCTCCATGTATCTTGCATCAAAGAGAGTTATTTTTTGCATCTCTGCCTTTGTTTGGATTGTACAATACTGACATCTTCATGTAAGGTGCACCCCGAAAAAGCATAGGAGAGAACCTCCCCTTCCCCTAGCGATCTATTGCAAGCACCTTCAACTCACCAAGTAGATTGGGGTTAGCTCAAGCAATGCCGTTCTCTTGGTGATTTGCAAGTAAAGCCCTCTAAGTTAGTCTTCATTGACTCCATGCCCTAACCTTGTTTTGGCACTAGTCTCTTCCCTTCAACCACCAAAAGTAAACAATCCCCAAAAAACTAATATTTTTCTTTATTTTTTTTAGTTAGAAATCTAGAAAATTAACCCTAAAAATTATCATAAATTTTCATATTTTCTTTTCACAAGTCTATAAGCTTCAAAGATCAATTTTAAATAGGCTTAGCCATTAAAATCTGAATTTTACTTCATAGATTTATTAATTGCATATTTAGATTTTAGTTACCCACTTAGTTCTTAAGTTAATTCATTTTTGTGAGTAATTCTTAATTTTCCGCAATCTCAAAATTACATTCTTAAAGCATTAAGACAGAAAATTACAACTCATTTCTTGTTTCTAAGGGTTAGAAATTTTTATCTTTGAGTTGGTAACTAAACTTCTGCAATTTAATATCATCCTCCATCCAAAAACTTGGGGAGGATGGGGGAAATCTGCAAAATAGCACTAGCATGATACTAGATCCCTCATTCTTCACTTAAGAACGAGGATGGGGGTACGTTTTCCAATGCTTCCCATATGCAATAGTCGCCATGAACAGATGGTGATGATATGGATGCACTGGTCAAATGAAAACATTCTAGCACACAATAGTCTAATTCCTGTGAACATTGAACAATTTTTAGATGAGTGCAACAAGCAGTGGTCAAAATTGTTATTAATCGGCTAACCACTACATAGCATATTGGTCGAGTTTGAGGGGCTTTTGGTCTATGTGATATCACCTCTGCACCCCATATATTTTAGGTATCAAGCTCTTTCATCTTCAAGAGCATTTGAATAGCACGGAAAGGTGTCATCAAGATTGGTTCATTGGCCACTGGAGGGTAGCATAGCAAGATGGGATCCAAGCATATCAACACATTAGGAGTCAATGAGTTTATGTGTCATTGAATTGCCTCTGTTTCAAGCTCACCACCTAAGCCGAAAGGACATCCTCAACAGGAGCGATTTGTGGGACTCTGTATCTCATACACGTAAGGATTGGTGTTCTTCTATTCAAGAGTATGGTCTTTTTGCTCTACATAATCTTTCAATTTTGGAGTTGTGAAGCTTTATTTTGAAAGCAGAGTTGTTTAAAATGAAGATTGGGATGCTTGGATTGTTTTGGAGAGATTAAGGTTGGTGCTTTGGTCATCCCCTTTTGCAATATGACTCCCACAAGTTGTATTCCATCCTTCATCAGAGGCATCTGATATCCCCAGTTCTCAATGCCCATAGGCTTTCCAAGAACCCAATGGACAGATGGGTTCGGACTCTCGGAGAATTCACAATGTTTGGTTAGTGTGGCTTTCTTATAAGTTTCAATTTTTTTCTTGGTCGATGTTATATTAGAGGATTCCATCCAAGCCAAGGTTGGTCATGAGTAAACTCTCTGATGACCATTGCCATGTTTGTCGCAGATAAGAAACAGTGAAGCATACCATCTGGGAGTGTTTGTTCACCAAGCAATGTTGAAAGTCCACTGAAGATCAATATTCTATGTTGCTTCCAGGTAGGATTACATAGCAGTCAACATTGTATCGATATTCTCATTCTTCAGTTCATCCTATGTTTATAGTTGTTAAATTTTCTGAATTTACTTCAATCTGATCTAGGATCTTAACTGAGAGAACAACATGTACAGCATATCTACAGCATATCAATCATGGAGACAATAATGCAAGCACACAAGAGACACAAAGATTTACTTGGGGAAAACCATAAAGGTGAAAAACCCCAATAACTTCCTCAGAGATAGATAGAGCAATGATACAACCAACCAAGAGAGATAGCCATAACCTAGCAGCAATCCTCCTCCTCCATAAGTGCGCCTCTCCTCCTTGAGAGCATGTGTGAGAAGTGAGTGAGTAAATAGAGTGCCTCCCGTACTCTATTTATACTTGACTTGACTTGCCTTTTTACCTAACTCATGTAGGCTCGAACTTAACCACATAACATAATGCTGAGTGGGCCGACCCCCAATAGGGTGGTCTAATAACCCTTTGACCCACATGGCCGACCCCCAATAGGGTGGTCTAATAACCCTTTGACCCACATGACTTATACAGGGCCGACCCCAAACAAGGTGGTCTAATAACCCATCAAGTATAAGTTACGACACTTACAATATAAATGACGACACTTCCTTATAGAGGAATAATACCATCTCTATAGGAATATAATATACATATATGTGAAATACATTCCGAAGTTACATATACATCAACAATAGTGATTTGACAATGTCCAAGGATCTTGGCTCCTTTTACTCTCTAGAAGATTAGGTGTAAAGCAGTTTTTGATCAAGAGGTCAACTCTTTGTTTTGTTTCTATTATATGTGGAAGGACGAGGTACACCGTCAACTCTTAGCCAAGGGTGCTTTGTTAATCAAAGATGCTCAATCTTTGGATCCTGCAATGTATTCTGATTTTATTTCAGCTTCAGTTGCCTTAAGGATGAGGTTATGATGTTCCTTATATATACCATTTTGTTTCTTGTACAACATTTTGTAAATATAAAAAGTAATTTTAAAATTTATTAAGATTTGCTTGTCACTATGGACCTAAGTCACCGGACACGTCCATATAGGCCTCCGTGTCCCGTGTCATCATGTCGGACACAGACACGTCCTGACACGGTGTCGAACATGTGTTTTAGACGTGTCCTGTGTTAGGACACGTCCAAAAAACGTGTCTGACACCGTGTCAGGACATGTCCCAAAAAAAGGACACCGTGTCCCAAAAACAGGACACCATGACCCAAAAACAAGCCTCCATGTCCCGTGTCATCATGTCGGACACAGACACGTTCTGACACGGTGTCGGACACATGTTTTGGATGTGTCTTGTGTTAGGACACGTCCAAAAAATGTGTCTGACACCGTGTCAGGACATGTCCCAAAAACAAGACACCGTGTCCCTAAAACAGGACACTTCTAACCCAAAAATATTGTAAAAAACCAATTTTACCCTCATTCATTCACATTTTTCAATGAGGCTTGAGCTCTAAGAGGGGTTTCTTTTGCACGTGAAGAGCATTAGAAGGTTTTCCATCTTTATCTACCCCTTTTGTATTTGCCAGTGGCATTCCGACATCTATGTAATACATTTTGATTTCGATGACTTAATGACAAATATGATTCCGACATCTATGTAATACAACATTTTGATTTTGATGACTTAATGAGAAATTTTATGAGTCTGTGAGAATCCACTGCATCGATGGAATTATAGCCCCCCCTGTTTGTCATCCTTCTCTATCTACAGTTTGTGATGTGTTTTTATTATTCTTCCATATACATTTACATATTACATTGTTTGATTCTTAGTTATGATGTATTTTTATTATTCTTCCATGTATATTTAGATATTACATTGTTTGGCTCTTAGCCTCTCAAATCAAGTCAGGGTGCATGCCAATAAGTGTTTTGTGGGGACATATTCCACAAACAACATCACAACGAGATTCATTTCGCATAGGGGAAGTTACCCCTTATTTCTATTCCTACCCATGACATTCAATCTTTAAGTGGCATCATCATTATGAGTGGTATAATCTAAAATATAAAGGGTTTTTAGTAACGGGAAAAGATAATAATAGGGTGTGGCCCCCATCCATGTAATCTAATCAACTAGAAATCGTCCTATTTTGGTTGGCTTTCTTATACCTCCCACGGGCATCCAACAGTGGGGGCAGGGGAAGCCAATTACCATCCTTTTTACCTTGTTTCAATAGTGGAATGAAGACTATCCATTTCCGCTAATGGGGGTTTCAGTTAGGTCTATCATTGACATATGCATTGTGATTTGTGAATGTGTATAATGTGTATTGATTGTAATTTCTATTGAATATTTGTAAATTTTCTAGTTTCTACAAAACATTGGATATATATATATATATATATATATATATATATATATATATATATAACGTGTCCTTCGTGTCCTAATTCTGGGGATCACCGTGTCCGTGTCGGACATTCGTATTCCCGTGTCCTCCGTGTCCCATGTCCTCGTGTCAGGTGACTTAGCTGTGGACACAATTGTTTTTGCAGATACAACTCTTCTCACAATCTTTTATATGGTGAATATTTCAGAATAACAGTTTATACTATCGATAGTGGCCACCACCTCCGTTGATAGTTTTCAAATAATTGTATCTGCCAAAGTTAAGTATCATGCAGGGCTAGTGGTAAGCAAATGATCGATGATGTAAGAATGGTAGTTTTCTTAATTTATTTTCAGAGCTTATTACCAACAATTCTTTCACACACTGCAATGCAATGTGATTTTTAATTTTTGCAACATGGTTTCTTCTTTATTGTTGTCTGACAATGTGTGTAACATACCAAATGGTCATTATTTAGAGGCATCAGAAATGAAAGACGGATACTAAAATAATCCATTATGTTCATATATATATATATATATATATATATATATATCATGATTGAAACAATGAATGATGGGTAGTCAACAAAACTCACTCATGTTATTTAAGAGACATGCCCATACCAATCAATGTTGCAAATATCATGTTGGCGAATAGATCACCGAGGGACCAAAATATTGTTGGAAATAGTGCAACTTCAAAAGTTATTCTTATTGTATTTCATCTTGTAATTGTACCTCCTACGGGACAAGATGTCAATGTATTTGATCATGTAAAACCCTTGAAAGAATCAATTTAAACCTTAGGGTGAAATCACAAAGAAAAGATTTATTAAATGTGATTTTTTGTATTCCCCCAAGACAAGTCGGCCCAGTGGGTAAACCACCCCAAAATAGTGGGCAGTTTGACCCAAACAATGGGCAGAACTGGCCCAGTTAGGGAAAGTTAGGTCGGCCTAGTAAGGGAAAAAGTCACCTTTTGATGTGTATAAATAGAAAGTTTGACCTCTCATTTGGTCATTCACTCAAGCAAGTTTGCTCTAGCCAAGAAAGGTTCGCTATTGCAGCTAGGAGACTGATTTTTTGGGGGTTCTCCACTATTGGAGAAGTTTCTCTCTTGTTTTCTTGGGTTTGCGCTACTACTATCTGGATGTACATCGTTCTCTATTGGAAGGTCTGAGCTCGGGGGATACAAATAGCTTTGTCTATGGTTGGGAGATGATTGTTCTTATCATCATGGTTAAACGAGCTCCACACTAATTTTGTTTCTATGCTTTGCCATTCTTTTAGTGATCTTGGTTATGCTGCTAAAAACTTTAACATGGTATCGGAGTAGCGCTAAAAGAGACAAGTGCCAGAAACTAGGGCTTCCCGAATTTAGGGTTTCCAACCACAAAATTGATACGGAAAGACCACTACTCAATTCGCCCTGGGAAGACGCAATTATCTGTGGAGGAAGATTTTCATTCAGAGAACTTTCAAATCTGACCTAATTTTTGCTGGGGACAATAAACTAGGGTTTCATTTTTTTGAGCATCTTGTCCACAAAATCAGAAGAAAAGAAGGGCTATTCAACTCGCCTAGGAAGACAAATCTTCCTGTGGCCAGATTCTAGATCCAACAACTTTCATTTTTGGCCTATTCTCTGGCAGAATCGAGAAATTAGGGTTTCAGTTTGTGAGCTATTATGTCCACAGATTCATAAGAAAAGGAGTATTATTCAACTCGCCTTGGAAGGGCGCATTTATCTGTGGAATTAGATCTTTCATCTTCCAAAATTCATTTTTCGACCCTCTTCTGCTAGGGTTTCTGAAACAGGTTTCAGCTTTTCAGTCTTCAATCAAGATGGTTGTTGGACTCAAAGTAGAAGATAGATTAGAGGGAGACTCAAACTTCCGATCTTGGAAAAGCAGAATGCTCATGCTCCTAAATGAACATGATCTCAAGGATCATATACTCAGAAATATTCCAGAGCCAGAGGGAGCTAGAGAGAAATCAAGATTCAAGAAGAATGAAGCCACAACTATGAGGATATTGATGGACTCAGTAAAAGATCATCTTGTACCTCTCATTGCAAGCCAGGATTCAACCAAGAAGATGTATGATGCCTTGAAGAATCTATATGAGAATGGGAATCCTAGGAAAATTTTATCTCTAAAAGATCAACTTCGTCAAGTGAAGTTTACAAAAGATGATTCAGTTTCTTCTCATTTCTTGAAGATTGCCGAAATCAAAGATAAACTAGCAGCTATTGATGAAAGTGTCCCTGACAGAGATCTTGTGTTGACATTCATGAGTGGACTTCCTCCAGAATGGAAGCCATTTGTGAAAGGGACATGTGCTCGTGGTCAGTTACCTAGTTTTGATCAGTTTTGGTCAGAATGTATCCAAGAGGAAACAAGGCAGCTTGTCTCTACCTCAAAGGAAAAAGAAGAACTAGTTCTTGCAGCCAAAATTGGAAGGATGAGAGGAAAGTGGAACAAGGGCAAGAAAGTGATCCTATCAGTCCAAAATCCAAAGATCAAGAAAGATAAATCCAAGCTTCAATGTTACAAATGTGGCAAGTTATGTCACTTTACCGCAAAATGTTTGAAGAAAGGAAAAGAAAAGTATGATGCCCCTATAGCCAAGAAGAGAAAGCAACATGTCTCAATTGCTGATGTTAACAAAGAGTCTTCACAAGAAAGGCCAAAGAACGCAGAAGAATTCTTCCTTTCATGGAAGACTTGAATCTATACATGAATACTTCAAAGAGTTTTTTAAAGTTCAGAACTTGAAGGTCAAAGTGTTCTTAAGGACTTCAGTGATCACTGCAAGGAGTCAGAGATCAAGTGGGAGTCCACAAAACAAACAAAAGATAAGTATTTAAAGTTTATTTTTAAAGTCTTTGTCATATGATTATGAAATTGTGCATTAGACTTATATAGTTTTCTATTATGCATCTATATATGATTGACAAAGATGTAGGCTCATGTAGTGCATATCATGCATATGATGAGTAAGTAGACTATAATGTTGCACAACATCCCGTTGGATAGGTGTTGTGATTGAAGCATTGGCTAAGTTGGTTACATAACTGTGCATAAGAAATTGTCATTGCATTAAAATGTCAATACGAGTTGATTGAATTTCATGATCATGCAATATTACTAACTATTTGATTGAATCTGACTTGTAGGAAAGATCATGTGCTATGACCTACAAGATAAGGATGATGAGACTTGTTCGGAAGAACAAGTGATGATTACCGATGCACATTCAATCATATGCGGACCCATAACCCACAGGTCCAAAGGATCTCATATGGAGATTGACGATTGAGAGCAAGAGGCAAAGTTGCAAAGGGAGTCTACAGCACAGAGAGAATAGATTATGATGAGACACTTGCTCCAGTTGCCATGCATGTTATTATCAAATTGAAGAAAGCTCTTTATGGGCTTAAGCAGGAACCTTGGGCCTGGTACTCCAGGATCGACAGTTACCTGACAAAGCTAGGCTTCACCAGAAGTGAAGGAGATCGGAACTTTTATTATAAGGTTGATGATGGTCATCCCTTGATCTTGGTACTTTTTGTTGATGATCTCTTTCTGACAGGGGATGAGAGTATGATTGATAAGTGCAAGAGGGAGATGATCCGTGAATTTGAAATGAGAGACCTGGGGGTTGATGCATTATTTCTTGGGCTTAGAGGTGTGGCAAAGACCTGATGAGATCTTCCTTAGACAAGGGAAGTATACCATTGAGATCTTGCGCAGATTTGGTATGATGGACTGTAAGTCCATGGCTACACCTATGGAAGTAAATCTAAAGAAGTTGCTTTCTTTTTCCATATCTTCAGATTTACTAGATCCCACCATGTACTGTCAGTTGATTGGATCCTTGTTGTACCTGGTTAATACCAATCTAGATATTTGCTATGCAGTAAACACATTGAGTCAGCTTATGGTCGAGCCAAGACAAGTACATTGGGTAGCAGCTATGCATGTGTTGAGATATCTTCACGGTACTATTGGTTATGGATTGAGATATGCCTCGAAAAATGGAGTGAAACTAGTAGGCTTCACAGATTCAGATTGGCTAGTAGTGCAGTTGACAGAAGAAGCACCTCTGGTGTTGTTTTAGCTTAAGATCAGCTATGGTTTCTTGAATCAATGAGAAACAGACTTCTATGGCACTCAGTACAACCGAGGCAAAGTACAGCACATGTAGTGCAACTAGTAAGGAAGCAGTATGGCTTCAGAAGTTGCTTGCAAATTTGTATGGTCATGAGCTTGATGTGACAGCGATATTCTGTGACAGAAGGGAGCAGTGAAGCTCCTGTATAGATGAGCATATTGTAGATATCCTTACCAAGCCCTTGTCCAAAATGAAGGCTTGTAGTGGTGTAGATTTCCTTCCTCAGGAAGGGAGATTGATGACCAATGTGGTTGTTGATGAGGCACAAGTCGAGACTTGTGCCTGACTCCTTTATGGAGTGTGTCCCTATGTGGGATGGTTCCTTTGTGGAACAGATTCCTTTGTGGAGTGTGTCCCTTTGTGGGATGGTTCCTTTGTGGAACGTTCTCCTATGTGGAGAGTGCTCCTGTATGGAGTGTGGGCCTAGAGTGGTGAAATAGCTGTAGTTATCACCGCCTTCCAGTTGTAATGAATGGTAAATTGGAAGAAGTCTCTTCCTGGGGAGTGTAGCCTCCTTCGATTTGAGATCGACAAAGTGCTTGGAAGAAGTGTCTTCCTGGGGAGTGTAGCCTCCTTTCGATTTGAGATCGACAAAGTGCTTGGAAGAAGTGTCTTCCTGGGGAGTGTAGCCTCCTTTCGATTTGAGATCGACAAAGTGCTTGGAAGAAGTGTCTTCCTGGGGAGTGTAGCCTCCTTTCGATTTGAGATCGACAAAGTGCTTGGAAGAAGTGTCTTCCTGGGAAGTGTAGCCTCCTTTCGATTTGAGATCGATAAAGTGCATGAGGAAGTAATCCTATGTGGTCTAGAATGACCAAGCCGATCAGGTAGATCTAATATCTTCTTTGAAAAGATAATATGGTCCCTTTGTGGGATGGTTCCTTTGTGGAGTGTGCCCCTTTGTGGGATGGTTCCTTTGTGGAAAGTGCTCCTTTGTGGAGTGTGTCCCTTTGTGGGATGGTTCCCTTGTGGAATGTGCTTCTTTGTGGGATGGTTCCTTTGTGGAATGTGCTTCTTTGTGGATGGTTCCTTTGTGGAACGTTCTCCTTTGTGGAGTGTATCCATGTGTGGAAATGGACCTTCTTATGATAATAAGATGTGTTATGATGTGATGATCATACATGCTCAAACGAGATGATCGGATGTGTTCTGTCGTGATGATACCTCTCTAGCTAAGGGGGAGTGTTGATGATGTCGGCACTCAATGGACTGGGTTGAGCTGAGGCACATTGTATTAATGCATGATCGATTCTCCGATGGACTATGCAAAGTTGTTGAGTTGAGGCACGAGTTATTCCCCTATGGATAGGGCAGAGTCATGGAGCTAGTGCATCTTCTTCGATGGATTGGATTGAGATAATGCACAAAGATTGATTTGTTGACACTTCTCGAAGGACTGAGATTGTGTTGGAAGACCTTCCTTATGATATAGAGAGGCTAGAGATAACCGTGATGTACAGATGATATCCAGATGTATTCCAGTATGATAATATTGATGATGCCTCCCTGGCTAAGAGGGAGTGTTGGAGTAGTAGCTGCGTGGGGCATCACCTCATAGGTCGACCAAAGAAAGAATTAGATTAGAATACAGTGTTCGAAGAATACCTTCCTTGTTGAGAGGGAGTGTTGGAAATAGTGCAACTTCAGAAGTTATTCTTATTGTATTTCATCTTGTTATTGTACCTCCTATGAGACAAGATGTCAATGTATTTGATCATATAAAACCCTTGAAAGAATCAATGTAAACCTTGCAGTGAAATCACAAAGAAAATATTTATTAAATCTAATTTTTTGTATTCCCCCAAGACAAGTTGGCCCAATGGGTAAACTGCCCCAAAACAATGGGCAGAACTGCCCCAGTCAAGTCGGCCGAGTTAGGGAAAGTTAGGTCGGCCAAGTAAGGGAAAAAATCACCTTTTGATGTGTATAAATAGAGAGTTCGACCTCTCATTTGGTCAGTTACTCAAGCAAGTTCGCTCTAGCCAAGAGAGGTTCGCTATTGCAGCTACGAGACTAATTTTTTGGGGTTCTCCACTATTGGATAAGTTTCTCTCTTGTTTTCTTGGGTTTGCGCTACTACTATCTGGCTGTACATCGTTCTCTATTGGAAGGTCTAAGCTCAGGGGAGACAAAGAGCTTTGTCTATGGTTGGGAGATGATTGTTCTTATCATCATGGTTAAAGGAGCTCTACACTCATTTTGTTTCTGTGCTTTGCCATTCTTTTAGTGATCTTGGTTATGCTGCTATAAACTTTTACAAATATAACTTATTAGAAATATCAAGGGAAATAACATAACATATTAGCAAACTTAAAACATAACTTTGACAAAAATCATAAAATGTTGAGAAATGTTGAAAATTTTTGGAATATATCAAAATATATTTCAAAATATCAGCAAAATTATGGTAAGTTCCAAAATATTGCATCAATTGCATCTAGATTGGGTGGTTAAGGGGAGAAGTTGTTATCCTTCCCACCAAAGTTCAAATCTTGCTTGTGTCATGTTTTCCCCTCATGGGTTGATTGGGGTCGGCAATGTACCACCCTCACTCTCACTTACTTAGTGTTTGAGGGTGGAACAAGATGCTCCAAATATTTTAGTTAGTTAAGTCTAGCTCAAGTAGTTGAGAGGAAGAAGTGTTATCCTTCTCAGCCGATTTCAAACACTGCTTGTGACATATTCGCTCTTCAAGAGCAAATTGTTGATTGAGGCTCTTCATGTACGATGAAGAATATATCACTCTCACTTATAGGCTAGAGAGTGGGGTGAGAAGCCACATGTAAATAAAAGGGTTTCAAGATCGCCATAGATTGAATAAATAATATCACCACCTTAGAAATCTTGTGATATATCGCCATATTGACAATACTTTTGGCAATATTAGCAATATTGCAACCAATAGACACAACATTGCATAATGACAATAATTATAAACTAATGTAATGTCATAAATGTACATTACATGTCACTATTAGCTTTTGGGATTACTCCAAAAGTGTTTTCACCTTAGTAGGAGAGTGCCATGTCTCTTAGCCCCTAGGTGATGCTTCATGGACACATGGAGGACGTAGTTTGAGTGGATGTTTGACCTTGGTTAGAGTGTTGGTATGCTGCACTTGCCTAGGAAGTTAATGCCCTAGTCGAGTTGTTGATTAACACATTGGGTGCATACAATGGGGGAATTAGTTGCTCGATTAGGAGAGGTACCTTCCTAGGAAGAGGGGTGTTGGGCACATGGAGGAGGGCATTTAACCTTTGGATTTTGAGGCCATGTGATATGAAGTATGTGGTGTATGGATGAAACCTTAATTGTTTCTGATGAACATGCACATGTGGAGGTGGCTTGCACTTGATTTGCTACAACTCGAATGGATGCTTAGGTGGCTTTGTTCTTTGGAGTATTGGAGGCCTTGTGACAACATGTTACTTGCTTGGAGGATGCCTTGCACTAGATGAGGAGCATTGGAAATTCTTAAGGGGGGAGTTGAGCCATAGATGGCATTGGTATATTTGGATGCCTGCATGGAGACCTGGAGTTGACTTGGGGACATCTAGGTTGCAACAATGATAATGTAGTTGGAGTGGTACCAAGGAGCACATGGAGTTGGTGTGGGTTTGTGACAATGGAGAGTAGACACACCTTGTGTAGCGATATCATTTAGAGCTTTGATTGTGTACAAGATCACCTTGGAGCTTGACATGTATACCCTTGGAGCATAGTGCTTCACATGTGTGGACCTACTTGGTTTTAGTAGGTTGATTTACGATGGTACCAACACCAGTGTACCTGCAGGGGTACCCCAGGGAGAGGCCAGCATTTTTTTCGACTTGCAGGGTGTGATGCAGCCACTCTTCATAGGTGGGGTCATGGCCAGATCCTCTGGCTCCCTCCTAGGGGGTACTATGGCTTAATGGAACTGCTGACTGCCTCATAAAAGGGCTTGAAACTCTGAGGTTGGTGACCAGGGCCCCCAGGGATGGGCCTTTGGACCACATGACTCCCCCCATTACCTTTACGATGGTGGCATGCCTTTCCTCAGCACTGGGGCCCATGTCATGGCCCCAGGTCTTCTCCTGCACCTTCCTGATGCTCTAGCGCTAGCTCTCCCTGCCCGCCACAGAGAATGACGTCATCCTTTCCTTGGCTGCAAAATGCTTGTTTTGAGGGGGGGGCATTGAGGGAATTTCACTATTTCTGGGGTTAGTAGGGGTATGACGACCCCCCCTCTGCTCCGACTTCAATTCAGCACGATGTGGCCTTTTTCAGCCATTTTTGACATGCAGGGATGAATACTGGGGAAAAAAGTCCCAATTCACCCACTCTTATCATTATTTTATATTATTTTTGTTTTAATTTTAAGTTGACATTTTTAATATTAAATTGACCTTATTTTATGTAAAAGTGAGTGTCAGATCATATAAATTCAATCTTCTCACTTCATTTTTAGACATCAACTCTTGGGATAATTTCATTATGTCTGCTATTTTCCCTAACTAGGGCTCTTTGAAGGGATGCACTCCTTGATGAAGGTTATTTTTCAAGTTTGAAGCATTTCTTGGAAGTTTTACTATTGTTCATGTCATTGCTAAGGTGAGGCTAGAGTTGTTTGCTTAACACGTGCACTTAGAGGTATCCATACTTTTGGTTTGGTGTCTCTTTGTCAATTTGTACGAAAGTGATGCTTGTTAGGGTTGAATAGAAGCCATTGTTGCTTCATTTTGTCTTGATTAGCATTTCATTTTTATCTTTGATCACCCTTGCATTCAAACTTGAGCTTTAGGTCTTCAAGTTTTGCTAGGCTAGGTCTCCTTAACGAATCCTAGAGATTGTTGAGGTTAGCCCTAGTTGTCAAACTTGCCAAGTACCATCTCAAAGAAGGTAACTCCTCTCATTGATGCCCTAGGGTTTGGTAGATAGTTTTCTTTGAAACCCTAGGTTGTTCAACTACTTTTTAAACTAAATTTTCTGAGTTTGTATTTTTGTAAATATTATTGTTAGGTTAAATTTGCATTTTCATGGTAGAATTAAGGTTAGAATTAGGTCTGCAATTTTATGACAAAAACCCTAAAAAATAAAAAAAAAATAAAAATTTTGCATTTTTTGGCCTCCCTAAAATTTTGACCCTTCCTCCTATAATTTTGGCTTGCCCTATTTCTCCCTAAAAACCCTAGGACGAAATTTTATGAGCCCTAAAACTCCCTAGAAAACCCTAATTTCTGAGTTTTGTCTATTTTGTAATTATTAGGTTAGATTATTTACAATTTTCTGAGTTTTACATTGTAGATATTATGTTAGATTAACCTTAGATTATTGTATTCTGAGTTATTTGCATTTTAAAATTACTATAAAAACCTAAATTTAAACCCTAAAATTCTATTTTTGCCCTAAATTGCAGACTTGACCCTCCTATGATTACCTTCATACTTCCTCATCCACCCTCATTCTACCTACCAGCATCTTCGCTGCTCCCTTATCTCTCCCTATCACTTCCACTCCCTCTACCCTCTTCTCCATCATCCTTTTGACTGCCCTTCCACCAATCTATCCTCCATTTACCCTTCCTTTCATCCCACTCCTTCGCTGTCCCTTTTCTTCCACTTCCATCCCTATTGAGGCCCTACTGAGGCTCTTTCCTTTACCCTAACATAGGTCTGCAATAAATATTGCAGACCTTGTGTGTTATTCTTTGCCTTCATCTGTACATACAGAAAATAAGAGATTAAGTTAGCATTTGTTTAATTAGATTTTGGTATAGCTTATTGAAGTATTTTCAAGTGTCTTTATCCCTTCTTTGCCCTTATCTGCACATTTAAACACAAAACTACATTTGGAAATCGAGTTAGATTAGTTGGGTTAGCTTTTTGTTAATTCATAGTGTAAGATCTTCAGCAATTAATGAGCATCTTTGCATCTTTGAAGTGATTTACTGTATGAGCTTAACGCTGGGCTTCACTTACAGAGCTGGAATTTACATGCTTTAAAAGTCAAAGTGCTTATGATAAATTGAATTGTATGCTTTTTTACACACAAATCTGAAGGTAATAAAGTGATACTTTTGCTGAAGTAGTAAGAAAACAGATCTGAAGTTTATCCCTGTCATACTGTATGCAAAATTGCAGATCTGGAATGTTGTGTTAGAAATTACATTGGGTACTTTTGCCACAGTTTTATAAGTACGTGCTTTACTATACTTACAGCTGGTTTATACCTTGCATGTACCTAATTGATGAATAAAACTGATATCCCATTGCTACATTGAATATTTATCTTGTTATCTCATTGAATGACTAGTCTTTACATCATTTGCACTATTTACTCTTGTATCTACTGCTGCTATAATTAAGTACAAACATTGGAAGCACACCTAATATGCACTTGGTTAATGGTTGATACTTGTTTACATGATAAATGATTCTTTACATTTCATTACTTAGTTCCTTTAAATAATTACTATTTGGTTATGAATTATCATGCTACAAGCCTATACCTGACTAGTGAATGATATTGAAACTACAACTCAAGGCGTACTTGATTAATGGTTGAGGTTTATTGGCAATATAGTCTTTTGATCCAATATTGATTATTATACATGTGTACACGTTCTTATATTTCATTAAATAAACTAAGCATTATTGGTTGAAGTCGAATGCACTTGACTCCATTAGGCACTGGTCTAACTACAAGATTGCATAGAGAATATATTTTTTAGTTGTCTTAGTGTTCTACAGGATTCCATAAGGATACTTCTCCTTGGAGGTTTCGACTTCCGAAGAAGTTAGAACGGTGACCGAGGTGACATTGGGTCACTATTCTTAGTTTTGCTTGCTGGGAATTAGCCCTGCTAATTTGCTCGGTAACAGGTTGCTTATAAGGAAATAAACCTACTTTTGTATTGTTAGCATCCCTTACCTATCATATATATAGAGGAAGGAGAGAGTTTAGAGATGGAGCACTAGAGTTTCATGAAAAAACCCTAGGAAGGATGTGGTGAGAAGAGCATTTTGATCTCTTTTGGGTTTTCTTCTTTGTACATTATGTCCATCTTAGAGGTGTTAGGTTTTCTTTGAGCACTGGGAACATCTTGAATACTAGGGTTAGGATTTTATCCCTTGGAGACTTGGAGATTAGCGTTTTGTCACTAAACCCTAGATGGTACTTTTTGAGTAGGGAGAGATGTCTTGCTTGGAGCCAAGGAGTCTTGCTGGTGTAATACTAGTTTGTGGAGAATCTTTGGTGGAGAGCTAGAGGATTGTACTAGCCTTGGGATGAGGCTATGATATGTACATGTACTTCATCTTTATACATATATATGAAGCTATCCAAAATTGTCTCAATCGTAAATTTGATTTTCAGCATCCATTATCTTCTTGCTTTGGTAATTTCCAGAACTAGTTTGTCGTGCTGATTTTACACAAGTGAAGGTTGAAATTGTGAAGTCATTTAACATTAATATAGAAGATAGTAGGGCAGATCTACTGCTGTAAATCTGCATTAATTGCAATGATTCCAGATCTGATTTTATGATTGGAAAGTGTCCCTAAGGGCTGAAACTTGTTGGCATATATTTGGTATCCTTACTCATGAATTGCTTAGTGGAATGAAGTTGAAGTGAACTGAAATATTGTTGATTGCCAGCAGCTGTAATTTATATTTCCAATCAGTCCCAAGGCTGAATATTCATAAGGTCTGGATCCAGGAAACCTCTAGTGAATTAAGTGAAATTTCATAATTGCGTTAAAAGTTAAAATTCCTAACTTTTATGGTATTAGAGCTTTTGTTGCTGAGATCACTATTTTGGTGAAAGGAGAAATTGGTATTTTAGTTGTTGGACCTCGAAGTGAAACTGCTCGAAATGAGCACTTGCACTTATGAGTTATGAGAGATTTTATTTTATGTGATTAAATATATGTGATTAATGGTTGGTATGGTTTTATTTTAAATGCGTGAGATGCTAGGGAGGACCTATGATAGCTGCCTAAATTGTTCTAGGGATTACCAATATGTTTTCACCTATGAGAGGCAGTGGATATACCTAACTTTAGGTTGGTATGGATTATTTTTCAATGTGTGAGATGCCCAAGAGGATCTGTGATAGGTGATTTATTTGTAGTGGATACTAGTGTGTTCTACTTTATTTACGGATGGCATGGATTTTCAATAGTTGAGATGCCCAAGGGGACCTGAGATAGGAGGTTGATTTGTTCTAGTAGATGCTAGTGTATTTTCACCTGTGATAGGTGGAAGATCTTCTTCATTGATGGTTGGTATGTGTGATACCCAGGATGATGTATGATAGCTGGTTTATTTGTCCTCGTATATACTAGTGTTTCGAGTGGATTGATGCCTAGGATGCGCTAATTCATTATGTGATAGGCTGATGATTATTAGCTAATTTGTTTTGGTTGAGTTGTGACTCAAGGGTTTATAGGAATGGCAACATTGCTCAATATCAATGACTGTTACAAATGGAGGGAGCTTCTAGTGTTATTCCCTATAGTATTGATTGTACTTCTTGTGCAATCAATACTTCTAGATTGTACTTCTTGTGGAAAGACTGATCTTGGATATGATCGCCGATTTATTGGAGATCTTGAGCATTTGATTCCAAGCTTGCAACAAATGGGAGTAGTGATGAGCACAAGTGGCAGGCTTGTTGGATTCTCTTAGGTAGTGGAGAGAGTGTGATGATATTCTTGCTTTGGAATTCTCTCAATGAGAAGCACGTACCCCTATTGAGATTGTTGCTTCAGTTCCCAGAGGTTTTGAGATGTATGAGAGGGATTCTCATGCTCACAATTTGATGATGACGGGTTGTTGCTACTGTTTTCCATTGAACTTAATATTTCATGATTGATGAGTTGCCATTTTCCATTGAGCTTGATAGTTCATGATCAGTGAGTTGAGATGTATTCAAACTCTATCATGTAGTTTCATGGATTTGATTCACTTGCTTGGTCTTGTATATAGATGTGATTATCTTTGTAAGATGTCTTGAGCAGCTCTCAATGTGTTGCCAGAGGATTTTGGCCTGTGCTGATGACTTTAGGGACTCTACAGCTTTTGACAGGGCATTGTTAATGTCTTCCTTATTCTTGAGTGATTTGAGAGTTCAGCCAGAGGTGGTGATCCAAGGTAATGCTCCTTCGGTTTCACAGACAATCGTTCTTTTGGATCCCCTACCAAAGAGGAAGAGGGAGTAGCTTGGTTTGATGTAAATTTACCTTGTATTATTTTTGCATGTTCACCATCCATAGGCAAAGTTGCAGATTGTTTGGTTGATTTCTTGGAGAGAGACACACCTTTGTGAGTGTTGACCACCAAGCCAACTAGGTGGGAAACCATGTACCATGTATCTTAAAGACGAGAAAGATGTATCTAGCTAAGCTTAATTGCCTAGGACTTTATCATTAAGGAAGTCCTTTCATCGAGTGTTTTTTCCCTTAGATAATTAAAATTCATTTTTAGTGATTTTAATTATCTGAGTTTTCCACTCAAATATTCCTCCAAAGTGGTGAAATGCGTTCTAATGATGGATTCCATGGGGTGATTAAGGCCTAGGAATGTTCCATATTACCATCCTAGACATTATCCAGAGTCTTGCGAATTTCATTAAGTTTTACTTAGGATTTTTTAATTTTTGGTAATCAAAAAATGTCCCTCAACATAAAATGTTGTAATGTAAAAGAGGGTCAAGTGGCACTTAATGCCCGTAAATAGGGATATGGATACTCAAAATCAATGGCAAGAGACCCCCTACATATTTGGACCAAGTTTGAAGTCATTCCGTTGAGTTTTGATAGAGTTTTTTTATGGATTTTCCTAAGTCAATCAAGGAAATCAGGAAAATTGGCCATTAATTCAAATGGCAAAATTTTGTAAAATGACTATAGTCACTTAGGGAGGGGAAATAATGCTCCTAAGTGTTATGTTATGACCCTAAGGTAAAATTAAAGGCCAAAGGCCCCCCCCCAAGCAAAGTGTTTTTCAAGTTTGAAGCTGTCTACCTAAGGGGGAAACTATCTCTCACCATGGGAAATGAGAAAATTTGAAATAAGCCAAGAGGGGAAGTCCCATCTTCATGATTCTATCCCCTTGCCCTAGCAATGAAATATAAAACATGAGTGGCGGGTTCCCCCCCCCCCCATTATTTGTTATTTTTAACCCAACGAAGTGCACTGACCTTCAATGGGCCCTCTTTCTCTCCAAATGACAAATATCATTCATGCAAAGGAACTCTCCCCTCTCTTTTCCTATAAAAAGAGGCCTCTCCTCCTCATTTTGGTTACAATCTCCCTTCTTTCACAATCTCTCATGCTCTTGTAGTCTTGATCCCTTCTCACTCTCTAGCTTCCATTTTGCTCCAATTTTGGGCCATTGTAATTTTCAGCCATTTGGCTTGGTTAATAGAATTCTTTGGAGGAAATCTTGTGTCCATTGTGCTCTATGGTGGTTTGCTTCTACACTTCATAGCTACTCAAGTTTGGGGAGGGAAAACAAGCAAACTTCTTTGGTTTGGTAAGATTTGTGGTATTTCTGCCATAAGTTTTGTGAGTTTTCATTCTTGTAGTTAAGAACTTCATATTTTTCTCGGTTGAAGGTTATGATTTCGTAGCTCATTATTTGGATCTCACTTTTTTTTTAGTTGTGTAGTAAATATCTCACAAGTTGCAGGTTGCTTTAGTTGAAGAGTGGAATTCCTCAGTTGGATACCCCACTGCTTCAAGCATTTGAAGAGCAAAGAGCACAAACTCTTCTCTTCTCTTTCAAATTTCTACATTTTATTTGTGCATACATTCTCATATTAAAATATGGTTTTAGACTTCATTTACAAGCTCTTTATTGTGCAAATTTCACTTATAAAAGTTCATAAATTTTTCTTAAAATTTTTACCTTAACATTAATAATGTCCAAGAGTGATTTTGGACATTTTCTGTGATATATTGCTTGTTGGTTTTTAACAGGTTTTGTACAATACAAGGGGTTATGCTACCCAAATGCGGCCAAAATCAGGTGTAAAGGGCATCCCCAAGTTGCCATCTTCAGTCCTTGGCAAGAAAAGGGTCAACAATCTCTCTTCCTTCTCTCATTCCTTTAAATATAAACTACTGAAATCTTATTTGTTATAACAAGTTCAAGAGAGTCTCTTGAACTTGATTCTTCATTTATTTTCATTGTATTATTGAGTATTATTTTTAGCCATCTCTTGCATGCAAAGGAAGTTGGGCTTGCCCACCCTTGCATTGCAATTGAAGAAGGGCTAGGAGTTAGTGCTTACTGTTAGAGATTATGGTATCTCGAGATGTCCTCCATGATTCAGATGCCTTGCATGGAGGTACATCAAGAATATAGGTATCAGTACGGAGTAGAGGGTGAGATACACTCTACTCAGTGGCATGAATCTATTGGCGGATGCATGCGGAACTTCCGGGGTGTTTTGCCTCATGCATGCATAAGATTTGCATGTACAATTATTAATTAAAAGATGCATGCAAAAGTGACTTTTTGCATGCACAGATATTAGGTTTTTGGTAAACCTAATTGATCACTGAGATTATATATAGAGGCAAGAAGTCCTCGGATGAGATACCTCAGTTGACTTATCTAAGAGAGATCAGTCAAGAGTGAGGAGGGCGCATTAGTGCATGCAAGGCAAATTTCTGAGAGAGAGAGGAGCTTTTGCAAGAGGGTGAGAGGTGTGATCTGAGCCGTGTCAGACACCACTTGTCTAGAGGCACTTAGCACCCAGTTATGTGGATTGAGAGAGTTCATCAAAGTTGTTACTGCAAAGATTGAGGAGGATGTCTTCCAAAGAGGAAGAGTGGCGCATTACCAAAGGGGAGAAGAGCTCGTTGTGGATCTGATTGACTGATTGAGCAATTGAGACTTTTGGAGTATCCTTGCCTTAGTGTTTGAGGAAGGATTGTGACGATCAGAGCTCAGATCTGTTGAGACCTGATTCCATACAAGCATTTGACATCCAGAGGAAGGGCACACTTTTCCATGCAGAGGAAGTGCGCATTCACCAGATTGAGCAGTTGGCCTTCTTCCGTAGCATAGAAGATCAAAGTAGTGCAGTAGGAGAGACAGTACAGATAGAGTTACCTGCAGACAGATCCAGATCCAGTTGACAGATTAGGGCACATTTCCTTTGTGCATGCATCAGTTGTTGCATGCAGATCTAGGGTTTTGACCCAGTCAGGTTTGGTTGTAACATCTGAGGTAACACTGTATGTACTTGTTTTCTTCTTATATTGCTTTGGACTCGAGATAGAAGAAAGCCCCACATATAGCTGGTTTTCCCTGTTTGGGGTTTCCAGGGTATATCCAGTGTTGTGTGATTGATTCAGTTTTCATTGTCAAAGTGTTAAGAGATCTGTAGCATTTTATTCTTAAATCTTTATTGTATTATTGATTTATAGAGACTCAAACCGCTTGAGATCTCAGAGCTATCTAGAGGGAGTTGTGATCTCTGAATAAAATTAACATGGTATCAGAGCCCTGGTAAGGGTCAGAGAGATCAATCACACTCATATATGGAGAGGGTGACCAGATCTGTGACCTAGGTGGATAGATTTGAGATCTATCTATCAGATTTGTGCAAGAGGAGGTCAGATCTGTGATCAAGAGAGGTTCTTGTATCACTTTGTGGATTTTCAGTTAAGATATTATGGCCACTAGCTTGAGAGTGGAGGACAGGTTGGATGGGGGCCTCCAACTACAGTGCATGGACAGCACGGATTGTGCTCTTATTGAAAGAGAGAGAACTGTGGGATGTTGTGGAGAGCACAGCCAAAAATCCAGACACAGTTCCATCAAATGCAGCTGCCAAAGTAGCCTACGAGAAAAAGAACATAAGAGCCCAGAGGATCCTCCTTGATGCAATCAAGGACCATGTTATCCCACATGTCTCGGCTAAAGACAATGTATATGAGATGTGGGATGCCTTAACCAATTTGTACCAAAGTTCTAACGCAAACAGAAAGATGGTACTCAGAGAGAAGTTGAGAAGCATAAAACTGGGCAAGGATGAGTGCATGTCTACATATCTTACCAAGATCACTCAGGTAAGGGATGAGTTGGGAGTTTTGGGTGAGAAGGTTGAGGATAGTGAGATGGTTCGACAAGCTCTGAATGGCGTGACTATGCCATGGGCAGTATTTGTCCAATCCATCATTGCCAGAGAGAACCTTCCCAAGTGGGATCGTCTGTGAGACGACCTCACCCAAGAAGAGATCTCGAGAGGTTATATTCAGGGATCAGCTTCAACCATTCCTGAGGAGGATGTGGCACTTGCAACAAAGGGGAAACAACGGTTCAAACAGAAGAAGGATCTGAGCAAGATCAAGTGCTTTTCCTACAATAAGTATGGACACTATGCGGGACAGTGTCCGCATAAGAAGAGGGTAAGCAGGCAAAGGATGTGTAGTTGGCTGCAGCAAAGGAGGTGGATGAGTTTACCTCTCGGTTTGAGAGGGAATTCTCACTAGCCTCATTTCAGTCAGGGCATGATAACAGTCAGCTAGAGATCCAGGTTGACGAGAGATGGAGGGTTGACTGCATGCACAGCAGTCACATGACCGGGATGCGAGATGCATTCCCTGTCCTTGAGCACATACCTATGCAGATGATTCAAGATGTGCAGGGGACTGATCACTTGGTCATAGGAGTGGGTAGAGTTCATTTTCTACATGACCTTGGAGAGCTCCTGGAGGTATCAGGAGTGTTGTTCATTCCAGGACTGAGAGGGAGTATACTCTCAGTGGCAGCTTTGGGGGCTGCTGGTTACTAAGTGGTGTTCCAGAGGGATCTGATATTCACCTATCCAGTGGGAGTTGATCCAGTCTTGATGGGTCACAGGATCGACGGTGAGTACTTGATTCGGGGACAACCCACATCTGGCACATCAGGTTGGTTGATTGCATCCTCTTTAGAGTCAGAGGAGGATAGAGAGCAAGATGCTCACAGCAGGGATGATGCTAGGAGGAGTGAGTCCAGTTAGCAGATGGGTGAGCGAGATGTTCACCATGATGATGAGGATCGGAGGAGTGATTCCTTTTATCCGATGGATGAGCGATATGCTCATGATGTTGATGAGACACAGGGGATTGAGCCCTTGGACTCTTATCAGATGGATGAGCATGATGCTCATATTGGTACCAGCCGGAGACTGAGTTGGTATGAGATGACTAGATGGACTTAGCTCAGGAGAGAGCTGAGTCAGCTCAGAGACAGAGGGAGATCACCTACAGGGCAGTAGATCCGCTTAATAGCAGACTGAGAGATTGGTTAAAACAAAGATTCAGAGGGAGTCTCAATCAGAGTTTAGTGACAGAGTCAGTGATTGATCAGGGGGCTTCTTCTGGAGCCACATTGATGGAGTTTGATCAGGGTACTACAGGTCAAAGGGCAACAGTGACAAATAGGACAGTTGGGTCAGTGTCAGCACCAGGGGCCTTGTTGGATTCGGGCATCAGTGGTTGCACTTCCTTCGATAAGAGAGAGTGTTAGAGATTGTGGTATCTCGGGATGTCCTCCATGATTCAAATGCCTTGGATGGAGGTACATCAGAAGTATATGCATCCGAATGTAGTAGAGGGTGCGATACACTCTACTTAGTGGCATGAATCCATTGGCGGCTGTATGCGGACCTTCCGGGGTGTTTTGCCTCATGCATGCATTAGATTTGCATGTACAGTTATTAATTAAAAGATGCATGAAAAAGTGACTTTTTGCATGCACAATTATTAGGTTTTGGTAAACCTAATTGATCAATGAGATTATATATAGAGGCAGGAGGTCCCCGGATGAGGTAGCTCAGATGACTTATCTGAGAGAGATCAATCAAGAGTGAGGTGGGTGCATTAGTGCATGCAGGGTGACTTTCTGAGAGAGAGGAGCTTCTGCAAGAGGGAGAGTGGTGTGATCTGAGATGGATCAGACAACACTTGTCCAGAGGCACTTGGCGCCCAGTTATGTGGACTGAGAGAGTTCATCAGAGTGATTATTGCAGAGATTGAGGAGAACGTCTTCTAGAGAGGGAGAGGGGTGCATTACCAAAGGGGAGAAGAGCTCGTTCTGGATCAGATTAATCGATTGAGCAGCTGAGACTTTTAGAGTATCCTTGCCTCAATGTTTGAGGAAGGACTGTGACGATCAGAGCTCAGATCTGTTGATATCTGATTTCGTACGATCATTTGACATCCAGAGGGAGGGCTCACTTTTCCATGAAGAGGAAGGGCGCATTCACCAGATTAAGCAATTGGCATTCTTCCGTAGCAGAGCATATTAAAGCAGTGTAGTAGGAGAGACAATACAGATAGAGTTACCTGCAAACAGATCTAGATCCAGTTAACAGATTAAGGCACATTTCCTCTGTGCATGCATCAGTTGTTGCATGCAGATCTAGGATTTTGACCCAGTCAGGTTTGGTTGTTACATCTGAGGTAACATTGTATGTACTTGTTTTCTTCTTATATTGCTCTGGGCTCAAGATAGAAGAAAGCCCCACAAATAGTTGGTTTTCCCCTTTTGGGGTTTCCAGGGTACAACCAATGTTGTGTGATTGATTGAGTTTTCATTGCCAAAGTGTTAAGAGATCTATAGCATTTGATTCTTAAATCTTTATTGTATTATTGATTTATAGAGACTCAAACCGCTTGAGATATCAAGGCTATCGAGAGGGAGTAGTGATCTCTGGATAAAATTAACACTTAGTTTGTTTTCTGTATTTTACTTCATTTATTTGCCCCATCTCTTCACTAGGAAGAGGATTGTGTGGCTAGGCTAATAATTAACTTGCATTTTTTATTTTTGCCTTCCATTGCTTACAAAGGTAGTTGGGTTTCTCCCACCCTTGTGAGCAAAAGAGAAAGGGCTAGGAATTGGTTTATTTCTTATTTGTATTTGGTAATATTGTTTTCCCACACCTTGCATGTGAAGTGGCTTTTCCCATACATGCAAAATCGTGCTGGCTAGTTTCCTGTTTAAGATTCAAGTTATTTCATGTAATTTTAGTTTTTGCCCACACCTTGCATGTGAAGTGGCTTTTCCCATCCATGCAAAATCGTGTTGGCTAGTAATTTGTTTAAGTATTTATCTTTTCAGAGCAAATAAACCTTGCCTCGCTTTTGCCCTGTATTCACTCCCCTTGCCGGTAAATCCGATCCTGGGTGACAAGAAAGGGCAAAAGATCGAATTAGCTAGAGTAATAGACACTTTAACTATTTATCTCAAAAAATGAGAAAAAGAGGATTGACCCGAGGAGTTAGTGGGGTAGACGCTGTTGGGAGCCTCATGACACTTCGTGTCCTCCAGTTTAACACCCGACAGTCTTCGGAACTGACTCGTGGAGCTAGAAGGCACCCTTGGTGTTCAACAATCAACACCACCAACATCAAGGTATATAGAGGGGTTAATGTGCTTGATTAAATGCCAATCCCATACCCTCATGCATGATAGAATTTGGTGGGAACTTTGCAATCTTGAAACCCTGAAAACTATTAAGTCTGTTAAATTCTGAATGGGATCTAAAATTCTACTTTTTGCATATGAAGTTCGATGAGGTTGGAACCACTCTCAAACATCCTGGAACAATTAATGGTAATGTTAAAATTTTAAGTGAAAGTGACAATCTCACTTTTACTTAAAATTTAATATTACCATTACTTAGAATGTCACTTTTAATTCAAGAATTTAATATTACCATTTAGTATTGCCAAATACTACTGCATATCTGAACAGAGCAGATTCTTTTTTACAGTCAACTCATCCGGTTCAGGTCAGGGCCGCTTCGGTGCCAAACTAGCCGAGACGGACACCAGCTTGGCCTGTTCGGCACCGAACCGCTCACCCGATCTGGTTTGAAGGTCGAGTCAGCTCGGTGGAGAGTCAACTCGGCTGAGTCCAAGTCTGAGTTGACCGATTTTTAAAACAGAGTGCTTAACATAAAGAAACTGCAAGTCTTGGGAGACTCAAAGACTGTTATACAAAGGGTAAAAGGAAAAATTAAGGTGGAAGTGGCCTGTTTGGCGCATTTATTTCAGGATATTGAGTCATATTCAGGCCTCTCATCAAGCTTTCAAATGGATGTCTTTCTCTCACATTTACAGAAAGCCCAACTCTCAACTGGATTCTCTTTCCAAACAGACTTGCTGCTCGAAGTGGGATCTCTGGCCACCTACAGATTCTTCAAAGGCATGGAAAGGCAAGCTATGGAGTTTCATTTTTAACCTCAGTTTAAATGTCCATCTGTATATTTTGTCAGAATTCTTGAATAGACCTGTTGAGAAGGTGTATTAGTAGATTTATATAACAGACAAGATTTTGAGTTGGCTTCCCTATAGCTAGTTTTTATGCAAGATGTACTATGTAAGAAACAGTGATTAGATCCCGAAGATGGAACAGGAATGGTCATTGTAACAAAAGTCCTCTGGAATGTTTCCATGTATATTCTCCATTTTGAATATAAAGTTTTTTTTCCAAGGAAAAAAAACAAAGGGCAGTTTGCAACCTATGTAAAAGTCATAAAACTGAATTTCAAGCTCCATTTTAAAGGCTTCATTTTTCTCTTGTCACTATAATTGCCTTCTTTGGAACTCAATTGCTAAGATGCTTGTTTTACAATTGTTATAATCTGTTAAGTAGCCAAAGATTGGGGCAAATAGACCGGATAATAACCTTGGTTTTATTTACTGGTCTCCATCCTTACTAATCATTTCTGTACGAAAATATTATAAAACAAATTTTCATGAATCCCTTGCCCTAATAGAAGAAACTTTGCTAATTTCTGGGAAACATCTTTGCTTTCCACAGCATACATTAGTTTCTCTTAAATTGTTTGTCTTTCAGATTGTGATTTTCCATGAATCCACTGATAGTAAGCATGGATAGCAAAAACAGATTGATAATTCAAAGTAAAACATGGCATGTACCTGAGTTTCCTGGCCAGTAGCACTTATAAAGTTCCTCCACTCTTTGTGGCACAACATATGCTCGTTTAGATTCATTGAATGGATGCCTACACAAAATTCGTTCCTGTTCCTGTCCATTCAAAGTAACCAAGTTAGGAAGGCAAATAATTTGCCAAGGGAGAAAGTAGGTCTGAATTCTATCAAGTAAATGAAAATACTTCAATTAGAATCTAGTTTGACACTGTGAATGCCTTACAAGTCTAGGGGGAAACAATCACTAAATAGCCCAAAAATATGGAATCTGGAAAAGAACTCTACTAGAACTGACAATTGCAAATTTATGTGAGAAATATCAAATATGATTCCTTTATTGCCATGATCCCTCTGAGTCAAATGCTAGATTCAGGACAAAATTTGATTCAGTTTTAAAAACGATCCTCTTCCTCAATCACACACTTGCATGAGAATCATCACTAATCAAGGGAATGTAGGCTTACTTATAAATTTTGACAGATTTAATTTAACGTATAAATAATAGTGCACTGTTATTTTATCAGTTTGGACTGACCCTAAGACATTCTCTTCAGTGTTAAACAAAAATAATAAAAGTCAAGCCTATTTCAATCCAAGGAACCATTGATAAGTTGTTTTCTTACTGTCAATACTACATTCTAAATTCTAGACAATACCCAAAAATGATAAAAGTCAAGCCTGTTTTAATCCAAGGAAACATCAATAAGTTGTTTTCTTACAGTCAATATTACCTGCTAAATAATAGACAATACCAAGTTATAATTGTGGGAACCATATAAAGTAAGATATTCTCCAAGTAGTGTTTCCAATGATCAAGGGAAAGCAGGTTCACCTACATTTCTCTCATTATGTGAGATTTTAATTCCTGAGTCCAGTGTTGAATTGAAGACAAAATGTGATACGGTTTAAACAAATCCTCTGCCTCAAGAGTCAAAAGCACACATGCATGAGTATGCTCCTTAGAATACACTAATCAAGGTAATGTAGGTTCACTGATCAATTATGATAAATGTAATTGAAATTATAGATAATACAGCACAATTGTTTTATTAGTTTGAACTGCCCTTAAGACATTCTCTTAAAAGTTAACAAAAATGATAAAAGTCAAGCCAGTTTTAAAGGAAATGAACCATCAAAACTTGTTTCCGTACAGCCAATATTACCTACTTAATTTTGGACAATATCAAGTTCCAACTGTGGGAACCAGATAATCAATGCTATTTGCCAAGTAGTGTTTCCAATCATCAAAGATACTTCAAGCTTCTATATCAATGATGAAATGATTGTTTTCAACACATCAGATGAAAGATAAATAGTGAATTCCTTGGAAAGTTACGCTGGCCAAGCCGCCAAACAGCACGTAAGCAAATAACAGTAACACTTTACAATTACATCCTTTTCTTACCCAAGAAGGAGGCAAGCATCTCTGACTAGCCCCTAGGATAGATGATTTTAGATATTTCCTAAGAAGATGGAAATTAACAAAACCCTGTATTGCTAAATCATCCATGAAAAAAAATGACAATTGTATTAAACAAAAAAGACAACTGTATTAAGATAAAACTCCGGGCTCCCTTCCTGGGAAAATGGCCTTAGGAATAATACAATAACAGCAAGATAGCCTAACCTATCACATGGCTGCTACCTTCTCTGCTGCCCCTTACTCCTTTCCTCTGACCCTGCCCCTGCGCCTGCACACTTGGTTGGAAGTCCATCTCCAACCAATGCATAAGATCTCACTCATTTTGTGTGACTATTGTGAGTCTCCTCTCCTTACGATTTCTTTATAACATCTCAATGACCATAACCTTAACCCTAGATCTCCAACGTGATCGACGGTTGAGATTAGGTCTCAAGCCTCACTCAAGATCAATGGCTGTGACTTAATCTTAAGTTCACTTTTAGTCATTTAGCCAACATTAGATTAATAATGTGATTTTCCTAAGTTAGACTTAGGAAAGAGATACAAAAGTCACTTGCTCTCTCAAGCAAGTACCTAGAGAGGTGCTATGGAGAACTCCTGCATGCCTGACACCTAGCCTATGCAAAAGTACCTGTCTGATCTACAATCATCAACAGTTGGTGACAGATTCCTTTTGATGTTGGGGAAGGACCAGTTCAAACCACCTATTGGGCAGGCAAGTACGTTCTCGCTGAAGTTTGAAGGCCCCTTCGAGATACTTGATAATATCGGCAAGGTTGCATACAAGTTGAGGGTGTCGGATCACTTGAAAGCTTATTATCCTGTTTTCCACATAAGTCAATTGAAACCTTGTAGGATTGATTCAGACAATCCTAGAAAGGCGACACCATCCAGTGCTTCTACCATGATCTTGGATAGACCAAAATGCAAAGTGGAGAAAGTGTTGGCTAGCCACTTTGTGAAGCACGAAATTTAGACTTGGGATGAGTACATTGTAACTGGAAGGGCTCGTCGGACGACGAGAACAGCTGGAAACGAAAGAAATCTCTATGGAAGTATGAAAATATGATTCAACGGTGGGAGGAGCAAAATCCTGGATCCACTATCAGACCGACAGCAAAGAGGAAGAGGCATTATCGAGACGTTAACAAATCAAGTGTGGGAGGATGTCCTGACCCCACACTTGCTTGGGCATTGGCATGACTAGACTAATGTAAATTTTAATCCAAAGATCACTACTCCCTCTGGATAGCCCTGAGATCTCAAGCGATTTGAGTCTCGTATATCAATAAACTCATAAAGACATAAAACTCAACAACTAGATCTCTTTACAACATAAAGACAATCATTCACACATAAGACACTGCATATACCCTGGAAACCCCAAACGGGGAAAACCAGCAATCCTGTGGAGCTATCTCTCTCGAGCCCAAAGCATTATATGAAAGAAAGAAATACAACAATGTTACCTCAGATGCAACACTCAATCCTGAATGGGTCAATGCCCTAGATCTGCATGCATCAGCTGATGCATGCACTAAGGAAATCTTCCCTACCTATCAATCTGGATCTGAGTCAATCTGCAAATAGCTCTGACTATACTGCCTCTCTTAACCCTATACTCTGATCTACTCTGCTCTGGGAGAAGGCCAACTGCTCAACTGGTGAATGTGCCCTTCCTTTGCATGGAAACGTGCGCCCTCCCCTTTGGATGTCAAATGCTCGTACTGGATCAGATATCAACAAATCTGAGCTCTGATCGTCACAGACCTTCCTCAAACACTGAGGCAAGGCTACCCTGAAAGTCTCAGACACTCAATCGACAGATCAGACTCTGAATGAGCTCCTCTCTCCTCAGGTAATGCGCCCCTCTCCCTCTCTGGAAGTCATCCTCCACAATCTCTGCAGAAAGCACTCAAGTGAACTATCTCAGTCCACAGATCTGGGTGCCAAGTGCCTCTGGAGCAAGTAGTCTCTGATCCAGCTCAGATCTGACCACTCTCCCTCCTGCAGAAGCTCCTCTCTCTCTCAGAAAGTTGCCCTGCATGCACTAATGCGCCCTCCTCACTCCTGATCTATCACTCTCTGATAAGTCAACTGAGCAACCTCATCCGGGGACCCCCTGCCTCTATATATAATCTCACCGATGAATTAGGTTTACCAAAAACCTAATCTCGGTGCATGCAAAAAGTCACTTTTGCATGCATCTTTTAATCACTGACAGGTCATGCAAATCTCATGCATGCAAAGGGAAAAACACCCCGGAAGGTCCGCATGTAGCCACCAATGGACTCATGCCAGTAAGTAGAGAGTATCTCACCCTCTACTCCATACCGATGCCTATATTGTTGATGTCTGTCCATGCAAGGCATCTGAATCATGGAGGACATCCCGAGTTACCATAAAAACTAACAAGTAGCGCATGGAGGAGGCAAGAGCATGGTGCCCGATTTTCCTAGGGGACTAAGTGGCATTGGTCTCACAAGGGCATGAAGCTTGGGGAAAATTGAGTTGGGCGCGAACCCAAGGCACCCACACGTTGGGTCAACTTGCGAAATGGCATTTCCTTATATTGGACGCAACCACTTGAGAAACCAAGTGTTGGATCTAGCCATGCATACTTGGAAACTTGGGCATCGGCTTTTTTGCATTCCTAAGCATGGGTGCACAATATAAATAGAGGTGGGCGCAAGGAAAATGGGCGGAGTAGAAATCCCAAGCAAGTGAAAGCAAGCAAGTGTGAGCCATGACCTTTGTAGCCTTGTACATATTGGGGAAGCCGCAATCTTGGGTGCACTTAGCATTTCAGTGGGAAGAATAGTGTGACAGGCATTTTTGGAGGTCCACAGAGGTAGTTTTGGACAGTGCATAGGTTCTATGACAGTGCATGAGGGAAGCAAGCAGGGAAAACATAGGTGGCAAGACTGTCTTGGGTTCTAGGCACTTTGCCTTGCTTTTCTATGTCATCTGTTACACACCGTAGGCAGTGACCGAGCGCTCTTTTGTACATCGTAAACTATTGAATAAAAACCTTTTCGGCACTCAATTGAGTGTCGCACCATATCTTGTGTACATTGTGTTATGGTTGTCTTATGCTTGGTTTACTTCCAAAGTTTACTTGATGCACACCTAAATATAACCAAGTGTAAACACACACAAAAGATATAACTAAGTGGGTTGTGTCTTGTTTAGGCATAGTCTAGCAGCTTGCCTTAGGTGGCCACGCCACGAAGTGTCAAGTTGGGTAGTGCCGCATGCCTTCTAAGAGATGCACACCGCAGAATTGAAGGGTGGCACTTGGGAGTTCATGACACATTTTTGTTTCACAAACAAAATATGCCAGGTGATTGTCAGACAAGTTCATAATGGAAGATTCCAAAATCTCATCTACACCAATAGAGAAAGGGCTAAAACTTTCAACCAAGATTGACTCAAAGGGAGCCAATGAATCAACATATAGAGAATAGTAGTTAGCTTAATCTATCTTACCACCACTAGACCTTACTTAAGCTATACAATAAGCTATATCTCCTAGTTTATGAAAGCTCCAAAAAAAAACATTGGATAGCAGTAAAGAGGGTGTTAAGCTAAATTGCCAGGAAACTTGGGTGCAAGGACGGGAACAAGAATGGGGACAGGGATGAGGACGCCACTATACATATATATTCATGTGCATCCATATGAATCCCAACCATTATACACAAATATGCAAAGTCTATCATGTATATAGCAAGGGTGCATACAACTAAAAAGACATCAAGTGCAATCCATATTTGACCCAAAATACATCAACAAAGAGGCTAAATGGCTTGTAGAGTCTAAAAAACTTCATGCTACAACAAATAATTACATATCATCAAAATCATTGGCTGTATTGGGATTCTATTCATCAATAGCATCATGTGCCCCCCTCCTCTAGGCTCTAGGCCTTGCCTCTACCTTGAATCTCGAAGTTGATCCTCCAAGTCCATTAGTCAACGACTCAACAACCTACTGTTTTGATGAAACTTCCTAAAACAAGTGTTAAAATAAGGTGGAAAAAGATTCCCATGCTTAATAAGTGATTTTGCTTTAGTGAAGGGTAGATTTTTATCAGGGTCACGACGGAGGAGTGTTACCAGGAAAACTAGCAGGGCTAATTCTGTTGTTGTAAAATACAAGGGAATACGGAATATATTCCCTTGTATTTTATATTGTTATTATTATTGTATTTTATTTGTACCTCCGACGGAGATGTTTTTCCTTCGTTTAGGGATGTCATAATTATGCTTAGTCATTCTAGGTCATTGAGGTAAAAGCCTCCATTGCAAGTCGGGGCAATCAATCCCCAAAAGGTCAAATGTAATTGTATTATTGAGTCTCCTAGTGAAGTCGGCCCAGTCAGTTTAGTTAAGGCCGACCTAGTCAGTTAAAAGGTCACTCCAAAAGTAAAGTATAAATAGAGAGCAAGGCTCTCTCATTTGGACACACACTCACTCACTTGAGTTCACATAAGTGAGAGAGAGAAGACAAGTTCGCATAGGAAAAAGAGAGAGAACTGCAGAAGACTATCTTGTTTTGGGGTTTTCCATTTTGTGATATTGTATTGGTGACGATTCTATCTCTGAGGAAGTTGCGGGGTTTTCTCCTTTATGGTTTCTCGGAGGAAAATCTTTGTGTCTCTTGTGTTATGTTGTGCTTGTTATTCTTTCAGATAAGATCAATGTAGTCAGACTCGGACTCGGCAAATACTCGGCTGGCTTGGGACTCGGCAGACTCGGCAGACTCGGATAAGACTTGGATAAGACTCGGCAAAGACTCGACAAATATGAAAAATATGAAAAAAATTTAAAATGTGGTAACTTTTAAGCACAAAAAAAATAGATAATGACATTTCTAATCCATATAAGTTATAAAAACAATTCTATGCAGAAATTCATTAGATCATCTCATAAAAATTAATAATACAACATTTGACACTCCATATTTGTATGCAAAATAGTGAACTGAAAGATTATTCCTTGAACACATTCCAAAATTGTACCAAGTTCAAATACATAGTACCAAGTTCAAATACATAGGTAAACATAACTAGAAAATCAAAAAAGATAGTGTCTCCAAGTCCAAACTCGATTCTCATGCATGACTATGAGCAGTGGAACGCCTAGTATAGGCCCTAGTAGAGCTAGTGACAACATCACTAGATGGAAAAATCAACTGTGATGAAGGTGTGTTTGGCGTTTCCATTTCAGAAAATGGTACACCAGAGGGACCCTCGGTCTCTTCATCAAGCCAAGCCAAATCAGGAGGAGCTTCATCCTCCACTACCCAATCAGAGACTAGATCAATTTGATCCAATAAAATTGGATCCAAATCCTTTCTCCGCAGCTGTTTTGTGAGCATCAGAAGGTTGTAATATATGTAGACCAACTTCTCCAACCTCTCATGCTCCAACCTGTTGCGCTTTTTGGTGTGGATGTGCTCGAATACTGACCAATTGCGCTCACAACCTGAAGCACTGCAAGGCTGACTCAATATTCTGATGGCGAATTCCTGTAGTTGCGGTGCCTCAGCGCCACAATCTACCCACCATTGGGCTGTTATAAAAAAAAAATAAACAAAGATTACAAGTTTTGCAATGTCAAACTTTAAAAATAAAACTAGCAAAATAAAATTTAATGAATTACAAATTGAATCTTACATGGCATTTTCTTCTCCCTGAGACGTTGTGTTGAGCTAAATCCAAACATGCCAGATGATTCCATGTACATATCTCGCTGCATATTGATCAAGTCTTGAGTTTCTTGATTGGGGTACATCCTCTCAATGCATATCATCATACCTCTCATCACCTCAGGATCCTTTTGAATTTTAGACCCTACATTATAGAATATGCTCGGATTGAGATATGCCCCTGCAGCATGTAATGGTGAATGTAGTTGCCTGTCCCACCTGGAATCAATAATATCCCATATAGGGCGATATTTTAATTCATCCCCCTTATAGAAGACCTTGATGGCCTCTTTGGCCCTGTCCATCCCCTCATAAACATACCCCATTGGTGGTTTGTCACCATCCATGATCCTCAACACTCTCACAAGTGGTTCTGTCATGCTAACAATCTCAGTGACTTCCTCCCATAAACTATCTCTACGGACAGACAAGCTCATAGCCATTGCATCTGGTTTTGTGCTATCCTTATAATGTATCCATTCCCTACTACTAACCATCCGTCTCAATGCTTGGTACTCATTAAGAAGGCTTTGGAGGGAGAGAAAGTTGGTTGCAAACCGTGTGACAGCAGGGCGACTGAGCTCACCTTCTATGTGCTCTCTCATAAGACTCAGCACCCAAGCATGGTTATAAATGTACTTGGTGATTTGTTTGCACTCATGAACCACATCTTGCACCCACTCCAACTTCCCAATGTCCTCCAAAATCAAATCTATACAATGGGTAGCACAAGGGGTCCAAAAAAGAGAAGGGTATTTTGCACAAAGCAATTTACCTGCTGCCACATAATTTGCTGCGTTGTCGGTGATTACTTGGACAACATTTTTGGCCCCCACTTCTTCAACTACCTCTGCTAACAATGTAAATATCAGATTTGCATCTTTCACATGTGAGGATGCATCAATAGATTTCAGGAACATGGTTCCTTTAGGGCAAGCCACAAGAAAATTTATGATCGTTCTATTCCTCTGATCTGTCCACCCATCTGACAAGATTGTGCAACCTGTAAACTCCCATGAGCTTTTAATGCTCTCCAACTGTTCCTTGACACACTGCAACTCCTCATCTAGATCTTTCCCCCTAAGTGCACTGTATGAGGGGGCTTTGTATCCAGGGCCAGCGCTTGCAATAGCATCTACCATGGGCTGATAAAATGGAGACCTTGCAATGTTGAAGGAGAGGCTGTCATGGTACCTGTTATCACCTAGGCTGTAGTTACCCCTATGGATGTATCCAGTCATGGATGGCAATAGGGAAGGGCAACTCAAAAGGTGCAACCACGATCACCTCGACCTCCAATGTATATGGTTGTCACGCTAGTCGAGGCAACCTTCGCTTTATGTTATCTAGCCCAGACAACAAAGGGGGAGACCCGATCTACTCCCGACAGGAGAGATCAAAACCAAGACACCAAATTAGGGTATTTCTAAGTGAAGTTAGGTGTATGGTTTATCCTAGACCTAAGGGTGAAGTCACAAGCCAAGTGAGGGGTTCAATAGGTATAGCTTTGGTTCATAGTTGATGTAAGAGTGACTTATAATGTTTGAAGTGAGATCTAGGATTAGTGTACTAGTTCAATGTTGGAAGACCCACTGCCTTGGGAACCGTGTCCAATGTAGGGTAGTTTAAGGGTTGATTGGGGCTAACTAGTACAAGTGACAAGCTTGACCATGGTACATGATGGCTTCAAGGGTTTAGTTCACCATGCATAGGTCAAACCACAAGTCAATCCAACAATCTAGGAAAGTTGAATTAACTTGGAGAGAAACCAGTGCCTTGGGAATTGGGAAGTGGAGTCAAAGTAGGGTTGACTTGTGGTTTAGGACTCCTAGTACTTGGGACAAGTGGGCAATAGAGGTCTTAATGGATGAATGTGTCTAGATCTAGGTTTGACCAAAGTGGACCATAATCCCTTAAAACAAGGAATGCAATCCCCAAGGCAAGATTTGACACAGTGATAGTCTAGACCTAGGTTTTGAATTATTCTGGTTTCAAATCTCCAAAAATCTCAAGTACCCAGTTCCTGGAAGTGAGTCAACTCACTTCTCCAAGGTGGTGCGACTTTGCCCAAGGAGGCTAAAAAGTGGGGTTAGGTGGGTCAAAACAAGTCGGATGGCATCCAAACTTTAGATCCGGGTAGATCGGTCAAGTAGGAGTATGGATCTGTAATTTCGTGGTAATCCAACGGTTAGATCTTAGTAGATCTGAGTTTAAGGGTTCCAAGTGGCCCAAAATGGGGATTAAATCCCTTAAAATGTGGAATGGGGCCCACAAGGTGAATTTCAGAAAAGTAACAACCTGGGTGTATGTTATTGGATGTGTAGATGACGAATCAAGTGGAATCTCGAACACCCATCACCTAGATCTAGGTCAACTTGCTCAACTAGTGAAGTGCGCCTTGCTTGGGAGGAGCTAAGTTGGCATGGGAGAGGGGTCAAACGGATGCCAATCCTCACCAAACTATAGATCCGGGATGCCGTGGATGCTATAGAGGTGGGTTTTCAATATTATGCCCAATAACCCACTAGATCTAAGTAGATCTGAGAAAATGTAAAAATGGGGTTTTGATTAATTAGGGTTTTAAGTGTTTTTGACAATTGGATAGATCATGGAGATAGAACTTACCTTGAGATCATACCTGAGTGATGTGGATGAGATGCCTTGCTGTTGAGGAAGATTCTCGCAGAGATCAAATGAGAGATTGTTGATTTGCTTGCCGATTTGATGCCCTAGCCCACAAGTGCGCCTTCCTCTACCTGTCAAACCAAGGAATGAAGATTCAATCAGTAAGATCAAGTATGGAAGAAATACAAGAGAAATGCAAATAGTAACATGAAATAGAAGGTCTTGGGACAGTAATACTCCCTGTTACCAACGAAGAGCTCCAAAGAAGAAGTAAGGAGAGTCTTCCCCTACCAATACCTCCTCCTCCAAGCAAATCGGCCTCCACCTGTAGATGCAAAAATCGTGGTACAAAGATATGGCAAACAAGATCTTCAATAACTCAGTGCAAAGGAAGAACCAACGAACGAACACCAAAAACATTCACCACAACACTGGAGATAGATGCAATAATAATTTTCTATTCCAATAATCCAGAGCCAAAAGTCCCTTTTACAATGAGAGGCTCTCTCCTTTAAATAGGAAGGAGAGGCACCAAAACCCTAACCACTTTTTGAATGAGTGGCTAAGATTAAAAGATACAAATGTCTAATCAATGGTTGGGATGAGCTCAACAATAAAATACATGGATCACTAATAAAATATAATGTAAGTGGACAAAATCGCCCTATAAGAGGGGAATCCCACCAAATCATGATGATAAAATATCATAAGAGGCTTATGGTGGGTCCAAGGGGTAATTTTATCCCTCCTTGGTCAATCCCCATAGCACAATAACCAAAAAATAATCATGAATGTACCAAATTGTGCCTCCATAGTGAAGTCGTGGTCCTCAAAAGACCTCAAAAAATCCACAGAAAATGCCATAAGTGATGGATGCGGGCCCTGATGAAGCTGAAACTGCTGGAGAAGGTATGGAAGGTCCCGATCTATCATCACTGATCATCCCATGCCATAACTTTGCCTCAGTAGCCCAAATCGATTTCCTCAATAGCCATTTCTACCAATCCTGAAATGCCTCGAGAAGCGTGAAACTGCCCCAAACAGCCTCCTGGAGTGCTGGCGCTGTCAAGGTGAGGGCACCAATGTGTCCGGAAGGGGGGTAATATGGTAAAAACAAGTGGCTGGACCACCCCCTCCATCATCAGCGCCCTAGGTCAACCGGATAAAAGTCATCTCTGCTCAGACAGGGCCTCCAACAGACCAAAACTGCACTGGGACAGCCTACTGAGGCTCAATCATCACTGTAAGTGCCCGGAACTGAAAACAAACTGTCCCATTGGACTCAGAAGGTCCAAATCTATCCAAGATGTGTACTCATACACCATATGAGTCTCTGCATGATCAAAATAAATATCCAATATACCGGAACAAGGCTAATAATAATGCGCTGTACATATACAAACACTGCTGTAACCCCAGAATCATCATCATAACCCTGTAGCTGCTGCATAGAATCATCCTGTATGTGTACATAGACCATATATCATCTATCCATATCATCATAAGGTCTAACATCTCATGTCCCATGGTCCTCCATGGTCAAACTAGGTCCAACCAAGACCAAATATAACTCAGTCCATCATCCAAGGCTGCTGAAAAGTATCAAGGTTAATACATGCTTTACAACTTATTCAAATAGCAATTATAACACATAATGATCATAACTGGCGATCTACATCCAAATATATAGTGTCGTTAATTATTATTATTACTCAGACTAGACTTTCAGTACCATACTCACTTCATAGTTGTGATCAATTTGCTAGTGAAGGGTGAAGGCTGAATTAACTGGCTAGGCTAAGGGATGACTTAGCTGTCTTGACTTTGTGACACTTTGGCAAGGGAAAGGGAATACACCATAGTATATACCGAATGAGCAATAACACAGGGAATGGCGGTGTCTCACAAATGGATGAGTTGTTTAAAGAGGGTTTATTCACCTTCACAGATGCGCACAATCCATAATACAAATAAGGCCAGCAATTGTTTAGATATAGCATTTAAGTTCCATTGCTTTTTGGGCCTGAAGTTTCCATAGCCTTGATCTATGTGTGTTTACAAACACATTGCATAGATTTACATTTTTTCTTTTAGGCTTTCTGCTGCAGGTGTGTTTTTAAGGCACTTGTTTACCTGAGCACTTCTAGGTGTGTCATGGACAGCTTGTTTACCTAGGTATTTATTTTTCCAAAAGATATAACATTTTATTTTCATGGCCACTTTCATTTGGCATGCCTTTCATTCATGTGTGTTTAGAAACACATTGCATGAATGGGCTTTTCATACAAGATATAGCATTTCATTTTTTCCAGATTTTGTATTGATGGCAGCACTAAAAGTTTCAGGTTTAGCCAACACAACTTTAGTGACTAGGGGGAATTCACAAGGAACTCCAACTCACCATAGGTAAGTTTTGTCACCAACTCAGAGCCGAGACACAATAAACAGGGAAGCTCATCCAATACAGAGGCTACAGTGGGGAAAAGTCCTCCATGCCACTAGTCAAGTAGTAAGTCAGGGTGATAATCTAAAAGGTAGGCCATGGATGGATGAAGACAATGAAATGATGGAGACAACACTAGCAAGCCAAAGTATGGTGTAATGATCACCTCTATTCTCCCTAAGGAGGGTATGTACCAATGAGTATGAATAGTGAACTTCTGAATCTAAGTAGGGACAGTATAATATATATATAATAGATCAACCAGGTCCATATATCTATATGATCGCCAGATCATGACACTAAATGCTAAGACATGCTATAAGAATAAGTATAAAAGCAATCTAACCATAACACCATGATATACCTGCTGAGTCATATACCTGCAAGCTCATCAACCTGTACCATCATCTGTCCTCTGAGACTGCTGCTGTAACTCTGGGCACTACTGTCTGCTCTGTACCAATGATATAATGGCTACATCGGTCATCTCTCTGAGTGTCCTAAAACTCAGTCATGGCATGGGGAATGCAACTGTTGTCCACAATCTGATAGTGATCCAATATAGATGCTCATCTCGGCATCTCAAATGCAAGGGAACTGCCTGAATAGTGTACTGGAATGAGAAAAATAATGTATGGTAGCCCGGCTACTATATATGTGATAACAGTACCAAAACCTCCTCACTGCCATATCTGCTTCCTTCCTTTTCTTTTCATTATAGCTGTCCAAGGTAGGTTGAGATCCCGGGGTCGTACGAGGAAGGAAGAAATTAGAGGTGATAGATGGACTTGCTGTAGCACCTGGTGCAAAACTTGATGAACAACTACCTGGGGGTCCCATTGGAGATCTGCCCATCCCTGCAGTTTCAAACCTCAGCCTAGATCTTTTGGCATTTTGGTCTTTGATGCTTTCCAAAGCAGCGTTCATTTCCGCTGTGACTTCTTCAGGGCAGCCATCACAAACTATGACATCTTTGCACACAACTCGAGCTAAGTGGTGTTTTAACCTGTTAATGCCCCCATACATAGTCGTTGGACAGTACTTGCACTTGACTTGATTGTCTTGCCCTGAGACCACGCGGATACAATGTTCCCATGCTTTATCAAGAGGCCTTCTAGATCTCTTAGGTGCCATGGATGACAATCTAAGTGGAAAAAGTTAAAAACAATTAAAATGAAATTTTATTTATGAATTAAAATTAAATGTAATTTGTTAAAAACTTAAAATAAACTAAAAAACTTAACAAATTTAAAAAATCAAAACAAATGCCAAAAACATAAAAAAGAATATGAATTAAAACCCAAATTGTAATTGAGAAATAAAGCTAGCATAATAGAAAGCAGATAGGTAGACAAAAAAGAGAACCACAATTGCAATTTGCAGCTAGGGAAAAATGCCAACCCCATTTTCATTTCACTAACCACAAAGCTGCAACAAACCCAAAGCAGAATGAACAAAAACGGAACCTGTAAGCACCTGAAACCAACAAAACAACCAATCGCAGGCTAGGGCAACTCAAGCCTAGGTGGATTCATGGCTGTCATCTCCTTCTTTCATGACTTTATTACTCGACATGCATTTGTTCTATTACTCATACGTGTTTAGCTATGCTCATTATCATCATCAAAATTATATTAGATTTAGATTTAGAATGAATGGGAATTCATCTCATCTGTCCCATAACTTATTGTTCATGTTGGATGCATTTGCAATATTTAAGCCAACAATACAGGTTGCCTTTTATGTTGGATCTATTTATGAATACTTGGGGTGCAAATTGTTTTCAAATGAAATTTAAAAAATAAATAAAATTACATAATACATAATAACATATATTAAAATTTTAAATTTTAAAAATTACATTGTAATATGTATTTTAATTTTTACATTGTATTTTACAGTTTACAATGTTACATATATATATTTTTTTTAAAATACAATATATTAACTTTTATGTGTTTTTTAAAGTTTTAATTTAAATTTTTAAAATACAATGTCATATATGTTAATGTAATAATAATTACAAATACATATATAAAATTGTATTTTAAAACTTTAAATTAAAACTTAAAAAAACATATAAAAAAATTAATATATTCAATATTGTATTATAAAACAAAACATATATGTAATTAAATTTAAAACATATAAAATTAAAATTTAAAACATATAAAATTAAAATTTAAAACATAAATTTAAAATATATAATTAAAATTTAAAACATAAATTTAAAACATATAATTAAAATTTAAAACATATAAAATTTAAATTTTAAAACATAAATTTAAAACATATAAAATTAAAATTTAAAACATATAAAATTAAAATTTAAAACATATATGAAACATATATATAATATATAATTAAAATTTAAAACATATAAAAAATTAAATTTAAATTTTAAAGTTTTAAACTATATACAAAATTTAAACGTTGACCAACCTTAGCAGGCCGACGGAACAGGCGGCCGACGGGACCACGGGACCAGCAGCAGCTCAACCCAGCAGGCCGACAGAACCCAGCAGGCCGACGGGACCAGCAACAACTCAACCCGTCAACGGCAGTCACCCAGCAGTAGCTCAACCCGTCCAGAACCCAGCAGCAGCTCAACCCGTCGATGGCGTTCGACTATCTTCAATGGCGTTCGACTCTCTTCAATGGCAGCCCGTCCGTCGAACTCGAAACTCTAAACTCAAATCGGAACACTTCAATGGCAGCCCAGCAGCGGCAGAATGAAGATACTCGAAACCCACGAACTCGAAACCCACGAAAACTCCCCTCCGTCGAACTCGAAACCCACGAAAACCCAAATCGGAACTCAGACTTCGGCTCACGGCTCACTCACACTTCGCGGCTCACTGTGAGTGGAGGAGGACCCCGGACACCTTCTTAAAGGCTCAATCCGGTGGCAAACTTTCGCGCCAGTTTTTTTGGCGGCAATTTGGAAGCCCGCGATGGTCAACGATTGGCCCATTAACCGCCACGAGGGATGGACGACAGCCCGCGAGTAATCGCCGAGTTTCAACGAGTGCCGAGTATTCGGCGAGTTCCACGAGTGTACGCGAAACCCGCGAGTGGCGAGTTAGACCGCCGAGTAAGCCGCGGTTATTCGGCTGGCTGTTGACTCGGTAAGACTCGGCCATACTCGCGAGTATTCGGCGAGTGAAACTACACTGGATAAGATCCTAGATAATATTGATTAAAAGTAGAAAATCTAACAAGTTCCCGATGAGCAAAAATAAGGAAAGTGATCCAATGTCACCTCGATCACAATCCTAACTTCTTCGGAAGCCAATAACCTTTAAGTAGAAGAATCCTTATGGAACCCTGTAGAACACTGATACAACCAAAAGACTATATTTTCTATGCAATCGTTAGTTAGACCAGTGCCTAAATAGAGTCAATATGAAAAAGAAGATTCAAGCCTTAGCATGAGTAAATGCAAGATAAAATATGAGAGAAATAACCAGTCAATGAAGAACTATTCAAGATTAATCCACTTATACCAAATAGATCATAAGCATGTATCATAATAATAGTGAATTAATGAGGATATTCCAAGAGATTATAACTAATAGGTAGCCCAACAAAACACCATTACCACTTAGGTTATCCAATCAGTATAGTGACATCATATATTATTCAATGCATGTAAATAGATATAGCAAGTAAATATGAAGAGATCAAGCACACTGCATAAGAGATATCATAACCATCCACCAATAATATGCAAGAATCATTTACCATAGCAGATATATATCATCAGTAGTCAATGTTTGTCGATGTTATTATGTCAAAGAACTAAAACTACTATTAATCAACCACCAACTACTTTAAAGAAGACTTGATACAAAGAAATTCAGTAAAAGACTTTGAAGAAATGCTTACGTTAAACACTAACCTAACCAACCAAAAACATGACTAAACTGTAAGCTAAAGAAGCCTTTTACACCTGCTGTAAGTGAATTTCAGAGTTATATCACCAAAAAGACATAAAAGATTTGACCCTAGAAAAAGAACCTAACCTAAGATGCAAACTAAAAGAAATAACAAAATAGATCACAATTTTCCTAACTTACTTTTCAGTTCTATGTGTAAAATTCAGAGATGTATTTGTACAGTAAATTATCTTAATAATGCACAAAAAATGGATATTTGGCAAAAAACAAATACTGGGAACAAACCAATAATAATTAAATTTAAAATGCTAACTTGATTTTTTGTTTGTGTGTGCAGAAATGAGGCAATAGGGAAGAGACACAGGGTCTGCAATTTCCTGTCTCCTGCACTGCCTGCCCAATCTAAATCTGCAAAGCCAACAAGACGAACTCCAACCTGCGTCACATAATTCAACCCATACTCTGATGTTCCATTGATGTATCTCAGAACATGCTTTACGGCCACCCAGTGTACATCTCTAGGTTCTACCATGTGTTGTCTCAAGGTGTTGACCGCAAAACTCAAATTTGGCCTGATGTTGACCAGGTACATCAAGGAACCGATGAGCTGTCGGTACCTAGTGGGATCAACCAACTTACTCTCACAAGCCACTTGCTTCTTCCAGTTGGCTGTCATAGGAGTAGTCATGGGCTTGCAATCTTGCATTTGAAATGTCTTCAGTATGTCCATTGCATACTTGCCCTGACTAAGGAAGATATGCCCATCCTTCTACGAGACCTCCATGCCTAGGAAGTAGTGCATCAATCCTATAACCTTCATTTCAAACTCAGAAGCAAGGTCCTTCTTGCAATCACTGATGAGCTTTTATGCCCCTGTAATGAATAGGTTATCTACATATAACACAAGAATAAGCGGATCCCCTTTCACTACGATGAAGTAGAGATTTGGATCAGCTTCGCTCTTCTGAAAACCTAACTGTTGTAAGTAGGTATCTATCCTAGAATACCAAGCTCTAGGTGCTTGCTTCAAGTCGTATAGAGCTTTCTTTAGTCTACATACATGAGACTCTCTCTCAAGTACATCGAAGCCCTCTGGTTGCTCAATGTACACCTCCCTCTCTATGAGTCCATTGAGAAAAGTTGTCTTGACATCCATCTGGTGAATCTTCCATCCCAACTCTGTTGTTACAGAGATCACAGTCCTAATGGAAGAATATCTGGCCACCAGAGTGAATGTCTCATCATAGTCAACTCCCTCTATCTGTGAGAACCCTCTAGCCACAAATCTGGCTTTGTATTTCCCAATGCTGCCATCTGCAGCATATTTAATCTTATAGAGCCATCTGGAGGTAACTACTGACTTTCCCTCTGGTCTAGGCACAACTTCCCAGACATCATTCTTCATGATGGAAGCATACTCTTCCAACATGGCATCTATCCAGGCCTGCTCATATGAGGATGGCTCTGACTCACTGATTCTGCTTACTAAAGCTAAGTAACTGCAGAATCTCTGTGGAGCCTTACTCTCTCTTACATCCTTCTTAGGAGTTCCCACTGCCTGAGCTTCCTTCAAGGTATATTGAAGCCACTTGGGCTTCCTCTTCCCTGAAGTGACATCCTGTGAGAAGAATTCCTCATCCTCGTCCCAATAACCTGTATGAGAATGAGTACCTCCAGTAGAGGTGCCAGCAATCGCCGATCTTGTAGCTCAAGAACCTGTAATCTGGGACCCTAATCCAAGTTGATCACCAACTAGAGATCCTGTGCCAGTTCCTGCTCTTGTGCCTGTGGAAACCGTAACATGGGAATATGTCACTCCAGACACTTGGGACCCTGTTGGCTGTGGAATAGTACTCTGACCTGTGTCATGCAGGGATGTAGCAATCTGTTGTTTTCCCTTCTCTGACTCACATGACTTTCGGAAAGCCTAATCCTCCTCAAATTTCACATCCCGCCTCACAACAGTCTTCTTGAGAGCAGGAATGTAAATGCGATAGGCTTTCGAAGTCTCATCATATCCAACAAGAATTCCCCTCTTGGCAGTAGGTTCCAACTTTGTCCTTTTCTCTGAAGGAACATGCGAGTAGGTAAGGCATCCAAAAATCCTGAAATGCCCAACTTTGGGTTTCTTTCCAGAGAAAGCCTTTTCCGGAGTTTTGTCCCCCAAGAATTTATGAGGACTCCTGTTCTGTATATAAGTTGCAGTGTTACATGCCTCATCCCAAAGGAAAAATGGCAAACCCTGGTTATGCAACATAGATCTAGCAGCCCCAACAATAGCCCTATTTTTCCTCTCAGCAACCCCATTCTGTTGAGGTGTATAGGGCACAGTCAATTGCCTCTTGATGCCCTCCTGGATGCAAAACTCATTGAACTCTTTGGAGGTATACTCACCTCCATTATCAGATCTAAAGATCTTGATCTTCCTTTATGTCTGATTTTCCACAAGAGCCTTGAACTCTTGAAACTTCTGCAAAACTTCTTTTGATTCTTTACTCTTTAAAAAATAGATCCAAGTCTTCCTAGAGTAGTCATCAATGAAAGACAAATAGTACCTGTATCCTTTCAAGGATGTAGTGGACATCGAACCACAAAGGTCAAAATGAATCAAATCAAGAGCTCCTGTAGCTCTGCTATCACTCTTGGGAAAAACAATATTGATGTACTTCCCAAGAGCACACCCTTTGCACACATCATTGTGCTCTGTGCTAAACTCAAGTACTCCTGTCACAATCTCCCTCAGAATCTTTAGGGCAGGATGGTGTAGATGAGCCATCCTCCTATGCCAAAGCTCACAGGTGTCACAATCATCATCTCGGCTACTATGACTCAGGGCATGATGAAGCTGAAAGTTGAGCCTGTACAATTTTTCTGCTGCAGACTCCAATCCTCACAGCTGAGGTATCGTTGGATCCCTTGGGATGAACTAGAACATTTCCATCTCTGAACATCACCCATAATCCCCAATCTTCAATAGTAGACACAGAGATCAAGTTCTTCTTAAGACCAAGGACATATAGAACATCACGAACTCTCATATACTCTCCTGATTCTTTCTGAAAGGACAGGGTTCCTCATCCTACTGCTTTGACAGTAGAATTGTCTCCTAGTACAATCTCAAGATCTAGCCCATCCTCGGCCAGATCTGTAAAGTACCCTCAAACACATGTGATATGGCTAGAAGCTCTGCTATCTATGTACCATATACTAGACGTGGAAGCACTCAAATATTGACAAGTGTTAAGAGCCATCTCTCTATCGATCTCGTTAGTAGAATACTCATCTATGTCCATAGAGGAGCAAGAAGTGCAAACAACTTGATCATCCCCCATACTTGTGGTCATGGTGATCTAAAGGCACAGATCTGACTCCTGCAACTGTAAATCTGAGGCCCAACTGAGATCACTGCACAGATCTGGTATACAGCTCGCAGATCCGAGTGTGATTGCTCTCCCTGACCCTTAACGGGACTTTGATACCATGTAAATTTTAATACAGAGATCACTACTCCCTCTGGATAGCCCTGAGATCTCAAGCAGTTTGAGTCTCGTAAATCAATAATGCTCTAAAGAAATAAAACTCAACAACTATAGATCTCTTTACAACTATTAAACAATCAATCACACATATGGCACTGCATATACCCTGGAAACCCCAAACAGGGAATACCAGCAATCCTGTGGGGCTTTCTTCTATCTCGAGCCCAGAGCAATATATGAAAAGGACAAATACAAAAATGTTACCTCAGATGTAACACTCAATCCTAAACGGGTAAAATCCTAGATCTGCATGCATCAGCTAATGCATGCACTGGGGAAATGTGCCCTAACTGTCAATCTAGAACTGAGTCTCTCTGCAGGTAACCCTGACTGTGCTTCCTCTCTCAATCCCCTGCTCTGATCTGCTCTGCAACGGAAGAATGCCAACTGTTAATTGCATCCTCCTCTACATGGATAAGTGCGCCCTCCCTCAAGATAACAAATGCTCATACTAAAACAGATCTCAACAAATCTGAGCTTTGATCGTCACAGACCTTCCTCAAACACTGAGGCAGGGCTTCTCTAAAAGTCTCAGACGCTCAATCGCTCAACCGGATGCGGTACGAGCTTCTCTCTCCTCAAAGAATGCACCCTCCTTCCCAAGGGAAGTCGCCCACCTCTCAACTGGATCTATCTCAGATCAGTTGGCTCGATGATACTGACAGACACCTTTTGTCTCCTTATATCAGTTGGCTCGATGATACTGACAGACACCTTTTCATGCCCTCCAGAGAATAACTTCCTTGGTTAACTTTTTAACAGTTTGGCCATAACTCCTACCTAGAAAAAGATAGCTAAACACCCCTCCTGGCGAGAAAAATGACCCCTCCCTGGGGCACCTCTCTAGGTGCGCTAGTACTAGTACCATCGTAACACTGTATATATTGGAAGTTCAAATTATTTTCACCTAGGGCAGCGATAAATTAGTGTTTAATGGCACTTCTAGCAATCGGTAGTTTGATTTCCTAAGGTAAAATGGCAATTTAAAACCAAATCTAAACTACCCAGAACCCCAAAGTGACCCAATCAAGCTGAGAGAGAAAAACGCCCTAGAGGGGCGTTTTTGGCAAAAAGACCAGTGCTAGTTCTATGTGTAGATAGAGTCGAAAAGCAATGAAACCTTGGATTTAAGCGTTTAAGAACAAATCATAAGCGGGTTTGGAAAGAAATTTAAGTTTTAACGGTCAAATTTTGAGATTTTAATTTTAAGGGTTTATTCAGTGGTTTTGCAACTTAACATACATACACTGAAATTGGAATTCTATGAGATCAGCAATGAGGAGTACCTGGGATAGAACTATATGGAAGAATTAGGTTGAAGACCAGCTTCACGTCCAATAGTTGAGCAACCAGCGAATTCTGTGGGCGTTTTGAGCAACCGGATGACCAATAGCGACCTAAGTACCTGCCACAACAAGAGAAAGTCAATAGGTCCAGCAAATAAACAAGTAAGAACAACAAATAGATGGCTGAAAGTAAAGGAATTGACAAGTTGAAAGCAAAGACAACTCCCTTGTGAATAACTTTGACGAGATTTGCTAGAATGGAGCTCCCACTCCAAGTGTAGTGCCTCCCTTCAAATGGCCACCTTCCCTGCAATTCATGTTAGCCAAATAATGGACAGAAAACTCACTAAAATGCTCCACAAAGCTATGAAGACAAGCTAACAATCAACACTATCAACAATCCGAACACATCATCTCAAGAAGTCGGGAGAAGAATCTCTATATTACTCCAATCTCAAGTTTTTACAATGCCAAGAGGAAGAGAAATGGGAGAGCTTCTCTCTTAAGTAAAGAATGCCCCCATCTCAAACCTAATTCCCTCCAAAAATGGATGGCTGGGATCAAATCCCCAATAGCCAAATCGAATGGAGAATGCTCCATGAGGGGGTGCGAATTGCCCTCTCTAGAGCACATGTGGAGTGAGGGGCCCTTCGTGGGGCCCATACAACAATCAAACAACATGTTAGGGGGTGTCTATATGGTGTTTTAGCCCCCTAACTAATACATCAAGGTCCCACATCAAATACATTACAAACATCAATCTTCACTAAGTGGAAAAACGCCCCCTATGGGCAAATTTGACCCACATGGTGAACTAGTCCAATGGAGGGACCCACAACATATAATAGATGTCCAAATATTACCAACATTACTGTTATCACACAACTTGTAGTTGCCCCTAGAGGTATCCCATCCGGGACGGTAGAGGAGTCAGGCAACTAAAGAGGTGACCCAAGAGATGCCACGGTTCCCAATGCAATGTGGGAGTCACGTCAACCGAGGCACTCTTCGCTTTAGGTCAAGGTGTAACTAGACCAAGGGGGAGACCCTATACCCCAATCACAGTTGATTGGACCCAAACAAAGGTTTCTAAGGGTAGGTAAGTAATGAGTTACGGAAACCAATGCAAGGCTAAGTGGACCTAAGGGTTAGGATATGGTTGAGGGTGGTGTAAGAGATTGTTTTTTACCATTTACCCCCCCTTCTGGAGAGCCTGGTGGGCTCAGATGGACAGCGCTAGCACCCTGGTTCGACATATATTTTTCAAACCTCTACTCCCGTTCTCTTTGCCAACATTAACATTTTTGGCGCCGTTGCCGGGGAGGTAGAGGCCTACCTTGGTTCAACATACCTGTTTTGTCTCACTCTCTCCCTGCATTTTAAACGACATACATCTTGGTAGAAGAGTTTAAAAATCTACCTGGCGACTCCAATTCGTGACTCCGCTGAGGATCGACCCCATTCCCATCTTTCAATTTTGTAATTTGTAAATCATAAATGAATTCAGACATTTTCTTCCAAATGACAAGGTGTATGAATGAAATATATGAGAATCTATCTCGCTATAGAGGGCAGTTGGAAGAAGGTAATGAAAGTCAGTCAACATATCAATATGGGAGTGATTATGTACATAATTCTTATGACTCTCATCATTCTTTTCATTCTTCAAGTAAAAATATTAACACAATTAATTCAAACAAAAGTCAATCTCAACCAAGGCCTTGCAACCAAAGCACTCGGTCAAATGACTCTAGCATTCCAGTTACACATCCAAAACTAATCCCTAGTAGAATGGCCAAAGTTATTAAAAATCCGGCTAAGCCATCTCCTTTTGACTTCTCTGAAATCCATGGGGCACCTCATCTTATGCCAAATAATTACTCTGAATGGTTGCCTCGTTTCTATGGAAATTATTTTGAGTCAATTGAAAATCATTTACAAAGATTTTGGGATTATATGGAAGTTAGGGGTGCTGATGATGAAGATGTTTATATGCGGGCCCTGGGTGAGACATTAGGTGGAAATGCCGGATTATGGTTTGATAATTTAACCCCAGGATCCATCACTGGATATGATATGTTTGTTGGGTTATTAAAGAATAAATGGGGTAGTAATATTGAAGAATCCTTAACAGAGACATCAAGCAATAACTGTGTTGTTGAGGATCAGTTTGACAAGGACCATGATAGTAATAATGACACTTCAAATCAGTCCTTGAGTAGCCCCCCTTTTGACCTTGAGGAAATTTATGATTCTGTGGATCCTTCCGAAAAAGAACTCCTTGATCATTCTATCATTAACAATCCTTTAATTTCGCATCATCTTTTTGAAGAAGAAGAAAGTGGGGACATTGACCAAGATCCATTAGTGGTGGTTTCACATGATCATTGTGCAAATAATCAAGATGTTCTAAATAAATTTGTTAATTTTATCCCTGATCAATTTAATGACAATGATCAAGTATCCTCTTGTGATTTTAATGATGAATCAATAGAAGGAGAGGATGAGCCAGTAGATCACACTAGATGCTCTAATCTGTGTTCCACTTCTTATAATGAGTCTTTAAATTTTTGTTTTTCTGTCAGCTTTTTCTTAGAGTTAGAATCTTGTCCTCAACTTAGATTTAATCAACAGTTTGAAGTCATTCCTAGTGCTATTTTGAAAGGCCTTTCATTTTGTCAAATTTCAAGGCCAAATCTTTCTATCCATCTAGGAGACTGTTCACATTTGCAATCCACCCTCCCTTCCCAACTCTTTCAATCATCTTTGGGTTGGTGGTCTAGTCAATCTTTTGCTTTTAAAATTTTCAATAAGAAGTATAAGCATGATTACATATTTGGAGAAAATGCACTTCATTTCCCTTTTCAGTCACGTTGGAACCATAATGCTCATTGTCAAGTTATTAATCATTCTGGGTGGCTAGAAAAGGTGTTTAAAGATCAATTCCATCTTTTCTCCATTTTTGAGGATCAAGTGGGTTTGACTTTGATTTTTCGTCTTCTAAGCTTTGAGTTGTCTCCACCTGGTTTCTATTTGATCATCAGTCCCAAGGAGAATCAAATTGAATATGCAAGTAAAGTGAATGAGGAAAGTAGTGCATTAAATCAAATGCCATATGTTTTCCCTCCATCAAATTTAAACAACCATTTGCATAAATTTTATGATCCTATCAGTTCTTTGATGGAGGATGTCTGCTTCAGTCAATATTCTCCTTGGCATGATTTCATGTTGCTCCATTCAAATCCTTCTTCAATTTCTGAACAAGTCAGGAAGATTGTGCTCTCAAATCCAGTAATCTTTAATCCAATCTTGACTTGCTTTATCAACAAAAATCAAAGAAAAATCATTAACTTATTTGATGAATGGTTGCACTGGATTTATGATTTTACCTAACATTTGTGCTGAATGGTTAGAGTAGGGTAGGTAGGACCAAATAAGCTCACTTGAGCAGTAGGATTTGTGTGATTTTTCTTTTTCTGTGTGCCGAGTATTGTCCCTTTTTCTTTTTTTGCCTGGAGTGCCTGCTTGTTTTCACCCTTTATTGAGTTGAGCCTTGCTCCTTCCTAAGCTTGTCTCTTCTCCTGCATGCATTTAAGAAATTGTAGTTAGCATTTCTGTTGTTGGCTGCCTGTGCAAGTTGAGATTGCCTGATTAAAGAAGTTACTCTTTTCCTCCTGCACAGTAAATAAAAATGATAAATGAATAATATATGCCATGTTAGTTATATTTATATTTTGGTGCATTTCAGTTTATGCTTTAGATTAAATTTCAGTTCAGTTTTAATTTATATTTGTCCCATACATGGTCCATGATGGTATTCTAGTGTTTGTGAGAGCAGGAACAGGTGCAAGATAAAAGCTGAAAGCAAGGATGGTGCAGTGCTGGATTGAAGATTGATGCAGAGCAGTTCGAGACCAGAGATTTTGAGGTTCTCAAGCGCTCTCTCCCTTAGAGCACTTGTCCCAGCTGGAGCCAGATGTTATCACACCATAGTAGCAGGGCTACTATTCTTGTACAGCAGATATCTGCACATTCCAGAGCTTCCATTATTCCAGAACATGGCTATATATTTTGGATCACTCATGATCAGAGCAGTGCATTATTCAGATTTATGTATGACCTTGTGTCAAGGCTGAGCCTTGAGAGTTCAGATTTGATGACTGATGTGACCACTTATCCCATTACAGTTTCAGTTCAGTGCCTAGAGATGTATTACAGCAGTGTTTCAGATGATACTTGATGATTATTATTATGATGATGTTGTATGATCTATGGATATATTCTCACCGACTGTGGATTATTATCTTGTTGATTTAGTCATGATCATAGCATGTGCTTGGTATATTATTCCTGATGTGGCAAATTATTTAAAATGAACTGTAAATCATAAAATGGACAATTGTTTGCACATGTAGGTCATTTAACAAACTTACTGGTTTTTCACCTTACATAGATATGGTCTTTCCCGACACCAGTTGTCTGCTAGTGTAGGCTCCATATTCACTTGTCTCCATCCATACATGACCTTCCTATTTGACTTTAAGCCTTGACTTGTCTCATTTGACTTTCTGATACTGAGGACTTCCCCATTTTTCTACCTCTGTGTTTGGACCGCATCCCTGTTTATCCAGTGTCTCGGCTCTGAGTTGGTGACAAAACTTGCCTCTGGTGAGTTGGATTGTAGGCCTAAATCATTCTGGTCGGTTGTCCCGATGTTTGGCATTGGCTCGAACTCCCCCTAGTCACTTGAGATGTTGTTGGCTAAAACTGAAAGCTCATGTTCTACCTATGGAAAAGTATAAATTCGCCCATGGAAACAAAAAAGGGCAAGAGCAATGAACAGCTAAAAATACTCCTCGAAGAGTATAAGAAAGGTCCAAAAAGCAATGGTTCTTAAAAGCTATATCTAAACAATTGCTGACCTTATAAATATTTGAAAAACATGCCCTGGATGCATGCTGCAACTAGTTGTGCTTCTCAGCACATCTGAAATCCGAAGGGTTATGTAGGCCAAAAAGGCCATGGAATAAAATTGAATGATCCTAATGAACCTGGATCAACTTCATGTAGACATGATGCCTAAGTTGAATAAGCACTCTCTAAACAACTTATCCATTTGTGAGACACAGCCATCCCCCGTGTTCTTTTGTCCAGCACAGAGTTTGTAGCTTTCCCCTTTCTCCCAGTCCAAAGTATTTTTAAAGTTAAGTTAGACAAGTCAACCCCTTGGCCCAACCTTGTTCCTAGCCTTAATCCTTCACTAGCAGTTTGACCATGTCCAATGGGTGAGTTTGTCATTTAAACTAGTGTGCAAGTAATTTTATATAACAACGGAATATGTTAACTTGATTAATGCCACTGAATGGATCTTATACTTCGAGCTAGGCTGTGAAAATGATTAGAGAAGCATGTCTTAGTCTACTAATGTGATTTATCCTTGGTTGTATATATTATGGGGATCTGTGATGATGTGGGCCATGTATAGATGCCTATTTGATGATGATTGATGGTCCCACATACTTGATGATGATATCATATGATGGACATATGATGCAGATGATGTTTGATCCAGTTCAGCAGGTTTATTACTACTTCAGATCAGCAGATTATACATTGTCCATATATGGTGGACCCTACAGCTGGCCCATTTGGGCAACCCATGGTGTATGAGTACACATTCCTAGTGGATTTGGGTCTTCTGGATCCAATGAGACACTTATCTTTCAGTTCCGGGCACTTCTGACAGTGATTGATGCAGTTTTTCACTTGTTGACCAGATTTGGGGGCTGATTTCCCAGCCTGAGCAGCAGGGGCCCCGAGAGGCCAGTTCACCTAGGGCGCTGATGATGGAGGGGGTGGTCCAGCCACTTGTTTTTACCATTTACCCCCCCTTCTGGAGAGCCTGGTGGGCTCAGATGGACAGCGCTAGCACCCTAGGAGGCAATTTTGGCACTTTCACAGTTCCCGAGGCAGTTAAAAAATGGGATAAAGTGGTCACTGAGGAAATCGATTTGGGCAATTGAGGCAAGGTTTTGGCAGTTGGTTTTCACAGAGGTCTTCCAGGGTGGCATCACTATCTTCCAGTCAGTTTTCACCATGTGGGTATGCCCAGATTGATCACAGGAGGACATTTACTGCTTGACTGTCATGGATTCTGAGGACAGTTTTGGTCATTTACATTATTTTGGATATATTTTATTATTTTATTGTGCCTTGGGGATGAGCTAGTAAGGATTGATGCCTCCTAGCCCCACCATGAGCTTATATTGTCATATCCTAGTCACCATGAGGTGGATTTTGGTACTTATGATTCTCTAGTGGATGACGTCACCCTCTTATTGTACCATTTAGTGGAGGCGCTATTGTTATATTGAGTGATCCATGTGATATATTGTTATGGGTCATCTTAGCCATTGATTGTATGATGAGATCTTTTAATCTCAACCACTCATTTGATGTAGTATTGAGGAGTGGTATAGGGTTTTGGTCTTTATTATCCTATATAAGGAGGAGACCCCCCATTGTAAAGCTCACCTTTGGAGCTCTGGAATATTGGAATAGAAGATTCTTTGTGGAGCACATCTCTCTTGCATTGTGGATTCTCTTGCATATTGAATATACAGTATCTCTTCTATGTATCATTGTGGATTTTGGTGCTTTTACTAATCTTTTGACAGGAAAGTCGAATTGGAGAGAGGAGGGCGACTTCATGAGGGTTATTGTTGGAGGGATCCACATATTCTCTCTTGGGTTGATCTTGTGACAGGGAGTATCATTATTGTATCTTCGTGACATAGTTGATGCTTTCTATTACATCTTTCTACCATTTTCATAATCATCTTGCTTGACTTGTTTCTTTGATCTTGTCTTGTAGGAGGAGGACGATTTGGCTATCTTGGAGAAGGACGTTTTGGTTGGAGCACTTAGATCTCACTCTTGAATATACACATAGGAGAATGCTATCAACTTGCAAGGTGGCCACAAGCAATTGAGGTAAGATCTACAAGGTATGTGCCTCTTTCATCCATTCTATCTTCATTGGTCATAAAACCCTAATTAATCAAAACCCCAATTTTGGTATTTCTTAGATCTACTTAGATCTAGCCTTGCAATTGAAAAGATATTAAAAACCCACCTCTATAGGATCCACCCCTAGTTGGATCTATAGTTTGGTGGTGATTGGCTAAAAATTGACACACTTTTCAATGCAAAAAGCCCCCTTGAACCTAAATCGATTTTCCTAAGAGAAGCTTGTTGGGTTAGATCTAGCACATGGGTAGGTGAGATCCCACTTGATTTGAAATCTAGACACTTGATAACCTATACCCACATCTTTACTTTGGTGAAAACTACCTTGTGGACATCTCTCCATGTTTTAAGGGGTTAAAACCCCCTTTTGATTCTCTTGGCATCTTAAAACTCAGATCTATTAAGATCTAGCCATTGGGTTCACTTGAAATTTTGAACATACATAGATCGGGGTACTAGCTACTTGGATCTACAGTTTGGTGGCCATTGGACTTGATTTGGTCCACCAAACCCTCATTTTAGCCCTCCTTGAGCAAATCGCACCCCCTTGAAAATTTGAGTTGGTCCACTTTGAGGAGGTGGGTGCTTGAGATTTTTGTGGATTCGGAATGCCCATGCCTTGAAACCTAGGTCCATACTGTCTTTTTGTCACGATCCGCTTTGGGGGTTGCATTCCTTGTTTCAAGGGATTGTGGTCCACTTAGGGTAATCACATAAAAACCTAGATCTAGTAAGATCCAACCATTGGATCTCCTTCAATCCACTTGACTTGGCTTCTAGGTGTCCCGATCTACACTTTGACATATTTCTTGACCCCATTAGCCCATCCATAAAGGCACTAGTCCTTCTCCAAGCAAGTCGCACTCCTTGGGATTTGTGTCAAACCCTAGATCTAGTACATGGGTACTCCTATAACCAACTCAAACTCATAGATCTAGCCTACATCTAACCTATAGTACCAACCTCACACCTAACTTCACCTTGTGGGCCTACCTAGAACCATTTCACACTTCCCAAGAACATTGGACCCACTTGTGTAAACACATGGTACTACACCTAGTTATCATACCCCATCATGTGGCCTAAACCATACATAGGTTGAAACACTAACAATCTCTTACATCACCCTCAACCATACCTTAACCCTTAGGTCCACTTAGCCTTGCATTGGTTTCCGTAACTCATTACTTATCTACTCTTAGAAACCCTTGTTTGGATCCAATCAACTGTGATTGGGGTATAGGGTCTCCCCCTTTGTCTAGTTACACCCTGACCTAAAGTGAAGAGTGCCTCGGTTGACGTGACTCCCACATTGCATTGGGAACCGTGGCATCTCTTGGGTCACCTCTTTAGTTGCCTGACTCCTCTACCGTCCCGGATGGGATACCTCTAGGGGCAACTACAAGTTGTGTCATAACAATTACCTTAGAAATCACCCTTGTATTAGCCAACCTTTGATTTTTGCCATTTCCCATAGTTGCCTTTGCCAAATTTTGATTTTCCATTTAATTAATTGCTGGTTTTTATTGTTGAAGGTGTAAATTGGGCTTTTCACCCACTTATAGTGCCCGGATTTTCGAATCGTCTGTTGCAATGCGATCATGGACTCCAAAAATAGTAGACATGGTCACTTGAATGACCACGATCCATCACTTAGGCACTGTTTGCCCAAAATCCATGATTTTTAATTAAAACAGGTCAATAATGACCCATAATAATTAAAAATCTCATCGTTGCCTCAACTTTTTCAAATTCTGATGCTTGGAGGTTCATATGGGACCCCAAAAGATAACAAATGACCAAAATTGAAATCTTGATCGCAATATTTTTTCGGGCCTATTTTTTGCCTAGTCAACCTGGTTTGACCAAGTCAAATCTGGTCAAAATGGTGTTGGCTGAATACCTGTAGGCCACATAAAGTGAAAGGCTTCCTTATACATGTTAGTACATTACTAGACAACATGATGCCAATATGGTGATAAAAAAAACATAATATCTCAAAAATACGAGGCCCTAGGTGAGGTGGGTCCACCACCTCCAAAAAACTCAAACTGCTATGCACAACCTATAGACTTGACCACTTAGCTGAATTTGGGTGAGGTGGAAAAGTAGGGTGAAGGATAAGGGAAAACAATGACCAAGATCGTGTGACCCTTTGGATAAATCGGGAAAGTGGGGTCCACTGAGATAAGCATACCATGATAATACACAGGGAAGGGCGGTGCCTCACAAATGGGTATAGTGCAGGGAAACCGCCACTGGTCATCTAACAAATACCTCACAACTCACATCCGTGCCTTAAGAAGACTTCTTGAGGATCTTTTCTAGAGCCGCCTGTTTGTTCTAGGTCTGTCAGCTAGTTTTCCTAGGCCTAGTATTCATCTTAAACATTTTTATTCTTGGTTTTTATCTTCCCTTTTTCCTTAAAGTTTGGATTGTTTTAAATTTCATTTTTTGAATGTTATATGCATTTACAATATCTAGTTTCTTAGCCTAAGCTCCTATAGACTATTTAATTTTATTCATAATTCATGAAAATTCTAAAGTTTCGATGCATTGCTTATGTTTTCAAATAGGCCGGCAGCACATTACATGCATGTATGCTGCCAGCTTGCCGAGGGTTAAGTTTATGTGCAGGAATCATCATTATGCAAACAGGCTTTGGAGTTTGTTCCTTTTCAAAGACCGACATCTGGTTTTGATCTGTACTGGAGTAAAACACTTGTACAGTTCCACATACTTTCATTATTTTTCAACCTAACAGCCTATACTCTAACCTTGAGGGGCTTCAAGAAGCAGATTGGAATGATACTACTAAACCCTAGCTTGAGGACTTGTTGTTGAGTAATCTGGATACAATATGCAAAAGTGCGATAAAGAAGATTGCAGCATGTGGGTATATCGAGGATGAGACTCTGAAAGCAATTTTGAAATAGGGTTGATGCTTCCGAATGAATTGCAGTGGGAGACTCTCTCCATCATGATATTCTGGGTGCAAATAATTCAAGTATACAGTTAGTTTTTGTGGCTGGGCGCAGACATGCCAACAAGGTTGGAATAAATTAATTTGGAATGGTTCCAGAGGAAGCAGCAGTAGAATCTCTTACACGCTCATATGGTGCCTATCCTTTATATGTTATTTTTTCTGTTACATGCCTCAAATGCTTAACTTGGAACCACCATCAAGAATACTATTGTTACCGTCCCTGCATTTTTCAATGACTCACAGAGATCAGATTGCACCTAAAAGATGAAGCCAGCGAATATTTGGATGAGACTAAATTAAAAGACCTAGTGAAGAAATATTCTGAATTTCTCCATCTATCTCTGGTAAGCAAAGAAGGTGATGTCGAATTCAAGTCCATTCTATTCATTCCCAAAAGGCTCCCCAAGATATCTATGTAAGTTATTACAATGCCAAGGCAAATCTCAAGTTGTATGCCAGGCATGGGTTTGCCAAGGACACATTGAGTTTGTTTTGCTATATGTTGGGAAACGAGTGTTAAACCAAATCATTCACCTTTGCCTCTATTCTTCCTGTATGTGTCAGCGTGAGAGCTCTGGATCAGGGTATACAGATTCATTAAGAAATAAATAGATGCCGGTTACATTCTAATATCTTTGTGGCAAATGCTCTCGTTTGATATGTATTCAGAATGTAAGAGAATGGAGAATGCACGTGATGTATTTGGCAAAATGGGTCAGTGAGATGTTGTCTATTGGACGGTTTTTGGTTTCATTATATGCACAAAATGGGCATATAGATGAGGCCACGAGGCTCTTTCAAAGAACGCATGAACGAAATCTGATGTCCGGGAATGTGATGATTGCTACTACGTTGCAGTTGGCAGGGGAATGACTTTGAGATGGGTATTTTTAATATTGAAAGAAAACAGGCCGATGATGCATATTGCAAGCAGAGAGAACTTCGTCCGTTAGTCTAACATGCTATTTGCAGCATTGTGTTCTTCCGATTATACTAGCGATTCCATCTCCAGTTGCCCATATTTATCTTCAGATGCGGAATTCCTCCACAGGAAAAGTTTTCATCATGTAGACCGTGAAGATAAAGCAGGGAAATTGACTGTTGGTTGAAAAGGGTCTTGAGATTTACATGGAAAATCATTTGTTAAAGATGGGGATGTTCGTCTACGGAGAAGCTTTCCATCCTTGTAGATCTTCATGCTAATTTTTGGTCAAAATCCCAAACTTGGAAGGATTCCAAGTTTGGAAAGAGATTAACTCAGTTTCGGAAAGAATGCAATGGATTTAAAAAGAGGCACATGCACTTTAGGGCCTGGTGGTGCTGGCAGAAGCAGCCAGAACGTTTTGATTCGATGATTCAGTTCAGTTAGAAGAGACACCTGTCATGTTTTAAACTTTAATTGCCTATTTTTGTACAATTCAATCCCAGGAAAGTGGATCTAGGAACAACTCAGTTAAAGACCACTTTTCCTATATATTGTAAGTTTTTGTTTTGGTGAGGGGAGATACACATGGGAGTCGAGGGGCTTGGAGCATGTACAGCCCTGCAATGCTTATTTGTGTAAGCACTTCTTTGTTTTATGAATGACTTTATATATCTATTTGGAGCTAGGTTTTGAACTATGTTGTGTGGATATTCTCTGGTTTTGTTTGAACCCTTATTTACATTGTTGGTTATATAGATGTTTTATGTGTAGCTCTTGTGTTTGTAAGTGAATGTTTATGCTTATATAATATTTGAAATGTTATTTCAAGTGCTTATACCATATACATATGCTGCAATGATAAACTGTTTGTTTTTCCTTACATTTATATGTTTTGAAACCTATATCCTGGATCTTGAATATCTTACTGTCATCCATTCTCCAAACCTTGTTCTTATGCATTTATCATCTGAAGTTTTCAAATCATTGTATTTCTGTACTTGGTCTTTAGGCACTTGGCTTTTATCTTGTTATCCACAAAATCACAAAAACAACCCTTAAAATCTGAGGTGCCTGAACACTGCTATCCCGTAGTCAGTTAGCAGACTTTAGGACTAACACTGCCAAACTGAGTATCCGGCAAACCGTAACTTGAGACTTTAGGGGACAATCTTGAGCTTGTCCCTTGCTCCATCTCACCTCCTTGCCCCGCAGGACTAGGTGAGGAAATAACCACTACAAAGCTAATATGTATGGCTGACCTGTGTCCATGTGTGTTTACAAACACATTGCATGGATTTTTACAATGACTTTCATACTTAGCCTTTTTGGCTTGATTTTACATTTACAATAGCCCTTTTGGCTTACTTTACATTTCTTCATTTCATTACATTTCAAGGCCCTTTTGGGATACATACATATCTCAATAGATATAATCGAGGTGCTCATACTGCAAAGTAATGGGGGTGAGTGAACATGCTTCGATGACCAATGGGGAACACCCGGTGAGGCTACACAATCCTATACTGCATTGCAACATCGAGGGCAACCAACATGAGCAAATCCCAGGTTTGAGAGTGCATCTCACACACTAAAGAGCCGAGGCACAAAAGACAGGGAATGATGGCATACTCAGAGGTCAGTGGGGAAGGGGATCCTCAAGGTCACAAATTAGAATCCAAGTCGAGAAAGACCAATCATGAATGAGTCGGATGGGTGGAGAAAGTGAAGGTGGATCCAAAGTCAGCTGCCTAGGGGGACTAAGTGACCAAGTCTATACCAATAGTGGGGATATGATCCAGTGTGCATAGACAGGAGCCTACTGAAAGGGGTGGACTAACATCACCAAAGGCCAAACACATCATAATGACAACTAGATCACCACATCAACATCATATGCAAAGTTAGTGTACTATCATATATAAAACAAGTCTAATCAACAACATGAGCAATAGAAAATCAAATGCTATACCTGCCATACCATATACCTGTTGCTGAAGCTATCTCTGAAACTAGATCTCTACTGAATCTAGGCAATAAGTGGCAAACCAACAATACTCTGTAGTGCTCTCATCACAATATGGCTAAGTAACTATCTCAAATGGGATCATGCAAAGTCTGGCAAGGAAGGGTGATCTTGTAGGCGATGCTGTATAACATGTCTGGACCAATACAAAAACCATCTGTCCCCTTCGATATCTCTGATCGGGGCAATCTGAATACAATGCATGCCCCCTCTGAAGGTATCTGATCTCTGATCTGGAAAAAAAAATGTAGTATGGTCCTTGACCACACAATCTGCAGCATGGTAGCTCCAGCTAACATGGATGTGATAACAATAACATAAGTATTTATGTCTTACAAGTTATTTGTGTTCAGTTTCTTTTTGTCATACTCATCAAAGAAAAAGACCAAATCAAAAACATAATAAGCTATATTACTCGTGTTAATTTATCAAAAGATCACTATTCCCTCTCGATGCCCTGAGATCTCAAGCGGTTTGAGTCTCTATAAATCAGAAATACAATAATGAATTAAGATACAAACACTATAGATCTCCTAACACTTCCACAATGAAAATTCACAGCAATCACACAATAACTTGGGATGTACCCTGGAAACCCCAAACGGGGAAAACCAGCAATCTGTGGGGCTATCTTCTATCTCGAGCCTAGAGCAAAGCAAGTAGAAGATAAATACATACAAATGCTTCAATGAAACAACCAAACCTGACGAGTATCAAAACCCTAGATCTGCATGCAAAGAATGCATGCACTTGGGAAATGTGCCCTAACTGTCAATACGGATCTGGATCTCTCTGCAATTCAGACTCTGTCTGTACTATCTCTCTCACTCCACAGTGCTAATCTGCTCTACCAAAGAAAGACAATTTTCTAGATCTAAAGAATGCGCCCCTCTCTTTGCATGGAAAAGTGTGCCCTCCTCTAGCTGTCGGAAGCTCGCACTCGGTCAGATCTCAGCGGATCTGAGCTCTGATCGTCAATGATCTTCCTCAACCACTGACGAAGGCCTACTCTGGAAGTCTCAGCTGCTCAATCCTTGTCCTGGGCTCAGAACGTCCTCCTCTCCTTAGGAAGTGCGCCCTCTCTCTGAGCAAAGTCGCCCAACTCTTGAATCTGATCTGTTCGCTTAGTTGGTCTGTAGGTGACCTCCTGCCTTCCTTATATCATCTCACTGGCCAATTAGGTTTACCAAATACCTAATGTGAGTGCATGCAAAAACTCACTTTTGCATGCATCTTTAATTAACTGCTGTGCATGCAAAACCTTACATGCATCCTGAAGAACAACTTTCCTGGTTAACTTTTCAACAACTCGCAACTTAATAGAAGACCAATAACCATAAATGAATGAATGATGAACAAAGGACTGTCACTACCTATAAAATTTAGATACAAATAAATGGAATTCCTTATCTTCATTCAAACCACCTTGATTTATACATTTCCAATCTTTTCACAACCGCTCATATTCATTAGCAGACACTTTTTCACATACTGCTTGCTCAATGGTTTAATGTTATTCTGAAAGTGCTTCCTTCATAATTTCTCAATTAGCGTTTTCATGAATTATGCCAATTTTTCAAATACCCACATGTTTGCCAACTTACATCTACCTGTCTCTGTATTAACTAGCTAGTTTTGAATCATACCAACATACACAAGCAGTGTATTGTATATGGCACACACAATAAGTCACATTTCAAGAAAACAAAAATGCTATCACTTTCAATAAAAGTACTTCAACATTTAATAGATAGCAGGCAACACATGAGCATGAGTTTGACAAGTCTATGCGAGAGAGAGAGAGAGAGAGGGAGGGAGAGAGAGAGAACTATTACAAATATATAAGAAAGCAATACTTCCATTTCAATTAGAGACCATTTTCATAAATATTCCAAAGGAGAACCAACCTTACAGATATAAGAAAGTAATATACTAATCTGCATTGAATTTTTAAAAATTACTTCATGCATTATCACCATGCACTCCTAACAACGATACAGGGGATAAGAATATTACTTTAGGTGGATTTTCATTTTCCCCAGTCATTATGTCCACCAAAGGATAGCCCTCTTTCCCATACAACCTATAACACCGCTTTTTGCAAGGAATTGACACCTGCATAAAAGCACGCAAGCTATAATACCCAACTTAGAAACCTGTATTACAATTATCCTAAGCAGATGCATTTTTTTAAATTATTCCAACCTTTGAGACATCTTCAGATAATTTCATGCGAGGCTGACCATTTATCTCTACCAATTTGAAAACACAACCAAGGGCAGGTTGAGCAAAGCATGTAACAAGATGGGTACCTATCCCAAATGCATCCACTTCATGCCCCTATAAATACAATACATTATGTCAGCAAGCTTTTCTGCAACAAAATCATTCTCAAAGTTGGAATATTAAGGTCAAACAAATTTGTTACAAGGATCCCAAAAATATATATAAAACATGGAAACTAAAAGAAAAATAAGATATACAAATGAAAAATATGACATCCTAAGAACTTAAAAATGGATCGTTGAAAGGCTGTGAATACTCTTTCGCAGTGAGATAATCTCTATTAAACCCATTTTCTGCAGACATGATAAAATCATCTTTTGCAACAAGATTCAGTTCTAACCTTAAGAAGTTACCTGTTTGTTCAATGCATCAAGAGTTTCCTCGTTGATATCATTGCTAGCAGTAATTGTCATCTTCCCAAAATCAGGAATTCCAAATTCCTTTTCAATTGCACAAAAGAAATTCCGTGCTTCGGTAGATAAATACGCAAGGTCACCTGAGTCCAACCTGATGCCATGAGCTTTATAGCTGCATCATGAAGAACACAATAACGTTGTCACTTCTCTGCAAAACTTGGGTTCCAGGTATGATGAACTTCATTAAAACAATGGAATTATGCTGTTGTTTATTCCTTGATTCTAATATACAGGTTGGAAGGATTTTACACAAATCGCATTGGTCATATGTGGTTATGTAAGCAATAAAAAGTATTACCAGCCAGAAATGGCTTTGAAGAAATTCATCTAATTTTTACAGTTTCCTCTCAATCATTGAGGATATGTACCCTAACGTATTTTCATCAGGGTGTTCGGTTCACACACTAAACCTTTTGATGCGTAATATTATTAAGATGAAGGACCCTAGTTATAAATAGAATGGTGCATTGTAAAAGAGGGAAGAAAATGATAAAATTTATTACCAATCATAGCATGGCCCACCACTTTTTTTGCGATCACTCTAGGTTGAAGCTACTTAAGATTGCAAAGACCATATTCGCTAGCTACTACCTCACCTTCAAGTACCTTTTGAAGTAAATGAGTCATTGGCTAGTATGGTCTCAAGTGATTCATGGCAGGGTTTGGAAGACAACGTTGCATCACATTTGTTGGACATGAATTTCAAGAGGACACTATTCTTGATGGTTAGTTTTGGGCACAAGTTAGGTTTGTTCTTGATGGTCAGTTTGAAGTTTTAACCTACCTTTGAAGTTTGAATTGTTGATTAAATATTACAATTCTCTGGTAATGAATATAATGCTCTATTTCATTGTGGTTGATGTTATCTGTTAGAGTTTGTTGATGGCAAATCATGACAATGTTATAAGTTATAGCTGCTAGATTATTGATGGTATATGTGTACTGAATGGTTAATGATTTAATAATCATCATTAATCCAATAGTTAGATCTATGTTTTCATGTTTTCTACAACTAATTTGGCATCCTGCATGTTTATATGTTTATATATATATATATATATATATATATATATATATGTATCAAAATATATTAAAATATGTATTATATAAAAAAAGCTCCCAAAACGGAAGCTTTTGAAAATTTCGCTTTTCGCTCCCGCTCCCAACAACATAGCTCTTGTATCCTTTAGGGGCACCATTGATGGCTTGTACCATTTCATGCCAATAGGGTGAGCGAAGAACATTGAATCGCACACCACATGCATAGAGAAACCTATAAACTTTTGAATCCACATCATCTCTACAACCTTGTTCAAGGAAATCCGATAATGTTCTTCACATAGGCAAGATTCCACTACCATGGGGGGATGAGGGTCCCGATTGAGCCGATGATGATCCAGATCCACTACCAAACATTCTCTGTGAGGATTCAGATTCAACCCTCGATCTCTTGGAATTGTTTTGAGTGGCCTCTTCTTTCATCTTGTATTTGTTTCTCTCTTTAGTTGACACTTTGTCACAGGTTTTGACTCCAATAGCCTTACCTTGATCGCATGGCATAATCCCACACAAATGCTTTCTCACACGGATATATTAACCTATGTAAGTTTTATTACAATGGGGGCATGTAAACTTTGTGGTTGCGCCCCCTCTCCCTCCCCCAAGCCTTATCACATACTTCCACAAAGGTGCTGTGTCTTTTTGTTTTTGCCCATGATCACTCTCAATCTCATCATCATCATCATCCTCTTCCTCTTCCTCCTCCTCTCCATGGTATGTGCCACTCCCTATCTCTTCCTCCTCATCATTGCCACCACTAAATCTATTTCCCAACACCATCATCATGAGAAGAAGTGGAACCAAAAACAACAACCACATACCCATCATGCTTCTTGACACAATATGAGAATCACTTCTTTCCTACAATAGAATGATGGAGAAGAATAAATGGGAAAGAGTAGGAAAAGAAAACATTCAAGATTTAAAATTTTAATATAGTGAAATATTTTTTTCAAAAATAAGCAAAGATAAACAAGTGTGGTTGAATGTCTCTATGGAAGCCTTCAATCTCCTTTCCAAGCTCCCACAAATTTGCTCTCAAACAACGAGCAAACCCACTCAAAGCCCTAGCAAGAGAAGTGAAATCAATGAAATGAGGAATAGAATGAGTCCAAATGGAGTCCAATAGTGTTTATATTGCCTAAATGAACCCTAGCCAATCACTAAAAAACAAGTTTTTTTTTGCAAATTTGAGAAAATTGGAATCAAGTCCGCCTAGCCCGTGAAATCGCCCAGGAAGCACTTTCGGGAGAGTTTTTTTTTTGTCCGGGATCGTTGAGGGAGCGATGAGGGATCACTTTGGGAGCGTCGATCCCTCATCGCTCCCTCAGCGATTCCATATAAACCAGGGATCGTTTTTTTTTAAGGAATCGTGAATTGGAAAAACGATCCCAGGAGGAAGCAAAGAGGAATCACGATCCCGGGATCGATTCCTCATCGCTTCCTCCAGGATCACAATTTGGGAGAGAAGCCGAGGGGGATAGGGTGCTTCCCCGCTACTTAGGTACACAGTAGGATAGATGTATCACTAATTTTCCCGTAAAATCTAAGTAGCTTTCATTGTATGCTAACATCTCTTCACCTAGTTATATATATGTAAAGTTGTGTTGCAGGCTGCAAGAGACCAGTGCACAACAAATTCTACAACAATTGATTGGGAGTATGTGTCGGATTTCTCCAACCCACTCTGATACCATGTGAAAATTCAACTTACCAGATCTCGGTTACAACTTTCATCTTTTACTTTTTGCCAATAATTAACTTAACCCACCCAAATTACTAAAATGATAAATGGCAACACACCGATAAACAACAATACAGAGAAAACCAAACAAAAAAATACCCTGGGAACCCCAATGGAGAAAACCAACCAACAGTTTGTCTTTTATTGCACATTTGCTAAACATCACATAAAACACCAGGCTTCCGGATATGACTCATTGTATCTCAAACTCCTGACTCTCATTGTGCCCAAACCCTCGGCAGAAAACAAAAACTCCAACAGGAGATATGACTCACTCATATCACTCACAAGAGATATAACTCACTCTTGTCACTCACAAGAGATATAACTCACACTTGTCCAACACGCAAGAGATATGACTCACTATTGTCCCTGTGTTATTTCTATACAACTCTCCATAGACTCTTTTATAACATTCACTTTATGTCAATACCATGGGACACATAATACCATGGACCCTCCAATACCATTGACCATAAAGTATTACAAAAAAACACGTTTACAAGAATGTCTAGAGAGTTACTTTCCGAACGACTTCTACATGTTAGACATCCCCATGTAGAAGTACCTATCCAAGTTACGAAATCTAACACTCCCTCTTAGCGAGGATGGTACTTCTAAATCAACCTCCACCGGGATCAAACACATCCTCTGCTACTACAACTGCTCCTTTTGAACTAGAAGGCTTTATGGTTGAATCAATTGTACTCTGATATGAACATCTGCGCTCCTCATCCATCAGTGTCATCTTATTCCAAGTAGGCCTGCTAAGAGAAGCCTCGCGCTCTCCCTCTGACACTGATCCAATCTCCCGACTCCCTCTAGAACCAACTACAGGTTGTCCCGGCAACTTATACCACTTACCCACATCATTTTGTTGCTACTTGGGGGTTTCTAGGCACTGCCCCAACCTGTTGCATGGACCCCTACTCGGAGTTGATTTACAGCTTCCCTGGGTTGTCCGCGGCCTTTTTCGAACGCTTCTGCAACTACCCGAAACTTTAGCAACCCTACCTGGGCTATCATGGGCTTGTTACCAACTATTTTGTACAATAGCTGAATTTCTTGTGAGCCGCCAGTTTGTTGAACATGATTCATGTTCATCCTCAGTGTTCAAAAGTTCAAAAGTCATTTTCAGGGGAATTTTGAGAACCTCAGAATCTCTGGTCTCGAACTGCTCTGCATCAATCTTCAATCCAGCAACTCATCATCCTTGCTTTCAGCTTTTATTTTGCACCTATATCTGCGCTCATAGCCACTAAAATACCTCATGAAGCATGTATGTGAAAAATATAAAATAAATGTTGAAAAATAAAATCTAGTCTACAGCAGAAACTGAAATGCATAAATAGAAATACTAATCTAACATAGCATATAAGTTTTATTTTCTTTACTCTGCAGGAGGAAAAGAAAGCTTTTCAAGCAGGCATACTCAACTCAACTAGCACAGGTGAATCAACAAAACACTCAAAAAGGTCTAACTACTCTTCAATGCATGCAGGAGGTGAGACAAGCTTAGGAAGGAGCAAGGCTCAACTCAATCAACAACTCAGCAAGAAAAGAAAAGAAAATGGCAATACTCAACACACAGAAAAAGCAAAAGGCACACAAATCCTACTACCCAAATGAGCTTATTCGAAAACCTACCTACCCTACTCTAACCAGGCAGCACAAATGCTAGGTAAAATCATAAATCCAGTGCAACCATTCATCGAAAAGGTTAATGATTCTTTTTCGATTTTTGTTTATAAAGCAAGCCAGGATTGGTTTAAAGATAAAGGAATTTGATAGCACAATCTTCCTGGTTTGTTCAAAAATTGTAAAAGGGCTTGAATGGTGCAAAATGAAATCATGCCAAGGAGAAGACTGACTGATGCAAACATCTTCCATCAAAGAATCGATAGGATCATAAAAATTATGCAAGCTAAACTTCGAGACGGATGGAGGAAAAATATGTGATGAAAAATTTGATTTCTCTCGACTAATACTATTTTCTTTATTCACCTCTCTTATATATTCAATTTGTTTCTCCCTGGGACTGATGATCAAATAAAAACCAAAATGAGACAAATTAAGGCTTAAAAGACGAAAAGTCAAAGTCAGACCCACTTGTTGCTCAAAAATAGAGAAAAGATTAAACTGATCTTTAAACACCTTTTCTAGCCAACAAGAATGATTGATAAATTGACAACAAACATTATTGCTCCAAAGTGACTGAAAAGGGAAATGAAGTATTTTTTTTCTAATTACAGGAAAATGCTCATATTCCCTATTGAAAAATTTCAAGGCAAAGGATTGACTAGAGCACCAACCCAAAGAAGATTGAAAAAGTTGGGAAGGGAGGGTGGATTGAAAATATGCACAATCTCCTAGATGGATAGAAAATTTTGGCCTGGGAATTTGACAAAATGAAAGGCCTTTCAAAGTAACACTAGGAATGACTTCAAGTTTATGATTAAATCTAATACTTACAATTTGAGGACAAGATTGATCATAACTATCTAATTCTAAGGATTTCATAAAGCTATCTTGATTAAGGATGAACAAAGGAAAACCTAAAGACTCACTATAAAAAGTAGAACAAAGATTAGAGCATCTAGTGTGATTTATTAACTCATCATCATCTTGAGATTGACCTTCTATAGATTCATCATTAGATTCACAAGAGGATACTTGATCATTTTCATTTAATTGATCAAGGATAAAATTAACAAGTTCATTTAAAACATCCTGATTATTTACACAATGATCATGTGAAATCACTACTAAAGGATCTTGATCTATGTCCCTACTTTCTTCTTCTTCAATAAGGTGATGAAAAATTGAACGATCACTAATGATAGAGTGACTAATGAGTTTCTCCAGAGGAGGAACTTCAATAGACTGACTGACTAAAAGCTCACCCTCATAAATTTCCTCAGGATCAGGACTAGGGCTACCTAAAAAGAAATTTGAAAACTTATGATTTGTACAATGATTAGGGATTTGACTTTCGATTGACTCAAAAGTGGAAGACTCATCCTCAATAGAAATTGGGCAGGAGGGGTCATTTCCAGATGTTGACAATTCACTTGATATTTGATTATTAATTGATTCGATCATAGGATTGGAAAGGGGAAGGTTTTGATCTTGGATTTGATTTGAAAAATATATATCATCGGATTCACTTCCCCATTCTTCTAAGAATTTATGTTCAAACATGTCATATCCAGAAATGCTATTGGGTTTTAATTTTAAGAACCAGAGTTCAACTCTTCCTTGTAAAGATGAGACCAATAGTTTCATACATACATCCTCATGGGTTATAGATAACTCGTTAAAAATTTCCCTAAAGATGAGAAGGTGCCTTTTAGTAGAGATCTCATCACTTCCATCGAACTTAGGCAACCTTTCACGGGCTTGATGAGGAATATGATGAGGATACCCAACAATTTTTTGGAAGTCAAAAACTTTTAAACGACCGAAAGTCCTAGGCTGCTCAGAAGCAGCCATGGATGGCAAAATTTATTTATTTATTTATTTTATATATTTATTTTTTTATTTTTTTATTTTTTAAATCAAGAACCTATATACAAAATGATGCACCCCATGGGTTCTAGATATGATAGGATCGATCACCAGTGGAGTCGCCAGGCAGATTTTAATTTTTTTCTACCAAAAGATATGTCGTTAAAATAGCGGGGAGAGATGGGTAGCAAATAGATGGTTATGTTTAGATTAAGGATTTAAATGATAACTGTTATCACACCATAGTAGCGGGGCTACTATTTTTGTTCAGTAGATATCTGCACATTCCAGAGCTTCCATTATTCCAGAGCATGGCTATATATTTTGGATCACTCATGATCAGAGAAGTATATTATTTAGACCTGGTGTCAAGGCTGAGCCTTGAGAGTTCAGATTTGATGACTGATGTGACCCTTTATCCCATACAGTTTCGGTTCAGTGCCTAGAGATGTATTGCAGCAGTGTTTCAGATGGTACATGATGTTTGTTATTATGATGATGTTGTATGATCTATGGATATGTTATCACTGACTGTGGATTATTATCTTGTTGATTTAGTCATGATCACAGCATGTGCTTGGTATATTATTCCTGATGTGGCAAACTGTTTAACATGAACTATAAATCATAAAATGGACAATTACTTGCACATTTAGGTCATTTAACAAAACCCACTGATTTTCCACCTTACATAGATATGGTCTTTCCTGACACCAGTTCTCTGCTAGTGTAGGCTTCATATTCACTTGACTCCATCCATACATGACCTTCCTATTTGACTTTAAACCTTGACTTGTCTCATTTGACTTTCTGATACCGAGGACTTCCCCATTTTTCTACCTCTGTGTTTAGACCGCATCCCTGTATATTCAGTGCCTCGGCTCTAAGTTGGTGACAAAACTTGCCTTTGGTGAGTTGGATTGTAGGCCTAAATCATTCTGGTCGGTTGTCCCAATGTTTGGCATTGGCTCGAACTCCCCCTAGTCACTTGAGATGTTGTTGGCTAAAACTGAAAGCTCATGTTCTACCTATGGAAACTTATAAATTCGCCCATGGAAACAAAAAAAAGGGGCAAGAGCGATGAACAGCTAAAAATACTCCTCGAAGAGTATAAGAAAGGTCCAAAAAGCAATGGTTCTTAAAAGCTATATCTAAACAATTGCTGACCTTGTATGTATGAAACATGCCCTGGATGAAAGCTGCAACTAGTTGTGCTTATCAGCACACCTGAGATCTGAAGGGTTATGTAGGCCAAAAAGGCCATGAAATAAAGTTGAATGATCTTAATGAACCTGGATCAACTTGATGTATACATGATGCCTAAGTTGAATAAACACTCTCTGAACAACTTATCCATTTGTGAGGCACAGCCATTCCCCGTGTTATTTTGTCCAGCACAGAGTTTGTAGCTTTTCCCCTTTCTCCCAGTCCAAAGTATTTTTGAGTTGAGTTAGACAGGTCAACCCCTTTGCCCAACCTTGTTCCTAGCCTTCATCCTTCACTAGCAGTTTGACCATGTCCAATGGGTGAATTTGTCATTTGAACTATTGTGCAAGTAATTTTATATAACAACAAAATATGTGTACTTGATTAATGCCACTGAATGGATCTTATACTTTGAGCTAGGCTGTGAAAATGATTAGAGAAGCATGTCTTAGTCTACTGATGTGATTTATCCTTGGTTGTATATTATTGGGATCTATGATGATGTGGGCTATGTATAGATGCCTATTGATGATGATTGATGGTACCACATACTTGATGATGATATCATGTGATGGACATATGATGCAGATGATGATTGATGCAATTCAGCAGGTTTATTTATTATTTCAGATCAGCAGTTTGTACATTGTCCATATATGGTGGACCCTACAGCTGGCCCATTAGGGCAACCCATGGTGTATGAGTACACATTTCTAGTGGATTTGGGTCTTCTGGATCCAATGAGACACTTATCTTTCAGTTCCGGGCACTTCTGACTGTGATTGATGCAGTTTTACACTTGTTGACCAGATTTGGGGCTGATTTCCCAGCCTGAGCAGCAGGGGCCCTAAGAGGCCAGTTCACCTAGGGCGCTGATGATGAAGGGGGTGGTCCAGCCACTTGTTTTTACCATTTACCCCCCCTTCTGGAGAGCCTGGTGGGATCAGATGGATAGCGCAGGTGCCCTAGGAGGCAGTTTTGGCACTTTCACAGTTACCGAGGCAGTTAAAAAATGGGGTAAAGTGGTCACTGAGGAAATCGATTTGGGCAATTGAGGCAAGGTTTTGGCATTTGGTCTTCACAGAGGTCTTCCAGGGTGATCTCACTATCTTCCAGTCAGTTTTCACCATGTGGGTATGCCCACATTGATCACAGGAGGTCATTTACTGCTTGACTGTCATGCATTTGGAGGACAGTTTTGGTCATTTATATTATCTTGGACATATTTTATTATTTTATTGTGCCTTGGGGATGAGCTAGTAAGGATTGATGCCTCCTAGCCCCACCATGTGCTTATTTTGCCATGTCCTAGTCATCATGAGGTGGATCATTGTACTTTTACCCCTCTAGTGGATGACGTCACCCCCTTTTTGTACCATTTAGTGGGGGCACTATTATTATATTGGGTGATCCATGTGATATATTGTTATGGTTCATCTTAGCCATTGATTGTATGATGAGATCTTTTAATCTCAACCACTCATTTGATGTAGTATTGTAGAGTGGTATAAGGTTTTGGTCTTTATTATCCTATATAAGGAGGAGACCCCCCATTGTATAGCTCACCTTTGGAGCTCTGGAATATTGGAATAGAAGATTTCTTTGTGGAGCACATCTCTCTTGTATTGTGGATTCTCTTGCATATTGAATATACAGTATCTCTTCTATGTATCATTGTGGATTTTGGTGTTTCTACTAATCTTTTTACAGGAAAGTCGAATTGGTGGAGAGGAGGGTGACTTCTTGAGGGTTATTGTTGGAGGGATCCACATATTCTCTCTTGGGTTGATCTTGTGACAGGGAGTATCATTATTGTATCTTTGTGACATAGTTGATGCTTTCTATTACATCTTTCTACCATTTTCATAATCATCTTGCTTGACTTGTTTCTTTGATCTTGTCTTGTAGGAGGAGGACGATTTGGCTATCTTGGAGGACATTTTGGTTGGAGCTCTTGGATCTCACTCTTGAATATACACATAGGAGAATGCTATCAATTTGCAAGGTGGCCACAAGCAATTGAGGTAAGGTCTACAAGGTATGTGCCTCTTTCATCCATTCTATCTTCATTGGTCATAAACCCTAATTAATTAAAAACCCCAATTTTGGTATTTCTTAGATCTACTTAGATCTAGCCTTGCTTTTGAGAAGATCTTGAAAACCCACCTCTATAGCATCCACCCCTAGTTGGATCTATAGTTTGGTGGTGATTGGCTTAGAATTGACACACTTTTCAAGGCAAAAAGCCCTCTTGAACCCAAATCGCACTTCCTAGTGAGAGGCTTGTTTGGTTAGATCTAGCACATGGGTAGGTGAGATCCCACTTGATTTGCAATCTAGACACTTGATAACCTACCCCCAGATTCTTACTTTGGTGAATTCTACCTTGTGGACATCATTCCATGTTTTAAGGGGTTAAAACCCCCTTTTTGAATTTCTTGGCACCTCAAAACTCAGATCTACCAAGATCTAGCCCTTAGATTTACTTGATTTTTGGGATCCACATAGATCGGGGCATAAGCCACTTGGACCTATAGTTTGGTGGCCATTGGACTTGATTTGGTCCACCTAACCCTCATTTTAGCCCTCCTTGAGCAAGTCGCACTCCCTTGGGAAGGTGAGTTTGCCCACTTCAAGGAGGTGGGTGGTTGAGATTTTTGGAGAATTGGAAAGGCCATCCCCTGAAACCTAGGTCTAGAGTATCTTTTTGTGACGATTTGCCTTGGGGGTAGCATTCCTTGTTTCAAGGGATTGTGGTCCACTTAGGGTCATTTCTTGAAAAACCTAGATCTAGCAAGATCCAACCATTTGATCGCATTTAGCCCACTTGACTTGGCTTCTAGGTGTCCCGATCTACATTTTGACATACTTTTTGACCCCATTAGCCCATTTAACAAGGCACTAGTCCTCCTCAAAGCAAGTCGCACTCCTTGGGATTTGTGTCAAACCCTAGATCTAGTACATGGGTACTCTTAAAATCAACTTAGATCCATGGATCCACTAATAACATAACATCTAGTACCAATTTCATCCCTAGCTTCACCTTGTGGGCCCACTTAAAGCCATTTCACACATCCCAAGAAAATAGGACCCACTTGTGTAAACATATGGTACTACATCTTGTCATCATCCCCAATCATGTGGCCTAAACCATACGTAGGTTGAAATACTAACAATATCTCACACCACCTTCAACCATACCTCAACTTCTAGGTCCACTTAGCCTTGCATTGGTTTCCGTAACTCTTCATTTACTTACCCTTAGAAACCTTTGTTTGGGTCCAATTAACTGTGATTGGTTATAGGGTCTCCCCCTAGGTCTTGATACACCCTAACCTAAAGCGAAGAGTGCCTCGGTTGACGTGACTCCCACCTTGCATTGGGAACCGTGGCATCTCTTGGGTCACCTCTTTAGTTGCCTGCCTCCTCTACCGTCCCGGATGGGATACCACTAGGGGCAACTACAAGTTGTGTGATAACAATAACCATCTAGATTATAAAACCGAATGCGATAAGATATGAGTTACGCATGGATACTCGCAAACACCTGAGGTAAGCCTCTACCTCCCCGACAATGGCGCCAAAAATGTTATCACACAACTTGTAGTTGTCCCTAAAGGTATCCCATCCGGGATGGTAGAGGAAACGAACAACTAAAGAGGTGACCCAAGAAATGCAACGATTCCCAATGCAAGCTGGGAGTCACGATAACCAAGGCACTCTTCACTTTAGAACAAGATGAATCAAGACCAAGGGGGAGACCCTTACCAATCAATGAAGATTAGCTAACACAAAGGTTCATAGGGAAATGTGTAAATTAGGTTACGAAAACCAATGCGTGAGTTAGATTAAGTGGACCCAAGAGTTTAATGATGGTTGAAGAGGCTTAGGATGTGACTAGTGTTTCAACCAATGAATGACTAAGGCCACTTATTGAAGCTCAATTAGATTAGATCTAGTACCATGAAAAGACACAAGTGGGGCCTATAGGGAAAATGGTCCAAATGGAGGCTACAAGGTTGGATTTGGGGTGAGATGGCACTATGTGGATGAGATGAGGTAGATCTATGGATCTAAGGCAAGATAGACAACACCCACATATGGGATCTAGCAAAAGGCCACTAACCCAAGGAGTGCGAATTGCCCAAGGGAGACTAGTGCCTTGAGATGAGGGAGCAAATGGAGTCCAAATTATGCCAAAATGTAGATCGGGGTAGATTAGGCAATTATCAAAGTGGGTTTGAAGTGGCATGCCCCAAGATGAGCTAGATCTCCATAGATCTAAAGGTTGAAAATGCATCACCCAATGACCTAAGTGGGGCTCAACCATCAAAATGAGGAATGGGGCCCACAAGGCAAAAATCAAAGAAGTGAAGCACTATGGGTAGGTTATCAAGGTAGATCTATGCAAATCAAGTGGGATCTCACCTACCCACAACTTGGAACTAGCCCCACTAGCCTTCCTCAAGGAATGCGACCTCCCTTGGAGAGGCTAATGTGCCTTGGGAAATGAGTCAAATGGAGGCCAATCACCACCAAACTATAGATCTGAATTGTCGTGGATGCTATAGAGGTGAGTTTTCAATATTATCCCCAAAAGCTTACTAGATCCAAGTAGATCTAGAAAAATAGGAAAATGAGGGTTTTGAGATCTAAGAGAGTAGATGGATAGGATAGAAGAATATCATACGTCATGGAACATACCTGGAAGATGAAGATGGAAGAGGCTTGTGACAAGGATTACTTCCCACAAAGATCAAATGCCAAACTTGATGAAGCCATTCTTGCCAAAGTTTTGCCTCCTTCAACCAAATCGGCCTCCCTATTTTTGTTAATCAAGGACACAAAGATCAATCAATCAATCAAGAATGGAAGTAGATGTAAACAAAGAGATGAAGAACATGAAATTGTTGGTACAAAGACAAAACAACTCCCTGTCACCCAAAACGTCCTCTTGGAGTTTGAAGGGTAGGCCTCCCCACCAATTCGCACTCCTCAAAATCGCCTTCTTTGCCTACAAAACAATGTTAGTTGAAGATAAAATCAAGATGGCCACCAATGTCTGTCAGTGCAGCGGAAGAAGCATTTACAATCACCACAAGCATTCCAACTCCAAGATCCAAGATGCCCAAGAAAGTATTTTTATTCCAATACCATAAGCCAAAAATCTCTAGATGAATTTTACAATAGGGGGGTCTCCTCCTTATATAGGATAATAAAGACCAAAACCCTAAACCTCAAAAGCCACTTTTTGAAATGAGTGGTTGAGATTAAAAGATCTCACAATCTAATCAATGGCTAAGATGAGCCAAACATAATATCACAAGGATCACTCAAAAGTAACGTGACGTCATCCCTCAAAGGGGGCTAAATATACATGGGCCCACCTAATATGACATGGACATGACTCAAGAAGCTCATGGTGGGGCTCGGAGGCATCAATCCTTAGCTCATCCCGATGGCACAATAATATAAAATAAAAGGACCATGACATGTCCACATAACACAAATGATCAAATCCTGTCCTCAAAATCTGTGAGAGACATGCAGTAAAAGGCCTCTTGTGGCCTCTGTGGACCCCACTGACTGATGCCAACTGACTGGAAGATGGGGGGTTCACCCTAGAAGACCTCTGTGAAGACCAAGTGCCAAAACCTTGCCTCAATTGCCCAAATCGAATTCCTCAATGACCCTTTTATTCCATTTTTAATCCTCCTGAAAAACCCTGAAACCGCTCAAACTGCCACCCAGGGTGCCTGCGCTGTCAAATTGAGTGCACCAGGTTGTCTGAAAGGGGGGTATAATGGTAAAATCAAGTGGTTGGACCACCCCCTTCAGACACAGCGCCCTAGGAAACGACTGGCCTCCAAGCCTCTACTGGACAGGCTGGGTCAACATGTCCAAAACTGGTCAACAGGTGGAAAATTGCATCTATCACTGTCAGAAGTGCCCCGAACTGAAAGACAAGTGTCTCAATGGATCCAGGAGAGCCAAATCTACTAAAAATGTGTACTCATACACCATGGATTGACCTGAGGGGTCAACAATAGGGTCCACCATATCCGGATAGTGTAAAATCTGATGATCTGGAAATAATAATAAAACTGCTGAACTGCATCAACCATCAACTGAAGCATATGTCCACCATATGGAGTCATCAATCAGAGTATGTAGTGTTGCCAACTAAGTTGTACTAGGTTGGATTATCAAGCGAGCGAGCAAAGTTGAACATGTCAATGTTCATTTTCGATGATTTGATCTCCAGCAGGCCTTTTAAAGGCCCCATTTTTTTTTTTTTTTTCCACATGTCCATGGCCCTGCGGAATTTGTAATAAAATGTACTAGCATGGTGTTTTGTAAAGGACTTGGTTCCCTAGGGCTTTTTGGCTAAGTCAGGTATTCCAAGGAATTTTTACCTATTAATTATGTCTTGCATTAGTGCATAACATAATTTTTGGGTTTTTCTCCTGCTCCTCCAAAGCTGGAATGCCTAGGGAGGTTAACGGGCCTTAGGGGATTGTTAAAGTCCATGGGTCAATGTATATGAACATGCTAGACATTGTTTTTGAGTCATATGGACATGTGCTAAGTCCTCCTAGGTAGTTTTTAAATTTTTGGCGAAAAGTATTTTTTCCGTAAATGAGCCATTTTTTTAATGGTTTCATTAAAAAATATTGTAAATGGCACAAAAATGTCATCTATGGGTCTTTTTTGCCTTAGGGGTGCTTGTTTTCTAACTCAGAGCACTCCCTTAACCCCTAAACCCACTTTTCTAATGTTTGGGTGTTTAATTTTTCACTTATGTTAAAAAAAAACCAAAAAAGTCATAAAAAAAATTTTAAAAAGTGAAAAATGACCTAAAAAAAATTTCCAATTTGGAAGTTAGAGGTCTGAAATATTTTAGCTATGTTTTAGGAGTTGTAAGAGTAGATTTTGGAAAGATTTCGGGCAGCTATATTAGTGGGATTACTTCTCCATTTAAGGGGGGCATATTTCCCAAAATTGGGCACCTTCAATCATGAAATTTGCAGTTATGTTTATGGGCTGTCACATGGCTGATTTTTAGCTGATTTGGGACTTATTTTGGCAGCCCATTACATGGGAGTGAGCAGCCCCATTTGCTCCACGAGTTATGCCACTCACTCCACCCATTCCTCCTCAACTTGGGCAACCCCTCTCCTTTAGTTTTTCTATATAAGCAAGTTCACTTTCATTGTTTTCTCATGAGAAGGTGGAACCTCTGCTCTTACCATTGTAATATCTTTGCATTTGTTTATGAATAAAAGGATTTTGAGGCAATTCTATGTGTGGATTCTCATGGTGTGGATGATCATGTTCTATTTTTACATATGAGGTAATCTGTGTCTTTACATGTTTATTCGTGCATGTTTATTGATCAATCACTAGCTTTTGAAAGAGATGTTGGGCTTAGTAAGGTAAAGATAGTGTAATCTATTTCATTATTTTTACTATTGGTTATCATAGAGTGCTTAGAGTTCAATGTCATTTTTGTTTAAATGTTTGAATCTAGTTCTCTATTTTAGTCTACACTAGTGCATTTGATCTTGCTTGTGTGAGTTGTCTTTTGTGTCTACAGGTTGCTGATCCGAAGAGTTGGTGGAGCTTGCTTGCATCCATTGGTCTTCAAGATTGATCCAAGGAGAACTAGTCCCATTGATCCCCATGGTGGAGGACTCCATAGCCCAAAAAATTCGAGATATTCCTTCTTCTCATCAACACAAAAAATCTTCAAATCTTTCTTGATTACTTTGGTTTGCATATTTCAGACCCAATTCTTATTTAAATATCATGAGTAGGTCTGATTTTTATATTAGATCTTGAGTTCATCTTTAAGAAAAATCTTTGTCTAGGTCTAATTGATGCATGCATCTTGTTTAAGTGCATTTTTTTTTTAGTAGTTTGTTTTATTATACTTTATGTTTATCTGGCTGTCCTAGAGCTTATAATTTGCAGCCATTAAAAGCTAGCAAAGATCCCAAGTAAACAAGCCCCATTGCTTGTCTTACTTGGTTAATTTCCGTCATTTTAACTTAGAATTTTGACTTAGATTTTTTTGGGTTTTTAGCAGGTGTCCCAAATACACTCTTAAAGTGTTTTGGGCGTCTTTTACTGATGTTTGTTTGCTGGTTTGCAGCATTTGACGAACAGGTAGAGAGAAGTGCTGGCCAAATTTCGAGGATCCAGGCCATCCGGAGCACCTAGATTTTGAATTTTATGAACCGGTTACTTTTTCTCTCCTATTTTGTAAGCCACTAAGTCGATTTAAGACTGGATCATTTCTTTCAAATTGTAACTAAAGTATCAAACGAGAGCAAGTGGGCTAATCAAGCGCCCATACCCCATCCCCCCAGGGGGGAAAACTGTGTCAACTCAATTTTCGTGGTTTGCATTTTTTTTAGTTTAGATTTCATTTCCACACTTAATAAAATCTAACTAGGCTTAAAATTAACCTTGTTGGTCCGTTCCACTGGTGGGCCACGAGTTCACTCAGGACTTAGATTTTATCATTTTTTTTACAAACTCAAATGCCACCTTGCTTTCCCGAAGTAGGGTTTCAGAACAAGGGTTTGCCCGAGTACTGGCCTGAAAAGAGACTCTTGGGGTTTTAAAAGATAAAATTTTGGTTCATAAAAAAATATAAAAAATTCAAAGTTCTTCTCCCGTATGCTCTGTGGCCAACTTGCAACTCAGTCTGATCCAGTTGGTACGCATCAGAAAGGGGGAGATGACTAGTAATAGGATCTAACACCGCCCCGAATAAAAAAACCCTTTATGTGAAAATCCGGCACATCGCGAGCATTTTGTTGTCGTGGAGAAATTTCTCAGAAGGCTTGGGACAAAACTGAGTAGTGACCTCTTGGAAACCGTTAGGCTTGCCCTCGTTGGTACAGCATCTGAACACCTCCTTGAGACTCCGATTCAGCCAAAGCCTGAGAGGGAAGCCACACATCAAAATTCTGGACATGTTCCCCGTACCTTTGCGTATATTGGGAACCCACCAGCCATAATAAAAAGATCACTTTCACATTAATTCGAAAATAAACCAAAAACACTTGCACAACATTTACTTTTCTGCTCATGCATCTATTTCGACTCCATTATAAGGCACTAGTCTATATTGATATTATTTCATGTTGTTGACAAATGTTGCAAATGATGATGATAATAGTGAAAGGGAGCAAATGATGTATTGATGAATGATTGTTTTGCTTTATATAAGTGTATGCTGCATTTATCTTGGTTGTAAAAAATAATATTTTTCTAACTCCTAGATTAGACACCTTAGTTTTTTGTTTTCATTTTTTAGGGTCCACCCCCCTTGGCTTCGCTAAGAAAGCCTAGACGGAGGAGTAGAGTCCCAAGTGACAGCACTTGACTCTAACTTGCCCCCAAGGCCACACCAGCAGCTTGAAGACTTCTGCTGCGTTTTCCCCAGGTGTGGAACCAGGCGACAACATGTGGGACCATAAATCATCATCCATAAGCATACATGGTCCACATCATCACGGATCCCAAGAATGACCATGGTCAAACTATGTTTGACTAGGTCAAAATATAACCAAGGACAAGATTATGACAAAGACTAAGACATGTTCCTTTAGATCACATTCACAGCTTAACTTAAAGTATAAACATCATTCTGTGGCAGTTAATACATGTATATTTTTCAGTGTTATTTATATTTTACTTGCACAAAAGCTTTAATGACAAACTCACCCATTGGACATGGCCTAACTGCTAGCTAAGAATCAAGGCTAAGAATCAAGGCTAGGCTAAAAGGGGTGACTTGACCAAACTCAACTAAATGACACTTTGGACGGGGAGAGGGGAAGCTACACTCTGTGCTGGACAAAATAACAAAGGGAAGGGTTGTGCCTCGCAAATGGATAGGTTGTTTAGAGAGTGCTTATTCAACTTAGGCATCATGTCTTCATCAAGTTGATCTAGGTTCACTAGGATCATTCATTTATTTCCATGGCCTTTTTGGCCTATATGACCCCTCTGGGATTTCACATGTGCTAAGAAGCACAACTAATCACAGCTTGTATCCGGGGCATATTCACGTATACAAGGTCAGCAATAATAGATATATATTTTTAGTAACATTTTCCTTTTTGGACCTTTTCTATACTCTTCGAGGAGTATTTTAGCAGTTCATCGCTGTAGCCTTTATTCACGTGTGTTAAGAAACACATTCTAGAATTTTAAGTTCAAAGGCTTTCATAACACATTTCCAATATAAGTAGTACATGAGCTTTCAGTTTTAGCCAACAACATCTCAAGTGACTAGGGGGACTTCTGCATAGTGCCAAACATCGGGACAACCAACCAAAACGATTTAGGCATACAATCCAACTCACCAAAGGCAAGTTTTGTCACCAATGCAGAGCCGAGACACAAAACAAACATGGATGCGGTCCAACATAGAGGTAGTAATGGGGAAGTCCTCAGTATCAAGAAGTCAAGAAGGCAAGTCAAAAGTGAAAGCCAAAATAAGGAAGGTCATGGATGGATGGAGTCAAGTGAAAATGGTGCCTAAGCTAGCAGACAAGGATGTCAGGAAAGACCATATCTGTGCACACAGGAGGGTAATGAAACCGATGAGTTTTGTCAGAAAACCTAAGTGTGCAAGTACTACATCTGTTTTATATTTATAACATCATCGAAGATAGTTCATTTTAATTTAAATAGTACTGCCACATCATGAATCACATACCAAGTCAATGCTATGAAGATGACTAAAACAACAAGATAATAATCCAAAGCCAACAATCAGAAGTCCATAGGTCACATCACATTATACTAATCATCAATAAACGTCTGAAACACTGCTACAATATAATATCACTAGGCACTGAACTGAAACTGTATGGAACAAAGGGTCACATCGGTCATCAAATCTACGCTCTCAAGGCTCATCCTTGGCACAAGGTCTAATAAAAGTCTGATACAATATACTGCTCTGATCCATAAGTGATCTCAAATAACAAGCTCATCATAGCTGATCTCTATAAAAGCAAAGCTCTGAAAAGTGCAGATATCTGCTCAGCAAGAATAGTAGCCCAGCTACTATGGTGTGATAACAGGACCATGTCCAAAGTTTCATCCAACAGACTTAATTGGTTGCTTGACCAGCAAGCACATTAATGCATATTTTGTCTTCGGAGATTTCATGATTGGCTTACACTGGAAGGTTGATTATGTTGATTTTTCCGATAGAATTAACCATTTGTCCACATGGTTGTATTGGTCATTCAAGTTTGTTGATTGATCGTGGCAGATTTGACAAACTTTCCAAAAAAACGCAAAAGCAAGAAAAAGAAGAAAAATCAAAGATCCAAAAAGAAATTGGGGTTTCCTACAGGGTAGAAGCTGTCATTTTACTGCTTTCCTTCTGCTGATTTCTGATTTTCAGCCTGATGTTTGCATTTTCAGATTGCCATTCATAATGTTATTTTCACTTTATTTTAGTCTTAGAATTGTTTATGTTTGTCAATAAACATAATCAATTGCTTTGCATATGCCTGAGTAGTCGTAGGTCCTTCATTTTCATTGTTTCCTCACATGTTTAGCCAATATTATTACCTTGAGTCCAAGTTGCTAAATCTGATGTCATACAATAGCTGCTTAGTTATTTAGAGATCGGTCTAGGTCAAGCTTGGATGGGGCTGCCATTCTTTACATTGCATTCTCCTGGTCGAGTCTTGAGCCTAGTAGGCATGGGCAATGTTGATATAGTAGGAAGAGTTTTGAGTCACAACATTCTCTTGTCTCTTGATGTCTTGCATCGAGCCAACCATGGCTAATTGTTGCCTTATCCAACCCTAGGGACATTGCACCATATGGTTCTATTGCTAGATTCTTGCTCCATGCTACGGGGGGAGTTTTCCATCATTTCCTCTCTCCTAGCAAATCACTCCTCATCGACTACATCACATCATCTGAGGTTTGATGCAAAAGCCAGAGTGCCTCATTGGTTCTTTCATTCATCTAACCAGATGGTTTCTCCCATCTCTCGACTTCAGCTCATTTTCCAATGGGAAGGGCGTATTTGTTTGATGAGTTGCAGGTTGTGGTTGCAAATGGGAAGGCATGGTTGTTACCTCATTCCAATTTATTAGGCAAGGTACCATGCAGTTGGCTCCACTGCCCAGTGGACAAGCACTTTTGATATAGGCAGGTTTCCCATGGATTAGTTTCAGAGCCTCAAAGTACAAAGATTCAACAGTTATTGGTAGCCCGCAAAGGGACAACTCCTTGAGTCGACATTGTTAACCACTAATTGTGCTTGCACTACTAAAGGGTTAACATCTAGCAATATTCCATCAAGCTAGTTCCATTGCAGATGTATCCACACACATTGATATGAATTCCTTCCAAAGCCAACAAAGTCCAAGAGAACTACTATTTTTCACAGTTTCCCTTCTTACAAGAACCTGAGATTGGGGGTGGAGGCATGACAGCGATATTCACGTATTCATGCTCCTTGTAAAAAAAAGCAAGTACAATGAGACTACTTTTTGCTCTTTCAGAAGACAGATTGATGCTACCACCTTTCATGATCAATCTTTCCTACTTTTTGTTTTTTCTCTCTTAGGGGAAAACTATCTTTCACACGTCTATAATTAGCAATTTCTATGTATGGTAAGTACACGTGGATGTCATGGTCTTGAGCACGCACTGATGGACTGGCTCGAGGTTCTAGTGGATGAAACAGTGATGAGTCAAGAACAATGTTCAAGTGAGTGGATAATCTCCTAGAGTGACAAATGGCAATTTGTTGAAGGTTGACATTAATATGAAGTTTTGAAAAGGTTATTTTGGAAAAACCTTGACTAACCTTGAAAAAGTGACTTGTATTCCTTAATGGTCTGATTTTTCAAGTACTCTAACCCACACCTTTTTGCAATCCAAAACCCTAATTTGAAATGCTATATTTAGTGGTCATTCTTACCGAGCTTGACTTTCCAAACCGTGATCCCATATGCTAAATTTGACCACTTCAAAACCTAGTTTGACCTCTTGGGTGAAGTTATCATTTTCATAGTTTGTTAGAAGTTTAAAAGCTTGATTTTGACTTTGGAATATCTATCCTTGCATGCAAAAAAAGGGAAAAAGTTATGAAGTTTTTGATGTTAAGGAAATTAGGAAAATCACCTAGAACAACAGAAAAGTCAAAGAAGAAGGGAAAAAACATTTGAAAAGCAAAAAAGGAGCTCATGCCTAGTGTGCACATTGAACTTTTTCCTTCATCAGATTTATTTCTTCTTTCACAAGCAACTAGGGAAAATTGTTGCTTCTTCATGGTGTTCTATGGTTTGTTTCTACTATTGTAGATGTGAAACAAGACACCTCCCTTAGGGGCTCCGTATTTCAAATGTCAAACACGAACATGCCAAGACAAGTTCCAAACACCTGTTAGACACATGTCCTTAGCGTGCCCCATTCTAAAAAACCTTTTTTTATTGTGTTTTCTCACTTTTAGCTATAGGGAGAGAGCTCTCATGATCTCCCATTGTACAAGTGAAGGGTAAAATCAAGATTTGAAAGGATTCCAAGTGTTTTTTAATGTTTTAATTTTTTTTAAATTTGGATCTTTATGTCAATATTCCATGTCATGTTTCCAAAATTGATATGTCCCATGTCAGATACTCAATTCTTTGTCCTTTGTCTCTCGTGTCCTCATGTAATGTGACTTACTATTGTAGATATATTCTTATTTTTTACTTAATCTAAACAATACGTATGATGTGTTTTTAATATTGTAAAAATCCCATACATGAGTACGTCACTACAAGCTCATTGGGCTAGCTCGAATGACTGAGTACTTTGAGCTTCAGGAGGTCTTGAAGTTGATCCCCCAAGTTTGCCACCTCAGTTGAATGCCTCACTCAATGGCCCTAGCAAGGTAGGCATTGTAATCAATGTCGATGAGTTTACACTCAATACCATCCACGAAATGTGGAAAAGAGCACAAGGGTTTCCCCACAAGGTTTTCCTTTTTTCATTGTGTTTTCTCACTTATAGCTATAGGGAGAGAGCTCTCATGGTCTCTCATTGTGCAAGTGAAGGGTAAAATCAAGATTTGAAGGGATTCCAAGTGTTTTTTATTGTTTTTATTTTTTTCAAATTTGGATCGTTATGCCAATATTCCATGTCACGTTTCCAAAATTGACATGTCCCATGTCGGATACTCAATTATTTGTCCTTTGTGTCTCGTGTCCTCATGTCATGTGACTTACTATTGTAGTTATATTCTTATTTTTTACTTAATCTAAAGAATACGCATGATGTGTTTTTAATGTTGTAAAAATCCCATACATGAATACGTCACTACAAACTCATTGGGCTAGCTCTAATGACTGAGTACTTTGAGCTTCAAGAGGTCTTGAAGCCGATGCCCCAATTTTGCCACCTCAGTTGAATGCCTCACTCAATGGCCATACCAAGGTATGGCATTGTAATCAATGTCGATGAGTTTACACTCAATACAATCAACGAAATGTGGAAAAGTGCACAAGGGTTTCCCCACAAGGTTTTTCTTGGAAAAAAAAAATCACTATGCAATGAGTATAGCCTCTATGTATTTACAATAGAAATATTAAGATCTATTGTAATGAACTATGCATTCAAATATCCAAGGCTATTTAAAACCATTTCCCTATTACCTTCACTGACTCAAATTCCTAAAATTGCTAGGCATGAGGTCTGTTCCCTTGCGGTTTTCTAAATAGAAATGTCAATCAATTGGACATATGGAGACATAAATAATATGCAAGATGAGTACTGTCATCAAACATGTAGAGAAAGTTGTGTTACAAATATTGTGTCACCGAATATATCGCCGAGGGTCCAAAAAGAAATTATCGGATTTATTGGCGAAAATGTCGGCAAACATCGGCAATATATCAACAAACTTTAAAAAATATAAAAATATTCAATTTTTTCAATTTTCTAAACATCTAAAGCAACAAGAACATCAAATAAACACATTGCCACATGAATATGGAAAGAAAACCGATATATAATATGTATAAGACGTCTAGTGATACATCACACATCAAAAATTAATCGTGTCCTGGATCTTGAGTCCCCGACTCATGAATCACAAAAAAATACAATCAATGTAAACTATGGATTCCCTAACTATGAAATCAACTAAATAAAGTAAACTATGGATTCCCTCTACCCCTTTTACGGGAAAAGGTAATCGCTCTAGTAATGGCTCTACCTCTAGAGTTAGAAAGCCTAGGTGCTCATGGGGGTCGTCGTGGACTATGGCGTCCTCCAGAAGTGCCCAGAAACTGATGTACTCTAGAAGAACTAGAAGAATGATGAGGTACTAGACCCCCATCAAGTCCTCTACCACTACTACTGCTACCACTTCCCATATATGTAGCTCTCTCTGGCTGAGACTATGGCTGTGAAGCAAAAAATAGTGGTTGTGCAAATGGTGACTGTGCAACTAGTGGTTGTGCTACTGGTGGCTCCGGTGGTGGCACACTCTCAAACCCTTCATCCTCCCATATCTCACTCTGCATGTCCTACATATCATCCTCTAACCAATCAGGGGCTGCCTCCGTAATAGGTACCTCAATCTCCACTCTCCACGCAGCAGTGGTGTCAATGGCATCCAATGAAATGGCCTCCACCTCAAGTTTTTTCTCAATCTGCTTCACCCACAACCTGATGTTGTAGGAGATGTACACTAGATCATTCAAGCATTGGGTATCCAACATGTATGAGGACCATAAATTTATTAAATTAAAATTTAGAATACATAAATTAAAATTACCCATGGGACATAAATTACAAGTTATAATGAATTTAGAATGAAGAGTTGTATGTCTAGCTAAGGATCCGAACAGCAAGCTTTTGGAGATGGAGTACTCGTCTGCCATAGGTTTCCCACCAAGTATCTACAATGAATTGCAAAAACATAAGAGAAGACATTGAAAATTTGAAATTTAAAACAAAGAAAGCAAATAAATTGAATTTTGAATTTTTGAAAGTTGAAACAAGGTGAAGCTTACTTGGCATTATGTTCTTTCTGTCATTAATAGCCATATCAAACCCAAATGTTCCCATGGCCCTCCTATAGACTTCCAACTCTTTAGAAATCTCTGAAAGATCAACTGCACTTGGCACCATCCTTTGGACATGCACTCCAAGAACCCATCCATTACCTCTACATCAAACCCGAAGCCATAGGAGTAAGAGAATGCAGGGTTGAGGAATAACCCTGCAGCATGAATGGGGCTATGAAGTGTGTTGTTCCATCGTTGGTCAATCACATCCCATATGAATTGTTGTTTCTCTTACCCCTCATCCCCATTGTCCTCATAGTAGGCACGAATGGCCTCTTTGGCCCTATCCATGGCCTCATATAGGTATCCCATTGCGGGCTTGTCTCCATCAACCAAGCGAAGAACCTTTACCAAAGGTTCACAGATGGTACACACCTCCTTCACCCCATCCCAAAAACTCTCTTGGTATGACACTAGCCTAAATATGGCATGTCCCTCCGGTTTAGTGCTAATTGATAAAGCACGCCACTCAACTGAAAGGAACATAGTCTGCAAGTGCCACATAGAAGTAAGGAGAGACTGAAGAGAGATGAAACAAGTGGCAAAGAGAGTGATAGCAGGACGGACCAACTCCTAGTCACGAGTGAAATGCCTCATCAAGCTAAGCATAGAAGCATGATTGTATATAAATTTGGTGATGCTTCTTGTTGAATCAATGACATCCCTGATAAACTCAGTCTTTCCCATATCCTCTAAGATCAAGTCAATACAATGTGTTGCACAAGGAGTCCAAAACAAAGTAGGATACCTGTCCATAAGCATCCTACCAACTGCTACATAATTTGCCGCATTGTCCGTTATGACTTGGACAACATGCTGTAGAAATATCTCTCGGATGAACCCATCCAACAACTGACATAGTAATGATGTATCTTTGATATGTGCAGATGCATCCACAAATTTTATAAACATTGTGCCCCCTGGGACAATTAACCAAGAAATTGAGAAGGGTCCTAACCTTCGTATCAGTCCAACCATCTGACATCACAGTGCATCTTGTGACCTCCCATGAAGCTCAAAGCTCCTCCAACATAGAAGTGCAATCAATCTTTTTGTTACATAGGCACGTAGAATGGGTTCCTCACAAAGTGGAATGGAATATTACTCCATAATAGGCATCAACCCACAAGTTTGTATCCTTCCTTTTTCTCATTTATCTTATACATTGACCTTATACCTAGTTGTCCACCAGGCACAGATCTCAGAACAAAGAAAGGAGGTGTATTTGACGGCATTGTGGGAGATGAGGATAAGGTCTCACACCCCCCTCCCCCTGAAGTTTGTCCGACTGTCCTGGATCCTAATGCCGCTCTCATTCCAAGTTCCTTCCTTAAAGCTTCCCTTTCATCTTTCCTCTTGCCAATACTTTCAATTACCAGTTTGGCCCTATGAATAATTTCAGCAGTGGAGTTTTTACAAATATCCACCTCATGCCTTTTATGTTGTGTGAGGTGGAATTTGAGCCTACTTACCCCCCCCCCCCCCGCTCATCTCCTTCCCACACAAATTGCATTTAAGCTTTTGTCAATTATGTGGATCAACAGGCCGCATATTCCCAGAATGGATCCAAATTCTTCGGCATGTTTGTAACTTTGTCATATGGATTTTGGAAACTAGTTTGAAACCTGCAACATAAAAAAAAAACATTTTTTAGCATATTTTTATTGGAATAAATTGCAAATCAGACAAACAGGGATTGCAAAATATTTAAACAAATCACTATTATACAAACAGGGATTGCAAAATATGCTCAAGTTAGACAACTAACAAACTACAAACTACAAACTCAAAGTGATCCTAGGGCACACTAATGGCATTTTATGGATTTTAAATGAGGGTTTTGGGTCCTATAATAAAAACTTCAAGGAGTTCAAGCCTCAAGGACTAGTTCAAACTTCAAAACTTTAACCACAATGGAAAATTCAAAAAACGTAAGAAGGGAGGGGTTTAAACTTTAAAGTTTAAAACAGTTTTAAAGTTTAAACCACATACCTTGACTCTGTTAAGGCTTGGACCAGCGTTCTCCTTCACAAGCCTGTGTTTTCCTCCACGGACTGGCCTTCCCCTCCATGCAACAGCCTTCTCCTCCATGGACCTCTCCTAAACAAGTCGGCGTTCTACTTCTCACTGCTCAACAGTAAGCACCCTAGCTCTCCTTCTCGAATCAGTGTTCTCAGCACCTGCGTTCTCATCACACTAGCTCTAAACACCCTAGCTCTCCCGCGTTCTCGGCACCCTAGCTCTCCTCCACAACTCTGTTTGCAACCCGAATGAAGAGAAAAAACAAAAAAAGAGTGTTTTATTGACCCCACGGATGCCCTATTTTTGCAGTATCGACTCGCGATTTTTCAGTAAAAATAGCGTTAAAATCGTGATTTTTCCACTTTAAATATCGCCGAAAAAATCACGGCAATGTTTTCCTATAATATCGCCGAGGAGAAGATGTCGTGATATATCGCGATGTTGCCGAGAAATTGGCGATTTTTGTAACACTGCTCCGAGAAACAACCATTATAAGAGTGAGAGATCTAGTTTGAGTGGCACCAAAACATCACCATGCATCATATTGTTAGAATTTGCACTTAAATAGTTATGTTAGATCTTTAAACAATTTCTACTATATTACAATAAACATAAGCAATAGGATCATTGAAAGATAGACAAGCACAATATACACAATAGTTTATCCTGGGAAACCCTCTAGGGGAAGAAAACCCAGCAAAATTTCTTCAATATAGATTCTATCAACAAGTACAGTGTCAATACAACAAAGAGCATAAGCTCTCTCATAGAAATATACACAATAAGCAAAGATAAGATAACCCAAGAATATTGTCTTCCTCCAGCGGCTGCTACTCTCTCTCTCTCCTACGCACTCGTCTTTACTAACTTCAGCGAACTTTTGGTGTGTCCAAATGAGGAATGTGACCCTCTTATTTATACTTTTCTCTGGCTGACTTTTTCACTATAGGGCCGACTTCACTGGGGCAGTGTTGCCCATTGTTTGGGGCAGACTGCCCATTGTTTGGGGGAGACTGCCCATTGTTTTCTATGGGGCCGACTTGTCTATTTTCACTTGGTTTCTTTGAGAATATGTATTTAGTATTATTCTTTTAGGGTTTATGCGATACAAGAATATCTTCCAAAGTTACATAATCTTCAACACATATGCTCCCATGTGTGCCTCATGATATTCAAATATTATGATGAACCCAAGTAAAACATATATCAAACTTATGCAAACAAAATGAAATGTCATTCCTATGATGAATATTGTCAACATAAGGATTTGGAATTGCATTAAACGAAATATTCCCCACATTAATGTTTATTACTCACATATTTTATCATGTTGTGCTTAAATCAATAGTACTTCCATTGCTTTAGCTTAAACGTGAGCATTTCTACTTGTCAATCATAAGGAAAATAAATGAAAATCATGATACTAACATCTTGCAATTATAATGGATTTACCAAACGTAATGATGAAACTCAAATAATCTATAATAAAATTCTATTCATGTGTCATTGTGTTCTAACAGAAGTAAATTATCAATATTTCAATCCATATAAAAACATGTCCAAATTGCTAAATGGAAAGGAAGAATTATAGCCAAGAGTTCTAAAAACAAGAACCAACCTATAGAGCATAAATAAAACATTTTGCATTCACTTCACTTGAATAACATTAAGCATCACAGTATAATGATTATGCTATTATACAAAAAAGATTGTAAGGATTAGAAATCACACCCTAACTCATCAAGTGCCAAAGAAACTGCACAAAAATTGGGAAGCCCGCTTCTCATAACCTGCCATAATTTCTCAGACATTAGCATCATGTAAAACGAGAATATTTCATAGATCAAGAATAAACTATAAAGCATTCATCATTACTACAACATGTGACTATTTTCTCATTTATAAGGAAGATTATAATTATAAATGATAAGAAAGTACTTTCACTATATACCACTCAAACAAAGTTTATATTTGGTTTTAATATGAAACGTTAGCATCTCAAGACAAAAATAATTAGTTTTAGTTCCAAACATACTATTTCAATGGAAGATAACTCTCCCTTTACAGATTTACATCCTTTTGACTGAAAGTTCTCTTCTTTAGATGACATTCTTCTTCCAAGTGACTTCAATGTCAAATCGTTCAAATGCAATGCTTCAACAATGAATCCTACTCACTAAGTCACCTGGTTTGAGTTCGTGTTCGAATTCAGAGACCTTGAAATTCGACAAAAAAACGGGATGGAAAAATTTGGCGATAAAATTCGACAAAAAATTTGGCGATAAATTTTGAAAAATAAAAAATATAATAATTTTATATATAAATATTAAATATAATAATGATATATTGAGTTATTTAAATTTTATATAATTTTAATTTCGTTTAATGTAAATTTTAAATGTTATGTAATTTAAATTGAAATTATATTATATAAGATATATATTTTAATTTCATTCTTAATAAATGAAAATATATGATAATTTTTAATTTTTAAATTTTAATTTTATTATTATATAATTTTAATTTTAATTATATTGTATAAGATGTATAATTTTATTTTAATCTTAATAAATTAAAAAATATATGATAATTTTTATTTCAATTTATTTTTAACGTAACCTAAAATAGTCTTGATAAGTTGATTATACCCACTTCAAAAGATTCACGCGTACACATTCTAACAATTTCTAACAGAAACTACTAGCAGATAGAAAATCATGGAGTATTCCCAAGTTGTGGAGTGTTGTACTTGTTGGAATGTTGTAATAAAATACATTATGCTGCCAGATGTCCACGGTTCGAGCCGTTCGACCGATCGCCGGCAAGATCAATCTGAACAGGTTTCCAACCGCGAAAGCCCCTCTCACACAGTCACACTGACTTGGCACACAATCCTCGCAAACCGACCTGCCAGGAACTGATGAAAAACTCTAGTACAAAACCCTTGAGGAGGCTGCGGGTTCACATTCCAGAAAACTCAACGAGAAACGAAGTCAAGGGCAACGGAATTTAGGGTAGGGTTGAAGTCTGCATGAAAATCTATGTAATATAATAGGAAGATCTTCATTGATTTTCTTAGGAACATCAGGAATGACTTGTTTAGGTTTCTTAGGAATGACTTCTTTTGTTTTTCCTGAACTTTATCCTTAGTCTTTTCTAGGACCTTTTCCTTAGGTTTTTCATACATAACTTCCGTAGGTGCTTCATCAATATTTCCACTAGCTTCTAAAGACTTTATCAATCTATCCTTTTGACCTGGCATTTTAATTACTTCAGTTACAGGAACAAGCATTTTAGCACCAGTTAGCCAGCTAACCACATCAACATTCAGTTCTGGGGAAGGAAGATGAGTTACCTTAGGAATATGCAGATCCGATTTGATGGGGATGGTAGTCTTCCTTCTCTGATAGGTGAAGCCTTTGAACTTTGCTAACTCTTTGATCTCTTCAGGTGTAGGTTTCTCTCCATAAATATTTGTAACATTGTCCTTTTCTTGTGCCATTTCCTTAGCTTGTTTCCAAACATCCTTTGGCAAAGTGTGAGTTTTACCAACATGATCGATATATTCAGGTTGATTTGAATACCCTACAAAGTTGTTGACTTCAGGAGGACCTTGTTCATTTATGTAGTTAAACTTAGGACAAGTTGACTCATTATGAAATTCATTACAAGCCCTACAGAAAGGGGGAACCTCTTCCATAACCATGTTGGCTGAATCAAGTTGACTAGGGATCCTCTGATTGTTGGATGGATACTTTTGCTTCCATTCATTGTTCTGTCTGGGAGGAAACCTATTGGAAGGCATGTGAGACTTTTCTCTTTCCATAGCAATGAGTCTGTTTTGCATGGAATTCATTTGTGCAGCATGATTGGCTTCCATAGCTTTGATTACATCTGTCAATTCTCTCAAAGGATCTTTTGCTAGGTCCTTGCTATCTGTTGATGCTGACTTGTCTTTGTTATCTGACTGTTTTGATGTAGTACCTCTGGTGAAACCTGGAAGATTGGACTTTCCGAATGACTGCATGTTTTTATCAATCTTTTCAACTATAACTTGGGCTTTCTTAAGATCAACAGGTTCTTTATCCCAAGTTGATATCTCATCTCTCCATTGAAAGATTCAATATAATGTATGAGGATTGAGCCATCAGGAGGCTTAATCTCGGCATGCAAGCTTGAGATGAGATTGTTGAATCTTTTGTTGAACTCTTCCATAGTCTCATTCTCATTCTTCTTCATGTTGTTTAGGGATGCTAACAGGTACCTATCTTCTTTCTTGTCTCCCCACTTGGCTAGGAAACCCTTCTCAAACTCTTTGAATGTTTTGAAACTGCCAGCATGTAGGTCTGAGAACCAATCAAAGGCATCTTCTTCTAAGGATAGCGCAAACAGCTTCATCTGCAAATCTTCATGTTTAGCGTTAAGACACCATTTATTATAACATTGTGAAAAAGACTTCAAATGTGCCTTAGCACTTATGGCATTGTTACCTTGAAATGAAGGCAACTTTTCAATTGCCTTCTCAATTACGACATGAGGGTACCCTACGATTGCAGTAAAGTCTAGAGGGCTGAAAAAATCTCCCATGTCTTCTGGTGGATTAGACTCTTCAAACAGATGGTGAATATCTAAGATTGACTCAAGTCTAAGATTTTCGAGTATTCTCCGAGAGTTTTGTTTATTCAATCTTCTTCTATATACCTTTTCAGGTTCAGGAATAAAATTGAATACTCCTTCCGAATTTCTTCTTGTTGAATACTTCGTTGAATTGTTTAAAAGTGGAGTCGCCAAATGGATCGAGTAAAATTTAAATATTCACAAGATACATCAAACAAAGTAAAAAGCAAAAAGAAACAAAGGTCGTGACCCGGGAATAGAAAGGTTTATCCCCGGAAACGGCGCCAAAATGTTGCCGCCTAATACACACCTGGGGGGGACGCAACAGGAAACCTTCAAGCCGCTTAGTGTGTCCTTGGGGGCAAGTGAGAGTCAAGTGCTGTCACCTGATTACTCGACTCCTCCGTCTAGGCTTACTCCTAGCGAAGCCAAGGGGGGTGATCCCTATAAAAATTAAACTAAGGCTTTTAATCTAAAACAAAAGATAAAAGTCTATTCTAGGAGTTTAAAAAGATGATGAGATGAAAAATTAACAACTAACCACTGCTTGCAAACTAAATCAATTGATTAACCCAACACAAGATAGATAAGCATTCACGACATTTGTGATTGAAATTTAAACATAGAAAATTAAAGACCAGTGCCGAGAATGTAAAACTGCTTGCAATTGCTGTTGTGTAGGGTTGCTTGTGTAGTCTCAGTGAAAGTATTGCAGTGGCTCGGTTGGTAATTTTTATGATTATTAAATGAGTAGTTAAGGAGTGGGTTAATTCTTGGTTTGGCCCAAAAGAAAACTAAACTTCGAACTGAGTGCTCTAGCAACCTTACCAAGTGTCCAACCAGGCGAGGATGAACCTACTTAAGAACCTGCTAACTCTGTGGATTCAGTCCATGCAACCTCCCGAATTCTTAGGATTGGATTCTGATGGATTGTCCTATTAACACTAATTACCTTGCACCCGTTTCTAATTGAGCCAACTGTTCCGACTAAGCTGGAGTAGTCAAGAGCATACTCCGGGTTTGGGGCGTTGTTTGTTTTATTAAGACGTGTGAGTGGATGATTATTCTACACTAAAACCCAAGCATAAAGCAAGGGGGGTTAATTTTAGGATTAAATTTTAAGAACAAAATAATAATTTGAAATAAACACAAAAGCATATAAAATGATAAACGGGTCCTCCAGAGGAAGTTGTGTGCTTGAGTGAGTTATTTAATTACTACTGCTCGAATGAAAACTAATCTACAACGAAAAAATAAAAAAAATAAAAAAAAGGTGCGAATCCCCCCTGGGGGGATTGGGTTCAGGCGCTGGAATTGCTTGCTGTGCTCTTTTTATTTTTTGATTACAACTTGGAAACTTAAGAGAAATACTGCTTGCCCTTTATCACTAGGGAACAAGTCAGTTTACAATGTTTAAGAGAAATAACGATGGTGCTTGAAATCGGTTCTCTCTGGGTGGTTCAGGAAGCCTTCGAATGCTTGTCTTGTGAGTTTTTTAGCCCCAACTTTCTGATATGCAGAACCAAAAAAAAAGCGAGCTCCTTTTGTCAAGAAAGACCAAGAAACACTTAGAAAAACCTTGAGAGAAAAGCCTAAAATTATCTTTAAAAAAATCTAAGTAAAAAGACAAGCAAAAGATGCCAAAAAAACTCAACTAGTAAGACAAGCTAGAAAGATTATCTCACTAGGATCTTTTGGCTGCCCTCTCTAGAGATAGCAAATCGAAACTATAAGCACTCAACTGCTAGATTTATCTTTTAAAATGCTTTAAAGGACACTTCTCTTCTCTAATCTAGTTAAAAAATTTAACCTTTCAAATGCTAGAAAATAAGAGATTTGATTACTAATACAAGTAATAAGATTTAAACTTTGTAGCATACTAACATTAGAATAATAAATCTAGATCTACTTCCTTAATAAACTTTCAACACTTGAGATCTAGAGAGTTATGGAACTAGTAACCAAGATAGAATGAAAGAAGTTGAACTAAAGGTGAGAGAACCCGAGTTGAAGCTGGAAAGAGTTGAGCGAATGGAGCCTGCATAAAAGTGGGAACAAGAGAGACTACACTTCCGTTGAAGTATCTTGGGAAGTGGCAAAGCTAACATGCATGCCTCCTCCTTAAGCTCCGGTAACCTGCAACAAAAGACTTCACACAAGCACTTGCACAAGAGGATCAAATGGCACCGATATTAACAATATAAAAGACTTGCGAATAGAAGCATGCAAACAAGAGATGCATAACATTCAAAGCATTTTACACTATCATCAAATAACAAACAGAATTAGATCACATTTGTTACCCTACTGAAATATAGATTTCGTTCCAAGGTCAGTGCAATCCTAACAATCAACAATAATGCTTGTGCAAAAGATACAAGTTACCTCCATGGGTTTTGAAGCATCAAGCATCCACACATGACATGAACTCACAATGTAGCCTCCAAAGCCTTCTCTTTATTAACTTAAGAACTCAGAAAAATATTACAGACACAAGAGCAAAGGTTCCACCTTCAGATCCCTTACAATGGAGCCAAGCTCCTCAATTTATAGCAAACCATGAGCAAACTAGGGCGTAAAACCCTAAGGAGCTAGATTGTAGCTCAAGCAAAGCTCACTACCAATGAAGCTACACCACTCCATTTGGACAAAAACAACTCCAACAGGAAACTGCTGAAAGCTGCCCACTTGTCGAAAAGCTCACGTGTGAGGAAGATGAGAGCGAATTGGATGTTTCCATGAATGGTTGGAAAGGTGAGTGGATTGGTTGCTTTCATATTGGAAACTTATCCACGTTGGTATGCCACCTCATGCCTTACAATAAACATGTCAAATGGTTGTCGTGGAGATGAAGAATGGCCCACGCGTGAGGGATGAGAGCGAGTGATGTAGCTAGCTCGTATGGTAAATCATTTAACCTTTGACTTACCATATCACATGAAAAATAATAAATGCTTCAAACTTCAATCTTTAAATTGACCAACTCCATAGCATGTCATGTCAATTGGCTCACGCTTGGATGAATGAGGGCCTACATGAGGGTGGCCATACGGTTTTCTTTTAAATGCAATTGCTCCAACCTTTTAAATTAGCCCACCATAAGAAATTCTTAACCATCCAATATTTAATTCGGCCAACCTTGTGATATAACTTGCCATGTTAAATGGCTCACGCTTGGATGGATGGCCCACGTGAGGAATGAGGCCGTACGTTTTTGGTTAATGCTTAGAAACTTTAAAAATTTTCCACTTTAATACATGCTTTGCCTTCTTACTAAAGTCGCTCACCTTAGTTGACTTAGTGCCAACTCAATTGGCATGTGATCTTTTCCATTTTTAAAATATTTTAAATATTTGGCCATGTGCATTTTGATGCATCTTTTGCATTAAAGTGCCACCTCATAGCTCTAATAGGAAAAACTGCTCCATGGGGGTTTTCGGTCGCCCGAAATGTAGGAAAACCAAGTACCGGGGTAAAGAGGGTGCTCTGAGCTTGAAAACGAGCATCCCTACGCCAAATTCCGACTCTGGATACCACTTTTATCACAATTTGAAATTTTTTAATTAAACCATTAAAAAAATGGCTTAAAAATGCGAAAAAATATTTTTTGTCGGAATCGACTGAAACTTCAGGGGAACCTAGTACATGACAAAACGATAAAATTCTAGTGTCTAGCATGTTTATACATGTTGCAAAATGGGCTCTAATAATCCCCTAAGGCCTAACCACCACTTTGGGCATTCCAGCTTTGGACGAGCAGAAGAAAACCTCACCGATTATACTCGACTAAAGGCAAAGCATAATCGACAAGGGAAAAAACTTCTTGGAATACCTTCTTTGGTTGTCAAGTCCTAGGGAACCGAGTCACTCAAAGACCACCATGCTAGTACGCTTATTACAAACCCCGTGGGGCACAGTCATGTACTACAAAAACTGAAAAAAGGGCCCTGAAAAGGCCAAACTTGAAACTTCTGAACTCTGAAAAAGGCACAAGTAAATGTGCAATACTGGCGGCTCACTGAAGTCCAACTGTAGTGCAACTCAGTTGGTAACAGCAGGTATATGCATGTGGGTGTTACATTATGGTTTTCTTTTACCTATATTAGTACATTAGACTTAGCTACTGTGGTGATATCACTGGTGATCATTATCCTCTTGAATGTCAATGGGAACAGTAGACTAGTGTTAGTGTTGTGTTTGGATGAATGGTTGCCAGTAGGATTATCCTTTGTCAGTAGAGCTCATCCCCCGCTATTTGTTGGCACCACCTTATCATTTGTCATTCCATTAATCCATATCATCCATCCAGTAGGTTGCCCTGTGGCTATGGACTTGACTGGTGTGATCTACGCAGTAGGTTGCCCTTGCAGTAGGATTATCCTTTGTCAGTAGAGCTCATCCCCCACTGTGACCTCTGTATATTGATAGGCACCCATGTTTACTTGTGTCTCAGCTCTGGAGTGTAAACGTCTCCCCATTAGTCCTCCAAGCAAGTCATCCTATCATCATTACATGCATCAGTTGACTTATGCTATATCCAAAGAAAAAGAGCCAAAAAGAGGCTAAAGAAAATGAAAAATCAATCCCAAAGGCTAAAATGAAATAAAAATAAAAAGGCCAAAATAAACGCAAATGAAAAACAACTGCAAAATCAAAATGATTCTTGACCACATTGTGAAAGAGAAATGTAATGATTCTTCCTCATGGAGCCCAAAAGGGCATGGATGTAAGATGGAGTAAGGGACTGTTAATTCTAAGAGTCCCCTAGAACCTTAGAATCAAAGTTACAATCACTTTTATACTCAGCACAATGGTTCTAGAAAAGATCCTCACGGAGCCTAACTTAGGCTTGGATGTGAGTTACAAGTGCTTGCAAGAATCTAGTGGGGATGTCCTAAGCATTCTACCCATATGTGAGACACCTCCATCCCCTTGAGTTTGCCTACCTTGCACATTTTACCTTGGTTTCCTTCCTCCCCTTCCTCCAAGAGAGCACTAAGATTGTTCACTAGTCACATCCATTAATCGAGCCTTAGTATTTCCCACCTCACCCAAGGATAGTGAGAGATAGCCTCTAGTGTTCAAAGGGGTGAATGTGAAAGCAGGTATGCAATCAAGACTGCATTGACACTATCCTAATGTTCTCATTTTGACATGTATTTCTGCTTACCTTGGCATTTTTTATCACCAATGTATATAGCCATTTTTGTTTTAAGTCTTCTACTAATATATTTAAAAGATGAGTTTCTAACCCCATGCATGCAGGGACATTGAGACATTAATATCCTTTCCAACAATGGGGTCTTGATTTCATCAGACAGTTTCAGGAAAAGTCAAGCAATGGTCATACCTGGATCCTTACTACCACCGATTACTTCACCAAATGGGTGGAAGCAATCCCTACTAAGTTTGCAAAAGATAAAGTAGTTATGAATTTCCTAGAAAATCAAATCATAACTAGATTTGGGATACCATCCAAGATAACAACTGATAATGGTCCAAGCTTTAGTTCACCAGTTTTCTCTTCCTTCTGCTTCAATTATGGTATCATCCTATCCCACTCATCCAACTATTATCCCCAAGGAAATGGATTGGCTGAGTCAACCAGCAAGACCTTAATGAATATATTAAAAAAGACAGTTGGTGAAAATAAGAAGTCTTGGGACACTAAGATAAAATTTGCAATATGTGCTGACAAAATAAGATAAAAGCATGCCACTGGGAAAACTCCTTTTCAATTGGTTTATGGTTTAGAAGCTTCTGTCCCCATTCATGTTGATTTTTGTACCTAGGAAGTGTTCCCCTAGTGACTTTTTGCCTAAGTCACTTAAATGGAGAAATAAAGTGACCCTTGCATTAAATGACTTGTGAAAAGCATTTAATGTGACTTTATAACTTAAAGTCACTTTTGGGTAAAAATTTAAGTGAAGTGAATAAAAAATTAATTTTATGACATTTAATGAGAGATTAATCTCATCCCTTGATCCAACTCATTTTCCACCGTTGGATTAGAAAACCATTCACTTAACCTAGGGATTCACCCAAAAAGGCAAGGGAGGCAAATGAGGATTCATTCTTGAGAAAAGAGTGAGCAGAAGAAGGAGAGAAAGAGGCAGCACGAATTTCGAGGAGGGTTTCCTAAAGGTTTCCAGCATGCACAAATTTCGAGGTAGCTGCATTTATTATCAGCAGCACAGATCTCGAGGCATGTACAACAAGTGGCACGGATTTCGAGACCTATACGGCTGAGTTTTTGGCACGATTTTCGAGGACCATACAGCTGCAATAAATGTTGTACCGTATAGCATTGTTTTCAAGGCAAAAATTTATGGGCATGGTTTCCAAGAAGGGGCACAATTTTCGAGGTCTGTACAACAACATTAATTGTTGTTGTACCATACAGTAATTTTGGGGCGTGATTTGGCACAAAAATCAAGGTTGGGTTTTGACTGTTTTTGGCACAAATATCGAGAAGATTTTATGCACAGAAATCAAGGCAGCCTTGCACAGAAATCGAGGAAGATTGCTGGGTGACAGTGGTTGGTTGAGATAAGTACATTTTGACTGTAAAATTTATGTACTGAAGATTACTGAAGAAATAATAAAAACTCTCTCTCTGACTGGTATTCCCCATGGGGGTTTTTCTAGGGCTATTAGCCAAAAATCTAGTGTCTGAAATTTTTACTGTGTGTGCATTTATTTTATTTTCTGCTAAAATATTTGAGTTGCAACAGTGTTTTAAATTGTCTGAAAATATTTTTATAATTTCCAACCATCTAAAAACTGAGCTGAAACATTAAACTGAAAATATTGACATTAAAACCAGCAAGCTGAAAACTCAGAAAAATTTACAATTCATATTCAGTTGCCAGTGTATCAGATGTTGCATGATTATGATCCAAATGATAATGGTATGCAAAGCAGAATTGAGTAAATTATGAAATTAAATGAGATCAGAAGATAGGCCTTAGACCAAAGTATAAGAAATCAAGACATGGTAAAAAGGACTTTTGACAGATCTCCTAAGCCTAAAGACTTTCAGCCAGGTGATTTGGTGCTTTTATGGGATAAACGAAGAGATAAGCTAGGGAAGCACGGAAAATTTGATAGTTTATGGTTGGGACCATATGTTATATTTGAACCAGCAGGGGTTAATTCCTTCTTCATTTGCACTATGGATGGAGAAAGATTGACCCTACCAGTCAATGGACAACATCTTAAGTTGTTTTTCAAAGAGGATCTTCTAATGCCCATGGGGGCAGATTGATAGCAGGCCCATTTCTAAACCTTTGCGTTGCATTTTATTTTTGTACATTATCCTTTATGTATATTATTGATGTATATTAGTTTCATGTTGTTTTGTACTTCATTTTTGAAATAAAAGCAACTTATGTTTCATTTGACAAAAATATGTGGGACTGATGCAGTCTAGTTTTCATGCAGCAACCAGAGATTCTGGGACTCTCGCATACTCTCTATGATTGAGAGAATCAGATCGAGTACGCGTCCCACAGTTGGAGCCAGATGTTACCAGCTATGTTGTACTTAGTTGGACTTTCAAGAGAGCGGGCAAGGTTGAACATGTTACATGTTCATTTCCAATGCTTTTGAAGTCCATCGGGCCTTTATAAGGGCCCCCTTTTTTTTTTAATTCTTCACATGTCCATGCCCTTCGGGATTTGTAATAAAATGTACTAGCATGGTGTCTTATGTAAAGGACTTCGCTTCCTAGGACTTGTCGACCAAGTCGGGTATTCCAAGTTTTTTTTCACTTATCAATTATGTCTTGCAATTTTTGCATAACATATTTTTTGAGTTTTTCTCATGCTCCTCCAAAGCTGGAATGCATGGTGAGGTGGATAGGCCTTAGGGGGTTATTAAAGTCCATGGGTCAATGTATATGAACATGTTATACATTAGTTTTGAGTCATCTAGACATGTGCTAGGTCCCCCTAGGCTTTTTTTTAATTACGGGAAAAATTATTTTTCCGTAACTTAGGCCTTTTTTTTAATGTTTTAATAAAAAAAATCAAAAATCATGTAAAAGTGTGGTTTAGGGATCTTTTTGGCCATGGAGGTGCTCATTTTCTAGCTTAGAGCACCCACCATACCCCAAAACCTACTTTCCATAGTTGTTTGGTCATTTATTTTTCACTTATGCCCAAAAAACCAAAAAAAGTGAAAAATGTGCAAAAATGCAAAAAATGAGAAAAATTAAAATCCAAAATTGGTGGGATTTTTGGTCAGATTTGGATCAGCTATGAATGGGGGAGTGTAAGGGCTGATTTTGGAAACATTTGGGGCAGCTAGAAAGGTGGGATAATTCCCCACTTGAGGGGGGCGCATTTCCCCATGAGGGGGGCACATTTCCCAAGAGAGGGGACCCTCACATCATGGAAATGGCAGCTGGTTTTAAGGCTTGTTTGGGGCTGCATTTTGGCAGCCAAGATAGAGGAGTTAGCAGCCCCATCTTAGCCACATGTTATGGCACCCTTCCCTCCATAATTTCGCCCTCTTCTACTCAAGCTAGTGTGCCCTACTCTCCTTGTCTTTTCTATAAATTGGAGCAACTCTCTCCCATTTGGCTCTAGTTGGACTTTGGGAGTGAGAGTTTGCCATTGTATTTGCTTATCTTGTTTAATGAAAATAAAGAGACTTTGGAGGTCAAGCTTGGTGTAGTGCTTGTGATGAGTGGATGAATGTCATGGTTTTCATTGAGGTAACATGTATTTGAGCTACTTGTTTTTCTCTTGCATCTAAATCTAGCTTATTGGAAGGATTGGTATCGATTTGTAAGGAAGGTTAGATAATAATTTTATTGTTTAGTCTTTTATATATGCATGTGTAGAGATTTGATCTTAGTGTGTCATTTGTTTATGAGCACTTTTAATTTGATTTATCATATGTGTATGTCTAGATTTGATCTTTTGTGTTCAAGTTGATGTGATTTGCAGGTTATCTCAAGTGGACGAGTGGAGGATCTTGCTTGCTTCCTTCATTTTTCGAACATTTTTTGCAGACTTAGTCCCTCGGTTCTCCACCAGAAGGATCCAAAGCTTCTTCTCAAAAATATAAAAAATAAAAGAGTGGAAAATAAAGTTTCCTTCCCATGACCAGAGAATTCCAAATCAACTTGAAACAACAAACATGGTCACAGAAGAAGTTCCCCCTTTTTGCAAAGTTTGCAATGAGTTTCATAAGAAAGCAGCATGTCCAAATTTTAATTACATCAATGAACAAGCTCCTCTTGAAACAAATAACTTTGTCAGTTATCCCAGTCAGCCAGAGTACATAAATAATGTTGGTAGAGCTCATACGGTGTCCAAAGAAACAAGGAAGCAGGCTAAAGAAATGGCACAAGAGAAAGACAATGTGAGCAAGCTATTTGGGGAAAAGCCTACTCCAGATGAGATCAGAGAGATGGAAAAGTTCAAAGGAATCACCTACCAAAGAAGAATGACTTCAATTCCAACAAAATCTGATCTGCATATTCTGAAGGTAATTCATCCTCCTCCCTCAGATTTGAATATTGATGTGGTTAGCTGGTTGGTTGGTGCAAAAACGCTTGTTCCTATAACTGAAATCCTTAAGATCCCAAGTCAAAAGGATAAATTAATAAAAGCATTAGAAGTACCTAGTGAGAACATTGCTGAGAAGCCCAAAAAAACTGTTTGGGACAAATTTAAAGAAAAGGCCCCAGATAAAACTAAGGGTAAGATACATGAAAAGCCAAAGGAGGTCATCCCGGAGAAACCAAAAGAAGTCATTCCTGATAATCCTAAGAAAGTAAGTGAAGACCTTCCTGTCATATTACATAGCATGGATCCTCAGAAAGAAGATCATCCCCCTTTCTATGTGTCCTTAGTGGTAAATAACATGTTGCTCCATAATTGCATTCTTGACTCGGGGGCATCATCCAACATCATGACTAGAAAATTCATGGAGCAATTGAACCTGCATGTCACAAGGCCTTATCAGAATGTTTGTGCAATGGATTCCAGGGATATTCAAGTAGTGGGTATAATCATGAACTTGACTATAAAACTAGCAGCCTATCCTGATATAAACTTAACTTGTTATCAAGAAAATGGGTTGCTTCCCTTGGTGGTTGTATTCAGATGGATTGGACCTATTTCATGGTCCCAGCAAATGAAGATGCTCATGTAAGGTTGTATAGGGAAAAGGAAAGGAAATTTCATGTCGATGATCCGAATGTGTTGGATAATGAGTATGTCCATGAGTTAGATAGCTTTGGTAGCTATGCCATTTTGTCAAACTTTCTAGCTCCCATAAAAGAAAAAATTAAAGATGATAAAATCAATGAAGTATGGAGAATGGGTTTTGATGGTGCTTATTCTAAAACTGGCAAAGGCGTAGGAATTGTCATCACCTCGCTATCTCAACAAACATTTAACTTTGCTTTCAGACTCAAGTTTGATGCTTCGAATAATGTTGTTGAGTATGAAGCACTCTTGCAAGGCCTAGAAATTGTTGAGGACATGGGCATAAAAGTGTTAAGTATAAAGGGTGATTCGGACTTAGTTGTTTCCCAAATCAAGAATATCTTTGCATGCAAGAGTGAAAGGTTGAAGAAGTATAGGAATGCTTGTTGGAATACCATGGAATTATTTGATGCCTTAAACATCACAGTGGTGCCCAGAGATGAAAATAAAGATGTTGATCAGCTGGCGGTAGCCGCTTTAACTCTCCAGCCTACAGACGAGTTAATCAAAGGGAATGGCAAGTTCGAGATAAATTTTAGGCCCTCCATCCCAGACAACATAGACCATTGACAAGTGTTCAAAAATGATAAGCAAATCCTTAGGTTTATTGACAACGTCCAAGAATTCTCTGATTGCAAAATAAGTTACAAAGAAGAAAAGTATGATTATACTGAGAAGGAGGATCATCCTAGGAACACAGTCCCAAAGAGCATCATTGAATGGGAGCACATTTTTTACAGATGGGATAGACATAGGCCCAAAAAGGAAATCTTGAAAGCTAGAAATCACATACAAGTAAATATTGGGACAGAAACAAAACCTAAGTTAATAAAAATTGGCAAGGACACGTCGGAAAAGGAGAGAAATGATCTCATAAGCTTAGTTCAAGAATATCGAGACGTTTTTGCCTTTACTTATGATGAACTTAAGGCTTACCAAGAAGATGTTTTCCAACACACTATCCCACTGAGAGAAGATGCTAAGCCCTTTCGCCAAAAGCTGAGACAAATTAACCCTAAGGTGGCCCCCATTGTGTTAAAAGAGCTTCAAAAGATGTTGACCGCAGGAATCATTGCCCCAACAAGACATTCCTCATGGTGTTCAAATCTAGTTGTTGTAAGAAAAAAGAATGGGAATCTCAAGCTTTAAATTGATTTCAGAAACTTAAACTGGGCTTCCTTTAAGGATAACTACCCTCTCCCAAATATGGAAACCTTATTGCAAAGGGTGATTGGTTCAAGCATGATGTCAATGCTTGATGGTTTCTCCGATTACAACCAAGTGTTGGTTAGTAAAGAAGATCGACATAAAACTACCTTCACCGCCACTTGGGGAACTTATGAATATCTCAGAATGCCATTTGTCCTGCTTGATGTTGGTGCAACTTTCCAAAGGGCCATGGATTATGCTTTAAAGGAGCTAAATTGAAAAATCATTGAGATATAACGAGATGACCTTACAGTTTTTTCTAAGGAAAGAATTGATCGCATTGGCCATCTTAGACAAGTATTTGAAAGATGTAGAGAATTTGGTATATCCTTGAACCCGGCTAATTCAGTTTTGGGGGTGGACAAAGGAAAGTTAATAGGCCACATCATCTCCAAAGATGGTGTCAAGATAGATTCGGAGAGGGTAGAAGCAATAAAGAAAGTTCCTTTTCCTTGCCATAAGAAAGCCTTGCAGTCATTCAATGGGAAAATTAACTTTATCAAAGATTTATTCCTAACTTAGCAGAGTTAATGAAACCCATGCAAAAATCATTAAAGAAGGACGCTAAGTTTGAGTAGAATAATGAAGGGAAAAAAGCTTTCAGAAGTATCAAGGATGCCATTTGCAGATCTCTAGTGTTGATTAGCCTAGACTACTCAAAAGACTTCCAAATATTTTCATTTGCATCTAAGGACACAATAGCAGGAGTTTTGTTGCAGAAGAACAATGATGGTCAAGAGCAACCCATTGCCTTTATGAGTAGAGCCTTAAAAAATTCTAAGCTTAAGTATACCATTATGGAGAAACAAGCATATGCACTAGTCAAATCACTTAAGCATTTCACGATGTACATCAGGTATTCAAAAGTTGTGGGTTATGTGCCTCATGCGGCTGTCAAAGACATATTATCACAGCACGACTGTCTTGGTTTAAGGGTCAAGTGGGTCTCAAAGATCCAGGAGTATGATTTAGAAATAAAGCCCACCAAGTTAGTTAAAGGACAAGGTTTAGCCTGTATGATGGCTAAAGGAAATTTGCAAGCATTGGGAATGTTATGCCAGAGCATTGAGTCAGTACAGGTCAAGTCAGTTGAGCTTCAGTGCCTTGAGCAAGATCTAGGTTGCGAGGAAGCGCCCCCCCTCTCCACGCTTCACTCCCAATTTTGCTCCCAAAGGAATCGATGAGGAATCAGCCTCGAAAGCGTGATTCCTCATCAATTCCTCTTGGGAGCGTTTTTTGGAATCGCGCTTCCCTAAAATAAAACGCTCTCTGGATTTTTTAGGAGCGATGAGGAAGCTTCGCTCCCGAAGCGATTCCTCATCGCTCCCTAAGCGCTCTCGAGTACAAAAAAACACTCCTGAAAATGCTTCCTCAGCGCTTCAGCAAGCAAGGGCACACCAATTTTTTTCATTTTGCTTGTGGAACCAATGCATGGTTCCACATGGGTTTTTTTACTTGCTTAGGGTTAATTTGGGGGATATAAACACTCTTTCACTCATTTCCTCTCATTCTATTTCTCATTTCATGCATTTCAATTCTCTTTGCTAGGATTCTTGAGTGGGTTTGCTAGTTGTTTGAGAGCAAATTTGTGGGAGCTTGGAAGGGAGATTGAAGGGGAGATTGAAGGCTACTGTTTGTGAGAGCTTGGAAGGGAGATTGAAGGCTTCCATAGAGACATTCAACCACCATTAGAGAGCTAAAGAGGTAAGCTCCAAACCCACTATTTGTTTGTTTTTGAAAAAATATTTCACAATGTTAAAAATTTTAAACCTTCCAATGTTCTCTTCTCCTACTCTTTCCAATTTCTTCTTCTCCATCATTCTATTGCAGGCAACAAGTATTCTCATCTTGAGTCAAAAAACCTGATGGATATGTGGTTTTGGCTTTTGGTTCCACTTCTCATTATGATGGTGTTGGGAAGTAGATATGGTGGTAGTAGTGATGACAGGGAAGAGGTAGAGAGTGACACATACCAAGGAGAAGAGGAGGAAGGGGAAGAGGGTGATGATAATGATGAGCTTGAGAGTGATGAGGGTCAAAAACAAAAAGACACAACACCTTTGTGGAAGTATGTGACAAGGCTTAGGGGAGGGAGAGGGGGTGGAACCACAAAATTTATATGCCCCCATTGCACTAAAACATACACTGGTTCATATATTCAGGTGAGAAAGCATTTTTGTGGGATTATGCCATGTGATCAAGGTAAGGCTGTTGGAGTCAAAACCCTTGACAAAGTGCCAACTAAAGAGAGAAACAAATACAAGATGGAAGAAGAGGCCGCTCAAAACACTTCCAAGAGATCAAGGGTTGAATCTGAATCCTCTCACTCAAATAGAATGTTTGGTAGTGGATCATCATCGACTCCATCGGGATCCTCTCCTGGATTCTCGACTATGCAAAGAACATTATCAGATTTCCTTGACCTTGGTTGTAGAGATGATGTGGATTCAAACGTTTATAGGTTTCTCTATGCATGTGCTCTGCCATTCAATGTTCTTCGCTCACCTTATTGGCATGAAATGGTACAAGCCATCAATGGTGCCCCTAGAGGATACAAGAGCCATGGGTATGACAAAGCCAAAACCGTGGGACTTGACAAGGAAAGAGCCAAAATCAATAGTGCTCTTGGAAAGTTTACAAATGATTGGTCCAACTATGGGGTATCCATTGTATCTGATGGGTGGACAAATATTAAAGGCAATCCATTGATAAATATTCTTTGTGTGTCTACTAGCGATGCGGTCTTCCTTTCATCCCATGACTACTCGGATCGCTACAAGACCGGTATTATTATTGCACAACCTTTACTTAAAACCATTCAAGAGATTAGGCCATGTTGCCGCCTAATACACACGTGGGGGGGGCGTGGCAGGAAACCTTCAAGCCGCTCGGTGTGTTCTTGGGGGCAAGTGAGAGTCAAGTGCTGTCACCTGATTACTCAACTCCTCCGTCTGGGCTTACTCCTAGCAAATCCAAGGTGGTTGGTCCCTATGAAAATTAAACTAAGGCTTTTAATCTATAACAAAGGTAAAAATCTATTCTAGGAGTTAAAAGATGATGAGATGGAAAAATAAATCAACAAAACATCATTGCAAATATTTAATCAACACTACACATGATTTGATAAAAGATACATTAACAACATTTTATAGAATTGATAAAACAAAATAGACCAGTTCCGAGAGATATATGCGTGCGATTTTTGTTTTGTAGTGTCGTGAAAGTATTGCAAAGGCTTGTTGGTTTATTTTAGATTATTAGATGAGTATTAAAGGAATGGGTAAAATTGTCGGTTTGGCCCAACCAAATCTAGCTTCTTAGACTGAGTGCTTTAGCGGCTTAATCGAGTGTCTAACAAGGCGATGATGAACCTTCTTAAAGTAGCCTGCTGACTCTACAGTGTACACTCATGCAACCTCCCGAATCCACAAAGAAAGATAAGTTTGGATTTTCCTATTTAAACTATGTACCTTACACCTGTTTCTAATTAACCCAACTGTTCAGACTAAGCTGCAGCAGTCAAGAGCATACTTTGGGTTTGGGGTGTTGGTTCGTTTTATTAAAATTTGAAGTGGATGATTAGCTAAACTACAACCCAAGAGTATCTTTTATTCGCATCACAAAGTGATGGAGTACTTCGGTAGAGCAAGGGATAAATTTTGAAATTGATGTTAAGAACAATAGTAGTAGCACAATGTAAAGAATGATTTGAACAATTGATTGTAAGTCCTTTGAGGACGCTTTGTGTGCTTGATGTTGTTGTTTAATTACTAATGCTCAAAATAAACTAATCTAAAACGAAAAGAAAAAAAAAAGCAAAAAGGTAAAAAAAGTGAAAAAGTGTGAATCCCCCCTGGGGGGATGGGGTCAAGCGTTGGAATTGCCTGCTTAGCTCGTTTTATTTTTCGAGTTACAATTGAAACTTTAAAAGAAACACCGCTTGCCCTTTATGATTAGGGAACAAGACAGTTTACAATTTATTGCGAAAGTAAAACAATACTCGGAAAGCTGGTTCTCAGGATGGTTCTAGGAGCTTCAAAATGTCTTTTTTTGTGAAAACTTGTTAGAAAAAGACAATCAAAACACTCCCACTTTAGGAGTGTTCTGACAATACTAAAAATTGTAAAAAGGAAAACTAGCTAAACTAGTATGCAAAAAACTAGTTTTTAGGTGATTTTTTGTGTCTTTTACTGATTTTTAATTGACTTTTAATTTTAGGACTGATATGCATGCAAAAATTTCCAACAAACTAAGAAAAATATAAAATGCCTAAAAGCAGCTTAAAACTCAAACTACTTCTTAATGCGAACTATGACCAAAAATTAGATCTAAATGATGCAATAAAATGAGACAAAAATAACTAGTAAGACAAGCTAGAGTGCTTGCCTTGCTAGGATCTTTGGCTGCCCTCTTTCAAGGTGCAAGCCAAATGCAATGAGCCTAAAATGCTAGATAAATCTTTAGTAAGCCATTCTTCCTTATCAAATCTAGATCTTGAAATTGTTAGATGCAAGCTTAAAGAAGAGACTTTCACTAATGTATAATAAGATTTAGACTTTTAAAATTGTATACCATTAATGAAACAACACTAGATCTACTTCTTTCAAATTAGATCTAATAGAAACTAGAACAAGTAACCAAGAAATTTAGATAGAGAGTTTGAACGAAGGTGATATAACCCGTTTTGAGTGAGAAAGATTGGGCGAATGGAGACCACATGCAAGTGAACATGCGAGGGACTACGCTTCCTTTTAGATGACTTCAAAGATTGGAAAAACTAACTTGTATGCCTTCTCAACGAGATCTGATTACCTGCAAGAAACCTCACAACAGACCTTGAACAAGCGGATTAAAAGGTACCGATATAAATCATATAAAAGATATACTAAACATGGTCATTCAAACAAGATATGCACAATGTTTAAGATATGTTTCATATAATTGATAATAAAGAACAAAATATAGATTCTATTCTTTACCCTACTGAAATAATAAATTTCCTTCAAAGGTCAGCACGAATCCGAATAATAAACAAAGCTTATGAAGAGACACAGATTACCTCCGTGGGATTTACAACATTAGACATCCACACATTTAATACAAGTCCACAACATAGTCTCCAAAGCCTTCTCTTTATTCTCAAGAACACAAAAATAATATACAATATAGCACCAGAGGTTCCACCTTCAGATCCTTAACAATGGACCTCAACTCTTCCTTAAATAACCAAAAGCATGTAGAGAGGGGGTGCAAATCCCAAGGAGAGGGCGCATCTGTGATTGAAGAGTTAACTGGAACTTGTTAGGAGTTGATTGAAAGCCAATTAAATGAGATTGCGCCACCTCTCTGGCAAGTAGGTGGCCAGCTTCTTGAGATCTCAACCTTTAATCTGAGCCATCCATCAAGCAAAGTCGCCCATACATGGAGAGGGCGAATTTCCTGAAGGAGAGATGACTGTAACCGGGTTGTTGTGATTGGAATCAACTCATTCAAAGCTCAGTTAACTGCCAGCTTACTATCCAGTCACTTTAGATCAACTCCGATTCTACTCCGGACATCCTCCTCTATTTTAGGAATTTGTCTTTTATTTAATAAATATGTCTTTTTTCATATTTATTTCGTCTTTTTTGGAGAATTTGAGTAAATATCAATTTTCTTGATAAATACTTACTCAAAACTTAGGAAAAGTGGGTTTATGGGTTAAATGGGTGTTATGGCTTAGAAAATGAGCCTCCATTTATCAAAATCCACCCACAAACCACTTAATTATTACAATTTGAATTTTTTCAATTTAAACCATAGGAAAAATGGTTTAATTAATTGAAAAAAATAATTTTTAAATAAAAATAAAACATTGTCCACAACCGCAAAATTAAATAAAAAAACTTAAAACTTGATCCTGACCACCTAGGGACCTAGGAAATGACCATAGGACTTTATTATAGTGTCTAGCATATTTATATATGTTATAAAATGGACTCTAATAACCCCCCAAGGCCTAACAGCCAAATTCAGGCATTCCAGCTTTGGAGGTGTAGGAGAAAAACTCATCGATTATACTCGGCTAAAGTCAAAGCATAATTGACAAGGGAAAAAGCTCCTTGAAATACCTTCTTTGATTGTTAATTCCTAGGGAACCGGGTCACTCAAAGACCACCATGCTAGCACACTTTATTACAAACCCCATGGGGCATGGTCATACATTACAAAAATGAAAAAAGGGGCCCAGAAAAGGCCAAAATTGGAACTTCTGATCACTGATAAGCACAAGTAATTTGTGCAACATTGGCGGCTCTCTGAAGTCCAACTGAAGTGCAAATTTAGGTGGTAACATTTGGCTCCAACTGCGGGACGTGTGCACGATCTGGTCTTAAGGCAAGGAGAGCATACGAGAACACCAGAATCTCTGGTTTCTATGACCTGTAAAAACATCTCAATCTTGAGAAGAAAACCCATCAGTAGCACAAGTGTTTGTAAGAAACCAATGAACCATAAGTTGCTTTATTCAAAAACTAACTAATGAAAAAAAATTATAAAAGGAAAATGCTGAAAAATACATAAAGTAAATGCTCACATTGAGGAGCTTATTTTCCTATTCTAAGCATAACATAATAAAAAAAATGCTAAGTAAAATGATAAATCCAATGCAACCATATTAATATTTTATCAATATAAAAAGATTTTACCTTGTGTTTGGTTACCAGCCAAAACAAGGATACCTTATTCACGAAATGCAAACCTACGAAAATATTGAGGATGGGAGGGTTGGATGGGAGATCATAACCATGTAGAATATCATCAATTTGTTTCCTCGATTGGCAGGTCCTCTTGCAGATCGCTTCTATCTAAGATTGGATAGCACTGATGTATAAATCCGTAGGATGGGATAGATCAACCACACCACCATATTGCCTTAGAAGGCTTATCGGATGAAAAACCTCTATAGTAACACAAGCCCCAGGCTGCTCCAAATCATAAGAGAATTCTGAATGTGAAGATGAAGGTTGTGACTGATGTTCAATTGACTGAATCCTATCTGAATCTTCAATGCACTGCTCCTCCAGGTCTTCATTACTAGTACTCATGTTTGGTTCTGACTGATCAGATGAAGCAAATGCATGCTCCTCTTTTATATCCAGATTCCCCAAGATCTCTGAATTCACACTCCCCTCTCTAGATAAATCAAAAATGGGTTTTTCAATGTATGTCCAGTAATCACAATAGGTGTCTTTGGCAAAGATGGAGGATTCTTCACTATTTGTACCATGTCCCTGGCTATATTTCTCTTCCTCATGGTCATAATAATCTTCTTTACAAGGCTCAGCTTCAAAAATTTTACAAGAGAATAAGTTTTCCCCAGCTTCATTAGCATGCGGAGAGTAAAGAGGGGTATTATCATACACAATACAGTCTTCGTCATAACTTTCTCTATAGGCCTCTGTACTGGTTTCTTCTAAAGGTAGATGCGAAGTACAAGTATCATCATCCTCTCTAAAATGAACTTGAGATAGCTCCAAATCATCAATGCTTTTCACCATGGCAATATGAAGAGGTTCCTCAATAACATCATCCATCAATGGTTGCTTAAGAGTTTCTTCATCAACTTCTATAATGGCTTCTTCTGGTGGCAATTCTGGAATACCCATGTGATCATCACTAGTGGAATAAACTTGAGAACAACCCGCATCCTCAATGTCCTTTCTCATCTCCATATGAGGAGGGTCTTTGCTAATATCTTCAATTAAGGGCTCCTAATGTGTTCCTTTTGTTGAAAACATGGCCAAATTCTTTTCTATATCACTGTTATTGTCATGCCACCGCTTAAGAAAAATCTCAAAGAAATTTGCAAGGGAGGTAATGCATTTATTAGGAAGCTTATCAAAGAACCAATCATAAGCATCATCATACAAAGTATAAGCAAATATTTCCATCCTATGCTCATCATGAAGGATGTTGGCCTTAACCATAACACTGAGGACAGATGTGATGTGCAAAACAACCCAATCACCATTTCCATAAAAGTATGGGGTATATTCAAACACCTCACTCAGGCCAAAATCTTCATTTGGAAACCCTGAATAACTAAAAAATCAATGGGATGAAATGTAGTGGTGATCTTGGCACCATACTCTTTTCTTTCATCATCCATATTAGGAATTAAGCAATGTCATTCTGAAGTGATCATGGAGAACATCTGGTACTGAATCAGGGAAGTTGTCAAAATGATGAGCTTTTAAGTTTACTGTGTCGCATGGGCTCATCTACACACAACAAGTCTCAACAAATTTATGAGATACAAGGGTTTTATCCCTTCAATGGAGTCGCCATGTGAGAAAAAATATGAATTAAAAACTCTCACAAAATTATGCTTTGTTTTACTTTGAAATTTTATAAAAAGGAAAAAAGGTTAGTGGAGTCGCCAGATGAAAGAATAAAGTTCTACTCTAAGGATTCATCAAACAAACAAAAAACAAAAAGGAGAAAACAAAAAGTCGTGACCCGGGAATAGAAAGGTTTATCCCCGGCAACAGCGCCAAATTGTTGCCGCCTAATACACACCCGGGGGGCGGACACGGCAGGAAACCTTCAAGCCGCTCGGTGTGTCCTTGGGGGCAAGTGAGAGTCAAGTGCTGTCACATGATTACTCGACTCCTCTGTCTAGGCTTACTCCTAGCGAAGCCAAGGGGGGTGGTGCCTATGAAAATTAAACTAAGGCTTTTAATCTATAACAAAGGTAAAAGTCTATTCTAGGAGTTAAAAGATGATGAGATGGAAAAATAAATCAACAAAACATCATTGCAAATATTTGATCAACACTACACATGATTTGATAAAAGATACATTCACGACATTTTATAGAATTGATAAAACAAAATAGACCAGTGCCGAGAGATATATGCGTGCGATTGTTGTTGTGTAGTGTCGTGAAAGTATTGCAAAGGCTTGTTGGTTTATTTTAGATTATTAGATGAGTATTAAAGGAATGGGTAAAATTGTTGGTTTGGCCCAACCAGATCTAGCTTCTTGTGGACTGAGTGCTTTAGAGTTAACTGGAACTTGGTAGGAGTTGATTGAAACTTGGCTGAAAGCCAATTAAATGAGATTGCGCCAACTCTCTAGCAAGTAGGTGGCCAACTTCTTGAGATCTCAACCTTTAATCCGATCCATCCATCAAGCAAAGTCGTCCATGCATGGAGAGGGCGAATTTCCTGAAGGAGAGAGGACTGTAACCTGGTTGTTGTGATTGGAATCAACTCATTCGAAGCTCAGTTAACTGCCAGTTGACTATCCCGTCACTTTAGATCAACTCCGATTCAACTCCAGACATACTCCTTTGTTTTAGGAATTTGTCTTTTATTTAATAAATATGTATTTTTTCATATTTATTTTGTCTGTTTTGGAGAATTTGAGTAAATATCAATTTTATTGATAAATACTTACTCAAAACTTAGGAAAAGTGGGTTTATGGGTTAAATGGGTGCTCTGGCTTAGAAAATGGGCCTCCATTTATCAAAATCCACCCACAAACCACTTAATTATTACAATTTGAATTTTTTCAATTTAAACCGTAGGAAAAATGCTAAGTTGCCAGGGTACCCGTACCGGGGGGTTGGGCACCCGTACCAGTATCGGGTACTCGTACCGGGGGGTTGGGCACCCGTACCGCCGTATCGGGTACCGGGACTGGTACCTCTGGGAGTACCGCGTAAGTACCGAGTACTTCACCCAAGTACCGGGTACTTGGTCACGGATTTTAGGGTACTTCCGGGCATGAAATTGAAATGCAGACTCGAAATTTCACGGTTATTAGTATTACTTATTACTTATTAACTTATTTTATTACTAATTACTAATTACTAATACACTATACAGTAATGTAATACTGTAAATTTAAAACTTTAGATTATACAACTTAAAACACATCTGCATGAGACATTTCAAAAGGACAAGTAGGCTTTTACAGCTTTCATAAAATGGAGCGCACTAACAAAAAGGAAAAAAGCATTTGAATGGAATCAAACATGGATGGGTATAAATCAAAAGGTAAACAACAACTAGTGGCCGAGTTCCTTGATATGGCTACAGACAAATTATCATAAAAGAAAATGTTCCTACAATAAATGGACTATATATTTACATACCACTATATTTTGACTTGATGGGAAGGACTTAATGGTTTATGAATAAAATTCAGCCATTGCATAATGAATGCCAATTACCATGCAATGCGGTATTAGGAGCAACTCTGTCCTCACTCGTACACTACTTAAGATAAGCAAAAAATTAAAAGTAACACATGCACAGATGTTTGTGTCTATAGAAAGCTCCATTCTTTTATGACATAGAAAAGCAACTGTACAAGTTGATTTATAGTTGAAACTAAAGTATTGAATTCCAGAATCTAAAATGACTCTTAAGTATTCCTTCTGCCAAATTTTATACTCATCCATGGGACCTATGGTAGTGAAGAGAACAACTGCACAAGCTCGTTATAGGTGAAAATTTGAAATTGAAGTACTGAATTTGGTCCACGTGTACAAGTATTACTTCCACCAGATTTTGTGCTCATCCTTGGGACCAATAGGTGGTAGATATCACACATGGATTTGCTGTACGTTTCACCCAAAATCTCATCCATTAAATAAGACTGGATGAGACAGTAAAAGGTTCAAGGATACACACCTTCACAGAATTGAGAATAATGAATAAACAAGCAAAACTACCCGAACAGTAGGTAGACAACACACTTTATTGGGAATTAGAGTAGGATGAAAAACCAGTTATGTCTACCTTTCTTTGTCTTAGTTCACTTCCAGCGGGTATAACAACCCCTTTATGAAGAAGGGATAATAAGTACCCTTAATACCAATCAGCAGAGTATGTTAAAAGTCTGTAATACTAATAGTCTAATTTAAATTTTAAATTTTCTGTTTCATTGTTTTAAAGTTTTTCAATTTTAAATTTTTTCGTATTAATAATTATTAATTTTAATTTAGCTTAATTTTCAGTTTTATTAATTATATTTATATTTAATTATAAATATATTAATATAATTATTAATTATAAATTTATAAAATTATATATATATATATATATATATATATATATGTCTATAGTACCCCGACGTACCCAAGTACCCTATTTCAAAAAGTGGCGTACCCGTACCCGTACCCGTCCCAGTACCCAAGTACCCTGGCAACTTAGGAAAAATGGTTTAATTAATTGAAAATTTTATTTTTTTAATAAAAATTAAAACTTGATTCTGACCACCTAGGGACTTAGGAAATGACCATAGGACTTTATTATAGTGTCTAGCATATTTATATATGTTATAAAATGGACTCTAATAACCCCCCAAGGCCTAACCGCCAAATTCGGGCATTCTAGCTTTGGAGGTGTAGGAGAAAAACTCATCGATTATATTTGGCTAAAGGCAAAGCATAATTGACAAGGGAAAAAACTCCTTGGAATACCTTCTTTGGTTGTCAAGTCCTAGGGAACCGAGTCACTCAAAGACCACCATGCTAGCACACTTTATTACAATCCCCGTGGCGCATGGTCATACATTACAAAAATGAAAAAAGGGCCCCAGAAAAGGCCAAAATTGGAACTTCTGATCACTGATAAGCACAAGTAATTTGTGCAACATTGGTGGCTCTCTGAAGTCCAATTGAAGTGCAACTTTAGGTGGTAACAGCCATACAATGTCATTCAAGTCATCACTGATAATGCTGCTAATTATAAGGCAGCGGGAGCAATAATTGAGGATAAGTATCCCAACATATTTTGGTCAGGGTGTTTGGTTCACACATTGAACCTTTTGATGCATGATATTGTTAAAATGGAGGACCCTAATTACTGATGGATTTGTGCCTTGTACAAGAGAGGTAAGAAAATGATCAAATTTATTACCAATCATAGCATGGCCCACCACATTTTTCGCAATCAATCTAGGTTGGAGCTATTGAAGATTGTAAATACTATATTTGCTAGCTACTACCTCACCTTCAGGAGGCTTTTGAAGGTAAGAGAGGCATTGGCTAGTATGGTCTGAAGTGATCCATGGCAAGAATTAAAAGACAAAGCTGCAAGCGCAACTGATAGACATGACTTTCAGGAGTTGGGGGACACCGTTCTTGATGGTCAGTTCTGGTCACAGGTTAGGTATGTTCTACAGTTCACCAAGCCAGTTTATAATATGATTTGTTTTGTAGATACAGATCATTCGGGGATTGGGGAGGTATATGAGCAGATGGATAGCATGCTTGGTCAAATCAAAGACATTGTTGAGCAAAGACATGCAATCTTGTATGACCATATTCATAAACATGTGGTCAAAAGGTGGGATAATCTAAATGTTCCACTCCATGCCCTTGCATATGTCCTTACCCCAAAATATTATTCTCCAATTTGGTTGGCCCAACCTGCACCTGGGGGTGGAGTTAGGAAAAAACCACACACAGATCCAGAGGTGCAAAATGGGTATATGCTTGCATTAGACAAGTTGGTCCCTGATGAGGAGGAGTGTGCTAAAGTACAGAGTGAATTGAGCAAATACATCAGTGAGCATGGAGCCTTTGGTACCCTGCATGCAACCAAATATCGAGATAGATTGGATCCTATCCGTTGGTGGAACATGTATGGCTTTGGAGCCTCATATTTGCATAAATTGGCGGTGAGGGTGCTTTCACAAGTTGTTAATAGTTCTTCTGTAGAGAGGTGTTGGAGCACCTACAGTTTCATCCACAGTGTCAAGAGAAACAGTTTGAATGTAGAACACGCAGAAAGCTTGGTTTATGTGCACTACAACTTGAGGTTGTTGTCCCATTATTGTGAGGCAGCCAAGAATGATAGAACATTTTTTACTTGGGACAACAATCCAGATGAGGCTAATGTGGAGGATGGAGCCATAGCATTAGAGCGCTTGGAGGCTGAACTATTGGGTGATCATGATGGTGATCCAATTCATACTATAGAGATGCCACCCCCAACCAGCAGCAGGTTTCCAGATCCAAGAGTTTTTCCTTTAGCTTCACAGCATCCAACAATCTGTGGGGGGCATTCATCTTCTTCTCATGTTCCACGATCACTTCCAGCAGCTCTTATTCAAGGTGGTCATAACAATCTCTCCTTCTTCTACTTTGTCTTCAACTACTTCAAGTTGCTCCTTGATTTGAGGGACCCTTGTGAAGTAGGATTGCATGGTCTCTGAAGGTTGGATCTTCACATTCTTGAGATGATTCCTTAAATTCAGCTTCTGATTGATGTTCTTCCCTTCGAATATCTTTGTCAAGGCATCGAACATCTCCATGGGTGTCTTCACGGATGACACATGAGGGATTAGATGATCTTTAATGGAGTCTGCAATAATCCTCTTGGATTTGACCAAGTTCTTCTTGTGGATTTCCTTTGCCTCATCTCCCTCTGGTGGTGGAACCTCCTCACTAACATACTTGTCCAGACCATTTTCTTCTAGGATAAGAGAGATTCTATACTTCCATGCTCGGAAGTTGTCAGCTCCCTCAAGCTTGGTGTACCTCAAATGGAAATAGCAAATATTTAGGTCTTACCAATTTGAGATGCCCAACCTGATTCTGGAGTTGGTTGGCCTAGGGTTTGTTATAGAAACCCTAATTTTCCAAAGTTAGAATTTTGAACTTCTGATTGGACAAGAAGATGCGCCTCCTCAAAGCGAGTTGTCCAATGTACTCCTTTGTCCGAATTGATGGAGGAAATCCCCAAAAAATTGATGCCCTAGTTTTCTCCCGGCACCAATGTCTGGGTCAAAATATGAAAATTCTTCAAACTTGATTCTGCTTCCTCCAAAAGATGCGCCCTCCTAGGACGAGTTATCCTAGCCCTTTTTTTCTGATGATCTGTGGAGAGAAGACCTTGAATTAGGAAGCCCTAGTTTCTCGCTGCTGCACAATGCCTTCTTTTCAGGTTGGCTCTAATACCATGTTAGAGTTTGCACTTTAATTCAATTTAACTAAGATCTTTAACTTAAAGAAAGACGAGCACAGCAAAACACAATAGACACAATAATTTTCCTCGAGTAAACCATAAAGGAGAAAACCCCGCAACTTCCTCGAAGATAGATTCGTCACTAATACAATATCAAGCAAAATGGAAAACCCAAATCTAAGATGTCTTCTGCAGCTCTCTCTCTTTCTCCTCTAGGGAACTTGTCTTCTCTCTCTGCTTATACGAACTTGAGTGAGTGAGTGGTGTGTCCAAATGAGAGAGCAAGCTCTCTATTTATACTTTGTGTGTGGGTGACCTTTTTACCTAATGGGGCCAACCTCACTAACCTGACTGGGCTGACCTGTCCTAGGGAGACTCAATAATACATTTTACATTTATTCTTTGGGGTGCTATTTCCCCAACTTACAATGGAGGTTTGACCTCAGTGACCTTGCATGACCAAACATAATAATGACATCCCCGAACAGAGGAAAAAGATCTCCGTCAGAGGTACAAGTAAAATACAATAATAATATAAATACAAAATACAAATGAATATCTTCTGAAGTTACATTTACAACAACATCACTCACAAAACTTGGATCTACCTCCTAAAGACCAAGGATGACGTCTTTAGCAGGTTTCAAAAGAATTCAAAGCTCTAGTCAAAAATCAAACAAGGAAGAAGATCAAAGTTTGAGATTGAGCAATGCAAGTTAATATATCTCCTAGAAGTTCGAGAGATTTTGCAAGGATGCAGGAATCAAGATGGAGATAACTATTTCATACAACCACAGTTGAACGAAGTTACAAAACGAAAGAAACGATCCATCATAGGGTTGTTGAGGCCATGATACATGAACAAGACTTGTTGATTTTCCTCTAGGCAAAAGCATGCAATACAACAATCTACATTCAGAATAGATGTCCTCACAGGATCTTGGAGGACAAAACACCAGAGGAGGCATCCACTGGTCTAAAGCCGGAGGTGATTCATTTCCACATCTTTATTTGTCCAATTTATATCCACGTGGAGCCTTCTAGCAAGAAGGGTTTGTTTGTTGGTCTCACTGAGACCTCAAATTCCTACAAGGTCTTTATTCCAGAGCAAAGAAAGAAAAATGTAAGCAAGGAATTAAACTTCGAGGAAAATTTTGCATCCAGGAAGTCTCATGAGCCTATAACAATGATAGAGGATGAGGAACAGGAAGCTTCAAACATTGAACCAAGGTCACCAGTGACTTCCAGTTCAGGGAAGCAACCTTAAGGTGTAGAGGAGACACCAATTCCTACCATTTCAATTAGGAGACCTCAATGGTTCACTCAAACATTGAAGAAAGCTTAGGAGCATGTTGAAACTCCTAGGAGCACATTCAAGAGAGTAGAATTCTAAAGAAGTTTCCAAATTACATGGCATTGATGAGGAGCATCATCAATTCTGAGCCTTCCAGTTTTCAGGAAGCAACAGACCAACAGGTTTGGACTTTGGAGGGATGCCATGGTGGAGGAGTGCACCTCCATCATGAAGAATGATGTATGGGACAAAGTGCCAAGACTGCAAGAGAAATCAAAAGTGAGTTCTAGGTGGCTCTAAAAGATCATGCATGCAGTAGATGGTAGGATAGAGAAGTACAAAGCGAGGTTTTTGGCGAGAGGGTTCTCCTAAATAGAGGGAGTGGACCACCAAGAGACCTTTACTCTAGTCGCTAGGTACATTCCATAAGAGCATTTATGTGGATGGAGGATACATCAAATGGATGTGAAGACAGCTTTCCTCAATGGGATAATTGAGGAAGAAGTGTACATAGAGTAGCCTCAAGGCTTTGAGATTAGTGAGAAGAAGTCCCATGCTTACAAGTTGAAATAGGCCTTATATAGACTCAAGTAGGCACTGAAAGCGTTGTGTTCCAAGATTGATAGATACCTATAGAGTATGGGCTTCACCAAAAGTGAAGCACATCCTAGTTTATATTATATATTTGTTGGGGTTAATCTCCTTTTTTGGTGCTATATGTAGATGACTTGTTTCTCACAAGTTTAGCAAAGCTCATTGCAAGGTGCAAGGAAGATATGGTAGTTAAGTTTGAGATGAAAGACATTGGCATGATGCATTAGTTCTTGGGATTGGAGGTTTGACAGAGACTAGAGAACATTTTCCTTGGGCAAGGCAAGTATGCAGTTGACATCTTGAAGCAGTTTCGTATCGAGGACTGCATACCTATGGACACACTTATGATCACTAATCTAAAGAAGGAAACAACTTCATATTCAAAAATGGTGGATCCCACGTTTTACAAACAGCTGATAGGTTCCTTGATGTATCTGGCCAACACTAGGCCATATATATGTTTTTGCAATAAACACCTTGAGTCAATTCATGGTGGAGCCAAGATAGAAGCATTGGGTAGCAGCAAAACATGTACTCAGATACTTGAGGAGCACAATGCAATATGGTCTAAGATATCTTGCAGATGGTGAAGTGAAGTTACAGGGGTATACAGACTCAGATTGGGCAAGCAATGCATCAAACAAGAAGAGCACCTTAGGGTGATGCTTTAGCTTGGGATCAACAATGGTAACCTGATTCAATAAGAAGAAGACTTTTGTGGCCCTTCGCTCAATAGAGTCATTGTATATGGAAGCCAGTAATGCTAGTTGTGAGGCCATCTGGCTACACAACTTGCTTGCGGGATTATTTGAACAAGAGTTGGATTCCACAGTGATTTACTGTGATAAATAGAGTTGCATCAAACTCTCTAAGGATCTAGTGTTTCATGATAGGTCCAAGCACATAGAGATCAGATATCACTTCATTCAAGACAGGATTCATAAGGGAGTGGTAAAGCTCCAGTATGTAACCACAGATCAATAAATTGTTGATATTCTGACCAAATCCATGGCAAAAGGGAAGTTTGGAGAATTCAAAGACAAATTTGGATTGGTACAGAAGTGCTTCCTCGATAAGAGGGACTTTTGAAGAATGTAGCTCAAACAGGAACTTCCACACAAGTTCAATGTGAACGTGTTGGAAGTAGTTCAAGTTATTTCTATTTTATAATTCACACTAGGAATAAAGTGAAAGTCTTATATTTAGCTTATTGAGTCTAATAAAATATATTTATACATTAGTGATTTAGATTAATCTCAATTGTACATCTCTAGGGTTTCAACTCAAGCATAAAGGTATGTCAAAGTAGAGTGTTTAGACAAAGTTTTTGTCGGACAGAGACAGCGACCAAAGATAGAGCATAGTGCATCAATCAGGAAGCAAACAACAGTAGCAGTAGATCTGTACAACAGTATGGATCATTATAGCAGGCCATACAACAAATGTGTATAGCAGTGCAAACCGATACAGCAGGAAGCCAAACATCAGCATTATTCCTCAATTTTTGTGTCGACAAAAAATCTTCAAGAGGTTCAAGTCATACACCTCAGGTTTGAGGAAAATTTGTATAGCATGCAGCTATTAGTTTTTAGCAGTAGTCGAGGTTTCCTTGTAAGATTAGATTATGTTAATGATAAGTTGATTTGAAGGAGAAATTCCCAGTGTGTGTAATTGTTTTGTGCTTTTGCTATTTACTTTTGAGATATTCTGTGATTGTTGCCATGTGAAGAAACTATATTTCTACTATTATATAATGGGCTTGTTTGATTGAGAGCATAAGGACAGAAGTCCCCCTAGGCCAAGGAATTTTCACAAGAAATGGGAAAGAGTAGGAGGACAACATTCATGATTCAATGAACTGCGAAGCGCTAAGGGAGCATATTTTTGACTCCCAGGAGCAATGAGGGAGTGAAGCATCGCTCTCATGTTTTAGCAAGGAGCAAATATTTTTTGCTAGGAGCGCACTCCCAAAAATTGCTCCCAGAAGGGTGTGATCACTCCCAAGGGCGTTTCTTGAGTACTCCCTCTGGGAAAGAAATTTGGGAGGGCACCTCTTGAGTACCCCCCCTGGAAGAGCAATTTGGGAGGGCGCTTCTTGATTACTCCCTCTAGGAGAGCAATTTGGGAGCATACCGTTTGTGGGGGCTCCCACACAACGTAGCCCTCACCTATCTATCGTAATTTATTTGTATCTTGGCAGCCATTTTTGTTTTACCTTTAACAAGACATGAGCTATTACTAACATAACCTCCTATCCAATAGACCATTTTGGCCTCCTGGACATTTAATAAAATCTATCTCACTCACTCTCTCTCTCATGCATAGAAAATCAATTGTAAAATTTCATATATGGGTACATACACACAATAATATAGGAAGAATGATAAATAATATATATATTTATTGTGATGTTGAACAAAGTGCATAACAATTACACGTACTACTCTCATTTAATCATCCCTAATAGCATCAATATATAGCACATGGTATCAATACATAGGAATAAGAGAAATGCACAAATGAACATAAATTGTTAAATATAACAGCAATAATGAAGGTGGGAAAAAACATAGTCCATCATTAACAAACTACATCACCTACATCGTAAGTGTCCACCAGTGCCTGAAATTTTGTTGGAAAAGCCAAAGCATATGACATAAAGGCTGCCATCTCACTATGATTAGTCTCAGAGAACTTTGCTCTAAGAGACTCTGCTGCCTATGTAATCAACAAAGAATCAATAGTGTTAATTGATTAAGCCACAGAAAATTATAACTATAGAAAATGTTTAAAACTGTACCTAATATCATTTAACCAAAATAGGCCTTGAAAATCCAAATTGGCACACCGAAAATATCAAATTCAATTCAATTAAAAGAAATAGAATATAACTAAAGTAACCCTCCAAATAATAACTGCAGCCAATAATGATTTTGAATTAAGTGGTCTCAACAGGTCGCCACACAAGCATGCAATAAAAGAATACAACATTATCTTGCTTGAAAATATAGTCAAAATTTCCTAAAATTAAACACAAGTTACAATGAAATTTCAGTTTACAATTAACACAAGTTACAAACTTCTTTCAAAATTGACTAGTATAGCCTTGTAGGACTTGCCTACATTCTAATCATTATATTTTATTGGAGTAAAAGGATCTGCAATTTTCTAAACCATTCCATGGATGAATACAATGATACCTTACAAAAAGGAACTGATGGGAATCAAAAAAGAAACTTGAAAGATTTATACATAAAATAATTTACAAGCCTAGATAAATGACTTTCATAGAATTGCATTACATTCTCCTTTCAAAAATATACTAACCCATATGTGGTTGTGTGAGTGGATTAGTATATCTCTTTGGAATATTTCTTGTTTTCTACTCTCGAGGTACGTTTCCATCTCTATGGCACTATTTTTATTCTCGTGCCCATTTTTTCTTTAGGGGATGTCTGATGGTTGCACAAATCAGAGGGTTTCAAGGTCATGTTATTTTGATGTTCAAAGCAAGATTCATCTTAGCAGGGAAACAAGTGTTGTAGTGCTCTTTACAGCAAGGATTTGAAACTTATTTTCTTGATATCTTGGGATTTCTCTATGCTATGAACTGTTTATGTTCTTTGGTCGGAGGGTCAGCCTTGAGTCAATTCGAAACTCCCCTAAACAACATGCCTTAAATAGAAAATTTAATGGAGGATGGAGAAGCAGCAAAAGGATTGCATTTGATTTATAGGAGGAAGGGCAGTTCTGTTGATTTTTTAGCAGCATCAAGAGCCATTCTCTGGGAGAATGGAAGCACCCGGTCAGTTAGCAGGAATATCATTCAGTTTGGGACTGAGGCACTTGGTCAGTTACCAAGTTGTTGAATGTGGTCAACTTGATTCAGCCTGGGGCTGAGGCACTTGGTCAGTTACCAAGAAGATGATTCAGTCTGGGACTGAGGCACTTGGTCAATTACCAAGTTGTTGACTAGTGATCAACTTGATTCAGCCTGGGGCTGAGGCACCTGGTCAATTACCAGGCCATCACTAGAAGCCCTAGACTGGGTCTAGGCATGTGATGTGTGATATACTCCTCTCCTTGGTCATTGGGCTATGGGGCCTCCCCAAGGGACTGGCAACCCCTTGTTGGAATAACTAGCCTAGGACCTTGGTGTTAGTGGCAAGAACAAGACACCCAAAGAATAATCTTCCTTATATATGATGATGTACTTGAGTTGGCACTTGTGGACCATGGAGACCAAGAGAAGGGGCTAAGAATTTGCCAAAAGATGACTTGCCTAAGAAGGTTGGATTAATAGCCCAAATGAAATATCATTAGCCCAAATAAAGTGGTAAAAGCCCACAGTAAAATTAAAAGGGCCCTAACTAATGTATTTTATATTATTTGTTGACTCCTTGACTTATGGAAGTCACCCCTTGGATTATTCAATGATGAAATATAAATGAGGAACCCTCTCAAGTGATAAACACACATCAAATCATCATTCAATCAATCATCTATCTCTGTGCAAGAATTCGTTTGGGTATTTTCAGCTGCTCTTTTATCTTCTTCATCTCAGCTATATCTTTTAAGGGTTTGGATCAGCTAGCAGGCTTACAGTCTTCCTCAACAAGGCTGTCTTCTCTTCCTCAAGGCTGCCGAGGGTCTGTTTCAAGTCTAACAAGGCTGCCATCTTCCCTAGCAGATCTGTCTTCTCTTCCTCAAGGCTGTCGAGGGTCTGTTCCGAGCTTAGAAGGGCTGCCGAGGATCAGTTCAAGCCCTAGCAAGGCTACCGTGGGCCTGCTCAAGCCCTAGCATGGCTACCGTGGGTCCGTTTGAGCCCTAGAAGGGCTGCCGTGACCTTAGAAAAGGTGCTGTCAACTTCTGAAGCAAGAATTAAGGCTGCCTTCACACCTACAGGGCTGCCTCACTCCTCTACAGGGCTGCATCACTCCTCTATCGGGCTGCATCTCCTCCTAACAGGTTGCCATCATCATTTGGAAGCAGGCTCATTTGGAAGCAGGCCTAGGACCTACATCATCTTCTAGAGGGCTGGCGTTATCATTTAGGAGCAAACTGAAGGGTTTTTACATCAAGTATCAGTCAGATCTTAATTAAGGGCTGATCAGATCTCAGTTAATAGGGCTTGCATCAGCTGGGCTCTTCTCCTTCCATCTGTTGGTATGCATGCCCTAGTGCCAAATGTATCTCTGTTGTAAGTCTGCCCTAAATCTGCTCATGTAAACTCAGTCATCTCATATTAAGGAAGATTATCCTTTGCTGGGGTTTTATTCCTGAAAAGGTTTCCCCAGGGTAAAAAAATTTGCGTTCTTGTGAATGGTTGTTTCTTCTTTACTGCTGGTTATCTACTGATGGTTTATAAACTCAGAATCATATGCTAAAGTCTGCTAAAAGTGAAAAAAAGTCAGTTACTACTATGTTGCTACAATAATCAAATCAGATCTGCATTAAAAAGTTTAACAAGTTCATCCCCTTTCACATTTTCAGTGTGAGGCTTTTGAATTCAGACTTTGTACTTACAACTCTGGAAATGAAAGTAACTTCAATGCCGGCAGTCAGCTCTTTAATGTATGTCCGATTAATTATTTCAAGAGTTTTCTGAGATGATTAGCCTTATGTAGTTCTCCCACCCAATAAATGTTTTTCTTCTTTCTTCACTCCATGCCCATAGGACGGAGTCACGGACATAAGGCAGCAGTCACGGTCCTTTTAATGAAGTTTTCACCACTAATCTTTGCTGATTTTACACAGATCTGCAACTTTAGAGGCAGATCTAAAGTAGATTCACATTAGTTTGCACTTGATTTGAGTTATTGAAAATTTGAACATCTATTTGTGTGGATCAGATATTCATCTGCTGTCCCAAAGTGATTTACAGTGGAAATTGGATCTGAATTATCTATAACATAAAACATATATAACAGATTGAAGTGTGATTGCAGGGATACATTGGATATTTACACTATGAATTCATAGAGATTCCCCCTGACACTAGAAAAGCACTAACCTGAAGCGAGAAGGTTGTGTGGAGTGATAGTTTGCACATTCCTTATATGTGTCTTTCAAGTTCCACTTATGAGTGGTAACACCTCCATAACACACTCCCCTCCATGCACCTAGATTTTAAAACTGGTGCACGTGCTCCACCTCTCACACAACCCCCACACACTCTAGCTACATATTATTATTAGAAAGTACTGCTTATATTTAATAAAAGTAAATAGGTATAAATAGAGAAGAGATTACACTATTGCTGCCAATGCTCCAGTACGGTCTGGATATGCAGACATGAACAAACTCTGGCTACTTCGTCCATAGTGAATATCTAATTTCACAAAATTTGCAAGTTAAGGACCATTTAGCCCAAAGTACACTGATAGTGGGAGCATGAACAACTCGATCTCAAAGGACGTAGTCACAGCCTTGCAACTGCATACCCAGACTCAAACCGTAACTATATAATCTTGGCTCAGTCAAGACTCAAAACCAATGAGCAACCTACCCATCTGGATTGTATTTGTACTCCTAACTTTGTTATTGAACATTCAAGGATGTAAAAAGGTGGAATATCCCTTGCAGCTATCTTAAATAGGACACTTGGACCCTTTATTCATCCCCCTTAAGTGACTTCTCAATATCTGTCACTTGTCCACTTTTCATAATATATGAGTTTTCTGATATATAATCTTTAATTGTAATTTGTCGCTTGCCAAATTGTTCAGGGTCTTGTGGTAGTTAAAAGTAACTTTCATTTCCTCTAGTCCACTCTAAAACTTTTAGATTCTTCCTTTCTGACCACATTCTACCATTTTCCTTTCTGACCATCATTCTAACTTTTTGCCTGCCCCACAACATAAATCATTTTGTTTAGCATGTTTGAAGAGTGTAAGGGTCCATACTTTATTTCTGTCATAATACCGAACTAAAATGCTTTAATATGCCTTAAACTGAATGGAAACAATACATCCACTCAAAGAAAGGAAAATCGTAAGCAAACCAGTTTGCACAAAATCCTGTTTTAACATCAAAAAACATAATGATAGAGAAATATAAACTGTGATGATAATTTCTAGTCAGCTTACTTGTAGTTTGCTTAGCCAGTGCTGTGTCAAACTCACAAAATCTTCACAGACACCCGTACCATCAGATCTACGAAGTGCCCTGTCTGTAATCTCATCGGGTCCCTGCACAGGTCTCAATAGTTTACTCCATTAAATTAGGTAGAAACAAGAAAATAAATATCTTAGATATACTTAACCAAACATATCAAAAAATAACATCCAATATATAATCCATAAATACAGAGCAAAAACAACCTAAAGAAAAGGAAGATATTTGAGAATATCAACAGGTTAAATGAGTTGAGAATATTGACTTACTGAGGTCAATGTATGAATAATACCACAGTAATGCAAAGATTCAAGAGTAACTGGTAAAGGTTCAAGAGCACATAAAAAGCTTATCCTGATACATTTTGAAGAGCCTTACCCAACACATTCTTAAGACATTAAAGCACACTATTGGCATGGTAACTATAAGAACAATTGAAAAGCTACAAAAGAAAGTTCCTACAAATTTCTGCAATGATTATCTCTGTAAGTAGTCAACAAGCAGCTTAATACCAATGTAACTCTTGAAGCCTATAAAGAGGCAATCACACTCTGTTCATAATGCAAAGTAGGTGGAGCACATAAAAATTTGTCCAGATAAATTGAAGAACCTTATGAAAAATATTTAGAACACACACTGAAGCATACTATTCACATAGAAACTCAGAGAACAATTGTAAATCTGCAGAAAGAAAGTTGTAATAACCTGTCTAAGTAGGGGACAGTTTGCCACGATTATCTCTGTAAATCATTAATACCAAGCTCAATACCAAAAAAAATTCATTGAAACCTATAAAGATGCAAAAACTCTACTCATATAGCAATGTTACTAAAAGAAATTATTCAAGTCTCTAAAGGTGCAACCACTTCACCCATGCTGCAAATACTTTAAAAGTAGGCTATAACTGACATGTCATAATGCTTTTTTGTTCCGGGTAATAATGTTTTATTTCTTTGAAAAAAATGGGAAGCATAATGGCAATCCATAGTGAAGATGAAGGATGAATAGCAAAATGTTTTAATTGAATGTAGCGGTGTTTTATATTGTGTTAATCTGACAAAATTTAACAATTAAATGATGAAAGATATTCTCTGTAAACATTTTAGGTCAATCCTTCAACGAGTACAAGATGAGCAAGTGTCAATTTAAGCAATGCAGGAAAATGAAATAATAGCACAGCGAATAGTTAATTTAAAGTCTTTTTATCAATGCAATGATGTATAGATCCAACGACTGAGATTTAGACTAAATCGACGTTCCTCATTTACTACGGAGGATAAAGTAGCAGGTTTTTAACAATACAATCTACCTTTGCAAACCCAAAACCACTCAAGGATGTGTGGCAGCCTCATATTAATTGCAGAGGCAAATAAACCATTCACATACCACTCATGTTCCCTCCACAAACCACTTTATTAATTATGAGGTGACCCAACTGCATTCAATGAGTTCATGGAAAGTTAATGAGGATTAGTACAAGGACAGTTTGGCACTAACCACATACTGACATATGTTTGACAAAATTCAATGAGTAATAAGTACAACCACCCAAAAAATAAAGGTGGCCATGTTACAAAGAAAGATCATTTTAACAAACTTTGCTCCTGGCTTGTTTATGGTAGTTTGAAGATTTGAGCAACCTAAATATTTGGGAAAGAGATGAGAATACAAAGTTTGATCAACACTCAGTACCAGCATCCAGTCGGGTTGGTAGCATTCTTACGGGTATTCTCATTTTCTCTCACTGCATTACAATTCCCTTTCTTAAAAGATTTTTCCTACGTATTATGGCTCCCAAGAGAAAACCTGCTATTCTGGCCAAACCCTCTACCCAATACCTTGATTCTGAGCATTTTATTGACTGAGATGGGGATGTCTTTGAACCCCTTCTTACTACACATTTCGTTAATGTCTTGTGCCAACTTGCTTAGGGGAGATTTTAAGATTTCTACAAAACCTTTCCTATTTGAGAATGTGGCTTAGCCCAAGCAATTATTCCTACCACATATCAATTTCCTGAATTCATTGCTATGTGTGCAAAGATTTATGATTCTACTGAGGGGATTATAAAATCTTTGGATGGAACCCAAGTGATTTTCTCCATAAACCCTGATGCCATTTCAGAAATGTTGCTATTACCAGATAATCTGACACTGTTGGATGTTAATGCCTTGGACCTGAATTCAATTCCTTAATGCCAACCAAAAAAATAGAATTGGTGGCAAGATTCTTGCATGAATGTGCTTAGGTTCCTGAAGTAATCATACCTCTTCAAGCCTGTATATTCTCAAAACTAACTCAAGAGATCATTTCTATGGCTTGTTTATTCTTAGGATATGATGATGCTTGTACAGTAGATGAAGACATTTTAGGGTTTCTAAATAGAATTGCACAATCTGAAAAATTCAATTACTCGAGGTATTTATCAGATGCCATGCACTCAGTCCAATTCCCACCTTTAAGGTGTTTTAGATATCAGTCATACCTGGTCAATCTTTTTCTGTATTTTCAATATGCCCACTTTGAACATCTAGGCTTGGATAAGGTCAACCAACTAGGTTATCCACATTTGGTTATAGACTGGACCCATTTTGTAAGGAAAGAGAATTACAAAAACAGTTTCAAAATCTTGATTGATATACAATTATTCATTATGAGCTTCCACCTAGAATGTACCTAGAGTGGAAAAGTTCCTTCAATTGAGTCATGATACCAAGGTACATGAGTCATACATTTTTTAAGGATGTATTCTTATCAAGATATATGGTTCAGAGTTGAAGACTTATTTACTCCTAGCGTTCCTAAATCCTAGGATTTATTTTTTGGATCTAAGCTGTTGGGAACGGGGAGCAGGAGCGAAGCGAAAAGCAAAACTTTCAAAAGCTTCCAGGGTGGGAGTGTTTTCGGCAATGTTTTTTATATAATATATATTTTTATATATTATGATGCATATATGTCAACAAAACCAGGTAGAATGTTGAATTAGTTACAAAAAGCATAAAAACATGGAATAAACTATATAACATCAATCATCTAGTAGTTATAACCTATAACTTATAGCATTGTCATCAAATGATCAACCATAACATCAACCATTTTCAATATATAACATCTATCATGATTCATCAAACTCATAACTAAAGTTGTACTTGTAACTAATCTATAACAGAAAACATCAACCACGAAATGAAACAATTCACAAAGCATATATTCATTAGTAATTACCAAACAATTATAATATGCTATTATGCAGTCAATAGTGCAAAGTTGCAAGCAATGAACTTCAAAGGTAGGTTCAACTTCAAACATCAAACTTAAATTGCCATATAACGTTTTCAAAATAGACCATAAGAAATATTAAAGAGTCAATAGTTACAATTTGCAAAGTACTGAAAAACTAGAAAAAGACAAGTACTAATATTTCCTCTTGCCATGGGAAGCTTCTAATTTCTTTTCCCGTGATCTATAAGCACTGGGCGTAGGAGTCTCCTCATCCAGAGTAGGTGGAAGTGGTCATGAACCATGTCCACCAGCTACTCGACCCCCATGCAACGATGGAGGTTGTGAAGCTAAAGGCAAAGTTGGTGCATCTAGGACTAGAACACTGCTACTGGATGGGGGTGGCAACTCTACTGCTGCAGGGTCACCATCATCATTGCCCAAAAGTTCATCCTCCAAGCGCTCTAAAGCCATGGCTCCATCCTCCAAATTATTCTCCTCCAAGTTGTTGTCCCAAGTGATATATGTTCTATCACTTTTGGCCCACTCACAATAATGAGACAACAACCTCTAGTTGTAGTGTACAAAAACCAAGCTTTCTTCTCGATTTTCATTAAAGTTGTTTATTTTCACACTATGGATGTAGCTATAGGTGCTCCAACACCTCTCTGCAGAAGAGTTGTTAACAACCTATGAAAGCACTCTAATGGCCAATTTATGCAACTGTGTGGTGGAGGAGCCATACATGTTCCACCACTCGATAGGAGACAACCTTTGTTTGCATGCAAATTAGCAAACACTCCATGTTGACTAAGGTATTTACTCAATTCAACATGCAATATGGCACACTCCTCTTCTTCAGGGACCAACTTGTCTAATGCTAGCATGTACCCATTCTGTACCTCTAGATTTGTGTGGGGTTTTTTCCTGGCCCCACACCCAGGTGCTAGTTTGGCCAACCAAGATGGAGAATAATATTTTGGTGTAAGGACGTAAGCTAAGGCATGGAGTGGAACATTAATATTATCCCACCTTTTGACCATGTGCTTGTGAATATAATCATACAAGATGGCATCTTTTGGCTCAATGATATCTTTTATGTAGCCTAGCATGCTATCCATTTGCTCATACAACTCCCCAATTATCGGTTGATCAATGTTTGCAAACCAAATCATGTTATAAAGGGGCTTAGTGAATTGCAACACATACCTAACACTTGCCCAAAACTAACCATCAAGAACAGTGTCCTCCACCTCTTGAAAATCATGCCTGTCAGATGCGGATGTAGCCCTATCTTTCAAAATATGGCATGATTCACTTGATACCATACTAAGGTTGCACCACTAGTAGTCATGGGAAGAAAAGAAGATTGCACCACTAGAAGACACAGACACCCCAAGGACATTTATCAATGATTTTCCCTTTACATTTGTCCAACCATTAGATACAATGGATACCCCATATTCATTCCAAGCATTTGTGAATTGCCCCAAAGCATTTTGGATCTTGGCTTTTTCCTTGTCAAGTCCCACTGTTCTAGCTTTGTCATACATGGGGCTCCTGTATTCTTTATGGGCACAACGGATGGCTTCTACCATTTCGTGCCAATAGGGTGAGCGAAGAACATTGAATGGTATGCCACATGCATAGAGAAATCTAAACACTTTTGCATCCATGTCATCCCTACAACCTTGGTTAAGGAAATATGATATTGTTCTATGCCATGAATGTATGGGCGAGAATTCACTACCATGGGTGGATGGGGATCAAGCACTGAATGTTCTATGTGAGCTCGAGGTTTCATGTTCAACCTTAGTTTTTTTGGATATGTATTGTGCGTCCTCCTCTTCCCTCTTATATTTGGCTTAGTCTTTTGTTGGCACTTCTGTACAGGTTTTGACTCTTATAGTCTTCTTTTCATCCCATGGCATAACCCCATATAAATGCTTTCTCACATGGGTATATGAACCTATGTATGTTATTCTACAATGGGGGCATGCAAATTTTGTGGTTCCACCCCCTTTCCCTCCTCCAAGCTTTATGGCATATTTCCACAAGGGTCTTGGGTTCTCTTTGGTTTTCTTTCCATCACCACCATCACTATCAGTTTCTTCCTCCTCCATTTCCTCTCCCTCCTCTCCATGATATGTGCCACTACCCACTTCTTCATCCTCTTCATCACTTCTCCTTCGGTTTCCAATCAACACCATCATAATAAACAATGGAACCAAAAGGACAAACCACATTGACATACCCACTTTGCTTGTAGAGAATAATGCTTTGCCGGCAATGGACAGAGGTTGAAGGAATGGGAAAGAGTAGGAGAAGAAAACAGACAAGCATTCAAGCCATAAAAATACACAAGTTTATATGGGAAAAAAAAACAAGAAAAAGTTTAGAGCCTACCTCTTTGGCTCTCCAATGGTGGTTAAACCCTATGGCAGCTTTCAATCTCCCCTCCAAGCTCTCACAAATGGCACCCTTCAATCTCCCTTCCAAGCTCTCCAAGCTCCTCACCAAATCTGCAAATGCACTCCAAGCTCCACAAACCCTTGCAAAGATGAATGAAATGGAAACAATGAAGAGAAAAGAAGCGGGGGAGTGCTTTATAGCCCAAGCAAACTCCACCCAAAAGAGAAAAAAAACGTGATCCCCTCTTCAACCCGTGGGTTTGACTAGGAGCGGTCGTGGGAGCATCGAGAGCAACCTCGGGAACGTAGCAGGGAGCGTCTGGGAGCGATCAGGGAGCGAATGCTCCTTATCGCTCTTTGACCGAGGCAGGGAGCGTTTTTTTAAGAATCCGACCACGCTTCCCCAAAATGCTTCCAGACAAGAGTGATAGGGGAGCACGCTTTTTGGGCGCTTCGACAACACTCTGCTTGGAAGCAAGCTTTGGGAGCAGGGGGCGTGGGGGGGGTACTCCCACGTAGCATAGCTTTGGAGTATATCAGACGGGTTAAATTTGGACTTTACTCATTTCACCTCAAGAAACCAAAAGGCTACCTTTTCCTTACTTGCTAAAGTTTTCACTTTCATTGTTATTAACAAGTATGCCATAAATGTTGTAGAGAGAATGATGCAGTCTTCAAATTTCAAGGAGGGTAAAGCCTAGGGTTGAAATTAGCTTTTCTCCATATGTACATCATGCAAATTTAGAAGTCGAAAGATTGGCCAATAAAGAAAGTTGGATGCAAGTGCAAGAGGTCTTATAGGGTCAACATGTTCAGACAAAGCAAATGATCAAAAGAGAACCATAAAGTCAACCAAACATATCATCATAAAGCATTCAAATCAACGTTGATCAACCAACAAATGCATTTAATATAGTAGTTGACTCCATGGCTACTGTGGCAATAAATCCAGACAAAAGCCTGGCAGTACAAGATATGGATTACACAATCAATACACCAGATAAGCAAGAATTGGTAAAAAGAAAGGCAAAGATCCAGGAATTGCAATAGCCATAAAAAAATCACATCAATGAACTTATCCCCAAAAAGATAAGGGTAGAAAAAGAATCAGATGAAGAATTAGATGTAGAGGTGATTGAAAATCAAGACAAGGCTGGTGTTAAAAAAGGCACCTAGAAAGAATATACTCTCCATTGTTCAGGTTCCAAACATTCTTGGATTTGAAGGTAAGATACAGGGAGTCATAAGTAATGAGCCTTCATTTAGTCTAATTAAAGAACAGGATTCAAATATCTTTGTTGGGATGGCCTCAATAAAGGAATAGTCAAACAGATCCAAAGAAATATTACTTTCTCAACCAAGTCATCAAGGATTAGCATGTAAATTTTCCTAACCCTAGGTGAATGACATCCTTATGTTCTTAAATTAATAAACTTTAATTTGCAGAAATTAAATTCTTCACATCGCAGTATTCACACATATAGTAGGAAAATGAACAGCGGAAGCATAAACACAGTACACACACATTTTACTCCTTAAAATCAGCTTTTCATTAATAGATCAAAGCTTACAAGGAAACCTCCATAGCTACCAAAACATGCAGCTGTATAGTTGACAAACTAGTTTATTACCCTATAAAGAGCAATAAAAGAGACTAAACATTTACTTATCAACCCAGAGTTCTAGAGAAACTTGCGAAATGTCGTGCACTGTATGTGCAGGCTCCAAGTTCTTTATTTGCAATCAGATTTCGACATGCTTCTACAGAAAGTAAATTGCTTTGCTATCTAGGAAATAAAATGACATTGCAGAAATCAAACACACCACATGTTGCAAGAAAGTAAACATACCGCAGAAAGTGTAGAATTTTCTGCACTTTAGTGTTTACTGGTTTGTGTTAACAATTTGTGGTTTTCACCTACAGCCGGTTATGCATAGGCTGTGGGTTACTTATAAAATTTTCTGTAACAATCAAACACACAATAGAATGCTAATAACAAGCTGAAAAACACATTTAACAGTCACACCATAGAATAATAGACTCAGAGATTTTTGGCCAAAATCGAGCCCTGGAAAAACCCCCACGGGGAAAACCAGATAGAGAGAGAGAGATATTATTTCTTCAACAAGATATTCATCACAGCATTACAATGAAAAGATTAACTTATCTTCACCACTCAGCAGAATCTTTCTTGAAAAATGTGCACCAAACTGAACCTCGATTTGTGTGCCCACAGCCTAGAAATCCGTGCCAGAATTGACTCAAAAATTGTGCTGGAAAATACACAGTCCGTGCCACTGTACTTTCCTCGATATCTGTGCCAATCACCTCGATTTCTGTGCATGAACATAACTGAAATCTCCCTCGATTTCTGTGCTGATTGTTCCTCGATTTCTGTGATGTTATCTTTCTAGAAAACTGTGTTGAATGTCTTGAAACCCGTGCCCTGTACCTTCTCCACAAACTGAGCAGAATATGCCTCGGGAATAGTGCCCAGATTCACTGCCTTGAAACCCGAGCCTGTCTTGGGAAATGTGTGAACTCCCTTGAAAACCGTGCTGGTTATCTCAGGATTTGTGCCCAAAACACCTCGATTTCTGTGTTGTTGTTCTCGGTCTGCGAGCCCAAGACTGTCCTCGATATGTGTGCCCAGATTTATGCTGTAGTCTCCTCGATTTCTATGCCTTGCTGCTCCTTGGAAATCGTGCTAGTTGCTGTCTCTCTCAACTCTCTCCACTTCCATCACAAAAAGTAATTAGGTTTTGCCTCCCTCATGCTTTTTGTCTAATCCCTAAATAGGTTCTAATCCAACGGTGAGCAAATGATCAAATCCAATGGTCACGATTGAATGAGAGTAAAAACATCACTTTATTTAATTCACATAAATAAATATTTACTCACCCACTTAACTTTAGCAAAAAGTGACTTTCATTTTATAAAGTCTCATTAAAGTGCTTTTAATGTGAGGGTCACTTTTTCCCCCTTCTAAGTGACTTAGGCAAATAGTCACTAGGGGAACACTTCCCTAGGTACAAAACTAACACTCCCTCTTACCAAGGAAGGTGTTCCGCACCACTCCCAACTTATCTCTGAAGAAGACAAACTTCCCCCTCCCCAAAGACTTCGTCAAGACATCTGCAACCTGCTGATCAGTGGATATATACTGTAGCTCAACTGCCCCTCTCTAGACGTAGTCCCGAATGAAGTGGTACCTGATCTCAATGTGCTTCGACCTGTCATGGAAAACCAGATTCTCAGAGAGCTGAATGCAACTCTGATTGTCGCAGTAAATCACCGTAGGTTTCAGCTGCTGATCAAATAAATCTACCAATAACTTACGAAGCCACAGTGCTTCGCAAGTCGCCTGACTGGCTGCCATATACTCAGCCTCAGCAGAACTCAATGCAACGGACTTCTGTTTCCTGCTAAACCACGACACTGCTACCGAGCCCAAGCTGAAACAGCAACCGGAAGTGCTCTTCCGGTCCCTCACACAACTTGCCCAGTCTGAATCTGTGAACCCAACCAAGCTGACTCCATCCGAACCCCTGTAGTCCAGGCCATAATCCACTGTCCCTGCAAGGTATCTCAAGATGTGCTTTGCGGCAGTCCAATGCACACTCCTAGGCTGCACCATGAATTGGCTAAGAGTGTTGACCGCAAAGCACAAGTCTGGCCTGGTGTTGACCAGATACATCAACGATCCGATGAGTTGACGATATAGTGTGGGATCCACCAACTTACCCTCTGAAGCATGAAGTTGCTTCAAGTTGGTGATCATAGGTGTAGACATAGGCCTGCAGTCATCCATCCGATAAGTCTTCAGAATATCTGCTGCATACTTCCCCTGTCCTAGGAAAATATGTCCTGGCTCCTGCCAAACCTCCATCCCCAAATAGTAATGCATCAGCCCAATATCAGTCATCTCATACTCAGGAGCAAGATCTCTCTTGCACTGTGCAATAAGACGCTCATCTCCAGTGATAAATAAGTCATCAACATATAACAAAAGAATGAGTGGATCTCCACCAACCACAATGTAGTATAGGTTGGGATCAGCCTCACTCTTCTGGAATCCCATCGAAGTCAAATATGCATCTATCCTGGAGTACCAAGCTCTAGGAGCTTGCTTCAGACCGTACAAGGCTTTCCTAAGCCTGCACACATGAGAATCTCTCCCATGTATCTCGAATCCCTGTGGCTGCTCTAAATACACCTCCTCCTGCAGAAGACCATTGAGAAATGCGGTCTTCACATCCATTTGATGGATCTTCCAACCCATTTCTGCTGCTATAGATATCACTGCTCTGATAGAGGAATACCGAGCAACTGGAGCAAATGTCTCATCACAGTCAACTCCCTTAACCTGTGAGAACCCCCTAGCCACAAACCGAGCCTTGAATTTTTCCACACTGCCATCTGTAGCATGCTTTATCTTGTATAGCCACTTGGAAGTCACAACTGACTTCCCCTCAGGTCTCGGCACAATCTCCCAAGCATCATTCTTCATGATGGAATGGTACTCTTCCATCATGTCATCTCTCCATACCTGATGCTGAGAAGCCTCCTCAAATGTAGAAGGTGCAGAGTCACGAAGACTCGCAACAAGGGCCATCCCATATCTGTCTGGCTCAACCGTCCTGATCGCCTCCTGAGGTCTACCAAATGCTTCTGCTTCCTTCAAGGTGTCCTAAAGCCACTTAGGCTTCTTCTTCCTTGAAGGCTCCTCCCAAACTGGTGTATCCTCATCTGAGGAAGTGCCAGAAGCATGAGGTCTAACACCCCGAGGACCTGTAGCTGATGAACTAGTCCCTGAGGACCTTGCAATTTGTGAGCCGGAAACCTGTGATCCTGAACCTGTGCCAATCCTTGAACCTGTCCCTGAAGTACCTGTAATCTGAACCACTGATCCTGTAGAAGTTGTGCCTGTACCTTGTGATCCAATCACCCCAGAAACCTGCGGACCTGAAACCTGTATGGAAGAAGCCTGACTCAACTGAGGTGTGGGAGTTGGTGGCTCCCCCTGCTCCATCTCTCTCAACTTCCTGAAGGCTCTCTCCTCATCAAACTTCACATCCCGCCTAACTACAACTCTCCTCTGGCCAGGAATGTAAAGCCGATATGCCTTCGAAGTGTCATCGTAACCCACAAAGATACCTCTCTCTGCGGTGGGCTCGAACTTCGTCCTCTTCTCAAAAGGGACGTGAGAGTAAGTCAGAGAGCCAAATATCCGAAAATGGCTCACCTCAGGCTTCTTGCCTGAATACATCTCCTCAGGAATCATCCTCCCCAAAGCACAGTGAGGACTCCTGTTCTGTAGATACACTGCAGTGTTACAAGCCTCTGCCCATAGAAAGAACGGCAACCCCTGATCATGAAGCATGGCTCTCGCTGCTCCAACGATCGACCTGTTCTTTCTCTCTGCTACTCCATTCTGCTCAGGAGTGTAGGGAACTGTCAACTGTCGCTGTATACCCTCCTGCCTGCAGAAAGCATTAAACTCCTTGGAGGTATACTCACTCCCATTATCTGATCTCAACATCCTGATCTTCCTCCCCGTCTGCTTCTCCACAAGGGCTTTGAACCCTTGGAAGACACTCAATACAAGTGGGGACTTCTTGCTCCTCAAGAAGTAGATCCAGGTCTTCCTGGAGTAGTCATCAATGAAGCTGATATAGTACTCGTGACCAGTCAGAGATACTGAAGACATAGGACCGCAAATATCAGAATGAATCAAGTCAAGCACTCCTGCTACTCTCGTGTCACTGTTAGGAAAAGCAGTCTTGGTGTACTTTCCCAAAGCACACCCTCTGCACACATCACTCTGCTCAGTGTCGAACTCAGGTAAACCTGTGACCATGCTCCTCAACAATCTCAGAGCGGGGTGATGTAAATGGGCCATCCTCCTGTGCCATAACTCACATAGCTCACTGCTACTGCTGCTGTGTGCTAGAGCATGTTGTGGCTGAAACAATAACTTGTACAGTCGTCCACATCTAACTCCAATATCCATGGGGGTAGATACACCTGTGGTCTTGGGAAACACCTGCACTCTCCCATCTGAGAAACACACCCCAAGACCCCTGTCCTCAATAGTGGAAACTGAAACAAGGTTCTTTTTCAGCCCAGGGACGTACAACACATCCCTCAAAGTCATGGGACTCATGGACTCCCTCTCAAATGTAATGGTCCCCTGACCCACTGCTCTAACAATGGTGTTGTCACCAAGTACCACCTCCACCTCTCTAGCTGTCCGTGATAGCTCGGAGAAGAACTCCCGAGTACCTGTCATGTGTCTCGAGGCTCCGCTGTCAATGTACCACGTACCAGTGGTGGATGGACCTGTCTGATGCCCTGTCAACAATGAGTGCTCACTCTCCATATCCATGTCTTTGCTGGTGGCTAGGGAGACTCTCTCTCTCTCAATCTGTCCAGCATATAGGGAAAACTCCCTCTGAAACCTGTCACCAAAATCATCAACCTCTGCTGAGGCTGCTGTCTGCTGTCCCTGTCCCTTCTTCTTCTTCTTGCTTGGACACTGTGATGCATAGTGCCCAAACGCCTGACAACAATAGCACTTGATTTTACTCAAGTCCTTCTTCTGTCCACCCTGCGGTTGCTGCTATTGCTGCCCCTTGGCCCCATTCTTCTTGGGACCCTTCTTCTTCTTACCCTTGGCTGTCAGTGCCACGTTCTCCTCATCTGCCCCACCACCTGATGAACTGCCCTGTACGAGACCCCTCCTGGTCTCCTCCTGCACAAAGTCATCCCACAGCCTCTCCCAAGATGGTAGGTTCTCTCTGCCCACTATGGCCTGCACAAATGCACTACAGGACTTTGAAGCCCCGTTCACTGCTGTGCGTACTAGCTCAGTAGGAGATACTACTTCACCAACCGCTGCTAGTTCATCCCGAACTGCAGAAATCCTAGTGAGGTAAGTTGTGACTCCCTCTCCTCCATTCATCTTGATACTCTTGAGTTTCTCCTTGAGAACCATCTTTCTGTTCTCATTGGAGCTCTCATACAAGCTGATCAAGGCACTCCACATCTCATGTGCCTTGGTCTTCCCGGAAATGTGAGGGATTATGTGGTCTTTTACTGCATCAAGGATGATCCTCCTAGCCTTACAGTCTTTCTTGTTGAAGGTTGAAAGAGCTGTAGCATCTGTGCCATCTGGAATGGTAATGGGGTTGGTAGTAGTGTTCCTCACCACCTCCACCCATAGCTCATTCTCCTCCAAAAGCAACAAGATTCTGGCCTTCCAAGGCACAAAATTTTCTGTCCCATTCAACCTATCTTCAATCCTCAAACCTGTAGCCATCTGAAAACCAACCCAATAGAACACTGCCCACTAACAGAAGATAAAAATACTGAAGTTTCTGATATCTGAAAATTTATGTGTGTCTGCAAACTATCACCGTTTTCTGCCCCCTTTGCTCTGATACCATGTAGAATTTTCTGCACTTTAGTGTTTACTGGTTTGTGTTAACAATTTGTGGTTTTCACCTACAGCCGGTTATGCATAGGCTGTAGGTTACTTATAAAATTTTCTGTAACAATCAAACACACAATAGAATGCTAATAAAAAGCTGAAAAACACATTTAACAGTCACACAATAGAATAATAGACTCAGAGATTTTTGGCCAAAATCAAGCCCTGGAAAAACCCCCACGGGGAAAACCAGATAGAGAGAGAGAGATATTATTTCTTCAGCAAGATATGCATCACAGCATTACAATGAAAAGATTAACTTATCTTCACCACTCAGCAGAATCTTTCTTGAAAAATGTGCACCAAACTGAACCTCGATTTGTGTGCCCACAGCCTAGAAATCCGTGCCAGAATTGACTCAAAAACTGTGCTGGAAAATACAGTCTGTACCACTGTACTTTCCTCGATATCTGTGCCAATCACCTCGATTTCTGTGCATGAACAAAACTGAAATCTCCCTCTATTTCTGTGCTGATTGTTCCTCGATTTCTGTGCTGTTATCTTTCTAGAAAACTGTGCTGAATGTCTTGAAACCCGTGCCCTGTACCTTCTCCACAAACTGAGCAGAATATGCCTCGGGAATAGTGCCCAGATTCACTGCCTTGAAACCCGAGCCTGTCTTGGGAAATGTGCCCGTGAACTCCCTTGAAATCCGTGCTGGTTATCTCAGGATTTGTGCCCAAAACACCTCGATTTCTGTGTTGTTGTTCTCAGTCTGCAAGCCCAGGACTGTCCTCGATATGTGCGCCCAGATTTATGTTGTAGTCTCCTCGATTTCTGTGCCTTGCTGCTCCTTGGAAATCATGCTAGCTGTTGTCTCTCTCAACTCTCTCCACTTCCATCACAAAAAGTAATTAGGTTTTGCCTCCCTCATGCTTTTTGTCTAATCCCTAAATGGGTTCTAATCCAACGGTGAGCAAATGATCAAATCCAATGGTCACGATTGAATGAGAGTAAAAACATCACTTTATTTAATTCACATAAATAAATATTTACTCACCCACTTAACTTTAGCAAAAAGTGACTTTCATTTTATAAAGTCTCATTAAAGTGCTTTTAATGTGAGGGTCACTTTTTCCCCCTTCTAAGTGACTTAGGCAAATAGTCACTAGGGGAACACTTCCCTAGGTACAAAACTAACAGAAAGTAACCACACAAAATAAGAACTCGTAAGTGAGAAATAAGAACTCAAGCTATTGAATATAAATAAAACATAAACGAAAGAAACTATTTACAATACACAGCACCTTCTCTCATGGAGTGGACCCTACCCCCATGAGAACAGGGTGCTGGTATAAACTACAGCCTAAAGAACTACTCAAATCATAAGCTGGAACTCAAACTCTTCTTTCATTCATAAACTGGAAATTACACACAATGTATCGAGATTCTGTCTCTCAAATGTATTCCCCCCTAATACAAGTGTTGGCCCTCTTATTTATAGATAGTTCAGGGCATATTCTTAATAACATGGGATCTAACAGAATTGGAACTCAATCCTAGATATGTGCTATTAGTTACAAAAGATGCTCCAAGGCAATTAACTTCCAATATTCCAGGAAATTAGTTTTAGGCTCTCCTCTCATAATATATAGGTACCAAACTTATTGATGAAGTAATCAATGTGTTGATGCTTCTCTTGAAATCATATTATTGTGAGGCTGAACCTTTTCTTCTTTAAACCTGAATCTGCACAATCATTTGATATAAGATCATAATGCAAACTCTTAAACTATTAGTCTAAATTCTCTAAATAAACTAATTAATTTTCTAAGATAACAATCCAACATTCTTTTGTTAGATGTGCGAGTATAGATAACACCAGTTCTGAGGAGACAGATAAAAGGGTAAACAAGGCAAAATGGTGTTACTTCAAGGCTCAAAAATGAAGCAATATAGGCACCCATCAAACCCCTAAGCCAAAACCCTTGCTTGTCCTCAAGCAACACCCTCTTTTGTCTCTGGAATTCCCAAGTGTAGGGCTGACCAATTGTAGACTAGATATCCAAATTCCTCTGGCTCATAAAACCCAAGTGACCTGTCTTTTTTTTTTCTGAGAAAAAATATGTACTTTTGTTATTTCCTTGAAATCAAAAAGTACATAGCAACTTGTCCGATTCATGGACACATCTATAAGCTTCCCAAAAGAAGCTATTCCTGTCATTACAATAAAAAAACTAACCATCTGTCCAAAAACATATAACTAGTATGTACCTCCCTTGATCAAATGCTTAACCATAAGCTTTGACACGGATCTACAAAACTTGATCTTATAGATCACCAACAAAGAACTAGTATAATTCTGAAAAAAAGGAAACATAAGAGCCTGAGGAGACAAGTTGATCCTCCTCCCATTCTTCCCAAATGAGTAAGACTGGATCTCCATCGATAGCAGTCTTTGATAATGCATCTGCCACATCATTATTCTCATGATAAGTATGTTCGATGGAAAGTGAATGAAAACTGTTTAGTAAGACAGAAATTCTGAGACACCAATGATGTAGAGTAATGTTTTTAAAATGTACATGCTTATTGGCCCAAATGATGACAACTTGGGAGTCCCCAAATATTAACAAAGTATCCAAGCCACATAATAATGCCACCTTTAGGATACCCCAAAGTCCCAATAGTTCAGCTTCAGTATTTGTGCCCAGTCCACCTGACAGTCGGAATTTAAGAGTTAAATTTATACCACATCTGAGAATAAATCCTGCACCACATTTATGAGTAGTCGATGCACCATCAAAGAAACCCACCACCTTGTCAAATTCATTTAAATTAATAGGACACATTCTTCTGATATTCTGTTTCTGAGTAGTCCCTTTTGCATAAGAGTGAAATAGGTTCCAGAATGATATTAATGTCTGCTTCAGAGTAGGATTACTATCCTGGAATATGGCATCATTACGAACCTTCCACAGGATCCAAGCCAATATGCCGGGCATAAAGTTTAGTGGTCTGTGCTTTTGTTGCCACGAAAAATATGCAGTCTCAAAGTCTAAGTCTGGCCAGTCATCCTTAATATTTAGTTCCTGGCATATCCTTTTCCAAGCAGCCCTTGAGAAATCACAATTGAGAAACAAATGGTTAGTTGTCTCCTCAGATTTCCTGCATAAAAAACACATACTCGGACCCTGTTTGCCTCGTCGAATAATATTCTCCCAGGTCAAGATTTTATTATTAAGGACAAGCCAGAGAAAGCATCTGGTTTTAAGTGGCAGATTCCACTTCCATAAAACTAAGTACCACCATTTCCTCCGTTCTTCTGTATAAAATTCAACGATTGCCAAATATGCAGAGCTGGCAGTAACTTGGCCTGTGGCGGAAATTTTTTCCCAAATCAGTGTATCATTATCATCGGACAGTCGAATCCCAGCTAGGTTTAAATTCTGAACATAGCCAATCCACTCGTCTTTCCAGCTGCCATCAAGTCCTAGATCTGTTGGTGTAAGCCAAGTGACCTGTCTACTTGTTGCCATTGCATCATTTCCTCAATATCCCTCCAATGAAATGTTGTTTTGTAATTGCAAAAGGGGCACCACATCAGAGGGTAGCAAAATCAAAGACCAACCCAATTGAGGCCATTTCTTCTCATGGTGTTGGTATAAAAAGAAGCCCTTTGAAAAGCTAGATTGAAATGAGGATACCCTGTAGGAGTCTGATTCTTAAGACCATTTGACAAACTATGCCATAAAGTATGAGAAACCAATAAGGCTTCTGAAACTTACATTTGCATAACTTCATTGTGGCGAGTCAATGCTTGCTGGCTATGTATTTGTACTCGCAATGAATCATCTGGATTACTAAGCAACCCATGGTAGTCTTCTATAACAAGATAAGTCTCACGAACAATGAGATCAGAGTTAAATTCAGCCTGGTTAAAAAGTTTGGGCTTGTCCCCACTAAATGAGTCCATAGATGAAGGATGAGAATGTTAAATTTTTGGTAGAATTAGGGTTTTATGCAGAAGAATAACAATTCAATATACTTTAATGCAAAAATAGATTTAATAAACAAGTACTGAAACAAAATATGAACTAGTACAGCAGTAACTTCTAACATAATTTTCATCTCTTTCAAATTCACACCTTTAACACTACCAAATTGGTCACTGTGTTAAAGTAATCTTCAGTAACAGTTTTTCGGGATCCATCCCTTGTTTAGTTAATTTTGGTAATCCATCCCTTGTTTAGTTGGTTTTGTATTCCATCTTTCATTTTTCTGCTGTAATTATCAGACATTTAAAAGTCACACTCTTCCAAAGAAGATTTTAGGCTTGGTGTTTTATTGCCCTTGTTATTTTGATGATATTAATACACCAACAGTATCGTGCTTTTGATAAAGTTATTTTCTGCACGAATTTGAGAAGGTTTTCAGGTCGAGATGGTATTTTCAGTATTTAATGTTGTTCTATTTTACACATGAAAATTAAACAAATTTGGTGTTTATGTTTTTCATGCATGTCTGTAATGTCTAACTAGCTATTGGATTCATATGAGCGTATGCCCAGTATGCTTTATTTCACTCTAAACATATGATAGATGTTTATCTCGGCTTTATTTAGAGTTATTTTCTTTGTTTAAGTCATTGCCTTTAGCAATATTCTCTCAAAGTAATTTGTTTTGCTAAAAAAATTCTTCCATATCTTCATAAACTAAGTTAATTTCTGACTAAATGAGAATAACGTGCCCCCAATGTATTAAACATGTAGATAATTATTTACCTCTGTCCTTTGTAGAAATTTCTATGAACCTTTACTTTCTTTAAGTATATATATGATAACTTTGATACATTTTTTAGCAATCTTGAAAAAAATTATTTGGGATTGAATGTACAGTCGGTAATCAAAGAACTCAATCTCAGGGATACCCCCTCTGGCTACTAGATTCTTTCAGAACAGCCTAAAGTGGGGAGGTTTTTCAAAATCTCCATTGGGTGCCTTGGCACTGTTCCCTAGCCAAGAACGCCTTGAGTAACAACATAAGGAAAGTAACTTCCTTTTATTCAAAAGGTGTAAATTGGCATAAATTCAATCTCAACAGTGTACAGAGGCACATCAAACAATAGGCAAAATGGCTACTAGTTTATATATATGCTTCTACATTCAATTGGTTTGAACACACATCTGTACCTTCTATAAGTGTTCAAGGAAAGAAGCATTAGTAGCCCGCTGCCCAACAATTGTTTAAAATTTCGTTTATAAAACTTCTTGTGCATAAACAGAATAACAAGCAGTATGCATAACCGCATTCAAATTTCAAATGGATACTCCGAAAATCAGTCTGTGAACTGATACTAACTACAAACATCCCAACTCATAAATCACCATAGCAACATACATAAGTTACAAGACTGACTATATGTGATATATTTTTCATTGATACCAAAACCCTTTTCTCAATTATGTAAATCTAAAAGCTCTTACATATTCAAAGAAATCTGCATTAATTGCAAAGGTGATCATCTCAACAAAAAATTTATACTAAAGAATCACCAACCATGAATGAGCTAACAAAGGCATGAGAGTGTGTCCCTCGAAGTGGTATTCCAAATCGCCGCCCAGCATCAACATTGCTGCATACATATATAAACAGATGCAAATGTGACATAGAACTAAAATTAAAGACAGAAAACGGGGAAAATAGAACCTCAATCTTTTGACTATGAACAGAACATATGCATTGCAAATTAGCAGCCTGTACCAAAAAGAAGTTCAAGTAACTATAATAAATAAAGCAAACATAAAGGCAGGAGGAAAGACAACGTGCACCGTTATAAACATGTTGGGTTAATGATTCATGGGATCATAGGGTTATTCTTGTACTTGGTCTAATTAAAGAATCAGTTTGATTAAGTATTAGTGTGCTCATATCCCAAAGCAGTAATTTGTGATTATTATAATTTGAGTGATTTTAGGGGCTGGCTGTTTCCAAGACAACTCTCATTCATGTATGAATATGCCTTCTCATAATGAATAAGATTGAGCTGTTTGTAGCCAAGGCCATCTCTACTTTTTTTCTATTAAAATACTGTCTGCTTTGGCCTTATTATAACCATTATTGTGAAAAAAAAGGATCAAACTGCTTGTGGATGATTGTAAAATCCAATGCTCCTTTGCTGATGTTATTCTTCATGTGGTATCAGAGCCAAGTTCAGCGAATGCAGCCAAAATTCAGTCATCATGCTCGCAGTTTAACTAACTAGTAACATAACCTCCATTCATTGCTTTCTATATGAGTTGTGCACTTTCATAAATATATCTTTTTAGATTCCATTTTGTGCTGCATGTGGGATAAATAGCTTAGAAAGAGAAGAAGTTCATAAAAAGGTGCTGCAATCATGAGATCTTCCTCTTCCCTCACATGTTAGCAAAAATTAGTATCAGAGCCAAGTTTAGTGAATGCAGCAAAAATTCAGTCATCGTGCTCTCAGGTCAACTCATAAGTAACATTACCATGTTGCTTTCTTTATGAGTTGTATTCATTCATATATAAATATTTTTAGATTTCATTTCATGCTGCATGTGCATTAAATAGCTTAGAAAGAAAAGAAGTATAGAAAAAGACAATGCAATCACAAGAGCTTCCTCTTCTCACACATTCTGCAAAAATTATCAACAAAAAAGCTCACCATCATTGACTGATCTTGATTCAAGCGATTCAAATCAGCTTGGAGACCACAACATAGTGTGAACATCAATATTAAATTGCTGCAGTCCTGATTATGTTCAGTTGCTCTGAAGTCTAAAACATAATTTGCAGTCTTCCAAGCTGAAATCAAGTATGGAATCTGTAGTCTAGTGCATTTTTCTTTGAGCCTTCAACAAGAGTTTGGCATCCACCTATAGATTTCACTCCTAAGAACAAAGAACGAACTCTCCAAGAAAGCTTGCCCACCCCTGCAAATGAAGCTTCCAAGACTGCCAAAGAAAAGAACGGTGTGCAGTGTCTAGAGGCAACTCTACAACTGGTTTTGTTTGCATTATTGCTGATTGTTTGGTATAGCATGGACTTCATATAAATTTGAAGAAGAAGAGCAACAAATCATAGGAGGTCTGCATGATTGATCTGCTCCTTTTGTGGACAAGTATGAGCTAATTTCCAGGGCTCTATGCTAGCTCATGTTTGAACCTAGTTCATCTTCATGCCTATGCCTCATCTCAATCTCTAGACAACAACCCAACAGACATTGCTCACGTGCTACTAGGCTTAACATTTGATGTTATTCAAGCAACATAATTTCACTAAGGATGTACATATTACATGGCTAAATAATAAATTTCCAAACAATAACATCTAAATTTGGAGCTCGCAGTTACAACTAAGGAGGCAAGGGGAGGAAAGGGAAAATGATAAATCCATGGGTTTCGATGAGACTAAGGAGCAACAATGAAATAAATTGGACAAGAAAGTGAAGATATTATCTATCAGTGAAAAACTCTTGCTGCAGCACCTGGGATTCGAAAGAAAATATATAAATTCAAGAAGGAAGCAAGACTATGGCAGACACCAAATAATGTATGGAAACTATATATTTATATTTATATATATGATAAAATGGATAGTAGAAGATAAGTATAATAATAATATACAATATCTACAAATATGTATAATTGTGAAGTGGATGAACCTGTGAGGTCATGATGAATTGTTGTGACTCTTTATTTATAAATGGGTGATTAGTTAGGTATATGACAAACCCTTCCCCTAAAAATGCCTTAACCTCATAGCATAGTCAAACAGTTTAACTAATTTTAACTGTTTGACTTTATGATAAAGTCAAACAGTTAAAATTTGGTCAAAATTTTACTAATGCTCAAGATGAACAGCTAATCAAGTCTGATGCCTGCAAGAGGTGTTAGTGTCCTTATCATAAATAAATTTTGACTATGGCAGACACCAAATAATACATGGAAGCTATATATTTATATTTATATATATGATAAAATGGATAGTAGAAGATAAGTATAATAATAATATACAATATCTACAAATATGTATAATTGTGAAGTGGATGAACCTGTGAGGTCATGATGAATTGTTGTGACTCTTTATTTATAAATGGGTGATTAGTTAGGTATATGACAAACCCTTCCCCTAAAAATGCCTTCTCCTCATAGCATAGTAAGAGAAGGATATCTGTTTTTAAATGCTTGAATTTCCCATGAAGTACAATCCACTAGTAAATTATTTTACTTGAACAGTATTTTGTAATGTATTTAGATTGCAAAGATTTTGTATGCATTAACAAAATGCTTTCATGTTCAGTGGTGAATTTGTACCTGTGATACTCCAGTGATTGGAATGGTTTGTACCTGGAATTTTCTGTCCAGCACATGGAGGAGTTTGCTACCTATGACAGGCAGCTACTAGCAAAGTAATTCAATGGGTGAGATGCCAAGAAAGCTCTAGAGATTGGAGCAAATCCATGCCTTTGATATGCACCAGGTCTTGTGAGAAGTTAGCAGGTGTGATATCGAGAAGCTTTAGCATTAGTGACATCGAGAAGCTCCATAGATTGGAGCAAATCCATCTTTGCGATAGGCACCAACACCTATGAGAGGTCAACCAGTTTGATGCCCAAGGAAGCTCTAGAGATTGGAGTGTTGTTTGTTGAACATGTGATAGGTTCAAGACCTAAGAGAGGTTGCTTACTCCAAATTAAAGTGGATTTCTTGCATGAGATAGGCACACTAAACCTATGAGAGGTAGCTTTCTCCAAAGATTGGAGTGGATTTGTTGCCTGGGATATGCAAAATGAACCTGCAATTGGTTGATTTTGACTATCTACTTTCAGGTAGCACAAGCAAAGTAGGCATGGGGAGATGCCATGATGGAAGACTATATGTCCTGTTATTACATACTTTGTAGATGCAATTCTACCTCTCGTTTTGCCAGAGCAGACTACAGTCTTGAGCCTAGTCCTTACATCAGACGCAGTTTACTCTCAGATGATATCAGTGGATGGATGATTTGTATCACTATTGGGCAGCTGAATCATGCAGGGACATAGCAGCAGAGGGGCCACCCTAGTCACTATGGAGCCCTCTTCATGACCTCCCTTGTCATACATTTCAAACCTTGGCACAGTGGGACTTCAAGATCAGTTTTCTTGCAGTTGGGATCTTATCTTTCTTAGCCATCCATAGTGAGCAAAGTTAGCACAGGTGAATACATTTGCAGCTACAGCTCAGAGCAGGTATATGGCAGAGGTATAATATGGATTTCATGAGTTCTAGTGATAGATTGACTATGTTAGACCTTGTTGTGCACTAGTGGTCATGGATCTTTCTAGTTGTTATTAGTATGACTTGTGCTTGGTGTAGTATAGGTGTATTAGGGGTAGTTCCATGTACATGCTCTTGTTTGAATTAATTGCCTATGTAATACATAGATCAGTTCCCCCTCTCTTCATTCCATGCTTAGACCTTTCTGTCCATCTGTCCCATCCATTCATTTTAAAATCCATTAACTTGGACTTGACTAATCAACCTGAGGACCTCCTCCTCTGTGACCTCTTTGTTATGATGGCCCCCCTATTCTCCCTGGTGTCTCGGCTCTGATGTGTGTGACGAAACTATGCGAAACCTGAACGCTTTCTGTCGGATAGCTACCATTGTTGAGTTATGAGCTTAGTTAGTCTAGTCACCGGAAGAGTATCCCCTAGACTTGAAACAAATTACTCCCATCCTTGAAATTAGTTGGTGGCTAAAAGGGTAGGTAATCCTACATGTCTGAGGTTAATCCTACATGCCCTTTAAAAAGGCATTACTATGGCAACTTTGTCGCACCTATGGACGGTGGCTAGCAGCGAAGCTAAGGCCAGGTCATAACTGGGGGCCAAAAGGCTATCCAGGGCCAATACCTTTTAGCCATTAGCTAACCAAAGGATAGCAAATTGAAATGCGCTTTAAAGAAATATCCAAAGAGAAAAAAGTGAAAAATGAAAATCAAGTGAAAGCCAAATGTGAAATGCAATGCAAAACTATAAAGTGAATAAAAGGGGGGTTTGCTAGAGTCAAAGAGGTTCCTTCCAAGCACTTCATCCATTTGTGAGACACCCTGCTTCCATAGTGTTCGCCACTCCAACAAATGTCACAGAGGCCCCTATTATCCCCATTTCCCCAAAGGTAAATCGAGCCTATCCTAATAGTCAATCCACATTTTGACCAGGCTTATGACTGTCTCTTACTTCACTTCACCCAAGGAGAGCGGATTGATCTATGCATTGCATTGTGTAATTAATTTGAATAGGAATATGTATGTAAAGTTGTTACTCTTGTCCTATATTGCACTAGGTAATTGTCCTACTCTTGTTGTTTCTGAGTTGATCACCATGTATAGCATAACTTAACATTTAGTCATTTATTAAAATTTATTTATGATAAGGACACTAACACCTCTTGCAGGCATCAAACTTGATTAGTTGTACATCTTGAGCATTAGTAAAATTTTGACCAAATTTTAACTGTTTGACTTTATCAAACCCAGGTTTGACTTGGTCAAAGGGTCAAGTCAACAGCGGGATCTCACTATGGTTCATCATTGATCATATCTTTGCCATTGGAGGCCAATTGGACCCCTCCAAGTGTTATTTAAAGCATTATTGGGTTAATTAATTATTTTCCTAAAGTTTGCAGAAAATAATTAGCCTATTTTCTTAAAAATACTTGGAGAATTCTTCATTGAGGCTCTATCACATTGGTTATGGGCATACGAGTAGTGGATCTTATGGTTTTTGTGGTCTACAATTCCATCTGTGCATTCAGATTGTCAATTCACGGAAGGGAATATCAAGATTTGAACAATTTCATGGGTTATTATTATTTTCAGCAAAAAATTAAAAATTAAAAGATCGCCAAGGTTTTTGATGTATGATTTGGGATAAGTGAATGGTAAAATATAACTTGGGTTATGATGTGATGTCCCCCTAGACACTTTTGAACCACTTTTCCTAGCATTACAACATGTTGTCAATTGGCATGTATCATTCATCTTCATGGTGGGGCGCCTTTCTCCCTGGGGAGGCGACTTCATCAAATTGTGACTTAGATCTTGAGCTAGGCAATCAAGTATAAGTGGAATGTAATCATCTAGGGGATGACTTGAGCCCCTAGCAAAATGTTTAATGTATCTATCTTGTACTTTGAGCATTGTATTTGGGCCTTGGAGGTAATTCACCCCCCCTCCACTAGATAGACATTTCCAACTTAATTAAAAAGATAAAATGAGATTAAATCTCATCCATTGATCTTGTACTGGCATATTTTAATCTCAACCATCCGTATAAGGATTAGTTAGGAATTTTGCTCCTCTCAAGCTACAAAAGAGAGTGAGCTCCTCATTTGTAAGGGACTAATTTTTTAGTAGCATCGAGATCCATTCTCTAGGAGAATGGAGGCACCTAGTCAGTTACCAAGAATATCATGCAATCTGGGACTGAGGCACTTGTTTAGTTACCAAGTTGTTGACATTGGTCAACTTGGTTAAGCTTGGGGCTGAGGCACCTAGTCAATTACCAGGAACATGATGCAGTCTAGACTGAGGCACTTGGTCAATTACCAAGTTGTTGACATTGGTCAACTTGATTCAGCCTAGGGCCATGGTGTTAGTGGGAGAACAAGACAACCAAAGAATATATTCCTTATATATGACGATGTACTTGAGTTGGCACGTGTGGATCATGGATACCAAGAGAAGGGGCTAAGAATTTGTCAAAGGGTAACTTACCCAAGGAAGGTGGGTTAAAAGCCCACAGTGAACTTAAAAAGATCCCAACTAATGTACCAAAGTGTTAATAGCCCACAATGAAATTAAAAAGCCCCAACCAATGTATTTTATATTATTATTTTGGACTCCTTGACTTATGGAAGTCACCCAATTATGAGATATAAAAGATAAACCCTCTCAAGTGAATTATTATCACACAAATTTATTCCTCATCTCTGTCCAAGGAATTCGTTGGGGTATTTTGCAGCAGCTGTTCACCTTCTTCATCTCAGATTTCTTCACTAAGGGTTTGGATCAGCCACAGGACTGTTTTTCCTTCTCTTCATGACTGCCAAAGGTCTACCCTAACTTCAACAAGGCTTTCATCTTCCATTCAAAGCTGTCGTCTTCTCCTACAGGACTGGTTTCTCTCTTCTGACGCTGTCGAGGTTAATGGTGAAGCCTAATAAGTAATAGGGTTGTTGTGAGAAAGTTCAAGCCCCATACAGGGCTGTCTTCTCTTCCAGAAGGGTGTCGAGGTCTGCTAGAACCCTAAGAAGAGCTGCCGAGGTCTGATATAGCCATGTCAAGGGTTGTTGTGGTTCAGACTCAGCCCTAACAGAGCTGTCATCCCCTTTGGAAGGCTTCTGAGGGTTGCAGCGAGACTGTCGTGGGTCAAACCCAACCCTAGCAGGGTTGCTGAGGTATGTTGAGTCCCTAACAGGGCTACTGTGGACAGACTAAGGGCTGCCAAGTGTCTACAGGAGGCAGTCGAGGGTTCAAGGAGGCAGCCGAGGGTTATAGAAGGCTGCCAAGTGTCTACAGGAGGCTGTCGTGGGACATAACAGACCCTAGAAGGGCTCATTTCAGAGATAGCAGGTTCTAAAGGGATGCTACAAGTTACTTCAAGGCTGCTACAAGTTCTAAGAGGGTTGCTACAATCCCAAAGGGGCTGCTACAGGCTGACATCATCATCTATTAGGGCTTACATCAGCCTAGCATCTTCTTATTCAGGTTCTCTTGGTATATGTGCCCTAGAGGCAAGTTTATTTTTGATGTAAAAGTCTAATCCAAATCTGCTAATGTAAATTCAGTCATCTCATATTAAGGAAGATATTATTTGTTGGGGTTTTATTCCTGAAAAGGATTCCCCAGGGTAAAAATCTTTGTGTTCTTGTGTGTGGTTCTTGTGGATGACTGTTTTATTTACTGCTGACTTATAATCTCAGAATTAAATGCTAGAAGTCTGCTAAATTTTGAAAAAGATTGTTACTGCTATCAAATCAGATCTATGTTAAAAACTTAACATTTGGGCCTTGGAGGTAATTCACCCCCCTCCACTAGATAGACATTTCCAGCTTAGTTAAAAAGATAAAATGAGATTAAATCTCATGCATTGATATTGTACTTGCATATTTTAATCTCAACCATTCGTATAAGGATGAGTTAGGGATTTTGCTCCTCTCAAGCTATAAAAGAGAGTGAGCTCCTCATTTGTAAGAAACTTGACTCATTTCAGCAGTAAATAATATCAAAGCTTTTGTGGTACAAAATCTCTCGTTTTCTATGTGTTGGATAGATTTTATTTCTTGTTGAGCCTCTTCTACTACTAGAGTTCAATTTTATCTGTCTTGGGATATCTTCATTGTAATTTGCTTGCAAGGGAAGAGGGCGATTTTGCCTAGGGCAACTTGGGCGACTTTCTCTCTTTGACAGGGGGGTTTACTTTGTGAATGAAATCGATTTGCACATGCTATTTGTTTCTTGTTGTTTCCCTTTGTTTCCTCTACTTGCTAATTCGATTTGCAAACAATGATTTTTTCTTCTAGTTAATGTGATCAACTTCTCTAATTGATTTCTCATTTGTTTTGCAGGTTAGAATTTACTGGATTAACAAATGCGCCTTGGCAAGAAGTGAAGTTGAGATCTACTTGATGATGTTGGGCAAAGAGAACGAACTCTATCGAGCTCTTCCGAATCAAGGTGAGTACCCAAACATTTGATACTTACACTCTGAAAACTAATTTCACATCTTGGGCAAAACTACAACCATAGTGAATTCATCTATGACTCCATAGCACCCAGGACTTAGGCATTGATCAGCAAACCAAATCGCTCCAAGTGGGTATTGACTGATTTCCATTGCATGCATGTTTGCTTGTTGTTGTGTGGTGAATGAATTTTCATTAGGGTGTAGCAAGCCATCTCTGTGTTGGGGTCTTTTTTAAATATAATCCATCTCCCATCCTTGCTTTTGTCTAAAACATTTGATAATTTACTCATCATGTAATCTCAAGGAGGCAACTTGGAAACAATTTGACCTCAGCAATAGGTTCCTAGACTTCAAGTTGACTCAACTATTGAGCCTTTTTCTTGGGTTAGGTGAATATACTTAGCTAACCACATAACCAACCCATATAATTTCACTTAGTAGTCATTTCGTTAAGTCTGGGAATCCATCTTCAGCGTATCAACTGTTTATCAATCATTAAATCTTTCTAAGTACCCCTGTTGCCTTAAAAAAAGTGTCTGTCTTTTTTAGGCTCGAGACTCCTCCCGTGGCTAGTCTGATTTCACCTCAAATGAGATCAGAAGCCTAAAGACAGAAGAAGCCTATCCGGCGTGACAATCAATCTTTGGGGGGGTAGGATTCTTTAGCTATCGCATTCTTAGTGGCCGTAGCTCTCTACCATCCTAGATAGCATTACATACTCAAAGCCACTAGAGAATTTGTGATAACATGTCCATTATTGAGGAGGCACAAGAAAAGCAAGTATAGCAACATGTCATGATGGAGGAGTATCCTTCTAGCTTTTAGGTAGCACATGCAAAGAAATTATGTCGAGATGCCATGATGGAGGAGTATCCATCTAGCTTTGAGGTAGCACACACAGAGCGGATATGTTGGATGCCATGATGGAGGTATTCCTTCAAGCTCTGAGGTGGCACATGCATATCATGTATAGTCGGATGCTATTTGGAAGATTGTTTCAAAAAACATCCAAGGAAACAATGATTGATTCCAAGTTTGTAGTTGATGGGAGTATTCAAGAGTACCAAGACAGGCTTGTTGCTAAAGGATTCTCTCAGAAAGAGGGAGTGGACCTTGTTGACGCTTTTGCTTCAATTACCAGAGGATTTGAGGTACATGGATGAAATACACATGTTAGCATGTTAACAAATGCCCCTTATGCACAATTAACTTGGTATTTTAGAATCAATGAGTTGTTACCCATGTTGGGATTTTCCAAGATTTGTGTAGACTTTTATCTCTAGTTTCTTAATAGATCTCATCCACTTATCTTGGTCTTATGTATAGATCCATTTATAAGTTTTGGAAGTTTTGAACAACTCATAACATGGTGTGAAAAGAAATTGGCTTGCAATGTTGAAAGGAAGGACATTGGAGTTTGGCAGGTTGTTGATGAAGTCTCCCTTGAACAAGGGATGTACTCCTTGAAGATTCTAAAGAGATTTCAAAGTACAGAAGGGAGCAATGGTCTTAGTTTACATTCATTCAAATTCAAAGGTGGTCAACATTCTTTTGAAGCCCCTAGTAGAGGGGAGGTTCCAAATGCTTTGATAGTATCTTGATTTGTTGGAGAACTTGTTCCTTAGTTTACCTGGATGCTTGGATCGTCTTCTCCATTTCATTTCACCATCAAGAATTTGAGTTGTTTGCTTGGATTCTACTGAAGGAAGGGCACACTTATGTGAGGGAGATGTCCATGCAAGGGATGGCAACATGATTATGAAGACATGATGGAGAGGGAACATTACCACATGAGTAAGGCACATACATCCATGCATGTTCTATTCTAGGAAGGCACAATTATTCAAGGAGAAATTCCCGCATGCATGGCTCACTATTCTGGGAGAGATTCCCTCTTGCATGTGGCACACCATTCTAAGAGAGATTCCTGCATGCAAGCCGCAGTTAATTTAAGAGTTACAGTATGCTACCCCTTGAAAATGCATGGTTCATTTCATATTATCATGGGCCTTTCTTCTCACACCAACACAACAAATCCTTTAAGTTTAGTGGTAGGCCATGCACCTTGTTCCAACCTACCTATGCAGTTCTCATCATCCAAGGCAAGGACAAAGACGTGGAGGATTATTTAAGGCTTAATGGAGACATATTCCACCATGAGGTTCCACTTGAGCACACTTGACACACATTTGAGCCTCGCTCCCGGGTTGAACCAATGATCTAGAGCCACATGGATGGAGGATGAACAAGAAGAGGACTTAGGAGATGAATACCCTATTTTGCATGATTTTCAAAGCATGACTCATGGCCAAATAAATCCTTAGAAGAAGAATGCCCTAGCTTAAGGAGGCACAGGGAATGACACATGGAAAAGTAAGGAGCTAAAGGAGAAACGCCTTGCTTGAAGTGGTGCCAAGTGGCGCTAAAAGCATTCATGTGGTCAAGAGAGGTCCCTTGAGGGTATTACACTTTGTTGACACATGTTCTACATATTTGAAGAAGCATCGAAGCAAAAAAGAGGCCAAAAAACACACTTTAAAACATGAATTTTGGAACTTTTATTTAAGTTATGGACAAGTTGACCTTAACAAAAGAAGCCCCAAGTCAGTGAAAAGTCATAATTAAACATGAATTTAAGTTATGTCTAGGTCAGCCCTGACCTCATGCAAAAATAGAACTCTAAGAAGCAACTTAATGGAGAAAAAGGTCATTAACTGTGCAGTGCCCATGGGGAGAAAAGGTGTGCTAGAGTTGAAATAGAAAGTTCGAGAGGTGTGCCCTAATCTAGACGTTGCCACATGGATTGCAAACTATATGTGTCAAACCCTAGAGGGCCTTCATGAGGAGATCCCTCGTTAGGGCTTGTTCTAGAATGAAGCATATAAATACCAAGAGATTCATTGGCCAAATGAGCATGGTTGGAAGTGTGGGAATTCCCCTCCAAGTTTAGTTGAAGATATTTGGGATCAAAAAATTAAGGGACAAGTTCAATGTGAGGTTTTTCATCTCCTTCTTCTTTTTAATGGTGATTAGGTTTTTTGCAAGGATTGCCACGGTTTTTGCTGCTGAAATGATCTTTGGAGAAGGGCAAGTTTGTCACATAAGAAGAGATTCAGGTAGAGGTTGTAAACCCTCCCTAATCCTTTATGTGACCATGAACCATTGAAGGATAGTTACTACTGTAATTTTCTGGTTAGTGTTGTTCATTCTATTTTTGCAGGTTGTCCTGGCTACTAGCTAAGGAGATAGATTAAGTGTGACACATTATGGTTCTCTTGATCTCGCGACAATATCAGATTTAAAGAATGATATATTGCTCGATGTTTGTTCAATAAGAATTTTGTCCTACTTTATCTACGTTATCTTGGATTTTATGTTAGGGTTGTTCTTTCTTTGTGAAATGGTTGCATGTTATTCTTGGTTGTAATTTCATGGTTGTGATGGTGCATCTTAATATAAGGGCTCTCACTTAATTTTGCATAAACTGAAGAAAAAAAAATGGACTAATTGTGTCACATCAGTGAATGGCTTAACTATGTCTTCTCCATTGCACTCAAACCCTCTTGCTCCATCTTGACTCTATCACCTAAATGGAATAGACACTCAAGTTGGTCCACCATCTCTTTTATTCTAAAGAACATCTTAGACATTCTTTTCTTGTGTTTCCCCCCTTGTGCCAGAAAAGAACTAGCCTAAAGTGAGAAGAAGAGTTGATGTAGTGACAATGGGCAGCATAAGTACCTCTAGCGTTGCAATTCATTCAGGCACTTCAATATCTTTGAGTGCAGGTTTGGAAGGTAATGCATAGCATGCATGGGATAGTTATTTTGAGAGTTGTACATCATGCATGTAAGGTGCATGCATGAGCATGTGTGGTGCACCACTCAAGGCTATTCTTAGCCTGTTTGTAGCCTTCTCTTCCTCATCTTATTATATAAAGGAGATGAGGGCGTACTAGTTAAATAGGGCAGAGAAGAGAACTCAATGTGATATGCAACGAGTATTAGCATCAGGGATTGTTGTTTTGTAGTTGTTCTTTTCAATAGTTCATTCAATGTTAGTAGAGGAATTCTACCAAAGACTGGGAAGGGTAGCAGAGTGATTCTGCTACTGTGTGACAAAATGGGTGTTGCATGAAAGACTTGCATGTGATACCTGTTCCTCACTACGGTGTAACTATGTGCAACTATGGAAATAATCACACGAAAGTCCCTTCACTTTAGTGGTTTGAGAAATCCGGAGGGAGTCCCTATAGGCAACTAAGTTCAAGAGAAAAGGCAAAGAAGAAAGAACTTGGATTATGGATGGATTTATGGTAATGTCTTAAAAAGGTCCAATGATTCAAAATGATATCAAAGGCTTCAACAATTAAACTAACTCAAATGTTGATTCAAAGGTCCTTGAGCCATTTACCATTATTTGCGCATGATATATAATCATTAAATGTAAGCAACCAAAACCTTAAGTAGATTTGCCAGGAGAAATAAGAACTTGTTGCAACCAACTTGATCAATAACTATAAAATGAGTAGTGAAATGTAACAATTGAAGTGTATCTACTATTCCATTAAAAGCATTGATTAAAATAGCTTTGTTGTAGTGTATGATAAGTGATGAGTTAAATGTGCATGACCAACAATAAGATAAGATAGATAAGATAAGATAAATTTATTAATGTCCAACGAATGGCCACAAACGTGAAGTTATTAAAGCATAAAATTTACAAGTGAACAAGCTTTTAAACTTCAGGGAAAATTGTGAATTAATTCTGGAAAATGAATCCCATCAACTATAACTTAGGCAACCATATATCCTTATTCTATTGCTGGTTTTGCCAATAGAAAAATACCATTTACAGCCGAAATATATCAGCAATAAAAAGTTGTTAACTAACCAAAAGAGAGATGTTTGCAGATGAGATTATATGGTTAAAACTTAAAACAACATCAAATTTTCCAGCTCCTTGAGGAATAAAAATTAGTGCAATGAGGCTACAAAAAGTGACAATTGATATTTATTAGAGTGCAAAAGATTTAGATGTGTTTAGTTACTTGAATGTGCCTTTAACATGAGAGAAAAGTGCATATATGCTAGCAGCAATAGTTAGTTTTCAGATCTGTTAGGTGTGTTGTATGTTATGAACCATGTAGAAATAACCCAAGAGCATGAGTGCTGAAAATGATCAAGTGAAAATAACTCAAAAACAATTAAATTGTTTAGCCCATCCATGATACATAAAGTAATTTAAATTAAGATCTAAACTAGATCTGAAAATTAACGTTCATCTCAAGCTAATTCTAATTGTGACCAGGAAGCAAAAGATTATGATAAAGTGAAATTAAAACATGAATTTAGCATAAACTTAAATAAAATAAAGTGCAGCCCTCAAGGGGTTTGATCTTGATGTCTTTTGCTTACTCTTATGTAGGAGATAAAATTTAAATTCCAGATTTAATTTAAGAAAAAAAAGGCTTGAAGAGGAAATAAATAAATTTGTTGAAGTGGCTAAAAGAAAAAGTAAAATCTCTTTACTAGTGCCTAGTTGCTTTAGGAGGGGGCAATGGGGTCATAGAGGAACCAAGAGAAGGTTTGGTGATCAAAGAGTAGGAGAGGGTAGAAGAGCTCAAACCCTTGTCCTAGTCTTTGATAGCCAAATATGAGTTCCCCTCTAATCAAATGGAAAGATCACGAGCTAACACCTTTCAAGTAAAACCGCGTGCAAAGCATACCCATTCTACTACAAGTAACATATACCAAGTGCTAATATAATGCTAACTTAATAGATAATACAAGTAGAACTTCGAGAAAAAATTACCTCAATCATATCATGCAAGGTTCACCATTTGAAGAAGGAATCCATATGAGACTTTAAACACTTGTAATTTCAGCTTAATTCTACACTATTTTCCCAATACACTTAACATAAAAGAAAATAGACACAAGAGTAGCAAGAGTAAGTTTATTCTCCAAGTTCAATCGACTAATACAATGAGAGGAGTGTCTCTTATCTAGGATGAGAAAATAATTACTCCTCTATAGAAAATAATAAAATATCTCATGACAAGATCAAACATAACAACCCTAAATCCAAAACCCTGAGTTCTTTGACCATGTGAGGGGGGGCACACCACTAGAGAGATAAGGAATAATATATTAATACATGATGTGAGCACAAAGTGGAGTGCTCTAGAAGATAAGGTGGGAATAGTAAAGGCTAGGTCCGAAACCCTAAGGTTTTGACCAATCAACTACTACAAGATGTAACCTAATTCAAATATATGACAAGTCAAACTAGCAACTCACTCTCCAAGAAAAGTGGACAAATGAGGAGTGCTCCAACCAATTATAATCAAATGAATAAATACATGGCCAAAACCCTAGTGTTTGACCAATCAAACACTAGAGAAGCTAGCACCCTCATCAAAAACCATGAATAAGTGTGCAAACCTCCTCACAATAGGGAGGCCCTCATCAAAAACAAAGTCAAAGTGATGAATGCTCCAAGATAAGGTGGCACATGTGGCAAGAGAGGTCCTCCAAGGTGCAACGTACCACATAGACAAGACAACCCATGATGAAGAATGCCTCGAATAAGGGAGCACTCTAGCAAGTGATGATGCCAAGTGTCACAAGGGTCCAATAGATGCCTTGAACCTTAGAATGCTACTCTAGAAAGATGCAATCATTTCCTCAAAAACTGTTCCCAAGAGTGAAGAAGCATGGTCCAAGTGTCCAATGAACTCCTCAAGTGGTCAAAGTTCATGCCAACTCATCCACATACCGTGAAAAAGGGTTGGCCCTCTCTCACATGTGCCAATGTGCCTCAAGTCTCCCACATGTGCATGAAAAAGCGGGTGCATCATATAGGAGGGGACATCAAATCAACTATAGATAATCAACCAAGTGTTAGACAATATAAGATATGACTTAGGAAAATATTATTTAATATGCAAAATATTAACATAAAAAGTTTCCAAGTGCACTTTTCTATTTAATTCACTCACTTTTGATTAATTATCCCAATAACCTTAGAGTCACCATGGCGCAACTATAACTGATCTAGATTTTCATGTTACCCCCCTAAAACTAAGTGCATTTCCTAAGTTCCTAAGTAAGGTGAGGGTGATGAAAGGAATGTGATGTTAGGGAAAGGTGTTCGGCTTCGCAAATTAACTATCATAGAAATGTGATTGAGTGATAGGTCTACCCCTTAGCTTTCAAGAACTAGGGGTGGATGATTTTCCTTCCATATGTGTGCCTTGAAAGGGAATAATTCTCTTCTTGAGTTACCCTTTCCTTGTGCCATTTTTATGATCCTTTTATTTTTATTTTTTAATTTTTGCAAGCCCCTTTCTTTGGATTTGGCTTTGATAAGCTGGACATAAAGTTCATAGCTTTTGCAAGTGAGCACTGCTCACATTTATCATTTAGCTCCATCTCCCTTGGAGTACTTTGACTATTTTGACTTTGACTTAGGCACCATACATAGGAATACTATAGAGACCTTAGAATATGATATATAATAAGTTAATTGTGAAAGGGGGGCATGATGGAAATGGGTGAAATGGCTAGTGAAATGACATGGGCTGAAAAATGGCAAGAAAAAATGTTGTGAATGACATGAAATGAGTGTCACACTTACTTAAACTCCTAGGGATACACCTAACCCACAAGGTCATAGTCATACACTTAATCTAATGAAGAATTATAGCCACACCATGATGCATCCTTAGCTATGAAACAACAGTCTAGGATACGTGAGCCATTATAGATTAACACCATCGACCCCCTATGGTTGTGTGCACACATAAGAAAGCACTTACCATAAGTCAACTAGAGAGCATATGTCATAACATTGGTGTCAACTGAACGTCCCCAAAAGTCTCTGGCACATATCATGGTGGACTGAGCAAGCTGAAGGTGTCTGGAAAATATCCATGGTCATACCATAGATCTCATCTGTGGAACTATTGGAAGCCATGGAAGATCACATAGGCAATGATCATCAAGTCATCCCTACATGCTGAGGGGTAACAATACCAAGTTGTATCATTTCTCATTTCCATAGACAATAGCAATGGATGTGATTGCAGCTACAGATTTCTAGTATACTGTCCTGAATTTCCAGATTGCTGTTTATGTAGATCTAAACTTTAGATTTTTACTAGTTTGATCTAACCTCGAGATTTGTACTGTCTACACTCTTGAGTTTTCCTTACAATGCTTTATTTAAGAAGATCTGCTGTTTTGATAGGTATTCCCTAATCGTCAGTTGTTAGCGGTAGGAATTGATTCTATGTCTGCAGATCTGCCTATCATGTTTTGATCATTTCAACACTTCCATGGCTTGTTATTTTTGTTATACTGAAAATCATATATTTTCACAATAAAAAAGGATAACATTTCCCTTACTTTTAACATAAATGATAAATTGTAATCCTTAAGATTAACCATACATGAAACTTAAGCAAGAGTTCTTCCTGCTTTGAAAGTTCAATCGAGAAGAACCTGGTTGCATCAAATCCACCTAGGTAGCAATATTTTGATGCACTGATCCCTCCATCAGGACCCTAATAGAAAATCACAAAGCCGGCTTAGACACAGAAATATTAATAAAGACCTTCAATTTTCTGAAAATAAAGAGAACAGCTTACTTGAGCTCGGCGGAGTCCAAATTCAAGCAAAACCTTAGAACTCCCAGCAACACGCCTATGCCTTGCAGCATTTGTAGTAACCAATGATGCATAATTGACCAAATTCACAAGTGGCGTTTCCAAAAGCTGCACAACCTGAAAAATACAGTGATGATACGTTTAGCTAAAAATTTGGAATTTCAGATAGCTAAAACATTTTCTGAAATTTAAATTTTATATGAGGAAAACCATACCAAAGAAATGATATGTGCATGAACAAATTGTCATTTATAACAAAATGGTGGGACCAATGGAACTTACTGCAATTGGGCCCTCGACTCTCACGAGGGGTATCTTAGGAAAAACGACAGAACCCTCTGGTATTGCATATATCTCAATGTCTGAACAGTTGATTCCTCTCAGATAATCGAAGAATCTCTCCTGTAATATCAGCAGGCGTTGATTGAGGAGCATCCCTTAAAAATAATAATCAATTTCTATAAAAATTTCAAAATCAGAGTAATTGCTTAAAATTATTATAAACAAATATCAGCAATTGCACCCAAGACTGAATAAAATTAAAAGCAATTTAGTTTAAGCTTGAAAATGTTCTTGAAAGCTGAGACAATACCAACCTGCATCGATGCTTTGCCTCAATGAGGTGTTACTGGCCAGGCTAAACAGGCTAGAATGATGTTTAGAAGGGTAAAGACTAGAAAAGGTAGGTAGGATCTAAGGAATTAACTTTAGAGTTGCTTTAATGACCCCTAGACCCTCAACAATGACAAAAGTAAAATGTTAAAATTGGAAAGCTAATATACTCAGTCGAGGGGTGTAAAAATGGGTGCAGCTAGACCACAGGTCACAAACTTAGGAATCATGGATGCAGCAGTATACGTATTCTGCACTCTATTATTTTTCCTTCTCTCATGTAGCTGGGCAGGATAATCACCATAATTCGAGTGATTTTTATTGACATGAATCATGTACTTCATCTTGTCTCAAAAGGATCTCATCTATTTCCCTTTGCAATCAATCTAAACATTCCTATGACTTGTTGGGGTTACATATAAACATCTTCAAGTAAGATAGATATCACAATCTGTAGATAATAAATAAAGCAACTTCTACCTATTAGTTTTCATTGAATAGAAAAACGAATCGAAGAACTAGCCACTAACACAATCATAAATTTAACCAGTAAGCAGGCCATTCAATAGAACGAAATGATCACATGCAAAACAAAATCAAAAAGGACTCGAGGAATTGCTATTGCTGAGAAAACAAACACATGGCTTGGAAGAAAGGATATGAAATTGAAGCACTCTGCCTGACCTTTATAAAGAAACGCACATTTAATGCAACCTAGCAGTAACATAAATAAGGCCCTTAAATATAACTCAAAGTGACTTTAAGAAGGGGTGATAAATCATAACACAACTTGTTGCCAATGGGGCTGTGGTTCATTAGTGAGACTGATAAAGGAATCACCAGTCCACCAGGGTTCCATTCTCATAGGAGTCTCCCCACCTGTTTGGCAACCTATCATAAAGGAATGGGGCCAAGTGTTAGTCCCAGGGTAAATCTGATGGAATAGTCCCCCCTTTGGACCTAGCACCTAAGCCAAAGGAAGTCCATATCATGTGGTGTTATCCCTCGGGGAATGTTTCAAACTTTCAAGAAGCAATTTCCAGCCAAAAAAAAAACAATGTGCAGCTCAAAATCCACTTTAGTATTGAAATGTAGAATACATCGCAGTTGTTTGCACACTGTTGAGAAACTCATTGTGCCATCAATTCATGACTCGAGTGCACAAACTTCTATGGGACTGCTACTATATCAGCCTGAAAGAACATGCCGGAACTAAAGGAATTGCCATTGCTGAGAAACAAACACGTGGCTTGGAAGAAGAGGTTGCAAAGCACTCTCCCGCACCTTTATAAATAAACCTATACATAATACAACCTATCAGTAACATATATAAGCCCCTAAAATATATTTCAAAGTGAACTTAAGAAGGGGCAATAAATCAAATCAAAACTTGTTGCCAATGGGGTTGTGGTTCACTGGTAAGATTGACAAAGGAATAAGTCATTCACCAGGGCTTCTTTCCCATCAAGGTTTTCCCCACCCACTTAGCATATCATAATAAAGGAATGAGGCCAGCTGCAAATCCTGGGCAAATTTTGGTGGAATAGAACCCCCTCAGATCTCTAAGCTATAGCCTGTATCCTGCAGTGCTGCCCCCTGGGGAACAATTCAAGAAGCAACTTCCAGCTAAAAGAAACAAACTTGCAGCTCAAAAATCCACTCTAGTATTGAAACATAGAATACATCGCAGTCACTTGCACAGTGTTGAGAAACTCATTCTGCCATCAATTCTGAGTGCACAAACTTCTATGGGACAGCTAACATATCAGCCACGCCAAACAGGGAAAGCCTTAAAAGAGGCTAGGCTATAAAAAATTCAAATCATGCTGATCATTCTTCATGCCAGGTCAGATTTTGAAGATCATGGTGATTGAAGTGTGCACATTGCAAACTAGTAATTAGAGGACATATGTTTAAATGATGTGTTCTATTTTTATATTGCTTCTTCATTCACATGCATAAAATATTTGAGGACTTCTCTTTTACTTCCTTGCATGTACTTCATTCTTCATTTTGTGAAAAAGCAAGAATAGACAGAGGCTCATGCATATAAAACTAAGTATAACAAAGAAACAAGATTTTCAGAAACTCTAAAACTATACTGCAATAATAGCATCACTTCCATGTAAGAAAAACTATATATGCATATATTACAAAGAACATGCCCGAACTCGAGCAATCACTATCACTAAGAGAACAAACATATGGCTTGGAAGAAGAGACACACTTAATGTAACCTGTCAGTCACACAAATAAGTGCCCCAAATATATTTCAAAGTGACTTTAAGAAGGGGCAATAAATCAAATCAAAACCTGTTGCCAATGGGGTCATGATTCATGTTGAAATGATTAATAAGATAGATGATTGAATGAAATGTTGATACAATGCCACATGCTGGTATTCTTATAGCATTGACTGGTCACAATGGCTGATAGGTCATGTCCCTTGATTAGGTCATGTCAGTTAGTTAGGATGTGACATTTCATTTTTTATTATTATTATTATTATTATTATTATTATTTATTTCATATATTTATGTTCATTATATTGCCTAGCCCTTCAGAGATACTTTGTCCTCAAAGCATTTTATGGAAAAGCTTTATGACTTTCTTCTAGCTTATAATGCATTCTCATGATTCTTTGTTCTTGAAGATTTGATGGTTGACAACACAAGATGATATGAGTTACGACGTGTTGAGCAGATTTGTCTTATTGTGAAAGGGTCAGACCAACCTAATTCAATTTTCTTGAGAACAGTATGGCAACAACTTATGTGATTTGGGAAATGATAAGATTCTACACCGCGACTTGTCTTCATAATAATAGGATCTTCACTTGGCTTTTCATATAGATTTCATCTTTGGTTAATTTGCTGAATAATACGATGATAATTATAATTAGGGTGACGATAAGGAATCCTTGTATCTTGCAACTTATTTTTGGAAACATCATCTTTTGATACTTTTGATAAAATCTCATTTGGTATCAGAGCCACATTCTGATCCGGCCTTGGGCACACTATCACGTACCCGGTGACCTCACGATGCCATTGGGGACATGAGATACTCAAACTACTAAGCAAAATCGCCTCTAATACTCAATTTCGTTTTTCCATTGATTTAATTAAAATTTACAGTGGAATTAAATATATAACTGATCACCCAGAGTTAATATAAACATATACGAGAATGTTACAGGCAATTTCTACATGAATGCATTCACACAATGCCAATAATTCCATGCATTTAAATCATCAAATAACATTAATTAAGTAAACTACATATCAAAGATAAATACAAAACATTTTATAAACAATGGAGACTTATCGAAAAATATAATCCAACTGACTACAAACCAAAGATGTTCCTCCTAGCTGTAGGCACACTATGTTATACCAATTCTTTCTACAAGAGAGGCCACCCCCGAGCTAGAGCTATCAATCCAGAAGAAAGTGCCAAGTTTCCCCTCTATAGCTAACCCAATCCGCTAGCACTCCTCCCCCATCAGCCTACACTACCCAAGGAATGGGGTTCCCTTCTCTAAGTTAATAGACCCTCGGGTTCCCTTCTCTGACTTAACAGTCCCTCGAGCTATTTTTCCCCCAATCGCCTTTTAGGGCTCCAGCATAGGCCGACCAGGTGTGAAAATCCTCACACAGATCTAAGAGATGATGTATACCTCACAAGAAAGATTAAGATTAAGCAGGAAAATAGAAGAAGAGTGGTCAATGCAATGTAAAGGAGCAACAGAATTATGATACAGTAGAACTCGGATAGAAGCAGAATAACATCACACACTCTAATTCATTAATCACAAATGGACAAATAAATAATACAATGGTGGAGATGATTCGAATGCCAAGGTGGCAATTCGAATTAGCCTCTCATAGAGTGATCATCAAATCAATAGAGTGTCATCAGAGCACAACTAGGAGTCCTCATCATCATCAGTGGAGTCATCAATGCACAAGTAACTGTCAACCAGATGTCAAACTAAGTCTAACTGAGTGTGGTAGGTGTAACTGGCACATGGAGGCAATAACTGAATGAAGGAGGCTCAATGGAGGGCGCATGAGGAGCTAACTGGAGTCAGAATGGGCAGTCTAGTCTCACTGGAGGTCTATCGGAGTGATACAGTCAATTGAGAGTCATTCTAGCCTTAAATCAAGGAAAGAAATGAAGATAACTGAAGTACAACTGAATGGTAGGTGAGAAAGGGTGCATGAGATGCATGTAACTGCATGTAGGGCACACTAAGCACTAGGAGGGCTAAAACTGATTAGTGAGAAGCTCCCGGGGCTAGCTAACTGAGGGCTAGGTGCTGGGACTGATAACTGGGATGCATGCATGCAGAATGCATGCTGCATGCAGAAATGCATGCAAGACTGAAAATGCAAATAATGAAAATGCTGGTAGGACTAGGATGGAGTATAGGAATATCCTAACACCAGGGATTCTTCATGCCAAGACTCCAAGGAACTCAATCGTTCTCGATACGATTCCAAACTATAGTACAAGTGATGGCTCTAGGCTATGGTATGGGTGATGGTTTCCTAATGGCGGAATGATGATGTTTAAATGATAGCCGAACGATGGCAGAATGGACTAGTTCTCCATAATTTATATGCATGTTGAGAACTAGCCAACTGGCATGCAAGGCTGGGTAAAACTAGACAAATGGCACTCATGGGAAGTTCACATTTTTCCCCCATTAATCCCTAGGTTTAGGATAATTAACTCAAGTTAAAGCTAATGCATTTTAATTAAAGAGGCTTTATAAAACTTAGGATAACAAAGAATAATAAGGATAGTGACTTAAATTATAAGTCACTAGGGTCGTCTCCTCCTTAAACCGCTTTCTCACTCTCCCTCTTGTGGAATCATAGCCCCTGCTCTCTTCTTTGTCCTTCTTAGTCCGCAGTAATTGCGGCATTTATATTAATATAAAATGTACATAATTACATCATATGGTCACACTAGACCATTCATGTCCGGCTTCTAGCCATTTCATCAATATTTACATAATTACATCATTACATACTGGGGCCGAAAACGGGGTGTTGCATTCCCCTCCCCCTTAATTTATGCACAATCCTCGATCCACATCAGCACTATTTACATATGCAAAATTTCAAAACAACTAGAGGTATGCCTCCCGCATGGTATTCTTGTGTTCCCACATTGCTTCTTCAGAGATGTAATGGGTCCACTAGACCTTTACTTGCCTGATAGACCTGTTCCAAAGCAACGTGACTTTCCTTTCCAGGATACTCACTAGTAGCACTAGTATATCTCCTTCCGGTTCCACCTAAATCAAAGCCTAATCAATAATATGGTTAGGATCAGGCATATACTTTTTCAATAAAGACACATACACATTATGCACTTTTATGTAGGCAAGCAATGCAAGCTCATATGCAACAGGCCCTATCCTAGCTAATATTTCAAATGGCCCACAGTATCTAGGTGTTAGCTTAGGACATATCCTAAGCTTCAGGGAACTTTTCTTTGGCCTGACTTTTAGATACACATGTTCACCAATTCTGATTTCTCTTGCTACTCTGCTCTTGTCTGCATAACTTTTTTGTTTATCCTGTGTTGTTTTCACATTCTACCTGTTCTTAACCATCTGCTCTTCCATTTCTTTAAGCAATTCTGGCCCAATTACCACTATACCTGCTAGATTATCCCAACTGATTGGAGTAATTCATTTTCTACCATACAAGGCTTCAATTGGACTCATTTTTAAAGATGCATGACATCCATTATTATAAGCGAACTCCACCAAATGCAAGTAATCTTCCCACTTGGATGGCTAGTCCATCACATACATTTTGAGCATGTCTTCAGTAACCTGATTAACCCTCTCAATCTTCCCATCTGTCTGTGGGTGATATGTTGAACTCATATTTAGACTTGTCCCAAATCCTTTAAATAGTCCTTTCCAAAAATTTGAAGTATTTGTACTTGGCCTACAATTCATTTGAGTCCATTGCTTTGGCCAATCCCTCTGATCAAGCTTGTTGTTTGTTTGCGGGGGTCTCAGATATCTTGGATTATGAGGGTATCTCGATGGACTGTCTTCCCCTGTTTAGAAACTTCCTGGAGACTCTTGGCCATCTTTTAACTACTACACAAAAGTTGAACAGGATTACCCAAGATGACATTTGCAGGCAACATTCAAGTCACTTAGACAAACCGACAAGGTGGGTTGCATCCGAAGGTAGCCTTCTACATTGAGCACTTCATGGAGGCAAGGGACGAACTCCTTATCCGACCTCAATATACACTCCGCCATTGGACACACGCTCTTCGTATTCCCTTGGGCTAGGTCCAAGTTGGTTCAAAGAGACTTCGGATGGAAGCAAATCACCAAATTTATTGAGTACACAAGATTTTCCAACCATGCCATCTTCGAGAGGTTGAGAAAAGAGGAGCACTTCATTTTCAAGCTAGTCCCTCCAATCAAGCTTATTGTTGGTTTGCAAGGGTCTCAAATCTCTTGGAGTCTATGAGAATCTTGATAGACCGTGTTCCTCTGTTTAGATATTCCATGGACACTCCTAACCATCTCTTACCTACTGAGCAAGAGTACAACAGGATTATCCAAGATGACATTTACATGCAATTCATTCAAGTCACTTGGACAAACCCACAAGGTGGGTTGCGTCCAAAGACAACCTTCTAAATTGAGCACTTCATGGAGGTGAGGGACAATCTCCTTATCCGAACTCAGTATACACTCTTGGGCACATGCTCTTTGTATTCCCCTAGGCCAGTTCCAAGTTGGTTCATAGAGACTTCCGGTGGAGGAGAATCACCAAATTGATTGAGCGGACAAGATTTGCCAACTATGCCATCTTCAGGAGATTGAGCCAAAGGAGCACTTCATTTTTCATTGCCCCATATACTACAAGATCCGAGGGAGGTTCCATTGCCTATTCAAGGGGCCATAGACCCTATCCAACTTCCTAGCCTTGTACATGTAGGAGATCTTCCAGCTCCACTCCCATGCTCTTCGCCCTCCTCCTCGACTATACTCTACCCAATGTATCACTTCCTTATTTACAATGCTCCCATCAGCTAGGGGCACCAAGTGACACACAGACAACAATAGCATTTTTTACTCCAGATCAGCGCAGACCCAAGGGACCATTTGTTGGTTGTGGCTCAATCAGACCCAAGGTTCAACAGGGATCGCCAACAAAATACCCTACAGGCGCCGATATTTTCAATACCCTACAAGCAGGATAAGCTCTCACCCAAGACGCGCACAGGAATTTCAAAGACCATCACAGGGGGTGCACAGCAGAGGATTGGCTGGCGTTTTCCATAACCTTATGCAATCCCCTTAACTTATTCATGCATTTTCATAGTGAACCATTTAGGATCCATTCTTTACAACACTTAAGACGGCCATTCCAGACATAACCATAAACTGAACACAGTGCGTAGTAAATAACAGAACCAACTTTATATTATTACTTGGAAAAACTCCATACAAAAAAAACCATGACTGAACATCTCATGGATTTCTCATTCAGCTCACCAGCTTAGATAGGCCTCAAGTTACAGCAAAACCCTACTGACAATAGACTCTGAGCAACAACTGAGTTACAACCAAACCCTACAAATTCCAACCCAAAACATTACAAAATGTGCCTCTTAATAGGCTTCTAGTTTTGCCCCTTGTCGTTATTTTGTGCGTGATTCGGTAGGCATGCCAAACACCACGCGCAAGTTGTTGTTGATGCGCGACGCAATCTTTCCTCGCGTTGTCTTTTGCGTGGCGATCTTCCTTGCCACATGGACTCTCTGATGCCCGTCCAACTAAGCCAAGACTTGGGCGCCAACAGGCCCCCAACATTATGGCATGGCTCGTCCCAAACCACGCAACGCAGTGCTCTAAGGCTGCCAACGAGGGCAGCGTGTGCACAGGCTTCTGACTAAGTCTTGAAAATCGGTCTTATGCCCTCAAACTTACTAGTGATGCCAGTGAAACAACTGGTCAATGACTCCACATCTTCCTTCATGCTTTTTCCTGCTTCTAGTTTAACTTTCTCAATGAGGAGGAGAAATTCGGTTGCCTTGGTGTGGAGCTTGGACAAATTATCAAAATGCTTCTACGCCTGCTCTTGTGCCTCAGCGACAATTGTCGCGACCGTCTGTTGTTCTGTTCTACTAGCTGTGATCTTCTTGGTCAATGTTGAAATGTCGGTCATGGCTTTTTTCTGTGCGTGGAGAGGCAATTGCACCAAACTCTACTTCTTTGCGCTTAACTGGGCCTCACAATCTCTGATCTATTGGTCCACTTGTTGCAGTTCGAGCACATCCTACAAGTGGTTCCATATGTTGAAGTTGTATTCTAGGACCCCTCCTAAGGTCGCAATTCCTTGTTTCGCTTATTCCAAAGCTTGCATAGTGTCTTCAATTTTTCTTGCAAGTTCAATCTCCTCGAGGGACGGCTCTGGCTTAATTTGGGCTCTGAGTAATGTTGTTTCTTGTTGCAGTGCAGCAACTGTGTCTCTAATGTGGGCGACTTTCTGGACAAGCAACAGCTAGCTGTCAGTCAAGGAACTTGCCACTGGCATCATAGAGTAAGCCGTGTACACTTCTGACTCTAACTGCTTCCTTTCATGCACTACCTCAACATGCCTCTGCTTCAGCCTAGCATAGGAGTGGCTTAAGTGAGCATGGCGGTCACCTAATTCGCCGAAAAATCTCGACGACAAAACGCTGCAAGTCTTCTGTGGGGAAAAGGTGTAAATCTAGCTCACTGTATGGGAGCGGTTGCATATCTGATAACTTTGAGGCCTGGACTGCGGTGATGGCCAGGGGATTCAACCTGATCTTCCTATGTGAAAAAGGCCTCTTGCGCCTATTGTTGTAATTCTTGCGCTCGGCTAGTACCTGTTGCTTCTAATGCCTGCACCACCAATGTGCCTGTGGTTATGTGCAGTACCATCCTCAACTCCTGCAGTTGTTCTTTGTTGTCCTTCTAGAGGATATGAGCTACCTCTAGGTTTGATTGTAGCTACTCGACGATGCTAGGGATTGTCGTTGTTCTTGTTATAGTTTGTTGCTCTTACAAGGTGCTTTGTTCCCCTGTATCTTGTTCGGTTCTCTATCTACTCAGATGGTTTCTCTTATTCCTGCTCTACCTCAATTCCAAATTCTTCAAATTATTGCACCTGATTGAAGCAGGTAGCCTTGTGCCAGGAGCTTTTGTCGATGGGGTTTGCTCTTTGGCTTCTTCTTCAATATCCGGATCCAAGTCCGGCGGTGGAGATGGGGATTTCTTATGTTGCTTCTCTTGATCCTCTGTTTGTTGAGAGGGGATAGACTCCCGCATGAACTTCTTCAACAACCAAGGTGAGGACCAGGGAACGCTGGAACTAGTGCATTCGCTTTGGGACTTCTTGTTAATTCTGGATTCCTCCAAAATCTCTAGGTCTGAATTTGAGAACGGTCGTAAATGTTGTGGCCACTACGCAATTGTTGCTTTGACATCTTCAAATGTGATGCCGAACGATAGTAAGTCTGCATCAGACTGGGTTCCAAGCGTGGTGTTGAGGACGTTGTGATTCTCCACCTCAAATACGACGAAATCTTTATACATGTCCACAAATGCTTGTGGAATTTTGAATGACTCCATCGTGGCTATGAGCAAATTTGTATACCACTATTGAAAGGCGATGTCGACAACCTCCTTGTGTTCTCAGATGAGCTAGCGGTGCAGGATGAGGAACTTCACCACCATGAAATCTTTTGGAGTAGGGTGATCGTATTGGTAATTTGAGGCTGGTTGCCACACCACCATGGCGACGAGCAACAAAACCCAGCTGTAATGAAACTCAGTGCCTTTGTCTTGTGCATCGAGGCAGTACTGCAAGAATTCTTGCGTGAGATAATGGGTCCAGGCCGTGCGATGGCCTGTCACGCATTTCTCTGCTGCAATTATAACCCTTGCCAGTCACTCATCCTTGCGACACTTCCACAGTAGCTTACAAGCGAGTATCTGAGTCACAAATCTATCACGATGCTTTGAGATGGTAGTGATTAAATCTCCTCATGACCCTCTGCACGTACAAAACTTCGTGTACACCTCATCTACTGAGGCATTGGAAATGACCTCTGCAAGGTCCTCTCCTTTGCGCGGAAGCTCGAAGATCTTATGAATGACCTCGTCTGTAATTTTGTACCCCTGGTCCAGCCATTGGTACCCTCCATGGAAGCGGTTGAGGAGGAACCGCTCGCAGGCATTAATAGATTAGCTCCTCCCGAAATGGGGGATATCCAGTAGGGACATGATGCCTGACTTAAGGAGTTGGCACACCAAGCTTGTGGGATGACGCATTCTTCCCCCTACTCAGTCAGCTCCACCTGCGTATATTTGTCCACTGCGAGCTCTGGACACTGTGCTTTGTCCAAAATGTTGAAGCCTGAATACTTGAGGAAAGGGACCTTACCTAGTAATGGCTCCTTCACCTCAACCTCCACCGAGATGGGAACCTCCGGCATCCGATTTTCTTTTGTCACTCTGACCTTGGTTCGAACCTTCTTCATAGATGGGGTGGTAGCCATATTTGCTAACACTACTGCACACCGAACTCAACTTTGACTCTAATGGAAATTTATTACTCTCACTGTTGCTCTTTCGCTCTCTCAAACAATTGGTGATTCTTTTATGGTTTCCTTTATGGATCACGTGGCCATTCCTTACCTACTGCAATTACTGTTCCCCCCCATGCCTCAACTTGAAGTGTCAAGTACACGACCAACTGTGAATAGGCTGTCTATCTTTCTGTGTGTCGCCGCCATGACCTCGTGTCGGTTGTGCCACTGCTGGTGACGTCAGAGCTGTCCTTTCCTCCGACCTGTTACCTTTCTAGGGCATTTTTTGGTTCTAAATTGGCTCTTTATTACTTCTATCTTTTCATGACTTTTCTAAGTCTAAACTTGTAATTGAAAACAAAATCTAACTGACAATAATTGTGTGACAGGGGGAATGATGACCTATGATTCCGCTCTAGATTTGCTTGAGCAGATTTATTTGCAACTTGGCTGCTATCTCTATGCTACTTTATCCTCATTACGAATGACACTGACTCCTACATTCTATCCTACCCTAACTACTTTTATGAATGACACAGACTTACAGAGTTCATTGCCCTTACGAGCCATGGTACGGCTTGAGGCGACTTCCATTGATGAGCCCCTTCATCGACTGGCCTACTACGGTGGAAAGCTTTGTTGCGCCCGCTTCCATGATGAATAGGATCCGGAATGGACCCAACCATCTCATCCTCAGTTTTCTTAGATTCTTCAAAAATTTACTGTCGTACATTAGAACAAGTGTGCCTGGTTCTAGGATCTTGCGCTGAATGTTCCTATCGTTCCTCCTCTAGCTCTAGTAATTCATCCATCCTATGTTGGAGTGCTTCATCATCTATCATATTTGTTGCAATGGCTATGCGCAAACTGGGGACAAAGAATTCCAGTGGCATCATTGCTTCTTTTCTATAGACTATCCTGAATGGAGTGTGTCTAATCAACCTTTTAAAGGTTGTTCTATATGCCCATAGTAATGATGGAATAAGTTGATCCCAGACGTCGCGTTGTATATTGCAGATCCACTTGCAATGCTTTCATGTGCCTCCTTTAAGATAGATAACCATTCATGCTCTAGTACACACCTATGCAGGATGCCATTTACTCCCAATTTGTAAAGTTGTCCTCAGATCAACTGGAAATCAGCACTTCACGTCACCAGCTAGCTGCGCTACGCAACTATGCAATCTTTTCGCACACGTCATGTTGCCAAAAATGCTGCTATTTCATTAAACTAGTTAGGCACTGCCTCAATCAGTAACAATTGCGCATCAAGGAGATCATCGTCCAGACTTCCCCCGGCTTCGCTTGATTCAATCCTAGATAGATGGTTTGGCCCAACATTGTATTTTACAAGATTGACCACAACTTCAAATTCAATCTCATGGAAGAGGAGCAACCATCTGCAGATGTGCCCCCCCGTCACTAGCTTGTTGACCAAATACATCAATGCAGAATGATCTATGGAAAACTTGAAAGGACTGCCCAATAGGTAGTGTCAAAATTTCTACAGCGCATACACCATCGCCAATCCTTTGTGCTCAATTGTTGTATAGTTCTTCTCAAAAGGGGATAACTTCCTGCTGGCAAAGTACAAGGGGTGATCGATGTTCCCTTCTCCTAGTTGGGCTAGCACCGCTTCCAGTGCAACTGATGATGCATCCACATGTAAATGAAACATGCACACCGAATCTAGAAAGATCAAAATAGGCGTTGTAACCAACTTCTCCTTCAAAACATCCAACGCTTGCTGGCACTCCTGTGTCCAGATGTATTTAGCATCCTTTTTCAGTAGTTCTTCTAGTGGCGTTGTGATACCAGCATAGTTCCTGATGAACTTCCTGTACATCCTAATGTTGTGCACAACCCTTTGGCATGTGTTGGGGCCGGTAGATTGACTATGACTGCAATCTTAGTCGGATCAACTAATAAATCTTCCTTGCACACGACATGTCCCAAGAGGATCCCAAACAAGGTGCAAAAGATGCACTTCTTCAAATTCAATGAGATTTGCATTTTCCTACATCTATCCAACATCACTCTTAATACCTGCAAATGATCCTTCAACAGATTGAACACTGTCCAATCATCCAAGTATACCTCAAGGAACTTATGCATGAATTCCTTGAATGCAGCTACCACTATTCTTGAGAATACCAATAGTGCATTCTTCAACCCGAAGGGCATCACGTTGCAAGCAAAGGAGCCCCATTATGTCGTGATAGTGGCCTTCTTCCGATCCTCCTCTGCTGTGCACACCTGCTGGTATCTGGAGAATCCATCAGTGAAAGAATATGCTTTTCGTCCTCCCACATTCTCTAATACTTCATCTGTGAATGGTGTGGGGAAAGGGTCATGTACACATGCTGCGTTTAAGCTTCTCAAGTCTATGCAGATCTGAATTTTCCCTATCTTTTTATCATGGACCACCATTGGGATGATCCATTCGGATTCTTCAACTAGAAAAATGATGCCCGCATCCATCATGCAGTCTATCTCCTTGCGCACCTTCTCTTTATACTTCGGGTTTAGTCTGTATGGTCTTTTCTTTACTAGCTTGGCCCCTTCCTTGAGCTTAGTTGTCATCTCCCCCAAGGAACTTGCAATCCCCTTCATTTCCAAAAAACTGCACAGAAAAAGATCTTCATACTCTTTTAATAGGTCCACCATCTGGGTGACTAGCGCTTGGTCCCAATAGTCTCCTATAACGGCCATCTTGGGTGCTTCTTTTGTTCTAATGTTGTATTTCTTTGTTTTAGGGCTTTCTTGAACTCTGGCATAGAACTGGTGGATGGTTCATCCTGCACCGCACGCTCCCCTGTAGTCTCCCTGATTTCTATATTGCGTAGATCTTCTCCATCCAGCTCTATGTTGTCTACTTTCCAGCAATAAACCAATTGATTCAACTGCACCAAATCCTTATGGTATGCACAAAGTGGCTTTTGAGCAGTCTCCTTCTTTGGTCTTTCGCCAAAGATGAAATGCTTCATTTGATGGAGAATTTTGTCCAGGTTAGGATCGATAGTGCTAAATCTGAATGTGGCAGTGAATTGGGTGGACAGCTTCTGCCAACTTTGTGTTTGCCTTCTTCTTTCCTATTGTATGTACCAGCTGCTCAGTACCACATCCAAAGTATGGAAGAATCGGTGTACCCCTTGGTCGCACAGTACGCTCTTCATCGTCCATCCCTTTTGATCCTCACTCCAAATGTCCTCCCTAGGATCCTCACTCCCCTTGAACCTGCTCAGAAGTTCCAAGTCAATGCCAGGCTGGAACCTCACCTTGATGCATGTTTCGACTTCTTCCCAGCGAGTCAACTCCTCTCTATGAGTCACCCACCAGTGCTCAGGTATCCCACAAGTCATTGCATCTATTGCCCTTACTCGTTGGTCCTCTGAGACTCATGCCTCCATTTGTTCCAGAAAGGCGTCCACCCTTTCTATCTCGTCGAACTTCGATAGGTCGCATAGCTCTGACCCAATCCAGCACACTGACTTTGTGACAAGTGCGCATCTTCTTAAGGATACTTTGTATAGCCGATTCTTCCATTGGTCCAGAGCTTCTTGTGAATCCGTATCAAACGAACATACACTGCGCAAGATTATCTCTCCGCCCGCAATGGGATTCACATAATCCTCCTTTCTCCCTGTCACATTATAGATGTTTTCAATCTCGATACTACCGGTATCCTCTATGACTAGCTCTGTGTACCTTTCTCCTTCTGCGGCATCAAGAGGGGCCACTACCTGGAGTTCTTCATTCTCAAAGGACATGCGCCATTGTTTCAAGTTCAAAATGGCATTGTTGTTGAATGCCCAATCGATTCCCAACAACGCTGGATATGGATCGGTGTCTTCCATGATTTTAATGACCTCGAAATCTGCCATTGTCTTCACTCCATCGATGTTCACTTCAACATTGGTCAATCTCCCAATAAGGTATATCTTGTATTGGTTTGCTAGTCTGAGTTATGGAGGACACCATACCAGCTTCGTCTTCCCCATCAACTCCCATGACCTCATTAGAAGGATGTTGACATCCGATCCCAGGTCGAGCCTCACATCCTTCATCTCATATCCCCCCAGCTCCAGGGACAACTTGAACTCTTTCCATGTTCTTCTTCTCTTTCCCACCCTGCTCACATTCCTCTTAGAAAGTGATGCAGAGATGGGTTCTTCCACTTTAGAATCATTCAAGATGTTCAAACAACCTTGCAGAAAGCAACTTACTTGATTTTCATAGTCATTAACGTGTACCTTTCTATGCCTCTCTTCTTCCTCCTGTTGCGCAATCTTGTTTTGCTCCTCGATACGCCTCTAGTGCAGCAGCTCTTCCTCGCGCAGTCTTCTCCTACGTTCCTCATCCTCGTGCAGTCTTCTCCTACGTTCCTCATCCTTGCGCAGTCTACGCAACTGGCCTTCCTTGCACATCCTTTCCTGACGCAGGTCTTCTTCACGCTGGGAAACCTCTTCTACCGCCTTCTGCGCGTCGTGCAGAAACTGACACTAGTGTGCGGGATCAAATTTGGGTAAAGGCTACGCATCCTTCCTTATTTTCTGTTTGGTTGGTATCTCTGCAATGCACTCTGTAAAAATATCTTCACCTGTTCTAGCACCTCTACGAGTCACTATGTTCACATGTGCAAGGCCCCCTTCATCAGAATCTTCTCGAGGCTCAACACTCACCATGTTGCAATGCCCTTTCTTCTCTTCCCACTTGGGGACCAAGTCTAGACAGTCCTCTATTTAGTGTTATGTACTATGACAGTATGCACATAAGGTATGGGGCTTGGTACAAAATCTTACCAGATGGCATGTCTCGCCACAATTAAAGCATATAACCTGTCGACCTACACCCCCGTAGCCTCTACCATGACCCCGACAGCCACCGCGTGCTACTCCCTAATGTCCTCCCGGATCAAGTCCCTTGTTCTCTTTTGCACCTTGGACCTGAGAGGAGTCCACCATGTTGTCCTTCATCAACTATAGAGTGCGACAGTTATTCACACTATGTCCCACTGATTTAAAGAATTCACAAAATGGGGCGTTCACTGAGCTCTAGTACTTCTGCAGAGTTGAGCAATTAGGGGGTGCATAGCCCCATACTCTACAAATCTCGCACCACTCTGCTTTTGATCCCGTACGAAATGCACTCAATGCGCTGGTACTAATGTAGTTATTTAGTGTTGGGCATTCATTTTTGTGATGGCCTTCTGTTCTACATAAGCTACACCACACATTTTCCCTTACTACCTTACCTGTCGACAATTGTTGTAACTGGGCAATGAGCGCAGCAAGCTGCGTCTATACCTGTGCCATTCCAGCTAAGGACTCCCCTCCTAGAGTCACTTCCAATCGCATCGCAATTTCCAATGCTTCTGATTGAGTAATCACTTTCTGTTACATCAGTGGAACTCTTATGTGGAACAACAAACCCGCGATTAACCATCCGCAGTGTTGCACATCTTGGATATGGAAACTCAACCGATCCAACCGGATCTTGAACCGTTGGTCGTAGTCCCAAACGAACTCACCGACTCTCTGTTTGATCTGCTTGATCTCAATGATGCATTGAGATTCTGACTTTGGCTTTTGAAATTTCTTCAAAAGTGATGCTTTAATGGTGGCCAATGATCGATCCTACCCTGGGGTTAAGGTGGCTTTGCACTTCATGTACCACATCAAGGTCCGGTCTTTGAACGTGGTTTCCAATTGCGCAATCTTGGCAGTGATATGCTTTAGTGCCCATGTCGCCTCACAGGAAAACCAATGCTGCTCAACATCATCCTTACCTGTCCCGTGAAATACAAGAAAACTTAGTGTAGAGTCTGATGTTGTCCCCATCCTTGGAATTATTGGTGTACTAGGTATTTTGGTAGATTCTAGTAGATTAGGAATTGAATTACTTGCTTCTGGAACTAGTGTTTTTGACTGGGTCTCTGTGGTGGAACTAGCTTCTATCCCTCTAATTTCTTCTACTTCGGGACTCACCTCCCGTTCAAACTATGATAATAAGTTGTCTTCTTGATTTTCTGAAGGGCACGGGGGGTTGGGATGAACAGTGGGTTTCTTCTCGACACATTTATTCTCATCGCGCTGAATCCAGAAGTGGAGAGACCCAGCTACACAGTCTCTCCATCTGTCATCCAAGTGCCTCCTGCCTACACTTCCTCTTCACCCACATCTTCGGGGTTCCTTCCTTTGTTCTTCCTTCGAAGGTCGACCTCACTATCTTCATCGGAACTGTCGCAATCCTTTATTCCACATCGTTTCGAGGGACTCTCATCCGTTGGGCACTCTTCTTCCATAGGTACCACACATCCTTCCAGTGCATCTGACCCTGCTGCGCACCTTGTCGACATAGGCTCCTCCCTGTTGTTCTTTCTTCCTCTTCGATCAGCACTCTCCCCCTCCGTCGGTTGCTTTTCTGGTCTTTCTCTACTAACAAACTACCTTATCTCAGCTCTTCGCGCCTATCTCTCCTCTCTCCGGAGTTGTTGGTCTTCTGGATCCGTTGTTGCGCCACTTATTCTCCCATTCGTTCATACCCCACCCCCACAACGTGGGGTTTACGTTGCCATCCTATCCGGCTCCATGCCGCACATCAGTCCCTTCTCAATAAACAACGTTTTCACCCATAGTGGTATCTCCGCCAAAAATCGCTTTCTAGCGCCCTCCTTGAACCTTGCTTCTGCACAACTATAAGACACTACATTCTACGGCAAATTCTACAATATAACCCTCTTTTACCCGCAGGAACCAAAAGTCAATTGCCCTAGGCCATTTGTTATCTAAGTTCTTCAATCCCTCTACCTTCTCCTCAATCCACACCACTGGTCTAGGTTCCCTCTGAATACTATTAATTTTAGACTTCCTTTTGGCCCATTCATACAATAGAATAGGAAACTTACAAAAGAAAATTTTGTGGATGTCTGAATAGATGTACCTTTCTTTCCAATGCTACAAATCGATCGACAGGCTCGAGTCTCCCTTAGCGTGAACTTGTCCTCCTTGCTCTCCAACCATTCCTCGATCTTAGCCTTGGTCGATTTACACCTCATCTCTTCATTTCTCCTCTATAGTCCTAGTGCATGTCTCAGCAATGGAACCATTTTGTTTGTTTTGGCTCAATCGGACCTAGGGTTCAACAAGCGTTGCCAACAAAACACCCTACAGGCACCGGCATTTTCAATACCCCACAAGCAAAATAAGGTCTCACTCGAGGCGCACGCAGGAATTGCAAAGACCATCACAGGGAGTGCACAGAGGAGGATGGGGTGGTGTTTTCCATAACCTTATACAATCCTTAACTTATTATTCATTCATTCTCATAGTGAATCATTTAGGATCCATTCTTTAGGACACTTAAGACATTCATTCCAAACATAACCAAAAACAAAACACAGTGCATACTATATAACAAAACCAGCTTTATATTATTACTTGGCAAAACTCCATGCAGAAGACAATCATGAATCATGATTGAACATCTCATGGATTTCTCATTCAGCTCACCAACTTAGATAGTCCTCAAGTTACAGCAAAACCCTAGTGGCAATAGACTCTAAGCAACAGCTGAGTTACAACCAAACCCTACAAGTTCCAACCCAAAAGATTACAATATGTGCCTCTTAATAGGATTTTGGTTCTACCCCTTGCCATTAGCTTGCGCGTGGTTTGGTAGGCATGCCAAACGCCACACGCAAGTTATTGCTGACGCACGGCACGATCTTCCCTCACATTGTCATATGCGTGGTGATCTACCTCGCCACCTGGATTCTCCAGTGCCCATCCAACTAAGCCAAAACTCAGGCACCAACACCATCCCTATGGTCCAAAGACTTTAGCCACATTGCCTATCCATATCCCATACCAGTAGACATATGAGATCATCTAGGCCCCAGTGGCAAGAGACGTCCTCTAGACAATAGCTTATAGCGTAGTCCAAGTGCTCCCCCAATTCTTCCATTCAACCTTCTATATTGATTTTTCTCCATTCGGACTTAAATGTTAGGAGAGATGGACCTAGCCATCCTTGGCTTTTTTTCATGGAAAAACCTTGCAAAAAACCCTTTGAGTACTGCACCATGATTCATTGATTATAAACATGGTAAACCATAACCCTAATTATGGAACCTAACCCAAGAGGATGAAGAAAGTTGAACCCATGACCTCCCCAACTTTTGAAGGAGAGATCTCATGTCTAACTCGTGACCGCTTAAGCTAACTCTCGAGTCTCTAGCGGCCTTGACTAACTTGCATCATTATTTGTATTCCAACTCCCTAATCCATCATAGTTGCTCTTCCCCTAAAGAAGCAGCTTGCTATCAGAATCTAGGGTTTTTCAGACTTTATCTTAGATTGATACTTCACTTTATGTATCTTGCTTGCTTTTCACTGGAGTTGTTTTAAAGCTCCCACTTTGTAATGCAATCATTGTATATGGCAGTCCCATTGACCTACTTTTGCGGTCATTTGTTGGACAATAATAAAATTATCTTATCTTATCTATCTACCTTTGTTTGAGTTTTCATGTATGGATCATAAATTCTCAACATAAAAAATGCATCATTATCAACTTGAACGTCAGGAAGCATTTCATCTGTTACCAGGAGTTTAACTGGCATCCCAACCTCTCAACTCTTCTCATAATTCTTTGCTTGGGCATTCACATCAGTCTGACTCTGCACTTCTTTTCCCAATACATGTCTGTCCAAACATCTATATTCAAATATTGATAGCATCTTCAGATTCCATGAATTAAAATTCCATCCATTGAACTTTCATTTCTATCTAAGAATATATGGGATAAACTGGCCATTTTTAAGGCTTGAAATTGTGAAATTTCAACTCTTAAACAGATCTCATTAACAGCTTCATTTTAATTATTCACTTTCATATTTTACTCAGCAAACACAATACACTGACATCTGAAAAATTAAACACTGTAACACACTGTCTAAGCTAACCAATACAGAGAAAACCGAACACAAGAAATACCCTGGAAACCCCAATGGGGTTAACCAGTCAACAGTTTTGTCTTTTATTGCAAATTTATTAATCAGCACTTACAACACAAAGATTTCGGATATGACTCATCGGATCTCAGACTCCTGACTCTCACTGTGCCCAAACCCTCAGCAGAAAAGACAAACCCCAACAGAAGATATGACTCACTTCTGTCACTCACAAGAGATATAACTCACTCTTGTCACTCAAGAGATATGACTCACTCTTGACCAACACGCAAGAGATATGACTCACTCTTGTCCACTATGTTAGACCACCTCAAGAGATATGACTCAGTCCCGCAACTGTGGTACTATACAACTCTCCATAGACTCTTTTATAACATTCACTTTATGCAAATACCATGGGCAATACCATGCAACACCCAATACCATGGGCTACCACCCAATACAATTGACGTTTTTACATACAGTATTACAAAAGACACTTTTACAAAGTTTGTCTAAAGAGTCACTTTTCCGAACGACTTCTACATGCTAGACACCCCCATGTAGAAGTACCTATCCAAGCTACAAAAACTAACAGAAATACACCAAATAGATCTACCAATTGATAGCCGTATTGTTGTTCCAGAGAACAACACACCAGGTGATAGCCGTATTGTTGTTCCAGAGAACAACACACTTCACAAACTAAAGTTTTCCAAAATTCTCAAGAATTCAAAAAAAGCAGATGTAGGCTAGCACTACACTCTAAATTGTTTTGTTCAAAGTCTCTTCAAAATTGTCTTCATCAGAATTAACAAAATCCTCTACCAATCTTGAATGCAAAAAAATTACAAATACCTTACTTGTTTAACTATTGCTTCAATTCTATCATGCAAACACAACCCAGCTCTTTTGCATTCCGTGACAGGTTATTCATACCACGATGTCCCTGTAATTCGCAAACAATTTTCACAAACTTTAGAATCATGAAATTTGTAGGTTGGCTTTTCATCACCCCTTTATCTCTATTACAGATGACAGGTCAGCCCACATTCTACTAAGGATCGTCTGACAGCTTCAGACAAGGTTCTTCACATTCGCAATCCTTGATTTGTTTCTCGCTTACCATGACACATGGGCACCACTTTTCAATCCTATGTTGCTCTCTGAACTTTATCCCATGATGGCTCAATTCCTCTTATGAACCCGTTGGCAACTCTATTCCTCTCACAGACTAGGAAACTACAATTCTCTGAAAAGGCTTGCCTTTATGACTTCCTTGTTGATTTTTCCTGAGCAGCATCGAGTGCCATTCTCTGGGAGAATGGAGGCACCTGGTCAGTTACGAGGATATTGATCCAATCTGGGACTGGAAGCTCAGCCTGGGGCTGAGAGCCATTCTCTGGGAGAATGGAGGCACCTGGTCAGTTACCAGGATATTGATCCAGTCTGGGACTGGAAGCTCAGCCTGGGGCTGAGAGCCATTCTCTAGGAGAATGGAGGCACCTGGTCAGTTACCAGGATATTGATCCAGTCTGGGACTGGAAGCTCAACCTGAGGCTGAGAGCCATTCTCTGGGAGAATGGAGGTACCTGGTCAGTTACCAGGATTTCACTGTAAGCCCTAGACCGGGTCTAGGCATGTGGTGTACTCCTCCACTTGGTCTTGGTGGCAACAGGAGGGTGAAGTAAAGCAATTAATTTATCTCCCTCTGATGATGTACTTGGAGTGGACATGAAGACCTTGAAGAACACCTGCATGATTTATTGAAGATAAAATGAAACCCAAGCATAGCTTGGCTTGGTCCATGAGCCCACCATTTAGAAGAAGAAAAATAAATAAATTTATTTATTTATTTATTTATGGGTTGGCTCATTATTGGAGAAAAGAAAAAAATATATATAATAAATAAAATGATGACAAGTTGGACAGGTCGGCCTCATTTCTTTTTTTTGAGGACAAAAATAAATAATAAAAAATATATATAAGTAAGGACAGGTCAGCCCCAATAAAAGTGGAATTATTCCACTATAAATAAAAAGTGAAACTCATCATTCTAACACACAATTCGTGGCATCCTCAGATCAGCTCGTGGGTATTGTTGACTGATCTAAAAGACAGTTCGTGGGTGGTATATTTCTGCTGGTTTCTCTCTATACTGCTGGTTCTTATTTCTGCTGATTTCTCTCTGATACCATATATTTCTGCTGGTTTCTCTCTATACTGCTGGTTCTTATTTTTTGTTCTTACTGCTGCCCTATATCAGCTAGGGTATGCTGCTGCTATCAAATACTATCTACTGTGTACACCTGAGCTCAGACAGGATATTGTTCAGTGCACCCAAATCTTGCTAGGGCATCTTTCTGTGCACTCAAATTTTATGCAGGGTCTGTCCCTAAGTCTGGCAGCCCTCATAAGGTCACAACAGATCTGGAAAAGGTGTAGACAAGGTCACTACAGCCCAGCAGAAGATTTCGGTTACTTCAGTAAAGTATACACCAGCAACTCTTGATAGCTGCAGGCTTGTACAGGTTGACAGTATTAAATTGAAATTGCTCCAGACAACATCTACAGTCATCAAGTAACAGCTTACAGGGTTCTTCTTGGTCAATCTATTGTGAAGGCTTGTTTTAGCCTGCTGTTGTAAAACTCAGTCATCTCATTTGGAGATAAACTATTATTAATATTGCTTTGGGGTTTTTGTCCTTGAAAGGTTTCCCCGTGAAACTGTGTTCAATTTTTATAGCTGTCTCTGCACTTTTTATACTTACAGTCTGTTACTGCTGTCAAATTTAAAATTTTAACATTCCTTTCTCATAATCACAACCCTATTCGATGGCATGGTGGCTCCTCTTTATTCCAGAGTCTATTCTTTAAAATAGGGTATCAATTCAGACCTCTTTTTGATTGTTTTTTCAAGTTTGGCTACACAGGTTCTCTCAACATCAACACAAGTTGACTTCCTACGCATATACAGACTCTGTACCCCCCTTCAAGTATTAATCACCAGTTCCATATCAGTCTGTTGACTCTTCTCAGACTGATACCACCTTTACAGCGTTTTCTGGCACCCCACCTCTTGACTCCCTCCACAATTCTCCTCAATTCCTTGACAACGTCACATGAAAACTCTTCAAAGGCAACAATAAATTCTATACAGGCTATAAGCAAGTCATGGGTTCTAGATATCACTTATCTTTATGAGATTCCTTTCTCACAGAATTAATACAAAATCATCAGAAATACGCTTTAATATTAAAAACAAACTTACCCCTGAAATCAAGTTGCCTCGCTTCTACCCAATTGTGTATGATTGTAGTCACTCAACGCCTTCTTTAATCACAACATTCTCTCAGCTACTTCACCTGCTTCCTCAGCTTCTCCCAAATACCTAACCATTATGTAACTCCCAAATACCTAGCTATTTAACTACTACATTAAATAAACCATTATTACATCACTTTATTATTAAGACTTTATCATATTCCCAAGTCCTAATTAATACGTCTAAGCTCTAATTATATGACCATTGTCTCTAACAATGACAATAGACAATGACAATAGCTACAACACATCAAATAATAGTACATACAAGATAAAACACATCTCACCCCTCAATTGAAACAAAATTAGAAATGATACACAGTTTGGAAAGCCTTTAACCTAAAGTCTAAATGTATTCTAAGAAATTGACCCAAATTTATGGTTGTACCTCACATGTTGGGGGCAAGGTTGTGCGTAAAAATTCAATCTCCTCCTCTTTAAATTTGAAATTTGCAGCAAACCGTATACACTCTTCTAACCCAGCAAAGACAGTGTACTCTCCACGAAAGGGGTTCTTTCGGAAAAATAAGTCAAATCTGAAAAAATAAGACAGTACAGTAAGAAGCCACATTGAACATGTGGATTTTACTTGCAATACATTACAACAACCTTATAAAAGTATAATTCTAACAAACAACTTTGTACGTTGTCTATACTCTAAAACAACACAAAAGATATAGTCATCCAATAAAATTGCAGATATTTTCTAAGTGATTTGCTACCATCTTGTAACCTTCAAAAAATGACGATTAACATTGCTTATAGTTCCAAGTTGCATATGAACAAGAAGATTCCACATCTCTTTAATAAATTGGATCCAATGATATAACATTATTTCAAGCAACCCAACAGATGAATAAAACTAAAGTACCTTAGAAGAGCAAAGAAAATAAACTGAAAGAGTAAAGTAATGCATGTTCTAGTAGAAAGGCTACAATCATATCTAAAATTATGTAATTTTATTAGCAGTTCAGTGCAATATCTGACAAGGAACAGCATGTCTTAATCCCTTAGAATTTTGACAACAAAACAAAATAGATTTAGCTATAACTGGTAGGCATGCAAGCACTGATAGTGCTTGACAGGCTAAAAGTGATGTTGTTATAAATAATAATTCCCCCTATAGTCAGAAATGTTTATACATGCCCATAGATTAGTCTTTACAGAAACTGCAAGTACTTGACACGGAAGTTGTTCTCACATTGACATGAATCATACATCCAGATTCCATTCTAGAAAATATTTTTCTTGCTTTCAAAATACATCTATGCTGTCTACCATAACCATCTTGCAGAAGAAAAGAAGAATAGAGACCGCAATTTTCCATATTTTCAAAGAGACCATACCCAAAAGCTTTGCAACAGGTATAAATAAGAATATTATGCCTAGCTATTTGTTACCTCAACATACTTCCATAGAATAAAAAACCTCAAATCCTTAAGTCTAAATGTGAAGCTATATCTAGCATTCCCTGCATATGAATCAGTTACATACACTCCCATGGAAAAATTCAATTTAGATCACACTGTACAAAAGAACAAGGAGGAATCCTGAGCTCATCTTTAAAAAATCCAAAAGAAGAAAAAAATTGACTGTATGCTTGATAACAATTGAATGCTCAAATTCTCTAAGCAGAAGAAGAAAAGTTGTTCAACAAGTATCAGCAAACCAGTGGATTGAAATTGTTGTTGCATACACTGCTTTATCCAGATGCTTGCCAGCTTTCCAATATGCATAAGCCATTGTGAACTGATACAGATCAGTAAGTAGAGGTGACAACATTGGGTTCGTTGGCCCTTCCAAACCAAGATTCTGGTCCAAATTGCCATTTGAATCCATTTCAAATTAAATGAAGCACCTAAACCTGCAAGATAAAGCATTTTCAAGCACGTCAACTTTAAACTGTGCTTAAAACTATAAAATCGACTACTACGAAAAATTTTGGCATGTCATTTCATATGTCTAGCAAATGAAGATGTGTTTTATGTATTTCAAAAGGAAACTAAATAATATATTTAACAGTTTAATAAATAATAATAATCTAATTTTTAAAATAGCCTAGCCAAACACCAAAGTGGTGTAGGAGACCCCCTTGTTTGTGGGACAAGGGACCCTCTCCGCACAGTGATTTGACTGCCATTTTACAAAATATACATAGAAATATTTAACATTAAAATAAAGTACAGACAACCTTGGCTGGAAAGCCATAAAATTCACTGGGAAAGTAAGAGAGGGGCATTTGGACAAGTGGAATCATGAGAACAAAGATACCGACAAGTATCTTAAGATTCCTTACTGAAGAAAGACAGCCTCCAAATCCCCTGTATCAAGGGCATCACTGCAACGCAGATGACACAATGAAGAGCACAGACAAATTTCCCAAAATGTGTTTAAGACATTATTGCAAGGTAGTGTAATCCACCAAGTTGCAGAAGCTTCAATAATGTAAGGGTGAGGGAGTTTGTCAATTTGTCAGTAGAGAAATAGCTTAAGTCTTCATTGAGATGAAGGATCATTTCAAACGACATCTACCAGCAGGGGTAGCTTCCCTTCTTTGCCTCATTGTTTGACAACACTATTCTTGTAGAGGCTTGTAGAAGCTCTTTAATCATCCCAGCAGGCCTTGGTTTGCTTCTAGTAAGACCCTCAACTGTCTTTGCAGTACTACTGGAGCTCTTGAGCTTCAAAATCAAGATATCAAACCATTCAGTGGCTTTATGGGTAAGACCTTTTGGGCTTCAGGTTTGTAAGATTGGTGTCTTTTGGATTCATTTTTTCTTTATCTTTCCATTATATAGTGCTTGGGGGTTCAGATTCCACCTGCCATATTTTGGGCCCCTTCACAGAGGATAAATTTATGCGAGTTAAAATGGATGAAAAGTTTGCAGTTTTTCCTTGAAGAGGTTTCCTTCGCAGATAGTATAAGGAACAGACCCAAAGGTGGAGTATCCCCTTCACAGCCCCTAGCATGATCCCATTAAGAGGGAATGAGACAGTGAAGAGTCAACTAAGAAGCAAGTAGTTGACATGTTGGGCTTCCATTCTCCTGCCCAGGGGAAGCTCTTAGCTGAATGGGAAAGAGTGGGATTAAACTTGGGAGAACTGAAAATTCCAGGTAATAAACTAGTATCCCTCCTCCCAAGGACCCCTCATATACAACCAAGAGACACAATTTTTTAATCGACATTGGAATAAGAGTTTCATTATTCATATACAGGACATATGTTGGGCTCTTGTGATAAGATGATGGACAAAGTTAATGACACCGATATCAAGTTACTGGAATGAAGCCTTGATTCTATTGAAGAAGCAATGAGAAATGAATAACCAGGCTAATGAATTGAATTAGGATATAGAATCCAAACCAAGTGGAGCAATGGAACAATTGAAAGACATGAGTAAGACAGCCCAAAAGCGGTCCAAAGAGATAAAGAAATTAAAGAGAAAGTAGGAGTGCAATCTGAAAGGCCAAGATTGAAAGAGGCCTACTCATGAAGGCATGGACACTGGCAAGGATCATAAAGGCAAGCATCCATTGGTCTTCCAATACAACTGAAAGATGTAATGTTGCTGGAGAAGGTAAAATTTACTTGCATAGAAAAAAATATGGTTTCCTAGCAAAGTGGAGACCGGAAAACCAATTGCAGCTGATTAGGAAATAATATTACAGTAATATATATTGGCAATGGATAAAAGATATGTACGGAAGATAAGTTGTTTGACCGCTTTTAGCCAATTGGGTCTATCTCGGGTGGTTGGGAGGAATGATTGTTACCCTCCCCACCCAGGATCAATTCCCACAAATGACATGTTGAGCTCTTAATGATTATATTGTTGTATTGGCCTTGAGCCCTAAAGAATCTGGTTTACCCAAGGTACCATCCTTGAAATGAGGGGAAGTGCCTTGTGGGTTTCCCCAAGATATATATTTAAAATAATAAATAAATAAATAATTGTTTGACCTCTTTTGGCTCAGGTATACAGTTATTTTGGCACAATAACAACAATTTCTGCAGATAAAACCAACATAGATGCTATATTCCAAATGCCCACATTAAGTCTCATATGTATAGTATATACTAATATAGAAACATAAATTGTCTGGATGTAATAAATGTCAATATCGGGAACAACTTAGTTAATTTACTGTCAAATGAAGGAATGGCCAGAAAACCAAGTGTTATAACTGTAAGGTTGCATCCAAATAATATATTATTGTAATTAATAAGGCATCAAATGATAACACATGAAGTTATGAACCAATAAATGAGCCTAATATTTTATTATAAAATTTAAAATCTTATATTTTTTTATAAAACCTTATTAAAAAAGTGAATCTTATTATCAAGGTCAATAAGATTTTGTTGGAGGGATGCAAACCTCGAAAAAAATGCAACAATGTTGACTTCTGAGAAATCCCGTCACGCTACAGTTTTCAATATCTTGTTTGTGTCTGTAGGACCAATTTTTGTTGTTTATGTCATCTGGTGTCTCTTTTAAACTTTTTGGCTCTCTGTCATGGAGGGACACTTTGCCCTTGAGACTCTCAGTTGAGCGTTGTTAATCCTAGAAGCAGGTAGCCAAGGCTTACTCAACCACCTGTCTGTACCTAAGTCATCAATTGCACTCGCTTCTGCCACTTTCATCCTCACTCGCTCCATGGATACTCAGTTGACAATCCTATCTTATTCCTTCTTTGTTAGCTTTGTTTGGCCCTGATCGCTTGCTCTTTGCTTGCATGTCACAACCTATTTGTGGCTTTGGCCTTTAATAGCATGCTCACCACTAGTATTCACCTCTTCTTTCACATCATTCATTGACTGCTCTTTTAAAACTTCCTGATTTTGCCCATGCCACTTGTCAGAGTTTTCATTTTGGCTTCTTGCCCTTATGCCTTTGCTTCACACCGCCTAGCAGCATCACTTTTTTCTCTTTGACTTGTTCACCTTCGAGTGTTTCCAATATTGTCTCCATCAAGTCAAGCCCCTACAATCTTTTGCTTTCTAGTTTGTATTGCCCCCTTCTCGAGGAAGCATCATGCTTTAGCCTTGCCTTGTGTGAGGGAAGTTGCCTAATAACTTTTCCCTTCCTCGGGAGCCTTTTGTTGTTTCAACCTTGCTACACTTGAGTAAAGTGGCTTACTTTACTAGTTAGTTACTCTTGTCGTTGGAACGTACCTCATTAGGAGCTTAGAGAGTGTAGAAGTCACTTTGGCTCTTGTCTGGACTCTTGTCATCCTTCTTGCTAGGCAAGTGGTGCCAGGTGAAGTGAAGGCTTTGACGAGGATGGATGCCTTCATTGAAACCTACACAAGGTAGAACTTTGGATCAACATGTTGTGCGCACATGCTAGTCATTCACACAAATAGAGGGAGTCAAGGCAACCCATGGGCCATGACCCATGTAGAGGCAACAAAAGCTCAAGAACAACAATTCACACTTCCCGTACTTCGTTGAGAAGTTGGAAAAGTAGGATGGGACTTGAGAAGAGGTTAACATGAGAAGCGCATTGGGATAAAGTGTCATCTAGAGCTCCCCAATGTTCTCAAATCCATTTGGGCACATGTTTCCAAGGTTGACTGGGTCAAACTTCCCCTTATCCTTAGTGCATTTGGCGCACCTTGTGATCCACGAATTTCCTTACTCATACCACATTTGTGGCCCACTATTTGCACAAACTTACAAAACCAAAGGTTTGTTTTTCCTTAGAACCCTGCAATTTGCCCTGAATTCCTACATACCATTGGCCAAAACTTGTGAATTGACTCTAACAAGAAAAATTCCTCTTCCAACAAATGAGTGCAATAGCTAGCTATAGCATTGGAGTGCCCCAAAATTTATTTGTGTCACTCCATTCTACTACCTAGGGTTCGTAGAATGACATAACAAATGTCTCAAATTGAAGACTCTCTAGCAAGTTTGTGATCTCCTTCCACCTTCCAGGCTCTTGGGCTTGCTTAGCTCTATTGTCTCCATCAACCGCCCACCTACTAGAGGCTGCTACAGTTGTTGTGATCTTCCTCATTTGATCAATTGGTTGCATCTTAGGGTGTTTTGGCTTTGTATTGTGTCGCACTTCAATCAATCAACATACCTGCCTCAAGGGAAGATTCAACATAGTTACTAGTGAGGAGGTAACCTTATTCACTCATGGCACCTTTTGATCACATACCTGCATTCATAGTTAGATATTTAGTCTGGCTTGTTTGTTTCCACAGAAGGAGAAGTAACTTCACAAGTACATAGACTGGGACACTAATACTTCTTTGTTGCATGTTGTTTGTTCCTTTTCCTCAAGTTCAAGAAGCTTCCTGTTGATTACCTTAGCTTATTCTAATTCAAAAATAACTAAGGGTTTCCACCGACTTAGGTGTTGGGAATATGTTGGTCAATCTTGATCTTAAATTAGTGTTTTGTCATTCATGTGGTGGTTAAAGAGTGCCCTTAGTGGTCCTTTACTAATTTGGTGGTTAGAAGGTGACCTAATTGTCCATCATTAATGGAGAAATTAGCCTAAAGCTAATCACTATATATATATATATATATATATATATACATGGGCACTTGTGCCTTTACCACTACACTATGCAATCATGTAATGAAAAAAAATCTTGTATAGAGTGGATTTTTGTGGCCCATGAAGGTTTCTCCACTAGAAATTCAGTTTTGATTTTTATGTGATGTGCAACAATATGTGTGGAGACTCTACTCTCCTTGTGGTGTTTATGTTATAAACTTTAAGATGGTATCAAAGCTACAGGACTAAGTCTCTACCACTCCCAACCATTGTTCGTTCAAGCTTCCTATGGAGATCTGTTGTTTCATCCATCCAAAGAGGAGGTGAAGCATTGCTCAGTGCTCCTGAAGATTGGTCTACAAAAAAGGAAGATTTCAACCTGAGTTTGTTTTCAGCATTTCTTTTCAAGTAAGGTTTATTACACAGTATTTTATATTATCACATTTGAAGTTGAGCATTGTTGTTGGGATTTGGCAAAAATCTCTACTCTGAGTCTCTACATAAACCTATTTTCCGACCTGTTTTAGCCTTTATGAATCTGATCCAATCTTTCATGAGGCTTAATTTGATTGTTTCTACGCATTTGGGGCATGTGTTTTCCTGTGGTACGGACTGTGCCCTAGACAAAGTTCCATCCCCCTTCAACTGCAACTCACCCTGCCAACCTTTGGTGTAGCTCTATATGCTTGCTTTCGGCATTGTTGCAGCCTATGTCTTGTGGTTTAATAGTTTAAGGTGTGGTCTGCCTTTTGAGCAAAGTCTGTGGCGCATTTTTGCAATCCACGACCTTTATTATGTTGGAGCCAATCTCCTCACACTGGCCAACATTGTCATATGTAACTTTCAAGGATGTTTTTACCCTTTCATACGGCCTCTCTATAACTTTGTGCACACCCTTTAAGCACACAACCAGATCTCTTGCTCGCATGTTTTCTCTCTCTTCAACATATCCTTCTCACATGCATTTTTCGGGCACTTTCATTCTGCTTTCTACTGTTATAGCTCAAATCAGCACTTCTTCGTCCGTGACGACAGTTCAAAAGACAACACTCAAAGTGTCATTATTCGCTCACAAAAAGGACACTTATGGATGGAAGAGCCTATGATTTGACCCTCATTGATGGCCTAGATTATTGAAAGTGAGACCTCAGCACCTTCATTCTAAGAGTTGTAGCCACATAAAGGGCAAATTCACACCTTGCATGTTAAAGTTAGTGCAGCTGTGAGACCCATTCTCAGAGAGGATGGTACCCTAGTCAGTTACTACAAGTGTATAAATATATAACAATTGCACCCTCTTTAATTGAAGAATTGAAGCAATGTATTAAGTTTAAGGCCTGAAATTCACTAAGGATAGGGGCAGTGGCAGCAAGATGAAGGCCTGCGGTAAAGGGCGATTTGCAAGGGTAATTGCAGTCCAAGGCAGTGAAGAGCTGAGTTTATTGCAGGTGGCAGCAGGCATTGAATAGCAGTCCACGAATGAAGTCTGAAGGAGATAGTTATGGTGTCTTATTGCAGATTTTAGGGTAGCAGCAAATGTGAAGTTTGAGGACTATGGTGTCTTGGGGATTGTGCCATTTGCATGGACTAAGAACAGACTTCAAAGAAGCAAATTTTGGGGCAGCATTACATAGGGATTTTGGGGCAGCATTGAACCAACTGAAGAGCATTATATTGGGATAAAATTGAGCAGACCTATACCTAGTTATAGAAAAAATTTGGAGTATTGTGAGCAGCATTGTGTACAGTTGAGTAGCAGACTTGAACAAGAGTTTGGAATAGACTAGAATCAAAGAAGACAAATTAAGAGATTGGTGTCTCCCACTGGTTGGAGCCTGTGAACTAGGGGGTTGGAGCCTCCTTCCAGTTGGAGCTGGTAAATCAGAGGGTTGGAGCCTCCTTCCAGTTGGAGCTGGTAAATCAGGGGGTCAAGGCCTCCTTCCAATTGGTGCTGGAGAATATTGGAGATTGGTGTCTTCACCAAGTTGATGTAATCTATTTTATGGTTTTATCAATATCTTATTGAGTTTCCATATAAAGAACTGGTGTACACTTTTGTTGACAGTCTATTTCATTATATGGTTATTGATGATTGCATAAATATATGATTTAAAAAAAAAGGTAATAATTGTGTAGGATACTGATTCACTCCCCCTCTCAGTATCACTGTGTGTTCCAACATCTTCTGAGCATAGACTTTGCTCATTGAGACCAAGCTTCTTCAAAGCACTTGTGGATCTAAGCATTCTTTAAAAGTGCAGATCAGAAAGCAAACACCATAAAAAGATGAAAACTAGATGATGAATGCAACTAAACACTCTAATCTATGAAAATAGACTATAATGTCCTATCTCTGAGTAAAGTAATTCAGATCAGCAAGGTAATCTTGTTGATTTTGATGACAAAACAGTATACGAAAGCAAATATTAACCTAGTATGATACCTAAACACACACAATCAGAAAAACGCTATAGTTTCCCCTCACTTCGACATAAAAAGTAAAAAAACAGCAAACAGAACTTATTTTTTTATAGAAAACAGAAAAGAAAATGCAATTAAATGATCCCAATTGATTCTAAATGCACATAAATCAATAAACTATAGTACCTTCTTAAATCTGCACAAAAACATGCAGACCAGCTAGGTAGTTTGGGCTTGTTACCCCTCAAAATGTGTCTACATTTTGAGCTTTCTTTCTAGCAGTTTAATGATGGGGAGGTATAATGTGTGAAAATGAAAATTGAAATGAAAGCAATTGCTGCTGATGACACTCCTTATACTATGGCATTTGGAGATTTAAATAATTATGGGGAGATATTCAGGGGTATATATAAATATAGTGCAGAAGCCAAGCAGGAGCCAATAACATTTCCAGTGACCTTTAGGCAACCCAATCTGAATTTGGTTGTTGGTTCGCAGGCATTTTTGTATTTGCTTAAACAAGGACGAACAGGCCTTATGGTGCATTTGTGTAGAGAGGAGGTGAAAGTTGTCTTCGACCAAATGCAAATAGGTTACTGGTGACCTTGTAATGTCAAAGAAGCACTCCCGGTCTGGAATACATGACAAGGAATATGGTGTAATTCTTTCTTTCCTGGTTAGCCACCATTTTCTCTATGATTATAACACTGCAGCACCTCTAACAAATTTCTCAAAGGTCCAGATATCAGAGATGGAAATAAGTCTCGCTCTTAGGAAGCATTCAGAGAATCCGCTGAGCTAAAGAGGGGTTTTCAAACAGTGATACAGAGATAAACAGCAGCAGGCTTAGCATCAGAGTCATGGAGGTTATTAATCCAGCATTCAAAATCACAAGCATGATCACAACTAGCAGAGACCTGGGAGATTGTGGATATGGGGTCAAAATGCACAGCGCATTATTTGTAGGTAATGAAACTCTCACGCGATATATGATCATAATATCGCAAGTTGATTGAGAGTATCAACTTGGACAGGATTTTTTAAATTTTTTTGAATATATTTGCTCATTTTGAAATAAAAGAAGGGGATTGAGACTCGATTGCTAAAGAGTACTCACCATTACCTTTGCACGTAAAAGAGGTAGAGGGAGGGAGTTGCTTTAGATTTTTTTAATAACTGTTAAATATGTCTAATAAGTTGTCATAAAAGGGGATCTTGGATTGGGATCTTAGATAATGGCAATGTCTAATAGTTGTCATAGCAGGGGATCTTGGATAATGGCAACTTATTTCAAGCGACCATGTTACCCCTAATAAAGATTAAGGGGGTTGTGAGGAAAATGATGTTTGTGGGTAAGTGTCGATAGCCAGAAACTTTAGCAGGCAGCATTACATGGAGTAATCTACTGTATTTTGCCCACAAGTGTGTTCTAGAGATAAGCTATATGTTTTTGGATTTTTACTAGGCACTTCCCTCATTCTGAGAACTCATCCTGAGAATGGTATGCAAGGCAAATTCAAGATTCTTTAGATCAGCATAAGGCCAGGTTAACAACACATGAATGAACAGATCATATATAGATCATCAACAATAAGCTCATTAAGCTCACTAATGATATAAAGCTGGTTGGAAATGATAATAACTTTCCTCGAGCTATACCCACCCAATTGACATCTGAATATATTTTCAATCAGGGTAATTTTATGCCTATAAATAAGCATGGAAGAAGTCGTTGGGAGTGTGGCTATGAGTTGTAATTCCAGACTCCAGTGTTCGGTGACTGTATTGTGCTGTATAATTTTTCAATTTGAAATAAGTCACTAAAACAGTTCAAAAAGCATGGAAAATCTGTCATTAAAAATATGCAAAATGACTAAATGTCTTCAAACAGGAGCAACATTCATAAAATTTCTAGTAAAACATCAAACGCTCGCCTTTAAATATGCATGCAAACAACTAAAAATCAAGAGAAGCTGAAATGACCAGAAAACACGGGAAAATGAAATTTAACCATTAAAATAGCACCAAAACACGAACCTGAAACGCTCTCGAAATTTACTGAGGAGAACTACCCTCCACCGGCTTAAATCGAAGCTTGAACTGGGTCAATTCGTGCAGACTTATGTCCTTATCTTCCACCCAAAGCGGTTGTGGATCTTAATGCAATACACTTTACTCGTGTGGCAGAGAAGGGCCCTCTTATATGGAAACTGGGCTTAGCAATTCTGAAAGTGAGGCCATCTGACAAGTTTTTGATATCGTAGCATCAGAGAATTTACCACCACGAAACCGACAATATCCCAAGTATGCGTTATCTTTTCTCGCATCACGTCCTCTGTTCGATTGCAAAGATCATTTCTTTCTTCCTGTGCAGCCGATTTGTTTTTGTGTTCTATCCCTCAACCGCTCCTTGTAGGCATATTTTGTCGATAATGTTTCAGGATTTAACTAGGACACACGTATCAAACAAAACAATTTGACCGGTGAAGCGAACCCTGTCATATGAAACCAATTTAAGGGGACGGGCTCGGTTCAGAGATCCAACAATCTCACATTTCAATGTATGTCTGTCTGCATTTATTATTATTATTATGAACGATTATGCGCTGAACTGTGAACTGTCAGGAATATTTAGGGCAGTGCCATCATTAACCTCGGCCATATTTGGACGGCTGAATCACAACGAAGTCGTCACCAATCTCATTTTTTCCTATAAAGAGGAAAACGTAAAGAATTTTTATTTATTTCTTAAGGTGCCAAATTTTATTTTAAAGAATCTTTATTTGATTTTTTAAGGTGCCAAATTTTATTTTAAAGAATCTTTATTCGATTTTTTCAGGTGCCAAATTTTATTTTAAAGAATCTTTATTTGATTTTTTAAGGTGCCAAATTTTATTTTAATTCAGTGATGGAGTAGAGAGGATAGTTATTATTATTATTATTGCTATCCACACATGTTGCTGATTCATCATCGTTATGATAAAGCAAATTGTATGTCAAGAATACCACCTCTTAAATAATAAAAATAATTTAAATATACGATTTCAATTTTACAAAAAAGCCATTTACAATTTAATAATAAATTCAAATTTTTACAATTTAATAATAAATTTAAATTTTTAATAAAAAAATTGTTATATTTTTATTTTAAATTTTATAAAAAAATATATCAATAAAATTATGAATTTAAATTAAAAAAAATAATAATTTGAATCAAATTATTAAAATACTTTATCTAAAATTTCATTTTCTATCAAGTTTTTATACCATAATTACAAAAATATTTGACTTTAACTAATGCTCTTTTTACCAGCAAAACAAAGTTGCAATTTACGATGAGTGTGAATATAAATGTTAATAAATAAAAATAAAAGTAATATTTTGAAAATAAATATTCGTATATATATATATATATATATATATGAATATGATTTAATTCGGTGGGTTAGTTCAAGTGGTTGAGAGATTCAAACAATATCTTTTCCGAACACAGGTCTTAAACACAATTTAAACACTTCCAAATTTATATTTTACCAAAAAATATTACCGGATTCTGGCCAAAACTCACGGTAAAGTCCAAAAAGTAGAATAAATAGAATTATATAGAGAGAGAGACACTTGTTTTGGGGGAACTAACTTTGACTATGTATTGTTTGAATGGATGTGGTGGTACCTTGATTACTTAGAATAAATAGACTACTCCTATATATATAGACACTTGTTTTGGGGAACTAACTTTGACTCTGTATTGTTTGAATGGATGTATTTCTGGTGGTACCTTGATTCTCTTCTTTTTTATTTGGGTTGCTTTAAAATTTTATTCCTATGATCAAAAATATTGGTGATAAGCTTTCCCAACTCATTATAATTTTGGCAACTTAGGAGGTTAGAAAGGTTCTTTGAACTAGTTACTACCAAGTAAGATTAGACATTAAACTTTTTGTTTAATATTTAAAATTTAAATTTGAATCTATCTTGTCTCTTCTAAAAGGTTAATTCAAAAAAAAAAACACCAGATTTCACTGAAAACCCCCAGTCCGGGCCAAATCATCGAATTTTTAGACAACTCCGTTTTGAAAATTTCATTGGTGGAAGAATTTGGTTCATGAAGAATTTAAGTTTTGTTTGATTTGATATGTTTTCAAATATTTGGTTAATTCAAAAGAAGAAATGTGATGTGTACTTGGGTACAACAAAATTCTTACCAAAATGTAGTCGGTGAACAAATTTATCCTTAAATCTCAATAAAACATGTAGTATTAATAGCTAGAACCATATTCCATCTACGCGCACTTAGTTGAATCCAATTATATTTTTTTCCAATTTAGTGATGGTTCAATTTAATAGCATTATAAGAAGCAAGTTAATTTGGTATGAAGAAAGATATATTACCAAATCACAAATTTAACCAAAATACATAACAATTTTTCTATAACCCAGGTTCATAACTACTTGTGAAATCAATTAAGAAAACTAAATCTCTTGGTGTCGCTCACAAGTGAAAACTAAATATGTGGGCAAGTTTGACAATCGGTTCACTTCATAGAGATATAATAAAGATAACATTCAACTTCAAGCGAATTTAACATTATAGATTGTCCTTACTACCCATGTCTATGTTATGTTTAGTTGGAATTCCATTTTTTAAAAATATCTGTGTCCATGCTACTTTTATTGTAATTGTTCTTTGAAATAAAAATTTGGTGGAAAATTTTCATAAGTTTTTCTATGTTTCTAATATTTTTTCACTTGGAATATATGGATTCTTGATATTTAGGAAGAACCAAAGAATCCTCGGTTACATATCAACTACATAACATGTCAAATAGTGAGATTTGAACCCAAGTGGAAAGTATAACAGCATTCCTCCCAACCACCCAATCTACACTCAATTGACATTCTATGTTTCTAATATGATACTCAAGGTGAACGGAGTTGGCCTCGGCATCGAAAATCCCTTAGAACTTTGATCTTGTTCAATCCTTCACTCATTAGTGCATTTATACAGTATGCTTTGATCACAATATTTTATATAAAATATGACATATTTTTATTACTACAACTATAGACTACAAACAACCATTATGTTTCATTGCTGACTCATTTATAATTTGTTGATTTGATTAAAGTGACATAACTGCAGTTAGGATTTTTGAATTTATCTTCGAGCCTTGTGAACTTTGTGCATTAATCATGCCAATTCCCATGTCCTTGACTCATTATTAAAATCTCAAACTCTCCACATTTCCTCCAAAAAAGAAATTTCATAATGCTTCTTATGCCAGATGGATGCCTAGGTATTTGTTGGTGCCTTTCCTCATGCATTGCACATTGTATATTTTTCTCTATTGTTTGCATAGTAGACCAGATTATCTTTCTTGTTCTTTGGATATTCAGTGTTTGTGCTCGTTCCATGTAGTCTAGAGTAAGAATCCTAGGAAGACATATTCCTAGCTCGGTTCATAATCGAGCAAGTGAAGGGTTGTTTTCGCCACTATTCCAGTTACCCAAGTGTGAGCTCGTGTGATTTCATTCGCATCTTAGGCTCATATTGACGAGCCGTGTTGAACCTATATGCAAGTTGTTAGGCCACTTCTTGACAGGTTCACATTTCTATTTCGGACCATATCCTGATTTCTTCCATCTCACTTTGGGGAGTATGTTAAATTTACAAAAATAAGAATTTGGTTGGTATCGCGATTTTGAAAGAAAAATTTGCTTCTTTTTTTTAAATTCTTTATATAGTTAGTGTTTAATTTTTTAAGAATGTAAAGGTTTGGAAGGACAATATTTTGTTTTAACATTTTTTATGAAGGGTTAACTTAATTCACACCTGTTAATAGAAGTACAATTATTTATATAATCTTTCATCATTGAAGGGTTAGCTAAATATACGCCCTTCAAATTTGATCACTAGACATGAACCAACATGAGAGCTCTCCCCTCAAAGTTGGGGAGGTCATGGTTTGGCTATCTTGATCCCCTTGGGATTAAGCTATATAATTAGCGTCGACGAAAGAGTCGAGACAAAGAAAAACCATGATCAAGTATCCCAAGTGCCAACACATATACTAACCAAAACATTGTTATCTTTATTGTTAGGAAATATGGCTCTTGACCATAATGCATGACAAAAATGGTGAAGAAACAAAGGTTAAAGTAGAATGGTTACAAAGGTGGTCAGTGGGTCTAGTTTTTTTGGTTTATTGGCAAGTTGAAAGGGAGTTTCTTAACAAGGAATGATAGTTTTTCGACAATGTTTTGGTAGGGGGTTTGTTCTACCTAGATAAGTGTTGTAGAATGACCATTTTCTAAAGATACACCTACCCTAATTACACACCTTCTACATTATTAGATACCACAATTAGACATGTTCGATGTAATTAGATACCTTTTTTTTGTAAGGCTCATACCCACGAAGTTTTGAACCAGTGACCTTGCGCAAGGAGTGCCTTAACAGTACACCCATTCATCGTCTATTCTACGCCCAATGGGAGATGTAATTAGATACCTTATTCACACACCTTTAGAGCAAATAGAATTTATAATAAGTTTTTTTTACTATGCTAACTTATAATACAAAGTTTTATATCTTCTAAAGTTTCAACTTGCAACCTGTTTCAACCACTAAATTGCAGCGCATTGAAAAAACATATGCTTATTAAACCAACACGATAAAACATAAAATTATCTTATCATGTTATGAATCATATTATAAATATAGAATTGATTGCAATGAGGAATAGATCGACTAATCTATAAACCCATTAGAAGGTTGTTCAATATTTGTAAGTGAAAGGAAGTGGAATAGGTTAGTAAGATTTCATAACAAAAAAGGGTCAAATAAGGGGTCTAGAAAGTGAGGGAAAAATTGTAAGGTTAAAACCCCTCTTAAAACTATGGGTTTTGGTTGCAGGGAAGGGAGATCAAGGATGCAGATAAGATCTAAAAAGCATGAGCTTTTTTCAAGTGAAATTAGGTCAAAAGTAAAGGCACCATAATGCAAAGGTTATGTTTTTGAATATGCTAAGTTGGGATTTCCCTTAGGTGATAATCTCAATACTTGGTCCCAAAATTCAATTCATGGATCTTAGAGTGTGACCAGAATGTATCAATCCAGTGTCCAGGTGATATGTGTTTTCTTGAAAATAGAAGGGTTGAAGTCCAGGGAGGTAGGGAGGTGATCAATTTTTTCATTAGCATGGAATTTTAGGGTAGAGAAGAAGGTTTTGTGGGTAAGATCATTATTATTGGAGATTTGATAGGCCCTAAAGTAGGGTTGATTGCAAAAGAAGGCGGAACATGAAAGATTAACCCTATAAAGAAAGGAAGGAAGTGTGTTGAGATTAGGAACAAAGTAACATTGGTCTTAGGAGAAGATATATTGCATAATGAGGTTCTAAAATTGGAGAAAAATGTGCTTACTATGCATTTATTTGGGTGTCAAGTCTCAAGAAATTCGCTTGAATTATGGATTGATAAGGTGTAGAAGCCATTTCTTGGGTATGTGCCGGAATACCACATAAGGTTCTAAGGTTGGCTAGCCTTAAAGTTTAAATCAACAAAGGATGTACTGAAGGTTTTATTGAAGGTGATACTAGGGTTTAGCATTTCTAACATTGAATAGATGGTTATATGTTTCTATCTAGGGGTGGAATCAGTTTTGTTGAACCCAATATGGGTGAATCTTTTTATTTTTCCACGGAAAAAAGATCATGATTTTGTTATAAGGAAATAACAAAAATACATTTCATATGTGCCAAGAAGAATCACTTCATAAGCCCTAAGTAGCCAAAGTAAAATATGTTAACCATATTAGCAATCTCATAATATCCTCTATAGGAAACCCCACAACGTGAGGCAGCAAAAAGCCATGTCTATCTATCTCCAAATACTTAGTAATATAAACTCCCAATAATACATATCTGAGAACTACTCATGAAATTACATGCCAATCATGATGTAGATATTCCATGATATTGCCCCCATTGTTTTCATTGATGATCCATTCACCATAATCCAATTGCACACCCTCATTTGAAAGCCCATCAATAACCTGGTTCCTTTCCGTAAACATATGGGAGAAAGAAATGTGATCAAAGACTTGAGACCAATAAAGAACTTCATCAAGAATAGGTTGTAGTATATAATTCCTCATCCCAAACTCACTCTTCACCCTTTTAATAACAATATGGGTGAAATTTCTTGGACTACCACTTGTGTTCTGCTCTTTAGAGATTATTGAGGAGATAGGGAATAGTCTAAAGTCATTTATGGAGATGGATATTAGTTTTATTAGATCTTCATGTAGAATTGTAACATAATTTCCTGTGGGTCTTGATCTAAGGGGAGGGCGTGCCAGAGGCCATATATATTGAGGTGGGCATGTGGAAATACTCACAGTATATTAAGGTCCCTTTCTAGTGTGGAAGGTGTCATTCTTATGGAACCAATGTGAAAGGTGTCGTCTTATGGACACCTAGTTGAAGATTGTAATATGTCCTTCCTAGAAGAGGAATGGAGCAGTAAGTCTCCACAAACCTTAGCCTCAATGAATCTAAAATTGAAGATGAGGAAGGAAGGAAAACCATAATGCAATGATTTGTAGTGATTTATCAAAAGTGGTAGGAAAGAAAGCACATAGGTCTCCCTGAGAGTTTGATACCTTGGAGTGGGAGTTAAAGATGATAAGGACACGTTCCCCTAAAATATCTTGTGAAGTAGTAGATATTATAAAAGTAGATGAACTGGAAACTTCAACACTCGATGTAGGACACTTACAAGATGAAATTAGGAGTCTTGATTTCTCCATAAAACTATTATATGTGCTTTATAGGAAGAATTGAACTCTATGGATTTATTGAAGGAACATTGGACAACATTGTTATAAGGTCTTTTTATGCCTTCAAAAAAACACAAATAAGGGATGCCCAATGGGATGGAAGGTGAAGGGAGTGTTAAGGTAGACTCTAGGGTTGAATATAAGGAAAATATCCCCGTCTCCCCCCATCTAACAATAAAAGACTTGAAAGATATTTCCCAAACACATCTTAATGAAATTGCTTGATCCACTCTTTGAAGTAGTAATGGTTGATGATAATTGCCAATATCATCTCGAGTCTAGAAATGAATAGTTGATGGAGAGGAAATTGGAATTTACGAGGGATTAAGTAGTAATTTAGGAAGGGAAGGTCCACATTCTTTTGGTAGGAAATTCTTCCTATCTCATGCCCAAGACAAATTCCTAAAAGAGGTAAAATTTGGAAAACAACAAACAAATGTTGGGGTCCTTAGAGCAAGGTGGTTTGGGTAACCTATGGGGGTTACCAATGGTCTTTATATCCATAATCACGTGAGGGATAGGTTACCCCTCAAAAACATTCCATGGGAAAATTCGTGGAAATCCATAAGCTTGATGCAACCTTGATTCAAGCAACAATGGGAGAAAGGAATAAATTAGTATGATAGATAACTAAATTTTTGAAGGATCGGGATTTTCTTACCCTTAAATCAAAGTGAATATCATGGGATTTGATATATAGATGGAAGAAACAATCAATGAGATAGATTATTTCTGGTATTTTTATGTGTGTGTTATATATAGTGACATAGTTTCTCTCATTGGAGATAGGGAACTTTTTGCAATAACGAATATATATGGTCCCTATGATGAAAAGGGTGGTAAACTGAAAAAACTCATTTAAGCAGAAGATTTTTTAATAAAAGAGAGGATTAGAAGTCACCAAGCCCTTTTAAGTCTAACCCAAATTGGTTGGAGGATGAGGATTTTCTAAATCTTGTTAGAACAAAGTGGAAAGGTTATGATGGATCGTTAAGGGATTCAACCAGCTTACAATTTGCACATAGTCTATGGAAACTAAAATATGCAATAACTACCCAAGCCCATAACAAATTCAAAAATTATGAGCATTGGATTAAGGGAGCAAACAACCAAATATAATATGTATGTAAGCATTATATTAAAGGTGTTTTCTAAAAAGAAATAAATGCTAGATTTTAAGGATTGGAACAAACAAAAAGGAACTTATTGGAAAATAAGGGAGGTCAATGGAGGATGAAGAGAAAGGCCTCCTAGCTAACCCAAGGAGATGAGAACACCAAGTGCTTCCAAAAATTTGCAAACCATAGAAAAATATAAATAGTATATGGGAGATGCAAGCCTTGGATGGAAGTAAAACAAGGAAGTTTGAAGAGACAATTGACTTAGGGGTTGATTATTTCCAAAATCTATTTAAAGTTCCTAAGAGGGAAAATATTGTAGATATTATTCAGATGGCATGTTACTTCCCTAGATTTATCAATCAAGAAGCTGATGGATTGTTGATGGAAGAGGTGATAGAGGAGGAGTTAAAAACAATGATGGCATAACTTCAAAACTAATAAAAGTCTAGGGCTAGATGGCTAGACATTTTATTTCATTTTAGGGTAAATTATTGATCTTATGGAGGAGGATTTGTTGAGGGTGGTGGAAGACTCAAGGATCTCTAGTAAAGTTGTGGGAGCCTTTAACTCTACGTTTATAGGTCTTGTCCCTACAAAGGATAATCCCACATACTTTGATGAACTTAGGCCAATTTCTTTATGTAATAGTATATATAAAATAATTGCAAAGGTGATTGCAAATAGGGTAAAAAAAATATTATTGCCACTATCTCAAAGGAGCAACTTTGGGTTTCTGCATGGTAGATTAATACATAAAGAAATATGGCTTTCACAAGAGGGTTTACATAATATCAATGTAAAGAAAATGCCACATATGGTTTTAGAGTTGAACTTATCTAAGGCATATGATAAAGTTAGCTACCTCTATCTTAGATTAATGTTGATTCATGTAGGCTTTGGGGTATCAACGGTTAATTGGATAATGAGGTGTCTAGCCTTAGTCTCTTTTGTAGTTTTGATTATTGGCTCTATTTCAAAGTTATTTGCTCCTTCTAGAGGATTGAGGCAATGGTGTACCATATCCACTTATATCTTATTGCTAATAGTTGAAGGTCTAAGTAGGGTCAAGACACTTAAGGGAATAATAATAGGTAGGGAATTTATATTGACTCATCTATTGTTTGATGAGGTTATGTTGTTTTATGATGGTTCATTTAGGGATGCACTAAAGATTAAATAAATTATGAATATATAGAGTATATCATTTGGAATGGAGATTGATGTGCAAAAATCTTTGATACCTTGCAATGGGATCGAGGAAGAACAAGAAGGAATTTTCCCTTAGGGATTTCCTTTTCAAAGGTTAGATCTCCAAGCAAGAATAAAAGATCTTGGTTTCTTTTTGAAATCAAATGATATGCCATTAAAGATTGAGATTGGTTGGTGGAAAATATACAAAACATAGTAACCCAAATGTGTAATAGTTGGTGTTTCGTTGGGGGAGGCTTACTCTTGTTAAATCAATGTTAAAAGAAATTATAATTTTTTGGCATTCAATACCATTCATTCAATTTAGAGTGTTGGAGAAGATTAGGAGGAAATTTGTAAGTTCCTTTAGAGAGGAAAAATGGAGAAGGATGGAATACCTTTAGTTAACTGGAAAGCCATTACAAAATAAAAAGATGTTGGTGGATGGGGTTTAAAAAAAATCCATTTTTTGGTAAGGTGTTAGTTTCCAAAAGCTTATTAAGGTCCATTATACAATAAGAGATTTGGAAAAAGGTTCTTTGTCAAAAATATATGTTAGTTTTTCAGAAATTTCAATCTGATCTAGGATCTTAACTGAGAGAATAACATGTACAACATATCTATAGCATATCTACAACATATCAATCATGGACACAATAATGCAAACACATAAGAGACACAGAGTTTCACTGGGGAAAACTAAGAAGGTGAAAAACCCCGCAACTTCCTCAGAGATAGAAAGAGCAATGATACAACCAAAGTACAAGAGATAGTCTTCTCCTAGCAGCAGATCCTCCTCCTCACAAGTGCGCCACTTTCTGAATGAGAGAAGTGTGAGTAATGAGTGATCAAATAGAGATCTCCCGATCTCTATTTATACTTGTCCTGTCCTGCCCAATAAACTAATGGGGCCGACTTGTCTAGCTTAGCCTAATAACCCATGGTTAACTTAATTCGGGCTGACCCCACACTTGGTGGTCTAATAACCCATTTACCCACATGACTCATACAGGGTCGACCCCATCAAGGTGGTCTAATAACCCATCAAGTATAAGTTATGACACTTACAATATAAATGATGACACTTCCGTATAGAGGAATAATAACATCTCTATAGGAATACAAACACTTCCGTATAGAGGAATAATAACATCTCTATAAGAATGCAATACACATGCGTAAAATACATTCCGAAGTTACATATACATCAACACTCCCTCTTAACTAGGAAGGTATTTCTCGACACAGATCTGCTAGCACAAGTCTTCTTCTCTAGATCATCACCAGAGAATCATCATCCTCGAATCATCGGCATCGTCACGGTTGCTGCTATCTCAATCAATCTCTGAATCTACTCGTCATAGGAAGTTCTACAGAGCCTTTCATACTGGATGTAGGCCCACCACCTACAGGTCTTCATCATCACTGGCCATACTGTGGAATCCTCAGGACTTATTACGTGCATCAACAAAACCTAGCAAGAGAATCCCAGGACTGATTACGAGCACACTGCTCAACCTATCGGATCTCCCAGGGAGCTATTACATGTGACCAAGCAAAACCTAGCAAGAGCATCTCAGGACTGATTACGTGCCCAGCACAACTTGTAAGATCTCCTAGGGAGACATTATATGCTACCAAGCAAAACCTAGCAAGAGCATCTTAGGACTGATTACATGCCCAGCACAACCTGCAAGATCTCCCAGGGAGAAATTATATTCCATGGACAAAACCTAGAAAGAGAATTTGCCAGATCTCACAGGGAGCTATTATATGCCAGTGACAAAACCTAGCAAGAGCATCTGCAAATCTCCTAGGGCGCTATTATATGTCCCTCCAAGCAAAACCTCGAAAGAGCATTTGCCAGATCTCCCAGGGAGCTATTATATGCCAGCAGCAAAACCTAGCAAGAGCATCTGCAAATATCCCAGGGATGGATTATATGCTTATCTGCACAACCTGTTCCACGGCCACAGAGTATCAACCTGATACTCACCATACATCATCGTGATGTAAATCATCACATGATCATCCTGATCATCATCACTACATCGTCCTGATGCATGTCATCCAAAGCATCATCCTTATACTCATCACATATGATCATCCTGATCATACGATGTATCCACCTGATACATATCATGCATCCACCTGATGCATATCACATACATGATCCACCTGATCATACAATGTATCCACCTGATACATATCATGCATCTACCTGATGCATATCATATACATGATCCAACTGATCATATCCAACATCCAACATGATGCATATACATATACATGATCCAACTGATCATATCCAAAGCAGTAACTGGAGCATCATCCTGATGCTCATCACACGGCGCTTACATCCACAGCCATGGGAGGATCCTCCTACCACCATGCTTGGAATGGCTTCTGCAAATGTGTCCATCACTTCTTCCTTGAAGTGTCATCAATCTGAAGAACACCAAGCCTCCCTCTAAAGTACTCAAACTTCACTCTGGCTAGTGGTTTCATCAACACATCTGCAACCTGCTCATCCATCGCAACATACAGGAGCTTCACTGCTCCTCTCTGCACCATATCCCTGATATAGTGATATTTGATCTCTATGTGCTTCGACCTGTCATGGAACACCGAGTTCTCAAATAGCTTCACACAACTCTGGTTGTCACAAAAGATACCAGTAGCATCCAACCGGAGATCAAATAGCTTAGACAGTATCTTCCTTAGCCATGCTGCCTCACAACTAGCCGAACAAGCTGCAACATACTCTGCTTCGGCTGTACTCAGTGCTACGCGGGAATGCTTCCTGCTAAACCAAGAGATCACACCGGATCCCATACTGAAGCAGCACCCGGAAGTGCTCTTCCTGTCTACAGCACTGCTTGCCCAATCTGAATCAACATAACCCTGCAGGTTAAACTTTTGATTCGCATCATACTTGAGCCCATAATCAATTGTACCCTTCAGGTACCTCAGAATATGCTTTACAACAACCAGGTGAACACCTCTGGGATCCGTCAGGAAATGGCTCAATGTGTTCACTACAAAGCAAATATCTGGTCTCGTGTTCATCAAGTACATCAAGGACCCAATCATCTGACGAAACACTGTGACATTAACCGGATCAGATGAAGCATCACACAGAAGCTTCTGGTTTGATGCCATAGGTGTGGCCATGGCCTTGCAGTCCATCATCCCGAACCTCTTTAGGATCTCCACTGCATACTTCCCTTGTCCAAGGAAGATTCCATCTGCACTCTGCCACACCTCCATATATAGAAAGTAGTGCATCATCCCCAAGTTCTTCATCTTGAACTCGGCAGGAAGCTTTCGCTGCGTGTCGGCAATCAATCTATCCTTACCTGTTACAAACAGGTCATCCACATACAATAGTAGTATCACTGGATTGCCTTCCTCAACCTTGTAGTAAAGGTTGGAATCCGCTTTACTCTTGGTAAAGCCCAAACTGGATAGAAAGCCATCTATCCTACCATACCAGGTCCTGGCTACTTGTTCCAAACCATACAGGGATTTTTTCAGTTTGCACACATGTGACTCTTGGTCATGTGTCTCAAACCTGAGTGGCTGCTCCACATACACTTCCTCTTCGACTACACCATTCAAGAAAGTTGTCTTGACATCCATATGGTGTGTCTTCCATTTCATCACTACAGCCAGAGCAAGTACTAATCTGATGGAAGTGTGCCTGGATATAGGTGTAGAAGTCTCTTCATACTCAATCCCTCCTTCTGGGAGAATCCACGAGCTACAAACCTCACTTTGTATTTCTCCATGCTACCATCTGTAGCATGCTTGATCTTATAAATCCATTTGGAAGTCACAACAGACTTCCCTTTAGGTCTTGGGACTGCATCCCAAACATCATTATTCATGATCGACTGGTACTCCTCGATCATGGCATTCTTCTCGAATCCTGGGAACTTCAATATATTCAATATCTTCAATAGATAACTTTGTTGTTGAAACAAATGTTGTAGTCCTTCTTTTGTAGATGCTTGTATACGATCTTTCCTACAAAACAAGTTAAATTGCATGATTAGAAACTTTTCATAGTTTTCAGAACAAATTCTTACACATAAAGAAATATGTCATATAGTCATGCAATTATTTTAGCCAATGCTTCAATACAACATTCATCCATATCCTATAACTTTCTAGATGCCTTCCAATATCTACCAGAACATTGTTAAGAGTTTGCACTACTCCTAACATGTCAGCAAAGAGGTTTCATTCTAGATAAGTAGCAATGGAAAGTTGTATAGTGCCATAGGCCACTTACCCATTATATGCATATTAGTAGTATGCTATTCATTAATGCAATTATTCTAATATGCCAAAATACACAACCTAATTCTAGGAATATCAGTATATACATCATTGAACAATATTATTTAAACAATCAAATATGCAAGAAATGACAATTCAAATACTTATCTTTGTTTGTTTGTTGGGTTGGATCCCTCTCAGTCTTTGCTTCCTTTCTGCAACTCCATTCTGATGTGGATTGTGAGAAGTGGCCGACTCCCTCTAAATATCTGCATCCTTGCATAAACTACTGGAGTGTGATCCCTCTTGATCTTTGCTTCCTGGATTACCTGTCCTTGAACTTATATCCATCCTCGATCACTATGCATGCTTACAAGTATCATTATTGTGATATCCTCGAGATCTCATACATAATCATTTTATTAGTATAATCTCAATACTATCAGAAACACAATAATCGTAAACATGTATAGTAATGATCATTTTAAACACAGATAATAAACATTAGTATTCAAGGTTTATATAGGACTCTTCTGGTTAGTCATATCATCAATTAAAGTAAGAAACATAATATGCCTAAACCCATGATTACTCAAACCTATAACTTCATGAATAATAAAATCAATCATGCCAAGTATACTTATATAAGATATCCTAACACAAGGTAGGATTTTAACTTGATATAAGAAAAACATACCTGGATTAGCATGTTAGCTAGCTATGTCTAACATACCCATATGATGTCTTCTTGTTCTCTTCAATGACTTGTGCTAGTAACCTGCATATCTCATAAGTTAACCATTATAGAACCAAGTTATACATACCTTGTAAATAGATCTTCTATGTGATCCATGATAATGGATGAATCTTTGTCTTCATGTCACCATGGTCATATGTTCTTTAAACTAGAACATGATTTGTCTTTCTTGGTGTACCTTTCATGTTAGCGAACAATATCAACCTCATACAACATCACAATGCATTAGTACAATCATAAGTGTCAAAACCCTAATCAATGAATATCTTCTATTGTGCATTCATAATTTTATTAAGGTGATATGACAAGTCTAAAGTTATTCAAGATTGTACTAACCGTAATAATATGAAGACAAACATACCATAAACTTAATCATGAACAAATCTCAAAACATACCTGGATAAGTCATACCTGTCGAAATTGCTTGTAATCTTCTTATGTAAGGCCTTAGCCTTATCTCCCTCTGAAACTAGAACTTCTTCACTTATGCAGGTGACCAATCCATTCTCTTCTAGGATTAACCCAATCCACTTGATTTGCAGAAACTGGATTTGGAGCTGGATTAGGGCTTGTTAGAGAAACCCTAAAAATTCAAAATTTGAATTTCAAAATTCTGAGAGGATAGAAGGATGCGCCTTGATGAGCTGATCATGCTGGTATACTCAGAATTTGAAAACTGCAAAGTTTCACCCCTCAAAATTGCCTTTGAAACTTCCGGATCTTCTAGACAGGATCCCAAACTAGGGTTTGATAAATCCCACCCTTCTGCCCAACCAAAAGGTTCGATCCAAAGCTCTAAACTTTGATTTTTCTGAGGAGCTTCCAGCCGTGGTCACATACTTCAAAAATTCCAACTTTTGCAAAAGCCCTAATTTTCCACTTTTCCGATCAAAGTCCCGAACTAGGGTTTGACCAAGCCCGGCCTTCTGCCCAACCAAAAAATTTGATCTTGGTCTCTAAATTTCGATTTTGATGAGTAGCATTCAGCCGTGGTCTCTGATTACAAAAATTTCAACTTTCTCCGAAACTCTAATTCCCGGAGCCATGACTGAAGGTGCTCAAAATCTAATTCTGTTTTGACAGAAATATGCACCTGATTGTTTCTGGTGTAACTCCAAAATTACGAATCCACGGGGTCTGAAACTTCTACCTATGGTAGCCCGACCTGTCATCTTTCCAACCCCATAGGTCTGACCTCAATTGGATTCTCTGAGAGAGATATTTATGCCAAGTTTCGCAATGTGACCTGTTTATGGGATAAAACAGGAGAGAGAACTTGTACAGAGTGCCATGTGTCACTGGTTCACTTTCGGCCTCTAAACCTTCGGCCTGTGAAATTACAGTCCATGCCCTACCTGTCACTTTTTACGAAATTTCATTTGGAGCTTCCTAGCCCAAGTTATGACCTTTTTTCCTAGGTCACCTGTTTATGACTCAGATCTAGAAGATGCAGAAACCCTAAATCGTATAGATCATAAAACACAAAGTACAATGAATTAGAAGTTGTGCTTCAGACAAAAGGTACATGGGGATATTATCTTCGACCTGTAAGAGTTTCAGATCCTGAAACCTCACCAAAATGTATTTATAGCGAAAGTGCTACGATGACTGGTTTTTGCTATATCAAGCCCTAGCTTCGCAAGTGCAACAAGTGTCATAAATGCCATACCATGCCTTCTTTCAGGCTAGCTCTGATACCATGTTAGTTTTTCAAAAATTTCAATCTGATCTAGGATCTTAACTGAGAGAATAACATGTACAGCATATCTATAGCATATCTATAGCATATCAATCATGGACACAATAATGCAAACACACAAGAGACACAGAGTTTCATCGGGGAAAACCAAGAAGGTGAAAAACCCCGCAACTTCCTCAGAGATAGAAAGAGCAATGATACAACCAAAGTACAAGAGATAGTCTTCTCCTACCAGCAGATCCTCCTCCTCACAAGTGTGCCACTTTCCGAATGAGAGAAGTGTGAGTAATGAGTGATCAAATAGAGATCTCCCGATCTCTATTTATACTTGTCCTGTCCTGCCCAATAAACTAATGGGGCCGACTTGTCTAGATTAGCCTAATAACCCATGGTTAACTTAATCTGGGCCGACCCCACACTTGGTGGTCTAATAACCCATTACCCACATGACTCATACAGGGCTGACCCCATCAAGGTGGTCTAATAACCCATCAAGTATAAGTTACGACACTTACAATATAAATGACGACACTTCCGTATAGAGGAATAATAACATCTCTATAGGAATACAAACACTTCCGGATAGAGGAATAATAACATCTCTATAGTAATACAATACACATGGGTAAAATACATTCCGAAGTTACATATACATCAACAATATATAGTTCCCTTGTCTATGGAGGAAGGAATGGATATAAGCATTACAACAATGCTTCATTTTTATGGACAACATTGGTGCTCTCTTTTCCCTTAGTATGTAACTAGTTAGTATAGGAGGTCAAGAAATTCAAAAGGTTAGAGTGGGACTAGATGTTTAGACATGTAGGAAATGTATTTATACTTTCAGAAGATGCCATTGCAACTTTACAAAATACGGACACTTTTTATGCTTCACGCAACAAACACACAAATTACTAATATATGGAAACAAGGCTCTAAAAGTGCATAAATGTTAGAATTGGAAAGGGACATGACTGGGGAATGTACTACGTTGGGGATAATCTAAAAACATTCACATTATATTAATGAATGAGAAGGACCGATTTGTATCATTAAAAAATCCTTTATTGGGTGATTATACAACTAGGTCAGATACAAAGCTATGTTTTCAAATGAGTAGGGGGAACCTAGATGGTGGTGGAAATAGATGTGGAAGTTTAAAGCACCAATTAATACAAATATATTTATATGGTTGGAAATATATTATAATGTACCTACTTGTAAAGTCCTCCAGAAGAGGTGCCAACAAGTGCCATGAATATGTGCTTTGTGTAAGAATACAAAATTAGTGGACCACCTCTTAATTCACTATTCTTTTACTAAACTAGTTTGGTTTGATTTGAATCCCTTAACAAGGAACACAAATTATTAGACGGGTGAATCGGTGGAGTATTGTCTCAAGGTATGGTTCAAGGAGAGGGAGATGAAAGATTATAGTGCCTTTGCTTTTGTGACTGTGTGGGGTATGGGTTGGCTAGTAATGATGAAATTTTACAAGATGTGAGAATTCCTTCCTTTCATGTATCTTGTAATATTTGTTATATTACCGAGGAGTTAAAATTCCTTACTAAGGTTAAGATTCCTAACAAAATAATGGAGGCTCCAATCGACAAGATGAGGGCTTGGGGTTCTTTGATGTAGCCAAGAAAGGGAATCCAAGGAGATGCATGGTAGAGGAGATTTTTTATTTTGTAGAGACTCATTGTTGGGTATGAACCTCGTTCTTTAAATTTCTTGTATTGACCCGGGTTCTGCGCAGTTGTGGTCCAACAAAACCCTTCTTCATCGGCCCTTTTGGAAACAGTCTGCGAGCATAATGAGGTCTCACCCGAGGCGAAGTTTATCGGGGATTATAGAATCAGGTTTATGCAATCAGGTGATGCGCGGTTAACAGACTGGGGGATTGCGTGAAGTTTCACCTACTTCGCGGTTATCACTTATGCTATAGTGCACACTGGGACTGCGCACTTCGAAACGACCACTTAAACAATAGGACATCGCAACTCCAGGCTGCGCTACTTCTTAACAATCACACACCTTATAGGCTTCGCTGACTTAGTGTAATTATGCATTCAACATATGGGACTGTGCATCCCACAAACTCATGCAATATGGTGAAATACAATGCAATTGCACACTTCCAGTGCTGCGCTTTCAAGGAGTCACACTTAACACAGACTTCGCTGACTTAGTGTTTACCCAAATAACTCATGCATTCATCATATTCAAACTTACTCGCACATTCAACATTCAAGCATATATGTTGGACACTTAACATATCATTCTCATCACTCATTCATATGGAAAATATATATAACAGTGAAGATACATGTAACTATAAGCATGAACTTGATCATAACAAAAGCAAACACACAAATTCAACCACACAACACAATATTTACGTGGTTCACCCCCCAGATGGGAGCTACGTCCACAAGAACTGTTGATTATAATAATGGGAAGGGTTCAATAGTTCTAGTCTGCACACTCAACTGCAGACTCTTCTCTCTACAATAGGTCTCTGTGCACACAGCTACAGAGCCTCTTTCTCTCTTCAGTGGGTCTTTGCGCACACAGCTGTAGAGCCTCTTTACAATGCTCAATCTCTCAACAGAGATCAACAAAAACACAACTTAGAGATACAAAAATCCCTATCAGAGATCAACCCTTCCCTTACAAAAATGCCCCTTTTATAGATCGTGCCCTTAGGTCACGTCTTTACAATGCATATGGGTCCTAGAGTAACAAAAAATGGTGCGGTTACCCTGCCAACCCAGCCTGTCGCCTCTGGTCGCTTTGTTGGGCCACTCCTGGATTTGATGTCTTCTGACAGCCGCAGTCCTCATGGAACGACTCTAACTGTATAGTGGCATATCGCTTTCCGCCCCTCTGGCCTTCCTGTCACTGTCAACTCGTGGCTATGCTTCTAACATTTTTTGCCACTCTAATTGACAAGTCACTTTCATCTGCTTCCACGCTGCTCCTTACCCAACTCTCGAGAATCAGGGAGTCACTTACCTAAAACAGGTCAGTTTCATCTGCTCGACCTTTACTTATATTCTTTTCCCAAAATTACCTGCTGCATTGGCGCTACGCATCAACAAAATTGCGTCGTGCTTAGACTTCACACTCCCCGCTACGCCACTTGGACTTCGCAATCTGAACTGTGCCATTGACAAAACTGTGCCACTTGAACTTCGCAGTTCGAACTGCACTACTGCCAAAACTGTGCTTCATCAAAATTGTGCCAACTTGGGCCATGCCCAACAGGCCCCTAACACTTACTCGTGGATCGTCTCTGATCCACTTGGCTCTTGCTCCTCGTCCTCTGGAGGGCTCAATTGTTTAGTGAAGTCCTGAAGAGTTGCGCTCAGCTTCGCTACTACTTCCTTTTTTTCTTGCTATAAGTCCTTAACAGTATGCAACATGTCCTCGGAGACTTCTTCCTAAGCAAAATCCTGGATTGTCTTCTCCGTGGTGCAGAGTTCCTGCTATTTTTCCTCGATTGCATCAGTGAGGGCGAGCGCCTCTTCTTGCACTGGTTGTAGTCTTGCCGATGTATCAGTATCCTTATCCCTTAAAACTTTCAGTTCTCTTGTCAAGTCCATGACTTGTGCGGACTTTTGGATTTTCTCTCTTGGCGTCTATGTCTTCATGGCCGCATTCACAGCGTCCAACTCTGCCCAGCGTTGATGCAAGTCATCCTAAATCTATTGTAGGGAAGGATCCTCCTGCAGCATGGCCCATACCTTCGTAGCCTCTTCCAGCAAATCTTGGCATTTTTCTATTTCGGGAGAGATAATCTCTGTTGAAGCTTTTAGTGCTACGACTCTTCCTTCTCCCATATCTGGTGGTGTAGCAGGTGGCTGCTGGGTTGCGAGGTTAGCAACCTCTTCCTTTTGGGTGATCCCCATCTCTGCCATCTCTAATTTCAGATCGCTTACCACCTTGCCAATATGTACTATTGTATCTTCTAACTCTCGCTGCACTTCACATTTAGGTATCTGTGTGCAGACAGTAGCAACTGTTTCTTCTAGCCTTCTTCGCTTTTCCTGCACCTTGGTTAGTTCTGTGGTTTTCTGCGCACATTCCTCTGCTAGTTGTTTGTAGCTCTTCTCTAGGAGTACATTCTGGTTGTAAGAGACTATGTCTCTATCTCTTATCTCCTCGACAACCTGCAGATGCAGATCATGTAACCCCTCAAGAGGTATCATGACAATGTTAATGTCAAGGTGCTCTACTTGCTTTGCACCTTCAACCATCTCCTAAGTTGGGAAAATGATGTTGAGTGGCTGCATTCTGAATAGGCGGGGCTTCATTGTCACGGCCGGTGGCCTTCTCCTCTGTTGACTAGATTCACCTGTCTTACCTTTCGAATCAGATTCTTGAACCAAGTCCTGTTGGACTTGGTCTATCTTCGCAACCATAAGCTTGAGCTCTGAGAGGTTCTGGTTCAACTGCGCTTGTGCCTCTTCGTTCTTACTGTCTTTTGTAGAGAGCGCCTCCTCTAGATACTCGTGTACGCGCATAGTGATGCAATCATAGTCGTCTTCGTGCAACTGCGCTTCCGGGTTGGTCTTGTTTGCCTTACTTTTCTTCCTTGGTCCTTTTTCTGGCACTGAACTTTCAGGATCCTTTCGCTTTTCTCCTTTTGGCACTTTAGTAGTGTCTTGACTTGTTTCCTCTTCAATGATTGGAACCTTAATGTTGCTTTCATTTGATGTAGAATGGATTTATAGTGGCACATCTACCTTCCACTCTGGTGTTCAGTCTTTTATGGCTTGCTCAATCCTTTTGGCATCCAACTGGTAATCCATAGGGAACCATACTAGGTTCTACTTTTGGACCCTTGGTTAAATATAAATACAGTGCAAATCAGCCTTAAATACCATCTTCTGAAGAAACATTGTTGTCGTATCTTTTGAAATGCACGGAGTGCGCAGTATTACATCGCACAATTGGCCATAGTAAGTGTGGAATTGCTCATTATTTACACATTTTCATTTCGACTGCGCGTTTGCCCACATATTGGCATACTTCGTGGCCCGACAATCTCCCGTTATCATTGGAAGGTTGTGCTGATACAGTGGCTCCTTCCAGCCTATAAAAGCAATCAATAGCATCAGCCATGTGTAGTGGAATGCGCTGCCCGTATCCTGGGCTTCACAGACATCCTCCAAAAATTCATTCAACAGATAACTAGCCCAATTATATGGGTGCCTATCTTTGGCCTTCGCAGCAAGAAGAATTGTTGCGGCTGACACTTCTATCGGTCTACACATTCGCAAAATCCTGCCTGCGAGCAGCTGGATGGTGAACTTTGTGGCTTTGTCTTCTATCCCATCTGTGATAAAGCCTTGTTTCCTTTACTAATTTGTATTCATCTTTCATTTGCTTTGCAAGCTCTTTATCCTTTGTTTTTCCCAGCAACTCCCCTGCAACATCATCGTCTCGCTTACTGAGATGAGTGATGTTGTAGATGAGGTCGACGTTGATGTCAATTTTGCGGTCAAGACATAGGAATCCCTGGTGCGTGCACGATATCAGAGTGTGCACCACCGCGGTACATTCGGGACTTCGCTCAAAGTGCGGTATACGCAGGAGATGCAACAAGCTGGAGGGCGCCAACTGCTTAGCCTAGTCCTGCGGAACAATGATAGGTTTTCCTAATTTTGCATACTCCCTTTGGCACATGTACTGGTTAGCTTGAAACTGAGGATATTTTGGCTCTTGCAGGTCTTTTGCTTCTAGGAGATTATGGTCTGCGAACTTGCATCCTTCTAGTTTTCCAAGTAAGTTCCCTTGAATCTCCACATCACCGAAAATAGGCGGTACCGGAATGTCATACTGCGCGTTCTTGAATAGGGTAACTGCTGGCGCGTTAAGCCTTCCTGGTGGGATATATGCATGTGTTAGGTAAATGGGGCTGTCTCCTGGTGGAAATGGCAGTCTAGGCTTCGGCTTTTCAGGTTCCTTAAGGGGTACCTTATCCTTTCACTGCATATTTGTTGTGTTGCAGGGTGAGCTTCTTGACGCAGAACCTCTCTATGAAACAAATTTCTTAGTGGGAGTTTTCATCAACCCCTCAACCCCAGAGTGTTTAAATTCCTTCACAACCTGCTCAACTATAGATTGCTCAGACATTCACCTGGAAGTCGATCTATATGCTCTCGATATTGCTTGGCACTCACTTTTCAAAACTGAAACTGTTCTTTGCAGGAAAATTGAAAACTTGTTGTAAAATCCACGAGTCTTGTTTTAACGGTATTTATAGACGCAGTTAGGCTTGATCCGTGCCCATAAATGATTAGATGAACATTAAACGTCATAACCGTTGGCCAAATACACCGAGGATTTTGGTCCTTTCCTTCATTGAATGCATCAAAACGACTAAATTTACGTTAAATGCGCAAGCAGGCGTCGGTAAAAACACTGTATAACGGCTAGTTTTCCGACCGAAATTTTAACAGCTAGTTTCTTCGAACTACGCTCAGGGCTTGGACAAAATATTTTTGCACGGTTCCTCTGGGTACTTGTGGTCCTTCATTTTTAACTTTGCAGATGCGCTTTCAACTCGTGCTTCGCATCACAGCTTCTGGTGTGTACTTCGCACATGCGCTTCCAACGTGCACTGCGCATCCAACTTCGTTGTTATACTGCGCATCCATGTTTCATGCGACTCATATTTTACCAAAATTGTGTGCAGACTAATTATTTCTGTCATTCTTAGTGTCCAATTTCAACTGCACTTGACACTTAGAATTTTCTTCATTTCTGATCACTGAGGGCTTGGCGAAGTAGGACTATCCCTGTAGGGTTTTAGTCTACTTCCATTAACCAGACCTAGTAGGTTTTCTCCTGCTAATGTGGCTAACTGAGCTGTGCCACCATTAGTAACATGCATAACAATATATGGCCCTAGCCAATGCATCTTAAATTTTCCATGAAACTTCATGAATTTACTATCATAGAGGAGGACAAGGTCTCCTACCTGAAAGAATTTGTGTTTGATGTGGCGATCATGCCATGATTTTTCTTTGTCTTTCTACACTTGCTGGTGAAAGCTTGCAATGAAGTGATCTTCCTCCAATCCAACCAAGTGTAATAGCCTTTCTTCCATTGTCTCTTCATCTGCCATGCCTGTGAATTCTGCAATCCTCAAGCTTGGTACTATGTATTCCATTGGCATTACAGCTTCCTGTCCATATGTTAACCTAAAAGGTGTATGTCCTGTCAACTTCTTGCAAGTTGTCCAGTATGCCCATAACACAGCTGGTATTTGAAGATACCAATCATCCCTCTTTGTATTGCATACCTTAGTCAGCGCATTTTCCAACACCTTGTTGAAAGCCTCAACAATGCCATTAGCTTGTGGATGATATGGTGTGCTCTTCTGATGGTAAATCTGGAATTCTTCAGTTAGGGCTTCAATGGTTCTATTCAAGAAGTGTGTTCCCTGATCACTCATTAATATCTTTGGACATCCAAACCTTGTGATGATGTTTTCAAAAATGAACTGCGCGACAGTGACTGTGCTACAGTGACGCGCTACAGTCCTTCACTGGTTTTGCCTCTACCCATCTGGTGAGATAATCTGTAGTTGTAATAATGTATCTCAAACCAGTTCGCTTTCCTGGTGGGTTAATCGGTCCCACAAAATCAATAGCCCACTTATCAAAGGTTTGCAATGTCAACTGTGGTCTCAATGGCATCTCATCTCTGCGAGATGGATTTCCTGTTCTTTGAAAAACATCGCAACTTTGACAATGTTCCTTTGAATCCTTTTGAAGTGTAGGCCACCATAGTCTTGCTCTTAATATCTTCTACGCAGTAGCTCTTCCTACGTAGTGGCCCCCTGACACCCCTGAATGTGCTTCAGCTAGTATCAATGCTTTCTCATGTTCTAGCACACATCTACGCAGTACTTCATCTGGTCTTAGCTTGTATACTTGCCCTGTAATTATGGTGAAATCAGCTGCTTTTACTACCAGTTGCTTCTTTTGTTGCGTAGTAAATTTGTAGGTGCCAACCCTGTAGTCAAGAATTCTAGAATATCCTTATAATAGTCATCTGCTATCTGAATAGCAAATAACTGCGCATCTGGTAGACTGTCTTCCAGGTTTTTAGGTTCTTCGCCTGTCTCAATTCTAGAAAGATGGCCAGGTCCTGAGTTCAGCCTTCCTGGCTTAACAACGATTTCAAAATCATACTCTTGAAAGAGTAACAACCATCTACAAATTATCCCCCCTAACACGGGTTTATTGACCAAGTATTTCAAAGCGAAATGGTCAGTAAACATGCAAAAGTGTGCACCTAGAAGATAGTGCCTGAACTTCTGCAATTCGTACACCATAGCTAAACCTTCTCTTTCCGTTGTTGTATAATTATTTTCTACTGAGGACAACTTCCTGCTTGAGAATGCAATAGGATGGTCAATACCTCCCTCACCTGGATGCGCTAGCACAACACCAAGTGCAATGGATGAAGCATCTACGTGTACATGGAATTGTTTGCTCCAATCCGGAAAAAACTAAGATAGGCGCAGTTACCATCCTTTCTTTCAGTGTGTCCAGTCCATCTTGGCAGTCTTCAGTCCATTATGTACTTTGCTTCTTTCTTCAAAAAAATTTCCATATGCACAGTTATCTGTGCATAACCTTTTATAAACTTTCAGTAATAGCCTGTGTGCCCCAATGTAGTGCGTAGTTGTTTTACTGAGTTAGGTGCTGGCAAATTCACAATAACTGCGATTTTAGCAGGATCAACCATCAGCCCCTGTTTACAAACAATGTGTCCCAGTAGAATTCCATAGGGAACACAAAAGACGCTCTTCTTCAAGTTCAAGGAGATTTGATGTTGTCTACACTTCTCTAACACCAATTTTAAGCTAGCGTAGTGGTTCTTCAGTAACCCAAATACAGTCCAATCATCAAAATACACTTCTAGAAATTTATGGATGAAATCCTTGAATGCAGCAACAACTACTCTTGAAAAAATGGCGGGTGCGTTCTTCAGACCAAAGGGCATAGTTGTGTAGTGAAATGAGCCCCATTCTGTAGCAAAAGTGGTCTTATGCCTATCTGCTGTATTTATTCTGATTTGATGGTATCCATAAAATCCATCAGTGAAAGAGTATGCCTCATTCCTTCCAACATTGTCTAATACTTCATCTGTGAATGGAGTAGGAAATGGGTCATGTAGCGATGCATCATTTAACTTTCTGAGATTTACACAAATCCTGATTTCGCCTTTAGTCTTTTTGTCCTGGATAACCATGGGACTTATCCATTTTGATTCTTCTACTGGTTCAATGATTCCTGCATCGAGCATCTTATCAAGCTCTGCTTTTACCCTTTCTTTGTATCTTGGATTGAGTCGATAAGGTATCTACTTAATGGGCTCCGCATGCAGCTTGAGAGGTATTTTCATAACCCCCAAGTTGCCCAAAATGCCCTTCATTTCGGAAAACTTAATAGGAAATAAGTCTTCGTATTCGTGAATTAGATCTTCTATCTGCGCAACTTTCTCTTCATCCCAATAATCTCCTATAGAGGCGAACTTTGGTTCTTTAGTGGTTCCAATGTTCACTTTCCGAGTTTGTATAGAATCACTTAGATTCGAAATTTCCAATGGTGGTCCTTCAACTTCGCGCTTTCCTTCCGACTCAGGTATGTTTACATTGCGCGGGTAGTCATCATCGCTTTCCTCTTCTTCCTCATCTAAGGCAAAGTTATAACATTCCAGGGCATGTTCTAACTGTTTTTCCCATTTTGGTTGGTGATACACTGGTTCTAGTGTGTCATTGAATACTTTATGTTTGATGACCTGTAATGCCTCACTTATGCTTGGACATTCATCTTCGAAGCTAAAAGTTGCTTGGAAGTTCTTAATCATAATAGACCATTCTATTATTCCTATGCGAAGTTTCATGTCTGTTTACCAGTTCTTCGGAATCTGTTCTAGTGTGTGTACAAACAGATGAACCCATTTTGTCTGCGGTCTATGTGTCCATGCTTTCTTGCAACTGTCTATGTGATCCATAGGATCAATTTGTCCATTATATTTCATTTGCACAAACTCAGTTTCCTCCAGAAATATGATCTCCATCATATGCTTGCATTCCTCCCATGTGGTCAGATTATGCTTGTGCGCGGTCTATTGGAATATTTATATTCCTTGGAAGGTAATAATGTCTTTGTATTATGTCGGAAGATATCCACAATCTTATGTAAAAGAGCAATACATTATATCCCATATTCATTATGGTAAAATATACTTTTGATATTCAATATTATATAAAGAGATGTTATTATGGAGAATTATATTATCCCACACGTAATATGTGAGAGTAATTCCTCCTCATCTCTTTGTATATATTAGAGTCAAGGGAGTCTCTCACATTCATTCATTCGTGAATCATCCATTCATCCTTTGTGGATCACATCATGATCTTTCTATATTGTATTGGGGTTATTGGCATTGCTCTCTGTAAGCTTGGAGGAGATATTTTGGAGATAACAGAAGACTACATTTTCGTGGACGTAGCCCAATTAGGTGAACCACGTATATCTGGTGTACTCTTGCATATTGTTCTCTTTTTGTTCTTATTTACTGTGATATGTTATTGTTGCATAGATAGGTAAGCTAGTTTAGTTAGATCCATATCTTTGACATGGTATCAGAGCTTGTTGTTATGATCTAGCACCTTCTATTGCTTTCAAACAATATTTTATCATTTGGGCATTGATTATTACTTGTAGATTTGCTTTCTATCTAGTAGCCATTAGGCTTCTCTTCAGATCTCGGCATATTTCTGTAGTTTTTTTTATTTCTAACCCTAACCTTGTTGTGTAGATTTTTGCAGAAAATTTTCAAGGGTTTCTTGATGTTGTTTTTGTAGATCCTTATGATTTTCTGATTCTCCTCAAGGAGATCTATCTTTCGGTTGTCAAAACGGCAATTTTTGTCCAAGTTTGGTAGACTTTGTGCAGGTTTCCATCTTCGGAAGATTCGGCACTGTTTTCGGCCTCATAACTCAGTCAATTTTTATCAGAATTTTTATTATGACTTGTTTTTGGAACTGGAAAAGCTGTTCTAGATCCACTAGTGTGAACATAACAAAATTCTGGGCCTTTTGGTTGCCAAAACGACAACTTTCGTCCAAGTTTGGTAGACTTTGTGTAGGTTTCCATCTTCGACAGATTTGACATTGTTTTCGGCCTCATAACGCGGTCAATTTTTATTGGAATTTTTATTATAACCTGTTTTTGGAATTGAAAAAGCTATTATGAATCCACTAATGCAAACATAACATAAGTCTGGGCAAATCTGGGCACTCAATCCAAGGGTTGTAAGTAAAAGTTTCTCTTTCCTTTACTATTTTTCTAATTGTGTTTTTTGCAGATTCAGATCAGTATGGTAAAGTATTTAAGTTTTTTGTTATTCTTTTGAATTTATGTTTTGCTTCTAATCATGTTGATTAAGAGATTATTTCTTGTTTTTGATATATATTTTGTCTCACATTTCTATATGGAAACATTTGAATCTTTTAAGGGTATGGATCTCTAGTATTTTGTCATGATGATAGCTATAAACCATCTAATGCTTACTACTTTTTAACAAGATACTTAATAACTAATTTGTTCTTTTTTGTTTAATCATGTTGATTTCTAATCATGTCATGTTTATACAAAGAATTTTATAAGAACAATCGCATATGTGTTATCTTTTGATCATTATTTGCTTTATTTATATGTTATTGCTTACCTTTGTGTAAAAACAATTTCATTGTTCTATAAGTAATATCTTTTTGATCATTATCTGTTCTTGCTAATTAATTTCTTGAGTAAAGTCAATTTTTGAATCTATGTGATATCATAATTTTTTGGTTTGTCATAAGTTATTTAATTGGGATATAGTTTCTTTCTCATGTATTGCAGAGATTGTATCTAATTCGTGTGCTATTTGTCTCTAACATTCCTATACGGAAGCATTGACACGTGTTGTTTGTCTCTAACATTCCTATATGGAAGCATTGACATTTCCAGGGCATCTCATCTCTTGCATATTTACATAGTGTTAACAAGAAATGAACCTATGATTAAGACCATTAGTGACTTGATATTTCATAATTTTTTACAGGTGATATCATGCGTTGATCATAATTTGTTATATGTTGATCATATTAAACATTTCGATTTATTTTCATATATATCATGCCATGTTTATTTCGATCATCTTTTAATCAATATTTATATGGCTTTGAGCAATCTTATAATCTTGAAATATTTGTCATGAGCACATTGTTCTTGTTGCAATGAGATTTTCTGTTCTTATGACTGCAGAGGTTATCTTGTTCCTACTTGTCTCTAACGTTCCTATATGGAAGCATTGACATGTGTCTCTTGTCTCTAACGTTCATATATGGAAGCATTGACATTTTTAGGGCATTCATCTCTTGCATATTAACATCATACTAATAAGAAATGCACCTATGCTTAAGATTAGTTGCTCAATGACTAAATTTTCATATATTTAAGTGAAATCTTGGGCTCACTATTTATATGTTGTGGCTGGCACTTTATGTGTAAAAGTAACTTCATTTTCCTTAAATGAGCAAGTTAATCTTTTATTTGATCATATTATGTTGACATCTTTTTATATGATGTTTGCTAACCTGTGGTGTATAATCATTTTCATTTATGTATAAGCACCTTTATTTTATGATCTTTATATGCTTTAATCTTGGAATTTTTTTGTGCAGATCAGTTTTTTGTTTACGCTTTCATCTTATTCCAGAAATAATGAAGCACCATCTTCTACTGTTGAAGTCATGATGTTCATCTGTATGATATCATTTTCGATGTGTAGACCATTGGAGTCTTGTTCTTTCGATGTTTGAGGTCTTCTATAGATATTTCTATTGCACCTTGATTGGAAGAATGTTTGTTATCTACATGCGTATTGGCCATCTAGGTATTTTGTACACTGGTGTGGTGTTCTTAGCCACATGTTCTGTGGTATCAGCCATCAGAAGGTATCTGTACGCTAGTGTGGATGTTATATTAGAGTTCTTCAGCTATCGGTTATGGTTGTGATGATTCTTGTGGTGATCTAGGCATCTTGTGGATCTAGTAGCCATGTTGGCTTCTCTTTAGATCTGCGCACCTTGTTGTTGGATTGCGTCTCATGTTCTCGACATCTGTTGGATCTAGTAGCCATGAAGGCTTCTCTTTAGATCTGGGCATCTCGTTGTTGGTATTTCATCGTACATCCTAGTTGGTGTGCAATTTCATGATTCAGTGAGAAGCGATTGTTCTTCATCAAATTCAATTCAGCCGAGGTATTTTTCTTATTTGCAGCTTTGGTTCTTCTGGAAGTTGTCATCAAGGGGGAGTAGTAATGACTCCTTCCTTCCTTTGTTAGTAGGCTTCTCTCCCAGCCATTATTAAGGGGGAGTGTTGGAATATTTATATTCCTTGGAAGGTAATAATGTCTTTGTATTATGTCGGAAGATATCCACAATATTATGTATAAGAGTAATACATTATATCCCATATTCATTATGGTAAAATATACTCTTGATATTCAATATTATATAAAGAGATGTTATTATGGAGAATTATATTATCCCACATGTAATATGTGAGAGTAATTCCTCCTCATCTATTTGTATATAATAGAGTCAAGGGAGTCTCTCACATTCACTCATTCATGAATCATCCATTGATCCTTTGTGGATTAAATCACGATCTTTCTATATTGTATTGGGGTTATTGGGATTGCTCTCTGTAAGCTTGGAGGAAATATTCTGAAGATAATAGAAGACTACCTTTTCGTGGACGTAGCCCATAAGCTAGTTTAGTTAGATCCATATCTCTGACATGGTCCACCATTTGGCAGGTGTAGCGCGCAGTACTATATCCAATGCTGCTATCTTATGTTCATTTGAAACTGATATAATATATTCTTGAAAAAATGTATGGATGTTAGTCAAGCCACCATAAGTAGGGATTGGACTTACCTTTGTTCTAATCCAGTGTAGTGATCTCGTGAGATACGCGCATCTTCTGGCAAATACTTCATGCATTTTGATTTGCCACTTCTCCAGTCCTGCATCTGAGTCTAATATGCAAGAGTTGTCGTAGCGCCAACTCAATGTTCCATCATCAGTTGGGTTGACATAGTATGCCTTATTCGTTGTCATCTTGTAGATACGATCCATATCTTGAGCTCTGCATTCTTCTCTTATTGGCTCAGTGTATCTAGGTCCTTGTGAGGGGTCCAAGGGTGCAATGACCCTGATATCTTCCCCTTCAAATATCATCTGCTTCTTTTTCAGATTGATTATTGCGAGGTTATCCATGGCCCAATCTATCCCCAATAGTGTAGGATAAGGTTGGCTATCATCTACAATTTCAATAACCTCGAAGTCTGCTCTACTTCGTACTCCATCAATGTCAACAAGGATATTTGCTAATCTCCCAAAGGGTATAACCTTTTGCTGATTGGCTAACCTCAACTATATTGGTGACCATGGTAACTTCGGCTTTTCCATTTGTTCCCATGTATGCTTTGTCAAGACATTAACTTCTGAGCCTAAGTCAAGGATAATCTCATTCATTTCAAAATCTTCGATCTGCGCATTCAGTCTCATCTGTCTTCCAGTTCTTTTATGGCTCTTGATATGATGAACCACTCCGTGTGCTTCATTTACTATATTGTGCTGCTCGAAATTACTCAGCAGGCTCTATAACTCTACTAAGGAATTCTCATGTTTTAACAGCTTCATGCAACTCTGTAACAACTGTGCAACAAGACTCATTGCGTCTGTTGCAGTACATGTGTGATCATATGAAGCTGGCATATCCTTTACAGGCGAAGTCTCACTTCACAACTTGGTTCGTGGAGTGATAGGTTCTGTTTTTTTGAAGGTTTCTCTTGCTTCCATGAAGACTTATTTTTCTTTATTCAGCTCGAAAGCAGGTGTTTTTCTAGTTGCTTTCCTTATCCAAGTCCCTTCAATTGGCTTTTGCTTAGCCTGATGACTCTCAGAAGTAGCTTCAATTCTTTGATCTTCACCGATCGTAGCTCAACTTCGAGTCATAGCATGAATGTTGCAATCTGTATTCCTTTTCTCAGCCGCAATCATCTGTATATTTTGGTTCTACGCTTCCTGTCTCCTCTCTTGCATTTTTGTTTGCAAAACAGGGCATGCCTCAATGACATGATCAAAATAATTACAATATTTGCAAGTAGTAAAAGCATTCATGCAAACTCTGGATAAATGTCCAGGCTGAGCGCAATTATGACATACTATCTGACCTCTTCCTCTTCCTTGGCCAGTGTTTCTTCCTCTACCTCTGAATCCACCACGTCCAGTGTTTCTTCCTTGGCCAGTGTTTCATTATTATGCGGTGTTTCCTCTTGTACTAAGTAGACATCATGTTTTCTATCCATCATGAGTTCATAAGCTCTACAGTTGGTATCATATTGACCAACTGATTTACAGAATGTGTAGTATAGGTTCTTAGGTGTTTGCACATACTTCTGAATTAAATAACAATCTTTTGTCTGATGTCCTCTACATTGAAAAATCTCACACCATGGTCCTTGTTGCTGATTCAATGGGTTTGGAGCTCCACTATTGATGTAATCTTGAAATACCGGACAATGTTCTTTGGAGTGACCTTCTCCTTTACACTTTGTACACCAAAACTCTTCTCGGATTTCTTTTCCTTTCTTCATATCTTGCAATTGTAATGTCAATTTTTCTAGTTGGGTCTGTATCTGAATCATACATGCGCTAGTCTCTCCTATGGGCGAAGCCTCTAGTTTCATCGCAATATCTAGGGCCTCTGTCTGCGAAGCAACCTTCCGTTGCATCAACGGTAATCTAATGTGTGGCAACAACGCGGCTATGAACCATTTCTGATGTTTTTGTGGTGCTATGTCAAAGCTCACTTGATCTAACAACGCTTTGAACTTTGATCAAATTCCCACACTAACTCAGTCGGTTTCTATTTAATTTCTTTGAACTGTGTGATACACTGTGATTCTGACTTAGGTTTTTTAAATTCTCTGAGGAGCGCAGTTCTAATATCCACTAGAGTCCTATTCTGTCCAACATAAAACTTCATAAACCATGTCAAGGATCTGTCCCTGAATTTTGTAACTAACTGTGCTTGTCTTATAGCATCATCATGTACTTGTTTAACATTCCACACGGCTTCACATATGAACCAGTGTTGCTCAGGGTCTTCTAGACCCGTTCCTTTGAATATCGACAGCTTGATGTCGTTTGTCATTCTTCTTCTAGGATGCGTAGTGTTCTGTGATGTGTTAGGGATACTACTGCTTGGAATGTTTTGAGTACTTGCTCCTGCGGTGTTATTGCTACTGTTGTTATGTGGATTAGCAGTATTGTCAACTTGAGAATTCTATGGAGTGATGGGCTGATAGGTATTTACTCGAGGTTATGTTTGACTATCAGTCTCAACTTGTAACTCAGTTTCTATGGAGATGCGAAGTTCATGTTCATTAGGCCTCTTCTCTGTACTAGACTTTTATCTTTTACCACTTCGTAATGTGTGAATGTTTTCCTCGGTATCATTGTCTAAATTACCGAACATTACAGATTGAAAACTTCTAGGGATATTATTGCATTCTTAAGACACCTTTCTCTGCTAACAACATTTTAATGTATAGACTCATATTGTTCGGGTACTCAAAGTGTCCACAACAAATTTTTTAACGTAACCTTCTAGTACACTATCGAGCCAGAAGTCTATTGCTCTTGAGATTGGGCTATCCACCGCTTTAAGTCTCTGAATCAGTTCTGGATTCCACACTGTAGGTTCTCCTCCTTGATAAATTTTTTTCTATTATGCGAGTCTTGACAACCATTCATGTAGGTCGTTGCTGAAGGATGCGAAGAAAATTTTGTAAATATCGTAATATAGGTACCTTTGCAACCATTCTTCGTCAGAGAAACGCGGATGTTTGTTCTCCTTTCTTGCAAACTCCTTTTCTGTATTATCCACCCAGTTCTGTATTTCTGTTCTCTCGGGATTCCAATATTCAGAACACATCACCAGTTCACGCCCGGCAACGGAACCATTTGTTGGGTATGAACCTTGTTCTTTAACTTTCTTGTATTGACCCGGGTTTTGCAGAGTTCTGGTCCAACAAAACCCTTCTTCATTGGCCCTTTTGGAAACAGTTTGCGAGCAGAATGAGGTCTCACCCGAGACGAAGTTTATGGGGGATTACAGAATCAGGTTTCTGTAATCAGGTGATGCACGGTTAACAAACTAGGGGATTGCGCGAATTTTCACCTACTTCGCGGTTATCACTTATGCTATAGCGCACATTGGGACTCAAGTCAAGTTAGTGTATAAATAGAGAGTGCATCTCTCTCATTTTACACATTCTATTCTCTCACTCACACTTGGGAGAGTGGCACACTTGTGGAGGAGGAGGCTCTGCTGCTAAGAGAAGACTATCTCTTGTATTCTGGTTGTATCATTGCTCTATCTATCTCTGAGGAAGTTATTGGGGTTTTTCACCTTTATGGTTTTCCCCAAGTAAACTCTGTGTATCTTATGTGCTTGAATTATTGTGTCCATGATTGATATGTTGTAGATTTGCTGTACATGTTGTTCTCTCAGTTAAGATCCTAGATCAGATTGAAGTAAATTCTGAAAATTTAACAGGGGCACCCATCTTTGCATTTGCAAAACAACCTTCACACCATCATGGAAAAGGTTCCCCAACTCACTCAAAACTATGGGAACTCCACCTATCATCAAATTGGTCCCCCGACAGCCCAAAAACCGTGGGGACCCCACCAATTATTGTTTATGTACAAATTGATCTCTAATCCACTCAAAAACCCCGGTCTCCTTTGATCGATGTCGTTGAGTCTCCCTATTCCTAGCATTATGTGTTGTGTTATCCACCATCACCCATAGTGTTGTGGCCCTAATAAATCCCTTCATCTGCAGTTTGTCTCCCTCTGTTTCACTTTGAAGAATGTTGCCGACCGGTACTACCCCAAGTTGACATCGATCAAAGGAAGTCATTCAAGCCTCATGCTTACCAGGTAGTCTTGTGTCAGGTTTATTGGTCCAACAATTGGTTAAAAAATTATCTCGATTCTCATGATAAGACCCTCATCTTATCATGTACTTCAGCTCTCATCGACATCAAAACCCTATATCCTGAGAGTTGAAGTAGTTGCAGTTGTACATTGGGGAGTCTTTCAATCACTATAATGGATCACCTCGAACTAAGTAGGGAGAGCCCTCAATGATTCCTAACTTAGTAACCTCTCCCATGCTCGACGTCAACACATCTATTGCATAAGGGACAGTCATATGTTCTGAAGGTGGCAGTGTTCACATTTATAAATCATGGTCGCAACAGTTCAATGAGGTATTTCCAGCAGTATACTCACTAGTATTTTGGTCCCCCACCCCTGTGGGCTCATCATGGTTATTTGTAGTACCGTTTCCCCAACACGTGTAAAAAAATTTCTAGGTTCAGTTCCTCTTGCATGGTTTGAATCCACCTTCATCCACGCGCCAACAGTATGTTGAGTGGACCCCTCAATCTTCTCTTTTTGTAGACAATTTGACAAATTTTCATGAGCATGGGTATGCCCGCCTTGCTTGTATAAAACAACACTATTGGTTATCGCTCCACCAACAAACTTCTCTCTTAAGAAGGTCCTATTTATCCAACTATGTTTCCAACGCTTCTAAGAACAACAGTGAGAAAACACAAGAAACAATGATGCATTATCAGCTCTATAGTACCCTCCGAACCTCATACATCAGGGGGCATATGTTAACGCTCAAATATCGAACACATGCGACATTTCTACAATTTGCACGGTAAATTGTCATCAACATATAGCATGCATCCCACCGAATACATCCTCATAAAATCCATGAAGGAGCATGAGTCCAGAAACGCCCAAAAAACAGTCAAAACCACATCCGCACGACCACATGTTTGTTAATATGCGCTACCGCGCATGTTACCAGAACTACGATTGTGTGACCAACATGGATAATCCCTCGATATCTGTGTGACTGATAGAAATGATGGAAACTCAACCACCAGTGTTGCATTAATGACTCATGAAAGCTCCATTACCTCTACAAGTTCGAATTTGGCCCTTCACACACTTGGGTTCCTTAAATGGCCTCTTTTGTGTACCTTGAAGCTAAATCATAGGATCAAGGAGTTCACATTGGGATCTAGTTATTTATTAGCAACCTCTTCACCTATAAAAGGAAGCCATCGGCATGCTTACGAAGGAGAGAAACTAAGAGCAAGGTTATGCTGCTGGAATTGTGCTTGATCTCCGTTATAGCTCACCTCTTCCCTCTTGTCTAGCATTCACCAAGCACCCTTGCCACCTTCCTTCAAGGGCCAAGTGTTCTTCTCATTTGTTCTTCAAGCTACTTAACAATAGGTGTTGACTAGATAGACCTCCCTAAGAGGGATTGTTTGCTTCCATTGGAGCTCACATCCCCTAGGTGTTGTATATGCTTGACCATTGGGCAATATAAATTTAGTTTGGAATCTATTTGTTTTTGGAGATTTCATCTCTACCCCTTTTCTATTTGTTTTGTTTCATTTTCATTTTCTTTTTGTTTATTTCTTTTTACTAACAACAATTTGCAAGATCAATTGGAGCACTCAGCCACCCAATAGGGGCACCTAATATTGAAGCCTTGCTGCAACCTACTAGGCTTTGCCCCTTATCAAGTGGGAAGGATTCACCCTTGTGCAATATTTTTCACAACAACCACTACCGGAAGTAGTGGTCAAAGTTGAACTAGGAGGAATAGTAACAGGTATAGGTTGAAACCCTGAAAAAGACAACCCGAAAGAGAAAGGGTTCAAACTCAATTGAGTTGACGAATTAGTACCAGTAAGTATCATCAAGGATGGCAGGGACCATCTTGATCCTACTGTAGATTTCATATTAAAATTAGTTCCTCATACATGGGTAGTACTAATTGGAGTAGTTACCTCCCCTGAAGTAAACACTTGTTCTCCATTTTCCATGTTAAGCCACCTAGACAATGGATTAGGAACGTTGATACTAGCTATTTGGGAAAAACTAGGACTTTGTGGTGGGTTCAAAAGTCCAGAAAGATCTGACAGGTCCTCAATTTGAATGAGACCTAGATTATCCTCAGAATGAGGAGAATGAACTCTAGAAGAGTTATGCAACTTCTCCTCAGTATCCCTAAAATGTTCTTCGTCAGAAGAATTCTCAGACTCACTTGACCTAGAACTAGAGATTTTTTATTCTATTAGTTGTTCTATTTGATGTTCCTAGTTTTCCTCTTCTACCCCTTGAGGGGGTGGATTGTTATAGTCCAGTATTCACATGGGAGCAGGAACTTCTATATGTTTAGGAGAGTGTCATTGAATTCATCAGGACCTACATAGAGGTTGATCCGCTATGGTAGCTCACAGAAGACACTAAGAAGAAAATCTACAACTAAAAATAAAAATCAAACAACAAACACTAAAAAGTCTTTGAAAGATCTCAAACAAGTAAACAACTCTCACACTGAAAAAATACTTGGTTGCAAGCACAATTCAATGAAGTACCATATATGGGGTCTTCTGAAGGTTGTTTGAAATGATTAGGGCCTAGGTTCAACCAGTGAATATCGGGAGAGAGTTACCCTAGTCGTTGAAACCAATCACCAAAGGTATAAGCACTTTCATTCAGCAAATACCCTCCACAAGGAGCTAAGATAGAAAACTACAAGGAAAAGGCCATGTAGCAAAGGTTATAGCGGAAGCCCCTAAAAAAAGAGCCCGAAAATATTTTTATAGCGGAGGTGAGTGGGCGAAGGTTTTAGTGGATGTTTTTTTCCGTTGCGTTTACCAACAAAATGCACCGGTGCATTTTCAAACATAACACACCAGTGCGGCTACAAATTCTATCGCACCGCACCAGAAAAAAAGTATCAATAAAAAATTAATTAAAAAAATCGTACTATTTAATACCCCTAGAACAGTGCATTAGTAAATACTACATGCACTGGTGTGTTTTACAATAAACGCTCTAGTGCGTTACATAGACGATAACACACCGCTTTATCAATATATTTTTAATAGCAAATATAGCAAAAAATTGAAACAAAGTAAATGGTGGGCTAGATAATAGTAAACACACCGGTGCGTGTTAAATTAACAAACATGCCGCTTGTTATTATAAATAAAATTTCATTGCAAAACCCGTTAATTTTTTATTAAAAAACCCTACACTGTGGTGTGTCGGGATTACTGTGCACACCAGTGCGCTTTATTGTCGTCCACACCAGAACAAGGTTTAATAAAAAAAACTAATTGTGGGGTAAAAATCATTTTTACCCTTCTTAGTGCGTTTTTATCCCTACTACCCCGGTGCTTTACCTCACCCACTTGGACGCCCTGACATTTGTGGTCCATGTGGAAAAATTCTTCACCCTTATTGGCTGCTACTTCTAGTTTGAATTTTGACAAATGGTGGTCAAAATTCAAATTTTCGATACATCGGCAGGATGCCTCCCCGAAAGGCCATTCAGCAGGTAAATTGATTCTTACTTCATAATTTAATTTTTTAATGAATTACTTTTTAGAATTCATCTTAAATTTGTATTATTTTTGAAAAAAAATTAAAAATTATGCTTAGTGCATTCGAGTCATTCGGCTTGCACCGGAAAATGGTGCACCTTGTGAATTTTTACAGGCAACACCACAATTGGTGCGAGCCGAACGGCTTGAACGCACCGCTACACCGTAAAATTTATATAAAACATAAAAACGGTAATCGGTGCGTTAGTTAATTGGGAGCACCGGTTATCTGATTCACTTAAATATATCAAATGCAACAATTAGCAATAACTTAAAAATGAACAATTAAATTTTACGGTGTGCCTAGGCCATGTCACTGCATTGGTGTTAATGTTCTAATGTGCCATAGGCGCACCGAGAATATATTTTAATTCCACATTGACAATTGTTAAACAATGGTGCGTTTGGTTTAAGTAAGCGCATTGTTAACATTGTGCTTGCTTGAACTGAATGCACCAACAACTGAATAGTATATATAATTGTATGGTGCTCCTTGGTCACATCATTGCATTGGTACCTATGCTCTAATGTGCCATAGGTGCACTGTCAACAATTTAATATAAAAATTTAAAATATAATAAATTGCGGTGCGATTCAATCATTCAAGCGCAACGTCTACAGTGTGCATGTTTGGATGACATGCAACGTCATGTGAATATCTAAATGCACCGACTTTTGTTATATTTAACGATTTTATAAAAATCTAATGACGGTGCGCCCATGTCACTTCAGTACATTGGTGTCGGTGCTCTGACATGACATGGGTACACAGTGTATAAATTTTTATAAAATCGTTAAATATAATAAATGACAACGCATTCACATCATTACAAGCATCGGCGCACTTACCTGATTTAGGTGTACCATGGAGCACATTTTATAAAATATTTTGGTGTGTCGATATTTGGTGCGCCATTTAAATAAGTTTTAAATATATTAAAATATAGTATCGATGTGGTCTTCTTATTCCAGTGCACCGTTAGTGGTGCAATTGGTTAACTTAAGCACCATATGTGGTGCACATAGATTATTTAGGTGCACCGATAGTAAAAAATTATTTTTTTGCAAAAAAAATTATTATTGATGTTATTAAATAGGATTTTAATGGTATGAAATATGTGAAACAGAGACGTGAGCGACGACAAGATGCTCAACAGGAGCGTGCATAGTTGGAGGAATACGACATGGTTAAATAGTGGGAGGCTAGGGAGAGGGAGAGGGATTTGTACCATCGCACCATTGTTGCTAATACTAGAGATCTCTTGAGGACTGTTGGCCTCTTGAAGTTCTATAAGAAGGCTACATCCGTTAAGGGTAACTCTTCATCATTCTGTCAGTTCATTCGACGTTGGGATCATCATAGGCAGGCATTTCATGTTGGTGTCGTTCAGTGGTTCCAGCCCACCGAGGAGGATATTTATTTCATCAATGGGATATCTAGGAGAGGGGAGGATTTACCCTAGCTACTTGATGTCCCAATTGGTGCTGGATCAGATAGCTAGCTAGCTTACTCTCTGAGATATATCCGTGATGCGGTCATCCATCCCTCTTATTTTCAAGTGAGCGATGGGAAGCTTAGGATCTCTTCTTTTGGTCGAGAGGAGGTTAGGTGTCTCTCTCTTTTGATTACGATGCTAGCACACTCCACTAGTGATGGGAAATGCATTAGTTTCCCTCTACTGTATTATGTTGACTCTTTAGTGCAGAGAACTAGATGCATTACGTGGTATGCCCATTTTTGTAGCAGTTTTGTTATGCTTTGGATAGATGTTGTGCAACCATTGATGGGAGGTCCAACTTCCCTTTCGGTTTAGAGCTTTTTTGTATATTTTTTGATAGGTTTCCAGCCACCGAGCCATCATTTGAGTGCCTACCTCTTAGGCCGACGACCAAGTTGCATATGCACATGTGGGGGGAAATGATACCCAAGAGGGGGCAACCCGAGTTCCCAGCTAGGATCAACTCAGATGTGCTGGATATGTTGGGCAATGAGGAGGAACATGCACCAGTCATGGTGCCATATCCATATGCCGGATTGGACTGGAGAGGGTGCCCCGAGATCTTCTTCACACTAGATGAGCCACCTAATGAGAGAGGTAATATTCTCGTTATCTTTAAATTACTCTAGTTTCATTTTATTCTCTTTATACTTGATGAAAATGAAATATCTTATAAATATATATATATTTTTAATGAAATTGTCTAATTATTATTGTGTACTATATATTTTGGATACATTGGAACATTTGATGCTGAGGTCAGGCCACCTCTTCCTGCTCATGAGGATGAGGATAGGGAGGAGCAAAATTAGGGTGGGCCACAATTGGATGGTAGACATCCTGGCCACCATCCACGTAGGCCCCAGGATAGGTAGAAACATGATGTGGCAGACATGTTGGCCACATTGTTGGTAGATGTGGGTGTTCAGTCTATGTGGGTGCACAACATTCTTCAACGGCCTAAGTTTGCGAAGATATGGAGGATTCTTCCTCGTTCTATGAGGTTGTTGATGCAACATGTTTTCAGTGCACGCATTCAATTGGTTGTTAGGAGGGATGACCACCAACATCCTCCTCCACCTCATCCACCTCCACCCCCCTCATCCATCAGCTTCGACATTTTCTACTCCAACTTCTCCTTTGACTGTTGACACAGCCTCCACATCCTATGCACCTCCTCCTCAGCCTCCACCTCCTCTTCCAACTCCGACATCTCATCCACCTCCTCCCGTTCCTCGTTTATCATCTTAGACATATCCTCCCCCTCCCCCTCCTTCAACCGATCTAGCTTTCGAACCATTATACCTATCCTGTGAAATTCTAGATCACAACAGATCATAGAGCTGAGAATACCTCACAGTGAAAAAAATGAGCAAAAAAGATGAACTACAGTGAAAATTGCAGTGAAATGAGAAGTAAAATTAATTATGCATTGGAACTCAGATAGAAATAGAAAATGTGTGTTATGATCCTTTAATCAGTATAGTCAACAGATATGTTACAATGGAGAGAATTATATTATCCTTGGAAAATTCGAATCCATGCCAGTCTAGCATAGGAATCGTCACCACTGGAGTGCTCCAGAAGTCCCAAACGCAACTCAACTCAACCAAAACTCAGTTAACTCAAGCTACTATCAGTTAACTGACCAAGGAGGGAACATTAGTGAGTTATGCATGCAAAGTAGGTGAAAAAGGGCACATTAGATCACAATCAGTGGTGGTCGAAGCTCAAACCCCCAGTTAGAGTAAGGAACTCAGGTGGACTGAACTATAACACTTAGTTAGATCCTAAAATGTAGGGAATTGACTCTAGTAGGGATAAAATCATGCATGCAGGGCGCATTATGTGGCTAATGGGTCCTAGATGACATCTACACAACACTAGGGGGGAAATAACATCATCAAATACTAGGAAAAGGTAAATAATGCTAAGTAGGACAAGGATGGAGTATTAATTATCCTAACATATCCGACCAACTAGCCTCTGTAGATCCATTGGTTCCCCATGATCCTCATCCACTAGTCCCCTCAGCTTTGGAGAGGATGCTTGGATTGAGTGAGATGATACATATTCCTAGAGATGTCTTTCCTACTGATCTACATGCTAGTTTATTTCATAGCAGAGGTACTGATCATGCCTCTGGATCTATTGTTGGAGGTGCTGATACATCTGGTGGGTCGACAGATAGTGATGATGATATTGTTCCAGGGGTGGACTAGACATGTATAGTTGACATTTATCATCAATTTGATATGTGTGTGTGTGTGTGTGCACGCACGCGCGCGCATGTGTGTCCTTTTTCCTTTTGTAGATGTTGATGTTGATGATGTTGATGTTTATTTATACGTTGATGGTCATGATGTGTATGTTAGGTCATGTTAGATGATGTTCATTAGATGTTTGTGTTTTCCATTTTGCAAATTTTGATGTTGATGTTTATTGATATGTTCATGGTCATGTTGTGTATGTTAGGTCAGGTTTGATGATGTTCATTATATGTTTTTGATGGTTATGTTAGAAAATGGAACTTGTGTTTTCTTACATGTTATTGTTAGATCATATGTGTGTTATATGATGTTTAAATCTGTAAGATGTATATGTTAGATGAATATGTAACATAATGTTTATGATGGTATGCTCATGCTTATTTTTATTAGTTTTATGTTAATGATGATATGATGGTGTTTAAAATTATCATGCACATTGTCCCTTTACATGTTTTTAAATGTTATGAAATTTTTGAGCTATTTTCTATTGTAAAATATATATTATAACTAATTGATTAATGAAGGGGAAGACATGTTACATTTCCAACTATTTCTTTATCATATTAACATTTAAGTCGTCAAAACCATTTTACCATTTTTTATATTGAAGAGTAAATTTATATAAATTGGATTAACTATTAATATATATTAATCAAATTAATCATATATAAATGATTGTAAATTTATATTAATTCAATTAATTATTGATGTTTTATTATTTTGTTAACGTTATTATATTTAAAGGATTGTTTTATTACTTTGTTAATATTATTATTTTTAATTTTTTATTTAATAATATTAAAATATTTTTGTAGTGAATAATAATTTCAAAACTATTCAAGATTTAAGATATGAAATATTCATGTTTGAGTTAGTCATTGAATATATCTAATTTTTAGAACAGTATAGATTCATATTAGTTATATAAATTAGATTAACATAGAATTATGTTATTATAATTTTACATTAATAAAATCTAAATCAATGATTATATATTGATACATATATGAAATATTTTTAATCAAATATACAATCATAGATTTAATTTAAAAATCAAAACTATGTACTTATTTACAAACAATAAAATATAGTGAATACATATTAAGCATATATACATCTTCGTTAATTGCTTCATCTAAATCATTATTGTCTCAACCAATTCTAAGATGGATTTTAACCTCCTAGAAATAGAGAGATGAAGAAATTCAATCCAACTTAATTAATTTAACATATTTGATTATTTTATTACAAAGGGAAAATAAGATTCTCTCTTAAAGCCCTTATTTTGTCCTAAAGAAGATTCCATACCTACACCTTCATCCTTAAAGCCATTTTTTCTCTCTTATTGCTGTTCAAATGTTTTTTACAAACATTATAAAAAAAGTGTCATAAATTAATTCAATTATATTTCTTAGCATTATTTATAACAAAAACATCATGAAATACAAACATTCAAATATTCATGGAGAAATTAGAGAGCACCTTAAATTTTGTTGTAAATTTCATTGTTATCAAGGCCATAAATTAAGTCATTGTAGAGCTCAACGCTAGTAAAAAAATTGTTGAATTTTCAATCTCCATCAAGGTTACAAAATTTGTGTCATTTTCAATGTTGGAGTTAACATTATAAATACAATAAAAAAACAAAAAAAATTGCATTATAAAAAGAATTCAATTTAATCGAATCATATAATAAAAAAAATCACATTCTAACATAAATGTCATAAATTAATGCAATTATAATTATTAACATTATTTATAAAAAAAACATCATAAAATACAAACATTGAAATATTAATATAGAAATTTGAGACCACCTTCAAGTCGGGAAGAATATGTTAGCCTTTACATTCACAAATATAAAATCGAATCATGTAAGTTGATTTCATGGTGTATTTATATGTATACACAAAATAGAATATGAGTAATTTGGACAATGACATATAATCATTCCATACAGCCATAAATTACTTCATATAAATAAACCATATTTCGCATCATATTGGTTGTTAACCAACTGAAAAATATTGCATCCAATAATCAACTTTCCATTTCCACTGTCATAACATGAAAAATAAACAATATAATTAGATAGTCAAAGATATCAATAACAAAATGATATCTCATTCTGTAAATGACGAATTAAAACATGTACATATCACTCTATGTTGCCATCACCCTCATTATCTTCCTTGGTTGGCATGATAGCACTATTGTTTTCAAAAACATGTTTAGACCTAGGGTCATGTCTTAATATGAACCACCAATCTCTATCCAACACGTCCAAGTAAAAGAACACTTGGTTGCAGTGTTTTGGGAAGACACAAGGATGCTTAGTTTCATCCCACATTTTTCTAGAGTTTATACATATCAACTCACTATCATGATATTCCTTTACATTATTCCCGTCAAATGTGTCCCACCATCTGCACCTAAAAGTAACACAATAGAAAGATGAGAATTCCACTTCAATGATCTCTTGTAGCTTTCCGACATAACCCAACATCTCTCCTATCAAGTTTTGATCTTAGTGGCTAGCACAACTAGATTGGTCAAACTCGACTTCCACTCCATAGTCTTGTGTAACATGCCCATCATCAACATCCTAGGTGCGAAAATGATGTCCATAAGCCCACATAGATGGGAATGAATGCAACTGTAATAAAAGTTAACAAATGATGGTGTCATATATCTAATAGCCCAACCATTAATATATTAAACATATATGTTATAGTTCAAATTTGCATTACAAAGTTAGAAATGTACATAAATATTTTATTACCAAGTTGTTGCACCCGATCCCAATGTTTAGCGCATCCTCCCCTTCAGGAGGGTAACGACCAGATGCACCATATTTCTCTCTGACTTGGTTTGCAACCCTATTGTTGGGACAGATCATTGGCACATTTTCTTTTAAATGATCTGGAAAAGGCATGCTTCTATCGTGCAACTGCCTGAATTCTTTTATGTCAATGTCCCATTTCCTCCTCTTCTCTTCATACAATGCGACCCACGATTATGTTTCCTCTACATTGTAAATAATGAATTTATTGATTACATCAATTTCTAAATTTTTTGTTGTATTCATGGAAACAAAACCACATTCAATACGCATGAGATCAAATATATTAGATTTTGAAGTTTGTTGTGAATAGTTACTATGTGTAAATTTGAAGATTGAAATATAAGTGACTTACTCTTTATCATGCGCCTTTTTCCATTCGTTTCCAGTACCTCCCCTTCCCTTTTCTCCTTATCATGCTTATCATCCCAAATCACTATGCCTGGTGTGTGGTCCATTTGCTTGATGTACTCACTGGCATAATAGAATGAATCATATACTATGTAGCCCTCTGCCATAGACCCCTTGGGTTTTTCCCTTTGTTGAACAAATCCATTCACTTTTTTCATGAACCTCTCCAAGAATAACATCCAACGACATGAGACCACCCCGACTAATTCAACCTCATCGGCTAGGTGAATTAGAACATGAACCTGCAAGTCCATGAAACTCGACAGCAGTTCCTTCTCCAACGTATATCAACTATCTCTTGACGCCACCATGGAATGCTAGCGATGTAAATCTCCTTTGATGTGATCCACTATACAAATGTAGATAGCTTAGATATGGCACGCCGCAAGTCATCGAGAAAGTCTTGGTTCACACACCCATGCATGAACAACGGATAATGACACTACAATGTAGACACAAAAAATTAATTGCATTTTAACTTGTGTAGTAAAAGATATAAAAAAAAGTAAAAACAATTTTTGACATTATACGTACCCTTAGTAGGTTGAGATGGTCATGTGATTTCAAACCCGACAACTCTTCATCTGCAGTGAAGCAACATTGTAGAGTAGACCTATAAAAAGGAGGTTCCTTCACACCCAATATAACTTCCTTTTCCAAATTAAGATCATCTTTCTTCAAAATACATGGGGCATTTCCTTTTTTAAATGAAAAAGAGGGGCCAACCTCTCCTCTATTTTCTTGTCTTGGCCAATGCTTCTTTTTAGTATTTGAAGAAATAATATCTTTCCTGACAACCAACTTGTCACTTTTTTTGGATGATATGTGACGCCACAAAGAACATGAAACATTTTAAAATATATGCATGGGATCTAGTAAGTGGGAAATCTTAAGATGCTCCCAATATGGGAGCTCATAAAATATCGATTTCCTTTTCATCCCTTTGAGAAATTTTTCAACATAGGTGTTGAAGAATTCAGGATCATCGATCACAGGTTTCACATTTGAATATAACATCTCTGCGTATTCATTCTCCTTCTCTCTATCATATTCCCTAAGCCAGTCAGTTGGTGTCATTATTTCAAGCCTTTGGGTTCTCTCTTGTTTACCATTGAAAGTAGATCTTGGTCTTCTATAAGAGTGGTTTTATGGGAGGAATACCCTAGATATGTCGTACACTTCCTTTCATAGGTCTTTGCACCACCTAGCCTTCATAGAAGGTCCACAACATTTACATCCACAATAACCTTTTGTTACAAGGCCTGCAATGTTATAGTAAAGAGATAACATTAGTGTTTAAGATCAAGACAATCACAACGAATTAAATATGCCAAAAATTAGTGCTTTGAATAAAAAAAAATAAAACAACATATTTAATTGAGCAAAATCCTAACCCCAATTAATCATGTGTGGTGTATGCACATATGCCATACAATGTAAAAGTCCTCTCTGATGGGATGGGTCTCAACACATCATATACCAGTATCCCTTCCCATAATTACTTGAATTCATCAATCAATGGTTGTAGGTAAACATCCATATTCTTCACTTGTCTTCTACCAGGGACTAAAAGAGCTAACATAAGATGTCCATTGTTCAAGAACAACCATGGGGGGGTATTGTTATTGATCACTACTACAGGCCAAACAATATAGATGTTGTTTGGTTGGGAATATGGGTTGACGCCATCAATGGCTATTCTCAATCGGAGGCTATGTACTTCATCCTTGAATTTATCGGACCATGTATCCTCTATATTCTTCATGGCTATTGAATCTATTGGGATTCACATAACTCATTCATCACTTCAGTATGATGCATTCCATCCTTGCAACATAGCTAATTATTTGCAACAAAAGAGCCTTTGAATCCTTAGGATTATAGACATGTGCCTCAATATCTTATGAGGAGGACCATGTGCTTTAGCCTTCTTTTTCGATTCTTTGTACTTGTCATGCCCACATTTTGGACATATCTCTTTGTATGCATATTTGACTCGATATAGAATACAATCATTGGGACACGCATGATATGATATGTACTCTACACTCAACATTTTAAACATTTGCTTTGCCTCTTCATAGTTTTCGGGCAAGATATTATCATTCAGAAGTACCTTATATTTGAATAACCTACTAGTGGGAAATACAAATGTACAATGTCATTTACTATTCATAAAGTTGACAATTTTCAATGATGATTGTGTCACAAGATTCCTCAAAATATAATGTAGTCGATGGTAAGTTATCTCAACATTGTTGAGAAACACTCGTCTAACATGCCATACTTTGCTTTCAAGTTGTACAGTAACATTGTTGTCCCCAATTGCCACTACAAGGAAAAGAGCCTATAGCGGAGGTCATAGCATATGCTCCTCCTAAAAGAGCTCAAATACTCGTTTCTAGTGGAGGTCACTAGTGGAGGCGAGCGATCGAAGGTTTTAGCAGATGTTTTAGTTTCAATGCATTTTTTACTTAATCGCACTGGTGCGTTCACAACACACCCGCACCGATACGTTTCCTAGTATGTCACATCGGGACCAGAACAATCATTACCAAAATAAAATAATTTCCAAATAAGCATAGCTGTGCGTTTCGTCACAATAAAACACACCAGTGCATTTAGTAGAAAGCAACGCATTGCATATGCTTTTATTAAAAAATTAAAATATTTAAGTAAAAAACTAAACTCGATGCGTTCATTAACGATAACAGCCTCGGTGCGTTGTAGAAAACATAACGCACCGACCATTATTTTTTGAAACATAAGAATCTATTTTATTAAAAATATTATCTCAAAATTCTATAAACGGGTGCATCCATTGTTAAACAACCCGATGCGTTCCCAATCCCATAACGAACTGCCATTCCATTTATTGAAAATAAAAAAATATAATTTTATAATCAACCAAAATTTTTAAAACTATTCCCGGTGCGCTAAGGGACTATAGACGCATTGGTTCCGACACGTAAACTAAAAGCACCATAAAGTATTTTGTTAAAAATAAAAAATATATATTTTTATTTTATTAAAAAAATTATTTTATTTTAACATCACCTCATTTCGGTGCTCGTGAATGTGGACACACCGGTGCGCCCTACTGTTGAGCGCACTGGTGCAGGGTCAATAAAAAAAAGTATGGGAAAAATCATTTTTACCATCTTCAGTGCATCTGAGCCTCTCTGCATCGATGCTGCACTTCACCCACCTGGACGCCCTGACATATGTGGTCCACATGGACGCATCCTTCTCTCCTATTGGTTGTTGCTGTTCGTTTGAATTTTTCCAAATCACGGGGAAAAATTCAAATTTCCCATACATTTCCAATATGCCTCCTCGACAGCCCGTTCAACATGTAAAATGTTTCTTCGTTCACAATTTGATTTTTAGCAGTTTATTTTTTAAAATTCACCTTGAAATTGTCCCGTTTAAAAAAAATTAAAGAATTTGCGTGGGGCGTTCGAGTCATTCGGTTCGCATCGCCAAACAGTGCACCCTGTAAAATTTTACAGGGTGCACCGATCGCGGTGCAAGCTAAACGACTCGAACGCACTGCTCGACACGAACAAATATTTTAAAACCCATAAATGCTTCCTGGCGCGTTACACATTTACGAGAACTTACATTCCGATCCCCTTAGGTGTAATACACGCACTGCTAACCACACAATTAAAAAAATAATAATCATGTAAATAGTGCGCTTATGTCACGTTTGAGCACCGGATTTCAGTGCAATGAATTGGAGTAAGCGCACCATTGATGCAGCTCATAAAACATTAAAATTTCATAAACACTAGTGCGATTATTACACTAAGGGGCACCAGAACACCGATGCTTGTTAATGTCGAACGCACCGATATTCATACAATTAAAAAATAATAATATTTTATATGGTGCACTTATGCATGTCAGTGCACCGTTTGTATGTGCAATGACGTGTATTAAGCGCACCGTTGTCACATTTTCATAAAAATAAAAATTCATATATTAAAATTAGTATATTAATTAAAATTAATAATAATTTATACGATGCGCTCATGTCACATCAGTGCACTGGTTTTAGTGTAATTACGTGACATAGGCGCACCGTTGACACATTTTCATAAACCCGTAAACCCACAACTAACAATTCTCCTATGTCACGTCAAAGCTCTGTCGTACAGTGCGTTGACGTGCCATAGGTGCACCGTGAATAGATTTCAATTAAATTAATTAGTTTTTAAAGGCGATGTGTTTGAATACCGATACGTTAATAAGATTTAGGCGCACCGTCAAAGTCAAAATTTAAATTTATTGAAATATAACTAGCGGTGCTGTAGACATATTTTAGTGCATCGCAGTTCGGTGCCGTTTTGATATAAGCGCACCATACTTGGTGAGTTGATAATATTTTTGGTGCACTGGTTGTCTTTTTTTTTGAAAAAATTTTAATATTTTATTTTAGTAGATATAATATTGATATAATTCTTTTATATGTATGGTTATGAGATTGATTTATATTATATGTGAAATAGAGACGTGATCGCCGCGAGGCTAGGAAACAACGCGAGGAAGAGGTAGATTAGTATAACTTTCGCAGAGAGTGGGAGGCCAAGGAGAGGGAGAGATATTTTTACTTTCGTCCCATTACACCTCAGACTAGACACCTCTTGAGAGTTGTTTTCCTCCTCAAGTTCTATGAGGAGGTGACATCACTCTAGGGGAACAATGCATTCCTGACCTAGTTGATCGCATGCTGGGATCATCATAGGCCGACCTTTCGAGTTGTTCCCAATGAGTCATACCAACCCACTGAGGAGGACATATAATTTATGAATGGGCTTTGTAGGAGAGGTGAGGACCTTCCTCAGTTCCCTGAGGTTCCAGCTGGAGATGTAGCAATGATTCAATTGGTATATGTTCAGAGATATGTTGATCACAACATCCTCGAGCCTTCTCAGTTTTAGGTCAGTGGTGGGCAGCTTTCCATTGCTTCTTTTGGTAGAGAGGATGTGAGGTTCCTCTCTTTGTTGGTGACGATTATCGTGCATTACAACAGTTATGGGTAGCGCATTAGCTACCCTTTATTATATTATGTTGATTCTTTAATGCAGGCACCTAGATGCATTAGGTGGTTTTCTATTTTTTTACGACAATTTTTTTATGCTCTCAGTCAATGTCGTGTGTATATTGGAAGGAGGGGGAACTTCCCCTTTGGTTCAAAGTTGTTTTGTCTATTTTTGAGAGATTTTCGGCAATTAGGCCATCTTTTGACCAACGCCCTCCTAGGTTGATGACAGATGTGCATATGCGCATGTGGGGGAAATGATGGCCAAGAGGGGGTAGCCAAACTTTCCTGCGAGGATTACTCCAGATGTGCTTGACATGCTAGGCGGTGAGGACCATCCTCAGTTAGATATGGTTGCATATCCATATGCGAAGTTGGATTGGAGAGGGTGTACCAACATCTTCTTCACCCAAGACGAGCCACCTCATGATAGAGGTAAATTTAGCGTTATGTTTAATTTAATCTATTTTCATTTTATTCTCTTTATACTTAATGCAAATGAAATATTTTTTAAATTGTTATATTAAATTCATGTTTAATGAAATTGTCTAATTATTATTGTGTACTATATATTTTACAGATATTGCCACATTTGATGGTGATGTGGGGCCTCCTCCATCGCAGGATGAGGACGAGGACATAGAGATGCATGATTAATCGGAGTGCCTCAGCTAGTCAGACCTAGCCTTTGATGGAGGCTAGAGCAGAGGTTCCGACATGACGTTATAGATAGGTTGTCTAGATTATTAACTGATTAAGGGGTTTGGCTTGTTCCTTTGAGGGAGATTTAGAGGAAATATTGGAACCTTGAGATATGGAGGATGCTTCCTCTTGATATGAGGAGCTTGATGCAGCACATTATTGGTGCTTTCATTCTTTTGGATGACATCCCTCATGGCATTTCATCGTCTGATGAGAGAAAATATCCTCGGTCTCCTAGTCCACCTCCTTCTCCATCAGCTGCTTCGATTGGTGGGGCAGCCTCCACATCCACTACACCTCCTCCTCGACCTCCACCTTCAAAATCTCATCCACCTCCTCCTCCACCATGTCCTCCACCTCCATCACCTCCTTCATCATCTCCTACACCTCCCCCTCCTTCGACGGATCCAACATCTGATCCATTATACCCATCTGACCGACCAACCTCTATTGATCCATCAACTGCCCATGATCCTCATTCACTAGTCCCCTCAGCTTTGGAGATGATGCTTAGATCGGGTGGGATGATCCAGATTCCTAGATATGTGTTTCCTACTAATCTACATGATAGTTTATTTACTAGTAGAGGTACTGATCATGCATCTAGATCTACCATTGGAGGTGCCGATACATTTGGTGGGTCGATAGATAGTGATGATGATATGGTTCTAGGGATGGACTAGACATGTATATTTGACATTTATGATCAGTTTGATGCTATTGTTTATATATATATATATATCTACGTCATTTTCCATTTTCAGATGTTGACGTTGATGATTATGTTGATGTTTATTTATATGTTAATGGTCATGATGTGTATGTTAGTTTAGGTTAGGTGATGTTCACTAGATGTTTGTGTTTTCTATTTTGCATACGTTGATGTTGATGATTATGTTGATGTTTAATTATGTGTTGATGGTAATGTACCTGTGTATGTTAGGTTAGGTTCGATGATGTTCATTATGTTAGAAACTGGAACTTGTGTTTTGTTTCATGTTATTGTTAGATCATATGCGTGTTAGATGATGTTTAAATATGTAAGATGTATATGTTATATGAATATGCAACAATGCAATGTTTATGATGGTACGTTCATGCTTATTTTTATTAGTTTTATGTTAATGATGGTATGATGGTGTTTATTTTTATGTTTGTTATATGGTGACAATGATATTAATGATGATATTTTTATGTTTGTTAGATGGTGACAATGATATTAATGATGATATTTTTATGTTTACATAATATATAATTGAATACAAAATATTATTGAATTAAATATTTTTATGAATTTTTTATTGATAATGGATGAAGTTGTGACAACTAGCTATATGATTTATGTTGGTTGTATAATTTGTCATAGTATTATGTTTATGAACATCACAAAAAAAATTATAAATTATATGAACATGAATATGACCTATCAATGTATCATTCAAGATTTTTAATTTGTTGACAATAGATCACTTTACAATGACAAATATCAAATATTTAATAAGAAGAAAAACAAATGGTTTATTAAAAGAACATCCCTTTCTCTCAACTAATGTAAAGCCACAACTTGCATTTTCCAAATAGATTATTATTATTAATCATGAAGTTGATTTGATGATCTTCAAGCCACTTTTTATCTCTTATTGTCATTCAAAAAACCTTTCCAAACATTTGCAATTATAATGCTTAGAATTATTTATGACAAAAACATCATGAAATACAAACATTCAAATATTGATCATGTAGAAATTAGAGAGCACATTAAATTTTGTTCTTATAAATTTCATTGTTATCAAGGCCATCAATTAAGTCATTGTAGAGCTCAAGTACACTATTAAAAATATTGTTGGATTTACAATCTCCACCAAGGTTATAAACGTGTCATTTTCTATGTTGGAGTTAACATTATAAATACAATAAAAAAAATCCCAAAACGTTATATTATAACAAAAAATCAACTTAATCGAATCATATAATAAAAAAACATTACATTCTAACAGAAATGTCATAAATTAGTGCAATTATAATTCTTAGCATGATTTATAACAAAAAAATCATGAATTACAAGCATTCAAATATTGATGGAGAAATCAGAGAGCACCTTAAAATTTGTTGTACATTTCATTGTTATCAAGGCCATAAATTAAGTCATTGCAAGCTCAACATTAGTAAAAGAATTGTTGGATTTTCATTCTCCATCGAGGTTGCAAATGTGTCATTTTCTATGTTGGAATTAACATTATAAATACAATAAAAAAATCGAAAAAACATTACATTATAACAAAAATTCAATTTAACATAATCATATAATAAAAAACCATTACATTCTAACAAAAAATGTCATAAATTAATGCAATTATAACTCTTAGCATTATTTATAATAAACACATCATGAAATACAAGCATTGAAATATTGATAGGCAAACGTGTCATTTTCTACGTTGGAGTTAACATTTTAAATACAATAAAAAAATGGAAAAAAATTACATTATAACAAAAATTCAATTTAACCAAATCATAATAAAAAACCATTACATTCTAACAAAAATGTCATAAATTAATCCAATTATAATTCTTAGCATTATTTATGTTGGAGCCCAATCCTTGATGTTAGGAAAATCTTATATTATTATATTTCCCTATTCACGTTCAAGGAAAATTAAGAGTCATTGAGAAGATTATGAATCTCTTGGGAGTCCAAGAGTCACCTTAGAATATGAAACCAAACATCTCTTTTGTATAAATATATGTATTATTAATGAGATTTGTGTGCTTTGACGCCTATCTTCTTGCCTTCATGAGATAGTTTCCTATTTGTACTTTTCGGCACCTTACATTGGTATCATAGCTAGGTCGTAATCTGTATGGCCTGTGCGAATCTGCTCTATTCTCCTGAGTTTCATCGCTACAATCTTCCCTTTCTGCTTAGTACCGCGTGCTGCCATTTCTGTCATTCTGCTTGCCTGTCTGCCAGCCATATTCTCGCTTAGACCTGGTATACTAAATCTAACGTTTCTCCATTAGCTGTTATCTTCATTCTATGAATTTATGAAGGCAATCATTCTTTAGCGCTATCATTAATTTCTTTCTATGTTGTGTTTTTATTCTATGCCAGACAGTTCTTATTCTCTATATGTTATGAATCTGACCCTACAGGCCTGCCACTGTACTGTCATCCTTGGAATATTTTAATGCTAAGTTTGCTCTATGCGTTTTAACACACTCTACATTTTTGGATATAAGCAAAACCCTAATTCTGGCCATCTTCCCATCGGCTGTTACCTTTTGACTCTATCGATTTCCAATATAGTTGAAATCTGAGAAGAGAATCTACCTTCTGCCAGGAAAATGGGTCATTACCTATACCCAACGCTTCTTCTCAGGCCTGAAAAACCATAATTCAAGTAGGTTTGTGATTAGTTTTTCCTGTACACTATGACTGTAAACACTTATCACTCTGCATGTACACTCTAGTGAGTTCCTCTCCCTTTCTACGCGAGTCCTCCACAGTCATGCGAGGATTGTTGAATTTCACATCTCATTTTCCAAAATTCTGGAGCTGCTGCATTGATTCGACTTGGAGTGACATTGCATTTTCTCCACATCTTCCATGTACTGAGGAATTACGGGATTACGGGAGTAAACACCCTCTAGAGAAATATTATTGGACTGTTGAATGCAACGTCGAGATGCATTTTTGAAGTTTGGTTTTTGCATTCCAAGTTTTGTTTTGAAAATGGTCTTCATAAAAGTTTTGGTTTGTTTTCACTTCCTGAATTACGGTGAGTGTGATAAGAAACCTAATTTCTGCTTGCTGTTGGTGGAGATGATCTTGATATCAAACTCTTAAATCCATCCATTGGTGTTTCACAAGTAACAAAATGAGGCCATAACTCTCAATAAAACTTGTTTGGGGCATGAAGATGAAGGTGTACTGTGTTTCTCAAAGATTGAATATTGCAGCATGAAACCGAGCTCATCAATGTTGATATATCTCTCCATCTCTCATGGTCCTCTCTGCACTCACACGAAGTGAAAGCTACAAGAAATTACTGCAGTTATATTGTGTGCTTCAAAGCGTTGGTTCTTGCATTTGCATTTCATGGTGCATTGAAGACTGTAAATGTATGCCGCGTTAAAGAATAGATATGAAATCCCTGGTGATAATGATTACTGCTGCAAGTGAATGGTATGATATCGAGATCACGGTGAAGAGTTGGTGAAAGTGTTTCCATTGATGAATAGAGAGTTTCCTTTGTCCAATGGCACACAGTAGATCAAATCACTATTTGATACTTGAACCTGGGGCCTAATGTTGAATGCTAGGGATTCGGTCTCTCATGGAGCTGGTGCAAGCTTCTCACCCTCATCTTACGCCTCCTCTCCTGTGTGCATACGAATTGCTACCTCCACGCAGGAAACCCTTGACTAGATAGTTGATGCAATATATTATGGAAATCTTGTTGAACAAGCGGTTCCTGGTAATCTCAAGTATGGTGTGGTAACTGTAGTTGCAAATGTTTTGCAACACTTTTACTTTGGTATAACGAAAAATGACAGAACGTTTTCGAAGAATGATGTTCTCAGCAAGTGACAAATCTATGAAAAAAAATACCACATCTCTGCGTGGGAGATGTGCGCATGAAGACTCAACAGTTGGAGTGAATAACCAACGAGACGAGATACACAATCAGTTTTAATATTCCTTGAGTTTTAATGGTTGCTTTAGAGTTTTTTTCCACTTGTTGCTAATTTCCTTCATTAACCTATTGGATACCAGTCTACTACCATCCAGAAAGCAATAAACCCTAATTATTATGGCGCCTCTCTCCAATTTTGCATGAATACCGTGTGGTGTGAAGATCACTGCCTACTTTGTGAATATTTTCCAAGAGAACTCATGTAAAAGTGAAGACGTTGTGAACCCTATCCTGTGGAGCTTCCAGATTCAAAAAATTTGAAGACTGTTCACCTTGATACTCTTTTGCAATCTATATGTTGGGCTATTGTTGTGATTATTTTGCACTCATATTAAGGCATGTGGAGAAGCCAAAACAAAAGGCAACAGAATGAATGAAGAAAATAAAATTGGTTTGGCTATCCTTAGACACTATAATGTTATCCATCCAGATAATATTAATATCGTTATGTTGAAAGTTATTGAGTTCAGGGAGAACATATATGCATTTTTATTGGAATTTAGAGATCACTTTTCTATCCTTCTTCATTCGGGATGTTGACGGCAAATGAATAAGCTACGTGCTATTTTGAAACCACACTAAAGTGCAGTGCGAAGTATGAGTGGAGACTGGCGCATGCCACTGTTTTGGTTGTGCGAAAGGAGTCACGAGAAGCTCATTCGTTGAAGGTTATTGATGCCATAATTTTATTACTGGAGCTGCATTAAAGAGCTACAACCTGTTGATATCTCTTAAAGCCTGGCTGCAACTTGAACATTGAGAGCTGCAACCCTTTTGAAGATTGTTCTCTCCATATTAAAGTTCGTCAATATTTCCACATCTGCGACCACACTTGGAGAAATGTTCTATGACACTTAAGGACTGATATTGTTTCATTGATTCATATATAGTTCACTTTAAATTGATGCCTTGAAGTTAACAGTTTGATGGAGGAATGAATGGATTATGAAGACTGTTTGCAGACATGCATCTTGTAGATATTCAAATATTTATTTTATTTTGGATATCTGCTTAAGCATTTCATTATTCAAATTTTGTCATTAAACTGAGCTTGTAAAAGACTCCATAAGGATGCATTATGTTGGATTTTATATGAAGACTGAGCTTGTAGAATTTGAACACTGGAAGTTGCTAAAGATATTGTGTTTGCATTTTGGTCTGGGCATATGAGAGTTGGTATCCCATGGTTCTATAATCCCAGCTTGCAGAGAAGATTTGGACTTCCCTTGCAAAAATATTGCCTAGATATTGAATTAAAAAGAACTAAATATTGTTGTAGAATTGGTTTAGTGCTGCAAAATTGCTACATGGTGCTGCAAAATGTGTATGTAGACCTGCATAGTGCACATCCTTCTTGAAATGCACTATGTATATGCCAGATTGATAACTCTTTCTCTAGCCATCAATTATACTACATCTAATTGACAAAAGTGAGCTTGCAGAGAATATTCAAGATCAGTTTGGTGTGCCTCCTTGAAAGATCCAAGCAAGTTTGCAGCTTGTTGATACAATTGCTCCAAAAGAAGAGAATTTCTACATCATTAAGGTATTGTAGATTCCTCAATTCAACATTCAAGAATGTAACTTGTAGGGTGTGTTTGTTTGTAAGTTCTAGTGTTTGTTTTGGTACTTGCATTTGTGTTTTGTATATAGTACCAAAACTGAATTCAAGTTGAATTGTATATTGTATGTGGGTGAATTTTTCGCTGACACCGACACCCATTCTCTTTCAAGTTTTAATCTGCTGAAATATTGCTTGTAAAGGGTGGATTTGCAAGAAGCCATTAGTCTGATTGGGTCCTTGTACTTGTTCTTACCTACATAAGGAGGCCTCAAATTGTCTTCACATTGTCTAATACAAAATAAACATTAGAGTTGTGGAATACTCTAGTACATTCAGTTGAAGATGACTCAATCACAATCAACAAAGACACACTCCAAACTGTCATCAATCAATTGCAGAATTTGAAATCCATTGAGGAAGATGCACAACACAAGAATCAACATTATGAACTAGTGCTTGTTCAGAATAACCCCTTGTTTAAAGATGATTTCTATCAACTGCCAAAAGATAATGAAATCATGTCAGATGTATAATCCATTCGGAGTTCTAGATGCCAACAATGTGACAGAGTTGGCCATATGAAAGATCAGTGTTTTGATCTTCATCCTTGTCGATATTGTGGGAAGCGCAACCATTCTTCAGATTGGTGTGTAAAGCTAAAGAAATCTACAAGAGTGAAACCTGTAGAAGATTATTGTACTGCTTCGTAATTTGTACCTGACAGGGGGGAACATGATGTTAGGCTTCAAGTTTTGAAGCCTTGTCCTTTTGACAAAAAAAACTTACAACTTTCCTCAAGTAAGTCACATCAAGCAAGCCTGAACCATAGTGAGTTTGGAAAGCCACCGGATTCAGAGATGCTTGATTCTGAGATGCATGTATTCTTAAGAAAGGAGATATACATCGCATAGAGTACTCATGTGTTTTGTGTCTAGTTGTGACACCATGCGACTCTCCTCTCCTCACATTGTTCCTGACAGGGGGGAATGAAGACCATCAGTAATGAGCGAGTGAGTACAAGTGAGCCTGTGAAGAGCTATGTTTGAATGAGCTCTAGAGTTGGTGGTCATCCTAAAACCACTGGTATCGAGAGCAACTTCATTTAGCATAATCAAGTGCAAGCTTCTAACTAACTTGGAAAAAGGTTGTCAAGATGGAAATGTTCAACAAGTTGCAGCTATTCACTTCCTATTTTCAACTCTCAAGTTGGTTTGTGGTTAGCCTAAAACCACCATTCCAGACAGAACCTTTGATCCTTCGAGCCAAGTTCCAAAGAACCTTTGAGCAAGTGTTGTCTCCAAGTTCTAGAGTTTGTGGCTAGCATTAAACCACATACATAGTAAAATATTTCAGCTTCTACTAGTCCCTTTCGGTTCGTGAACCAAGACTATCCCTTCATATAGCTATTGTATTTAGCATAAGCATGTGCAAGCTTCGAGCTAACCTTCTTAGTAAAGGACGTTTGAGATGGAAATGTTCAGCAGGTGGTAGCTATCCACTTCCACTTATTCAACGCTCTTCTTTTTCTTGGAGCCTAATCCTTGGTGTTAGGAAAATATTATATTATTATATTTCCCTATTCACATTCAAGGAAAATTAATATTTGTTGAGAATACTATTAGTCTATCAGGAGTCCAAGAGTCACCTTGGAATATGAAACCAATGGACGTCTCATTTGTATAAATATATGTATTATTAATGAGATTTGTGTGCTTTGACGCCTATCTTCTTGCCTTCATGAGATAGTTTCCTATTTGTACTTTTGGGCACCTTATATTTATACAAATCTCATTAATAGTTTCCTCCCCAAACTATTTCTTAACTCTGCTAGGCATTGTTCCTTGGATGTCAATTCATCAATAGCCTTAGGGATTGGAATATGGCATTTCTCATATGCTTGATAAATTTCTTCACACTTCATAATTGATCTCTGAACTTCGTTTTGTACTCTGTTTATTGACTTCCGACAACTTTCCAAGAGAGCTATATCTAACTTTAATTCAACAATCGTTATTTTAGGTAAGTGAGCAGGAATTTCCTTGATTTTTCCTTTCCACCCAATTAGATTCTTCACTTTATTAAATGTGTCTACTAGATTTTGTTTATAGTGGCAGTTTTCGCAGAGATCTGTTTCAGTCTATCCATCATTTCTCTTAATTCATAAAATTCCTCTGTCAATAACTCTTGGGAGTGAAAAATTTTCTATTGTAATTCACAAGCATTTTCATAAAATGGTGTCATGTCATGCTTTTGTGTTTGAGAAATTCTAAGATGCTCCATCAAGGAATCCTTTTCTTTAATCCATACATCCATCTAAGCTTGTAGAGATCCCTTTTCAATCCTCAGGGATTCTACCTGTTGATTTAGTTGGGTTTCCTTTCCTTCTAATTCTTTGATTCGAGCTTGAAAATCATCTCTTTCTCCTTCCATAATTACTAGTTGTACATTTAAAGAATCCTTTTCATCTTCAAGGCCTTGATAATCCAACAAATTTTTTTCTTTCTATGCTTCCATGGTGTCCCTCTTTCTTTTCATCTCAATTCCTTCACTTTGAGCTTGCACTAAGTTATCTTTTAACTTGAGCATCTTTGCTTTGCTGCATTCTAAATCATCAAGAAATTTGTCTACATCGTCTGCATTTGCTTGTGCTGCAACAACATTTATAGAAGTAGTAAAATTTGGATCTTTGTTAGTACCCTCTACTAGAGTACTTTCCTAGACGGTTACAATATCAGGTTGAGTTCCAATATTCAATCTTTTTTTTTTTTCTGTCGTTTTCGTGATGGTCTTCCTTTTCGGATAAAAAACAATGGTATCAAGCTTGGCCATAGAATATTTCTTTGACGGAGTAAACGACGTGAGTCCAAGCTCAACCAATGGAAGATGACCTCCAGTAAGAGGTATTTCCAGATTTGGATTGGCATGATTATCCACTTCCATATCTTGTTGATTCTAATTTTCTTCTTGATTTCTCTTTTCTTCCACAACTTTCTTGATCTTCTCTTCTTCTTGTCTTCATCTTGTAATTTATTCTGTTCTTGCTCAACTGCTTCCTCATTTTCTCTTTCTTGTTTTTCTTTTATTCTTTCCTCTTCTTCTCTTTGTCTTCTTTCTTGTTGTTGTTTCCTCTTCACCTTTTCTGCCACCAAGGATTCTTCATGGGATTTCCTTTATTCTGCCTCTTTTGAGGTTTTTTTTGTCTGGCTTGAACTTGTTTCTTCTTTCCTACCAAATCACTTGTTCAAGTCTGACATGTTATTTTCTCTTCTATACACTTTTCCATCTTTCAGGAAATGATCTGTATATTGAAAGTTGATCCTCCACGAGGCGCAATGTTTAGCTGCCTTCTGTAATTTATCATTCCTAACAAAGATTTTTTCTCCAAAGTGGTATGCTTCTAGCTCTTTCAAATTTTTTTTGCACCTTTGACCTTAGTAAAATTATATGCTCCGATAGAAAAAGGGACTGGAGGATAATATGATTTCTTATTCTCATTTAGGAAATATACGACTCCATTTATGAATGCTTGTGTTACTATTTCCTTGTGAACTACATAATCTGTGACATACTTTGGCATCAAAGAAGGACTTTTGGTGCCTCTGTACATTCGAATATAAGTACCTTCTGGTGTAAAATAATAATCCCCATACTCACTGATCACCTCCAATTTAGTGTTTGACATAGAATTAGGCTCTTCATTTAAAATTAGTTTATACAGGGGTACTATGAACTCTTCACAGATGAGTTTGTAAAATCTTGCACACTTATTGGCCCACATGATCTGGTAAGCCACATAGATGGGATTTTCATATGGGACCCAATAACATTCTAATTTATAAAATGGGTTCCTAATCAGAATGCAATCAATTAGGTAAGATGCCATGTAAAATTATTCTTTATTATGCGCCAAACCTCCTTGAGCTACTGATTTTGTTGCAACCATGCTCTCCGAAATAATATATGCCTAGTTAAAAATAGTACCATGAATGGCAATATGATACATGATCGGAACCCAGCTAAGTTTGTATATGTTTACATTTTCCCTCCCAAAGATTCTGCACAACATCATAACCATAATTCTGAATGGGGTTTTCAAGTTCTGTGAATCATGTTCTCCACTAGCTCTTTGCCTCAACTGTTTTCTCGGGAGAAGCATTTTCTTGGCGTATTTTGAATGATCTATATTGATGCTTTCAATCCAGTCATCATCTATAAGGAATTTGTGAGCATGCAATTTGTAAGCTTTACCTATATGTTCCGGTTGAAATGAGGTGAACCCCTTTCCATTATCTCCTGCAATGATTCTAGACTTAACATCTATATGAGGCAAAATCCAACCTATTACTTTGGAGCATGGAAATAATTCTGTGCGAGTTGCATCCTTGTAGAGCCCATATTTATTTATATTTTGATAAATTACCATCTTCTCAATAGAGGCATTAGGCACATTTTGATCTCTAATAAGTTGGTATATCTATATGAGGCAAAATCCAACCTATTACTTTGGAGCATGGGAATAATTCAGTGCGAGTTGCATCCTTGTAGAGCCCATATTTATTTATATTTTGATAAATTACCATCTTCTCAATAGAGGCATTAGGCACATTTTGATCTCTAATAAGTTGGTATATTTATCCCCATTTGTATTTGGGTACTACTCCGGTGATAGCCCTTGTATCTTCAAACAAGGTTTCCATGGTAGTTTTTGGAACTACTTCAATGTCCGAATCAGATTCTACAACTTTGAATTTGTGCTTGGAGAACCTTTTATACATCTCTGGGTTCTGTACCAAAAGAACAGTATCAAGACTCTACATTGTGTATGTCTGCAGTACTATTAAAATCGAAACAATAAATCCTATAAGAACATGAAAGAATTCAATTAATTTAGGCTCTCTATTATAAAAAATTTAAGTTATTTAAGATATTAATTCGTTTAGCAATTTATTTTCAATGCAAGTCATTCTATGAAGAGAATGTGTGCTTGCAACAATCTTTGTGAAAAATTGAAAACCATATCTTATGTCTGTCCTATTAAACCAACAAGACCAGTTCATAAGTAAAAGTAAAATCATTAAGGTGACCATTTTGTCTAGTGATAGTTCATATCCTCATAATTTTGCAAGCATGTTCCATCAGTTTTTAAGACTTCAATGCAACAAATTTATATAAAGAAATTAAGTAAACCCCTATTTTCAAATTAAATCATATACACTATCATGAAGCTAACTCAACCGTGCCCTATTATGAAACTGAATGTGCAAAAGATGTGTTCTAGATGCAAAATGAAAATGAGAGCAAGTAGTTTTATTGACCATTCTAACTGAAATCAAGGTGACCCAAATTGCGCAGTTCTCAACTGCTCCTCCAACCGATTCAACAACCTAGGGTTTACTTCCTTTTCTATTAGGTAGACTCCAAAGAATGTGTTATTTATGGCTTCAACCAACAAAGCTTTAGCCCGATACTTATTTAAGTCGAGAGACCATCGTGGATGCACTCTAGGAAATTTCAAGAAGAACATCGCAATAAGAATATTTAACAAAAAAAAAAATGCCAATGGTAAGGGTTTAAGGCTATATTCGATCTAGGGTTTGTCTGCTATCAATCACTAACAAGGAAAGTGAGTCTCCCAAAAAACCGCATTCATGAAGACAATGGGCTTATAAGAAAAAATAGGGCATTGAAACGACTTTTACCTAACTCCTAACCTATCCCAATCAAAAGCGAACAAGTTTACTGAGGGATGTAGTGATACCTACCTAGCAAGGTGGACGTGTCCTCGAGATGCTTGTGATATGGAAGAAAACAACGCTCCAGGTGGCTTTGATGCTCTGGCAGGGGTTCATGGCATTCGAACGAAGAGAATGACGTTACAATGGAGCATTGAAAGCAGTTTCCCCCCTTTTAAACAAAAACTTAACTCTAAAAAGAACTATTCACTAATTGCTCATTAATTGGACCCCTTTTCACATGATGTGACACTTCATCGGAGGAAAAAATCTTTTGATCCGACGCTTTTTGGTGACAAAACAAGTTTTACGCCAGTGTATATCGGTTGAAAACTTAATTTTACGCTGGCCTGGTTCGTAACAGAAAATAATGGCACCAAAGTACAAAGGGATCCAATGAATATCATAGCACAAACAGGTTTAGCATCAGTCGTTTCGGGGAAGAAAAGGAAGGTCCTTCAATCGGCGTAAAAATGAATCCTCTCCCGCAATTTCGGAGGAAAACTAAGTTTTAGCCTGGCTGTTTCGGCGCCAATCCCAATTTTTCCTTGATCTAATCGACACTGTTGGAGTATCGGTTATAACCGCCGCACCTATGGGAATATAATGTGGACTAATCTCCCACACTGGGATCCTTGGACTTGTGCTTGGTTTCAAATGTTCATCAACATCTGCAGGTTTTGGTGTAACGACAAACCTTACATGGTATCAGAGCTGAGGTCCCAGGTTCAATTCCCCCGAGCTATGCTGGAGGGGGGGTGTCGGAGTATCGGTTATAACCGCCGCACCTCTGGGAATATAATGTGGACTAATCTCCCACACTGGGATCCTTGGACTTGTGCTTGGTTTCAAATGTTCATCAACATCTACAGGTTTTGGTGTAACGACAAACCTTACAGACACCAGACTGATTTTTTCTCAGACTGTTTCGGAGCAGAACTGGTTTTTCGCTCGACTGTTTCAGGGAAAAATTGAATTTCGCTCTGGACTGTTTCGGCAAAAATGATCTTTGTTTCCGACCTTTCGACAAAAATTCAAATTTTGCTCCGAACAGTAAAAAATCCAAAATTTTCTAAGTGTTAAAAATCTTCTAAGGAAACCGACTCTATAAACTTTTGAAGTTTAAAGGAAAAAGGAAATGAAATCTAAGAATGCATCAAAACTTAAGGAGGGGCCCTAAAATTTTAAGAAAATTTTGGGGAAGAGGTTGCAGGTGCAACACTTTGTTTACATTATTCTTGTCAGATGTGTCCCACCACTTGCACCTAATAATAACACATTGGAAAGATGAGAATTCCACTTGAATTATCTCTTGTATCTTTCCGACATAACCCAACATCCCTCCTACCAAGTTTCGATCTCGGTGGCTAGCACAACTAGATTGGTCGAACTCGATTTCCACTCCACAGTCTTGTGTAAAATGCCCATTATCAACATTCTTGGTGCGAAAATGATGTCCATAATCCCACATAGATGGGAATGAATGCACCTATAAGAAAAGTTAACAAATGACGATGTCATATGTCTATTAACCCAACCATTAATATATTAAACATAGATCTTATAATTCAAAGTTGCATTATAAAGTTAAAAATTATGTACATAAATATTTTATTACCGAGTTGCTGCACCCGATCCCAATGTTTAGCGCATCCTCCTCTTCAGGAGGGTAACGACCAGATGCACCATATTTCTCTCTGACTTGGTTTGCAACCCAACTATCGGGACAGATCGTTGGCATATTTTCTTTTAAATGATCTGGAAAAGGCATGCTTCTACAATGCAATTGCCTAAATTCTTTTCTGTCAATGTCCCATTTCCTCCTCTTCTCTTCATACAGTGAGACCCATGACTGTGTTTCCTCCACACTGTAAATAATGAATTTATTGATTGCATCAATTGCTGAATTTGCTGTTGTATTCATGGAAAAAAAACCACATTCAGTATGTATGGGATCAAATATAGATTTTGAAGTTTGTTGTGAATAGTTACTATGTGGAAAATTGAAGATCGAAATATAAGTGACTTACTCTTTATCATGCACCTTTTTCCATTCGTTTCTAGTACCTCCCCTTCCCTTCTATCCTCATCACGTTCATCATCCCAAATCACTACGCCTGGTGTGCTGTTGATTTGCTTGATGTAGTCACTAGCATATTAGAATGACTTAGGAGGGTAACGACCGGATGCACCATATTTCTCTTTGACTTGGTCTGCAACCCAACTATCCGGACAGATCGTTGGCATATTTTATTTTAAATGATTTGGAAAAGGCATGCTTCTACAGTGCAATTGCCTGATTTCTTTTCTGTCAATGTCCCATTTCCTCCTCTTCTCTTCATACAATACGACCCATGACTGTGTTGCCTCCACGCTGTAAATAATGAATTTATTGATTGAATCAATTTCTGAATTTGCTGTTGTATTCATGGAAAAAAAACCACATTCAGTACGTATGGGATCAAATATAGATTTTGAAGTTTGTTGTGAACAGTTACTATGTGGAAAATTGAATATCGAAAGATAAGTGACTTACTCTTTATCATGTGCCTTTTTCCATTCGTTTCTAGTCACTAGCATATTAGAATGACTCATATACGAAGTACCCCTCTGCCATAGACCCCTCGTGTTTTTCCCTTTGTCAAACAAATCCCTTCACATTTTTCATGAACCTCTCTAAGAAGAACATCCAGTGACAAGAGACCACCCCTAATAATTCAACCTCATCGACTAGGTGAATTAGAAGATGAACCTGTAAGTCCATGAAAGTCGACGACAGTTCCTTCTCAAACATACAAACAATCTCAACTTTCTCTTCATGCCACCATGGAATGCTAGTGATGTAAATATTCTTTGATGTGATCCACTATACAAATGCATATAGTTTAGATATGGCACACCACAGGTCATTGGGAAGTCATGGTTCACACACCCACGCACGAGCAACGGATAATGGCACTACAAAGTAAACACAAAAAGTTAATTGCATTTTAACTTTTGTGGAAAAATATATAAATAAATAGTAATAACAATTTTTTGGCATTATACGTACCCTTAGAAGGTTGAGACAATCATGTGATTTCAAACCTGACAAATTTTCGTTTGATGTACTGAAGCAACGTTGTAGAGTAGACCCATAAAAAGAAGGTGCCTTCTTGCCCAATATAACTTCTTTTTCCAAATTAAGATCATCTTTCTTCAAAATCCATAGGACATTGCCTTTTTCAAATGAAAAAGAGGGGCCAACCTCTCTTCTATTTTCTTGTCTTGGCCAATGCTTCTTTTTAGTATTTGAAGAAATAAGGTCTTTCCTGACTTTCATCTTGTCACTTTTTTTGGATGATATGTGACGCCACAAAGAACATGAAATTTTTTAAAATATATGCATGGGATCTAGTAATTGGGAAATCTTAAGATGCTCCCAACATGGGATCTCATAAAATATAGATTTCCTTTTCATCCCTGAGGTAATTTTCTCAACATAGGTGTCGAAGAATTCAATATCATTGATCACATGTTGCAAATTTGAATCAAACGTATCTGTGTATTCCTTCTCCTTCTCTTTGTTATATGCCCTAATCCAATCAGCTAGTGTCATTATTTTAGGCCTTTGGGTTCTCTCTCATTTTCCATTGAAAGCATATTTTTCTCTTCTATACGAGTGGTTTTCTGGGAGGAATATCCTAGAGAAATCGTACACTGAATTTTGTAGGTCTTTGGACCACCTAGCCTTCATAGAAGGTCCACAACATTTACATCCATAATAACATTTTGTTACAAGACTTGCGATGTTATAGTAAAGAGAGTACGTTAGTGTTGAATATGAAGACAATCACACTGAATTAAATATGTAAAAAATCATTGCTTTGAATATAAAAACAAATAAAACAACATATTCACCTGAGCAAAATCCTAACCCCGAATAATCATGTGTGGTGTATGCACATATGCCATACAATGTAAAACTCCTCAGTGATAGGATGGGTGTTGGCACCTCATATACCTGTATCCCTTCCCATAATTCCTTGAATTCATCGATCAATGGTTGTAGGTAAACATCCATATTCTTCACTTGTCTTTTACCAAGGACTATAAGATCCAACATAAGATGTTTATTCTCCATGGAAAACCATGGGGGGATATTGTTATTGATCACTACTACAAGCCAAACATTATAGATGTTGTTTGGTTGGGAATATGGGTTGACGCTATCAATGGCTATGCTCAATCGAAGGCTATGTACTTCATCCTTGAATTTATCGGGCCATGTATCCTCTATATGCTTCATGGCTATCGAATCTGTTGGGATTCGCATAACTCCTTCCTCGCTTCCATTCGATGCATGCCATCCCTGCAACATAGCTAATTCTCTGCAATGAAAGAGCCTTTGAATCCTTGGGATTATAGGCATGTTCCTCAATTTCTTATGAGGAGGACCATGTGCTTTAGCCTTGATATTTGAATCTTTGTATCTGTCATTCCCACATTTTGGACATATCTCTTTGTTTGCATATTCACCTCTATATAGAATACAATAATTGGGGCATGCATGATAAGATACGTACTCTACACAAAACATTTGTTTTGCCTCTGCGCAGCTGCTGAGAAATACATTATCATTTGGAATTACCTTATCTTTGAATAACCTACAGTTAGTGGGAAATAAAAATGTACAATGTCATCTAAAGTTCATAAAATCGATTTTCAATGATGATCGTGTCACAGGATTCCTCAAAATATAATGTAGTTGATAGTTAGTTACCTCAACATTGTCGAGAAACATGCTTCTGACATGCCATACTTTGCTTTCAAGTTGTATAGTAACATTGTTTTCCCCAACCATGTAGACTTTGAAAGAACAGATCCAAATATAGGTGTGGTGGAAGCCGATTTAAGACTTTTGAAGAAGGCTTCAGTAATATGAGCGTTATCCCCTAGCTCATTGTCCTGGAATGTATGGAACAACATTGCATCCATGGCACTCCTTTGTTTTAATGACTCATCCATGTTGATGTATATGTAACTTCGGAATGTATTTCATCTATGTATTTCATATATATTTATTGTACCCTTATAAGAGATGTGTTATTCCTCTATAAGGAAGTGACATCATGTGGATTGACAAGTGTCGCAAGTGTGTGTACTTACCGATGGGTTATTAGACCACCACGTGTGGGGTTGGCCCTGAAATATATATTATATTGTGGATGTATCTAGATAGACAAGTCGGCCCCATAGTGTAACTGGGCAAACAGGTTAAGTATAAATAGAGATCGGGAGATCTCTGTTTGATCACTCGGAAACTAATACTTCTCTCACTCAGAAAGTGGCGCACTAGTGAGGAGGAGGATCATCTGCTACTAGGAGACTATCTCAGTGTATTTTGGTTGTACTTTGGTTGAGCCATTGCTCTCTCTATATTTGAGGAAGTTGTGTAATACCCCATGCTGACTCTTAGGATGTGTTAGCATTTAATGTAAATAATGTGTACATGTGATGAATGTTTTCCTAGCGTGGAGCTCAAGGCCAAGGCCCCGCTAGTGAAAGCTTGAATTTTGATTTAAACGACAAGCATTGATATTTGATGCCCATGTGCTCTTAAGCCATGGAAATTGTAATAGGATGTAAATAAACATCATGCAATATAAAATTCCAAGGCTGGCTACGGAGGCAACGAATGAGAAGGGGCCACATGTATCCACTAGGGAGTGGTGAGGGGGCTATGGGATTGAACCATAGGCTGCTATATGTCACCTTGAGAACCCATTTGACTTACCTTGCTGACATTTATTTATGATTGTAAGGAAGTGGTTGAGGAATTTAGTCCATGACTTCAATGGAGCATGGGTAGCCCAGAAATTCGTATGGCAGAGTATGGGCTCTGTTTTCTTGTACCACAAGCCACTCTACCTCATGGGAGTTGCTTCTCCCTCATCCCCATTCCATTGTGAAACTTACCAGCACCATTTTCCATCCAAAAACGAATTGCCAGCAGAGTGAAAAACCAGAAATCGCGACTTTGAAAGAACTCACGTTTTGAAGAGCCAAAAACGCCCAGAGTTGGTATTGGATAGTGAAATCCAATGGGGGATCCATTGGTATGAACCTTGGGGCAAATTTGGGAGCAATAGCTACCCCAAAATCCATGGAAAAACCCAGTTTTAACTGCCCAGAAAATTAGTGACGGATTTGGAGTTATTTGTGACAGAGTTGTGAGAAATCCAAGAGTGGATGTATGAACAGAGGATGGGATTGCTGAGTCCAGCTTGAAGTGTATGTGGCTCTGGGATTGAGCTCAGTGGACTAGCATCCTCCTCCATCTCCTATTGCATGCTTGAGAAACCCAACTGTGTGTTGGCTTAGCATGGTTGTCTGAGTGAAACCCTGACCGTGAGTGAGCCATCTAGTTCCTCCTTAGTGGATACACAGCCCAGCTCGGGGGTGATCTTTCAGCTGAAAGAATATAGGCTGGAAAGAGATCTATGGTTGGGTGGAATGTTGCTCTCACGTAGCCAGTCATTGGACATTTGTGTTAAAAGATAAGTATTCTTGTGAATTAATTTATATACATTCTGTGTTCTGCAATGTGGTATTTGAATGATTATTCTGCATGTTAATGAAATCAATATGAAGTAGCATAAGAAGGGGATTGGATTCTCTGCCTGTTGATTGCTTGAGATAAATATGCTGATGCGAATCTATGCTTTTGTGTATTATTGTGTTTAATTCCGTTGTGTTTATATTGAGTTGAATATGCACACAGAAGTTTTTAATTCTTACATATTTTTGGAGTAAGAATATTGGGGCTAAGTCTGCCAAAAGCCCCGGTGTGTTGTTAATGTTTCCTTCCCTGCATTTGATGATGGAAGGGGACGTTACAAGTTGTGGGGTTTTTCACCTTAGGGTTTTCCCCATGGAAACTCTGTGTCTCTTGTCTCTCATGCTTTTGATTCTTGTGATGCTTGTGATGCTTATTGTGATTGTTATGCATTGATATACTGTATATGTTATTCTCTCAGTAAATATCCAAGAGTATTGTGAATTAATGCTCAAAATTTTAACATGGTATCAGAGCTAACCTGAGAAGAAGACATTGTGCAGTGACGGAAACTTGAGTTTCTTGTTTATTGGGTTTCTCTCCACATATTTTGGAAAAGCAGTATAGTAGATTGACTCTACTCATCAAGGAGAATCTATCTGTCTAATTAGAATTCAATTCTGAGCATTTTCAGATTTGGCCCTAAAAATTAGGGTTTCCTCAAAAATAGGAATTTCTGAAATATGAAGACATAGATGGAAGCTCCTTGCAAAAATCAAAGTTTAGAGCTTTGGATTGAGATTTTTGGCTAGGTATATCTCCGGGAAACTCAAACCCTAATTCAGGGCTCTCCCTAGTGAACCTGGGAGGACAAAAAGGCAAATCTGAAAGGTAAAGCTTTGCTGATCTCAAATTCTGAATACACCAGGCTGATCAGCTCATCAAGGCGCATCTTTCTATCCTTTCAGAAAGTTGAAATTCACATTTTGAATTTTTAGGGTTCTTCCGACAAACCCTAATCAGGGACCAGATCCAGTTTTTAGCATTTCAAGTGGTAAGACCTAAATCTTTTCTATTTCCATTTGAAGTGCTCTTTAAGATGTCTCACCACACCAAGCTTGAGGATAATCTTGAAGGGGCTGATAACTTCCGAGCTTGGAAGTATAGGATTGGGTTAATCCTGGAAGAGAATGAGTTGGACTCATATATAAAAGAAGACATCCCTATCCCAGAGGATGAAGAGGATAAGGTATTGCATAACAAGAACTTGGTCAAGGCGAAGAGAATCATTGCTGATTCTATTAAAGACCATCTCATACCCCATGTGTCTTCTCTAAAGACACCGAAGACTATGTTTGACTCTTTGACCAAGCTATTTGAAGGGAAGAACATAAATCAGAAGATGACTCTGCGGAATCAATTGAAAGGGGTCAAGATGTTGAATGGAGAAACCGTTCAATCCTATTTCTCCAAGGTCTTTAAGATCAAGGAACAATTTGAAGCTGTAGATGAAGTAGTGGATAATGGTGAAGTTGTTATGACCACTCTGAATGGCCTTCCTAGGTCATGGGACTCCTTTATTCAAGGAATTTGTGCAAGAAAGAAATTGATCTCTTTCAGTAAACCGTGGGAGGAATTCTCTCAAGAAGAAGCTAGGCTTGTAGCTCGTGAAAAAAATATGGGAGGTGAAGATCAAGCTCTCGTAGCCCACACCGAAAGAAGCAAGCCCAAGAAGGAGCACTCTCACTTCAAGAGATCCTATCACAACCAACAAAAGAATAAGATGGATGTAAGATGTTTCTCATGCAATGAGAAGGGTCACTTTGCTTCAGAATGTCCCAAGAACAAAAGGGATAACATCAAATCTAACAAGAAGAAGAAGGGCAACAAAAAAAATTACCAGGCTCATGCTGCCGAAGATGATGAACCTCCAAAAAAAAAAAAAAAAGCTAGGGCTGAAAGTGATGATGACTCATCAAGTGAAGAAGAGTATGTTCTAATCTTTGCTCTCACAGATACTATCTCCCATGGTTGTAATGATTGGTTAATTGACAGTGGTGCTTCCAAACACATGATTGGGTTTAAGGAATCTTTTGTAAACCTATCTGAACATGAATCACCCCATAAGGTGAAACTTGGGGATGATTATCAATACCCAATCAAAGGAAGTGGTGAAGCCTCCTACAACCTAGATTTTGGAAAATCTTTGAAGATGAAAGAAGTCCTTTATGTACCTGGGCTCAAGAAGAACTTACTCTCCATCTCTGCATTGGATGCAAAAGGTATGAGGGTTGCATTTATGGATGGCCAAGTCCTAATGTGGCCAAAGGGAAAGACCATAGATGATGCAGTAGTGATTGGAGAGCAATAGGGAGGTTTGTATAAATTGAAGGGACAACCTAAACATGCCATGGTGCCTGAATCCATGGAGCCAAGTGAACTTTGGCATAGAAGACTTGCTCATATGCACTATAGGGCACTTCCAACTGCAAGCAAGGCTGTAGAGGGTCTTCTTGAAATCAAGACCAAACATGAAGGTGTTTGCAAAGGATGTGCAAAAGGTAAGAACATTAAGCAGGCTTTCCCAAGCAGTGAAAGCAAGGCAAAAGATATCCTGGAAATCATCCACTCAGATGTATGTGGTCCTATGTCATCCAGTTCTCTAAGTGGGTATATTTACTATGTCTCATTTATTGATGACTTCTCCAGGAAGACTTGGGTATACTTCTTGAAGAACAAAGATGAGGTGTTTGATAAGTTCAAGGAATTCAAAACCTTGATGGAGAATCAAACTGACAAGAAGATCAAAACATTCAAATCCGACAATGGTGGAGAATTCACCTCAGGTGACTTCAAGAAGATTTGCAGTGATTCAAGGATTAAGAGGGAGTTGATTGCTCCTTATAATCCTCAACAGAATGGAGTTGCAGAAAGGAAGAACAGAACAATCATGGAAGCAGTAAGGGCAATGTTGCATGACCAGGATCTACCTATGCATCTATGGGCAGAAGAAGCTAGAACAGCTGTATATGTGCAGAACAGAAAACACCACAAGATATTGGACAACAAAACACCAGAAGAGGTCTTTTCTGGTAAGAAACCTGAAGTCAGCCATCTCAGAATATTTGGTTGTCCAATATACACACATGTCCCAAAGGAAAAGAGGACTAAACTAGATCCTTCAGGAAAGAAGGGTATCTTTGTGGGTTATAGTGAAAGCTCGAAGGCTTACAGAATATACTTTCCAGGGTTCAAGAAGATTGATGTCAGCAAAGATGTAACATTTGATGAAAACTTAGCATTCATCAAATCAAGGAAGGCACCTATTAAAGTTTATGAAGAACTTAAGGAAAGTAGATTTCAAGACACTACCATGATTTAAGCAATTCCCGAAGTTGTTCGTGAGTTTGAAGATCCGCAAGAACCTGTAGATCCACCCCGTGTTGATAACTCTCACAAGAGGAAATCTGCATGGGCTAGAGAGCTTATTCAAGATGCAGAAATATTTGGCATTCCAGAAGAAGAACACAAAGCAAAGAAGAGAACCAGATCACATACCAGCTATGTTGCTTTACTCTGTGACATTATGAACAAAGAACCTTCCAGTTATGAAGAAGTAGCGGAAAAGAAAGAATGGAAGGATGCCATGGTTGAGGAATACCAATTAATAATGAAGAATGATGTTTGGGATGTTGTCCCAAGGCCTAAAGAGAAGTCTGTTGTGACTTCCAAATGGATCTACAAAATCAAACATGCGGCAGATGGCAGTGTAGAGAAATACAAGGCAAGATTCGTAGCTCATGGCTTCTCTCAGGAAGAGGGAATAGATTATGAAGAAACTTTTGCACCTGTAGCCAAGTATACTTCCATCAGAACAGTACTTGCCCTGGATGCAACAATGAAATGGAAAATACACCAGATGGATGTCAAGACTGCTTTCTTGAATGGTGTAGTTGAAGAGGAAGTATATGTGGAGTAGCCACTCAGTTTCGAAACACATGACAGAGAGTCATATGTGTGCAGATTGAAGAAATCCTTGTATGGCTTGAAGCAAGCTCCCAGAACTTGGTATGGTAGGATGGACAGTTTCCTATCTACCTTGGGCTTTACCAAGAGTAAAGCAGATTCCAACCTTTACTATAAGGTTGAGGAAGGGAATCCTGTAGTTCTACTCCTATATGTGGATGACCTGTTTCTAACAGGATATGACAGATTGATTGTAGATACAAAGAGGAAGCTTGCTGCTGAGTTCGATATGAAGGACCTAGGGATGATGCACTATTTCCTAGGTATGGAGGTGTGACAGAGTACAGATGGGATCTTCCTTGGTCAAGGGAAGTACACCGTAGATATCCTGAAGAGATTAGGGATGATGGATTGCAAGGACATGGCCACACCTATGGCATCGAATATGAAGCTTCTATGTGATGCTTCATCTGAGATGGTTGATGTCTCTATGTATCGTCAGATGATTGGGTCCTTGATGTACTTGACGAACACGAGCCCAGACATTTGCTTTGCGGTGAACACATTGAGCCAGTTCCTAACGGATCCGAGGAGTGTTCACCTGGTTGCTGTAAAGCATGTTATGAGGTACCTGAAGGGTACAGTGGATTATGGGCTCAAGTATGAAGTGAATCAAAATTTTAACCTGCAGGGTTATGTTGATTCAAATTGGGCAGGCAGTGCTGTAGATAGGAAGAGCACATCTGGGTGCTGCTTCAATATGGGATCAGGTGTGATCTCTTGGTTTAGCAGGAAGCAGTCCTGCGTAGCACTGAGTACAGCTGAGGCAGAGTATGTTGCATCCTGTTCAGCTAGTTGTGAGGAAGTATGGCTACGGAAGCTACTATCTGAGTTATTTGATCTCCCATTGGATGCTACTGGTATCTCCTGCGATAACCAGCGTTGTTTGAAGCTGTCTGAGAACCCAGTGTTTCATGACAGGTCGAAACACATAGAGATCAAATATCACTATATCAGGGATATGGTGCAGAGAGGAGCTATGAAGCTCCTGTATGTTGCGACGGACGAGCAGATTGCAGATGTGCTGATGAAGCCACTAGCCAGGGTGAAGTTCGAGTACTTTAGGGATAGGCTTGGTGTTCTTCAGATTGATGACACGTCGAGGAAGAAGTGATGGACACATTTGCAGAAGCCATTCCAAGCATGTTGGAAGGAGGATCCTTCACATGGCTGTGGATGTAAGCGCTGGATGACGAGCATCAGGATGATGCTCCAATTACTGCTCGGTATATGCATTAGGAGGATGTTGGATATGATCAGTTGGATCATTTATATGTATATGTATGTACGCATCATGTTGGATGCTGGATATGATCAGTTGGATCATTTATATGTATATGTATGTACGCATCATGTTGGATGCTGGATATGATCAGTTGGATCATTTATATGTATTTTGTATATGCACCATGTTGGATGCTTGGACCATGTATCTGTATATGTATCAGGTGGATACATTGTATGATTAGGTGGATCATGCATGTTGATATGTATCATGTATTTGTATTAGGTGGATACACTGTATGATCAGGTGGATCATGTATGATGATATGTATCAGGTAGATACTTAGTATGCATCAGGTAGATGCATTATATGATCAGGATGATAATGGATGACGAGCTTCAGGATGTTGCTCCAGATGATATGCAGCAGGATGTTGCAGTGATGATGATCAGGATGATCATGTGTACATCAAGATGATGTATGGTGAGTATCAGGTTGATACTCTGTGGCCGTGGATTAGGTTGTGCAGATAAGCATATAATTTGGCCCTAGGAGATTTGCAGATAGTCTTGCAAGGTTTTGCCTATGGCATGTAATCTGGCCTTGGGATATTTGCCAAATGCTCTTTCGAGGTTTTGCTCTAGGAGGACATATAATTTGGCCCTGGGAGATCTACAGAAAGTATTGCAAGGTTTTTCCTATGGCATATAATTTGTCCCTGGGATATCTGGCAGACGCTCTTTCAAGGTTTTGTCCTATGGCATATAATCTATCCCTGGGAGATCCTATAGGTAGAGCTGCGTGCTCGTAACAGCCTGGGATGCTCTTGCAAGGTTTTGTGGTGACCACATATAATCTGTCCCTGGGAGATCCTATAGGTAGAGCCGTGTGCTCGTAACAGCCTGGGATGCTCTTGCAAGGTTTTGTGGTGAGGTCACATATAATATGGCCTTGGGAGATCCTATAGGTAGAGCTGTGTGCTAGTAAAAGCCTGGGATGCTCTTGCAAGGTTTTGTGACGCACATAATAAGTCCTGAGGATTCCACAGTATGGCCAGTGATGATGAAGACCTACAGGTGGTGGGCCTACATCCAGTATGAAAAAGGACTGGCTCTGTAGAACTTCCTATGACGAGTAGAGTCAAAGATTGGTTGAGATAGTAGTAGCAATGATGATGATGATGACGATGATCCTGAGAAGAAGACTTGTCTAACAGATCTGTGTCGAGAAATATCTTCCTAGTTAAGAGGGAGTGTTGATGTATATGTAACTTCGGAATGTATTTCATCTATGTATTTCATATATATTTATTGTACCCTTATAAGAGATGTGTTATTCCTCTATAAGGAAGTGTCGTCATGTGGATTGACAAGTGTTGTAAGTGTGTGTACTTGCCGATGGGTTATTAGACCACCATGTGTGGGGTTGGCCCTGAAATATATATTATATTGTGGATGTATCTAGATAGACAAGTCGGCCCCATAGTGTAACTGGGAAAACAGGTTAAGTATAAATAGAGATCGGGAGATCTCTATTTGATCACTCGAAAACTCATACTTCTCTCACTCAGAAAGTGGCACACTAGTGAGGAGGAGGATCATCTGCTACTAGGAGACTATCTCAGTGTATTTTGGTTGTACTTTGGTTGAGCCATTGCTCTCTCTATCTTTGAGGAAGTTGTGGGGTTTTTCACCTTAGGGTTTTCCCCACGGAAACTCTGTGTCTCTTGTCTCTCATGCTTTTGATTCTTGTGATGTTTGTGATGCTTATTGTGATTGTTATGCATTGATATAATGTATATGTTATTTTCTCAGTAAAGATCCAAGAGTATTGTGAATTAATGCTCAAAATTTTAACAATCCATACCAACCTCTACTTCATTGACTCAATTTCCAACATGTGAAGAACTACTATTACTATAGGAATTCCTAATTGGTGAGGATGGATGCAGTGGAAATTGAATAGGTGGTTGATTCAACCATGCTTGGTATGCTTCCTCTCCAATTTGTGCTCTTTTTTCAGCCTTCTCTCGATTTGGCATTGTATTGGGGTGCAACAGAAGATGGTAGGCAGGTTTCTCATCATCAGAACCTCGATTTCAAAAATATTGAACATTACATCAATGATGTTAGTAAGCACAATGCAATTGGTTTGATCTAGCATTATAGAAAATAATTATTACAGAAGCACGAGAATCACTTCCAATAGAAAATGTTAAGATGGAAACAATTTATAAAGAAGATGTTCATATTGAGCGATAAATTAACATCAATTCCACATTAAATATGAAAATTTAAAATTGAGCAACACATTTTCAAATTGAATTTATAAATTAAATTAACAATTTATAAAACATAATTTCAAACTAAGGAATACATTAATATGAATCCATTGAAAATTAACAAATACAATTAATCAATGTTTTTTTGTCTTACACCCCAAGGGAACGTATAAAGGTAATCCCAATGCAAGGACTCTCTGATGAGCGGTTGGTGGTCTACAAAAATTGTAGTTTATTAACAACTCGTCACCAGGAGACAAACTATGTATTGCATGTACTACAAAAAATTTGGACGCTTTCCTTTTCTTAAAGAAATCCTTGTCATTGAAGTGTTCCTCAAATGAACAATTTGGAGAAAATAAAGAGCACCTAGAACTATTTATGAACCTTGCAATGTTCCCATGAGTGCGTGGACAACCATCTATATACAATAGGTTCTTCCTGTGCTTGTATTTGACAATATTCAAGTAATCAGACTAAAAATAGATATGACCGCAAAATGGCATAAGTGCTACTAACTTTTTGGGAGGAACAAGTACATGTGAAAGGATAAACAACCTAAGATTTGCAACATCTATATTAGACTTGGTATCATAAAATGATTACCACAAAAGGAGAATTCGGTTCCAGCATCAGGTACATGTAGAGAAGACGACCAAGCACCATATAAAGTGCACATTGTAAGAAGTTTGATATTTACTTTGCAAATTCACAGGAAGGGAAAAATCATCACTACCGTCCAACAATTGGATGGACCTCGGTGTGTACTTGGACAATTTTTCTCTCAACTCATGCAAATTTTTGGATATTCTAGTAGAGATGGGTTGGGTGGCATTCATATCATACTTTGGATCACTAGAACTTTCAGATGACTGAACATAAGTAGAGGGATTCTTAAATTTAGGATGAGACATAGTTGTTTAGGATTCCAATTTTTAAAAAAATGAGCATAGGGAAGTGTTCCTATGTGTCTTCTCTATATCACCTATTGATTTTTTTTATTGTAGTAGGGTGTATTAGACCATCGAATGTAATACCCCCATTTTGGCCCTTAGAATGTATCAACTCGATATGTAAATATTGTGCATATGTGATGTATGATTCCTAGCATGGAGCTCAAGGCCAAGGTCCCGCTAGTGAATGCTCAGCCTTAAAGGGTTGGTATTTTATATTGTGCTATCCATGTGCTAGTAAGCCATGGGAAAAATGTAAAAGCATATAAATAATTATAATGCAAATAAAATACTAAGGGGATGGATATGGATGCAACTAAAATGAGGGGGCTATATGTATCCACCAGGGAGAGGTGAGGGGTTGTGGGATTGAACCTATGCTGCCAAATGTCACCGTGAGAACCCACTTTGACTTTCCTTGCTGTCATTTATTTATGTTGTAAGGAAGTACTTCCAAAATCAGCTCATGATATTGATGGAGTATGGGCATCCCATAAATTCGTATGGCAGAGTATGGGCTCTGTTTACTTGACCCACAATTCACTCTACCTCATGGGAGAAAATTTTCCCTCATCCCCATTCCATTGTGAAACAACCAGACTACTATTCTGAGGATGCTATGGATTCCCAACTGTGAAAAATCATAAATCGCAAATTGGAAATAAGCTACATTTTGAAGTGTAGAAATCACCCAGGAATTTGTGTGGGAAGTGAAATTTGGTGGGGAATCCATAAATATAAACCCTAGAGTGAGCTTGAGAGTGGGAAGAGCCCCAAAATTCATGGGAGCACATAGTTTTTGGGGCCCAAAAGTTGAAATCCATGAATGAGATTCACGTGGGTAGGAATTGAGGAAGATCCAAGAGTGGATCGCAGTGGGAGAGAGACCAGTGGGTCAAATTTCATGGTAGAGCTAGCGAAGGCTCAATTATATTTGGTTCAGAATTTGGGACCAACCATACCTGTCCAGGTCAACACTGAGGTAAGGGGCACCCGAGGGACTGTGTAGCAGAGAAGGGGACCTTATTTAGGCTGAGAGTGGAGGTGATGGGGGTACCTGGCCTGTCTGAAGACAATTGGATATGCCTGTAGCTCTATGGTTGAGATCATTGGCTTAGAAACTCCTTCCCTATCCCCCCCACTTGCTTGACAGAGCCAGTTGTGTGTTGGATGAGCCTGAATGATTGTGCCTAAGGCTGTGAGTGAACCTGAGTAGTTCCTCCTTAGTGGATACATCGACCTAGCTCGGGGGTGGTATCTGAGTGCTAAAAGAATATAGATTGGGAAGAGACCTATGGTTGGGTTGGAATGTTGCAGTTCATAGCCAGTTGCTTGGTGATTTCAATTAAAAGATAAGTGTTTGTTGTTGCCTATGATTATGCCAATTTTATATACATGAATGATTATTTGTTTATCTCAGAATGCATAGATTGATCCAGCTGAATAATGGAACTGAATGCAGGTGCATTATGTTGTTATTATGCCTATGATAAAATGTTGGTAAATGCATTCTGTGTGTGTGTTAATATGGTTTAATTTCGCTGTGTATGTTTATTATGCATTGCACACATATTTAGTTGTGAATAATTTCATAATGTGATATTGGGGGTGAAAATTAGCACCCTTCCTATGTTGCTCAGATTACCTTCGGAGTCAGATCGATGGGAGCGAACGTGGTAGAATGTTCAGAGCAAGAAAAATTGCCAGGTTGTTATTCTAAGGAGCTCCCCCATCACCTCTAAAGAGCACAGAGGTGACTGGGGACATGACATCGACATTGGGTAATCTATCATTGGTGTAATGGGTGAGTGTGACATGCCAAGGGTTCTTCTTCAACCCTTGACATTTTGAACAACCACAAAATACTGGGGTGTCATAAAATAGTTCCAACTCATGACGAATTACCATTGATGAACCATGATGGCGGCTTGAAGATGGCATGTTACAATTAGCGGGGTAAAGTGGCTACCAATTTTCATCCATGAATTTGATCCGCACGTGGCCAGGAAACACAAGGGTGACAATAGTTCGACTGAATGAGTCGGCTCTGTTATGGCAGAAGCTTAAGAAACAAAATGCGCAAAGTAGGAATACACTACACAGACATAACACAAATATATAGAGACAATAAGCAGGAATGTGAACTGATCTCTATTACTGGATATAAGTTCATGACTTCATTCTATGCCTGTATATTGCAATAATTTACATGCTTATATATAGAGTTCTAAGACGCTTGGGTGCTTTCCCATTACTTTTAGTTACAAAGAAGTTAGAATGGTTCGGCAGTTCAACCGTTACATTCGACTGGAATACAGAGAGACAGTTTGTTGAAGTTCGATAGTCGCAAGTCGCAGATCGATGCTGCATGTTGATGTCGCGAAACTGTGAGGTCGCGGAACTGGTTGAAGTTGCGAAGTTGTCGAAGCCATGTTAGAGTCAAAACTTGTCAAAGTTGTGTCAACGTCGATGAATTGTCTAAGATGTGTCGAATTCGGAATCCGACAATAATGCCAACTATGATGTGGATCAGACCTCCTTCCTTAAGAAACAATGGTCCCCATTGTTTGCTTGTGAAGGTGAGGAAAATTGTCGGTCAGTTCAGTAGCACAGTACCACTTTCCTTGTGCTGGAATCTGTCCGGATTTAGCAACCTGAAACAAGGGAATTGTGTTCGTCCTTGTATGGCGTACTCGTCATCCTACAATGGTGTCACAAGGAAGAGGCTCCTGAACATTTGGATGGATGTTGTCGGGTTCTGCTGTTTGCAAGTCATTTTGTTCCAACAGTGGTGCATGGTATGGTCGAAGTAAATCCACATTGAATACTAGATGCAGAACCAGGCATGCAGGAATGTCAAGTTGGAAAACGATTTCGCCAATCTGTCGAAGAATACTGTATGGACCATATCGCAAAGGCTTGAGCTTCTTGAATGGACCGGTGAAGCGCTCCTTCTTGAGATGTAATCAGACCTTATCCCCAATTTGGAATGAATGAGTAATACGATGATTGTCGTGTTGGGCCTTAGCTTTCTTGTTTGCTCGTTGCAACATTTCCTCTGCTTGCTTCTGGATGTCACAAATCTGATCTCAAAACTTCAAGGCTTTATCAAATTCTCATTGGCTGTAGTCGGTGTCGGGGTTTGGCTATGTCGAGGAGCTGATCAAGTCAATAGGCGCTGAGGGTTGTAATCCGTAACAGATCTCAAATGGACTCTTTCCTGTAGAGCTGTGCTAAGAATGATTGTAACTGTGCTGTATGTATGGAAGACTTTCATCCCATGTGCGTCGATGCTTGTGGTTGTACATGCGAAGCAGTTATACGACCAAGCGATTCACAACTTCCATCTGTCCGTCGGTTTGAGGATGGAAAGCTGTCGATAATGAGAGTCGTGTGTCCAACTGTTTCCATAGAGTCTTGCAAAATATGCTGATGAATTTGGCATCTCGATCGGAAGTAATGGTTTTGGGTAAACCAAAGAGTTTCCAAACATGTGTGAAGAAGAGCTGAGCATTCTACTGTGCTATCGTGGTCTTCTTGCAGGGTATGAGAATGGACATCTTGGAAAATCTGTCGAGTACTACTAAGATCACGTTGTGCTGATATTTGGTAGTAGGATATCCTGTCAAGTAGTCCAAAGAAATAGATTCCCATGGTCGACTAGGAACTGACAGAGGTTTGTACAATCCCTGTCGTCGATTAGGCGGTTTAGCAATGGCACAAAGCATGAATGATCGAATGTACTTGTTGACGTCAGTTTTAAGTGTAGGTCAAAATAAATACTTCTCGAGAATAGAAAGTGTCTTTGCTACTCCAAAGTGTCTTGCAGTCTTGCTGTAGTAAGCATCCCAAATGAGTTGTTGTCGATGCTCATCGGTTGGTACACAAAGCCGTCCAAGCTTTTATAGCAAGGTGTCTTTCAGGAAATAGTCAGCGGTCAACAACTTATCAATCTGAAGTTGTCGGTAGACTGGTGAAAAGTCGATGTCTTACTGATACAACTGAGGCCAAGTAGTGGTGTCATATCCCTGCATACTCATGACTGTAAAAAGGAGAGTAATGGGCGATATGCTTAGAAAATCGGTGGTGGCGTTAGCTTTACCTTTCTGATACTTAATCACCAACAAGAATTGTTGTAGGTAATTAATCCACTTAAGCTGTCGAGTTGTTTGTAGTTTTGACTGGGTCGGACTGAACTGTAGAGGATTATGGCTAGTGAGGATGACCATTTCCTTGCCAAGGATGTAGTGCCTCCATTGATTGGGAGCTTTCACAATGGCGTATAGTTCTTTTTCGTACGTCAAATATATTCTAACAATGTCGTTAAAATTTATGGAATGAAAAGCAACTAGGTGACCAGACTGAGTGATCACTACGCCCAAGGCATAGTCCAATGTGTCTATCTCAATCTCAAAGGGCTGATGCAAATCATGTAACACAAGTACTGGTGTAGTGGAGAGCTTGTGCTTGAGTTGTTCAAAAGATTCTTGTTGTGTCGGTGTCCATTTGAAGATAGTTTTTCCATTTCCCTTCGTCAACTGATTCAAGGGCCAGGCTATGTGATTGAAGCCGAGTATGAATCGTCGATAGAAATTCGCCAAACCAAGAAAACTTCTTAGTTCTTGAATGCTTTGAGGAATGGACCAATATTTGAGGATATGTACTTTGTCTGGATTGACGTGAATGCCTGCAGAGTCAATTACATACCCCAAATATTTGATGTTGTTCATCGCAAAGGTACATTTTTCCATGTTCAAGTAAAGCCGATGTTGTTGGAGAGTGTCGAGGACTTGTCGAAGCTATCCGACATGTTCTTCCCATGATCGACTGAAAATCAGTATGTCGTCGAGATAGACAATGACCCATTTTCTGATGAAAGGTCACAGAATGTTATCCATGTATCGCATGGAGGTCGCAGGTGCATTGGTGAAGCCGAAAGGCATGACTAACCATTCAAACAATCCTTCCTTGGTCTTGAGAGCATTTTCCACACATTCGAGGGCTCGATTGGAATTTGATGGTATCCCGACTTGAGGTCAAGCTTAGTAAAGAATTTATCACCTTTTAGACAGTTGATGAGCTTGTCTATCTGTAGCAGAGGGTAGCAATTCTTTACCAAAATTTTGTTGAGTTCCCTGTAGTCGATGCACATGCGCCAAGTCCCATATTTCTTTGGAAGGAGGACGGCTAGAATTTCTCAAGGAGAGGAGCTAGGTCAGATGTGACCTTTGTCGATCAAATCTTGGATTTGTCTATGAATCTCTTCATTTTCGAGAATAGATCTTCTGTAAACAGATGTGTTAGGAAAAGAAGAACCAGGAGCAAGTTCAATGGAGTGTTTTACCTAGCAATGTTGAGTTACTTCGTCTGGATCTTGGAATAAACTCCGATACTTATCGAGAACGTTGTCGAACAACTGCTTCTTTCAGGAGCTGCTTTGGTCGCTGAGTCAACTCGTTGCTGCAGTCTTCCTAGAATGTTGCGGTTTAATTATGATTAACACAAAATTTTGAGCATGATTGATGAGCTTCTTTGTATGTTTAGGAGATATCATTGATACCGTTGGTGTAGGTCGTCACTTTGGAATGTTGTACCATCGATTCTAGATTATGACAATCACCTTCTGCGGTCGTGACTGATAACTTCGATGGTGATCCCATAGGTAAGGTTTCCCAAATAGGGAGTTAGCTACGGAGAGTGGTGCTACGTCACAGAGTACTTCATCTTCAAAAGGATTTATGAAGTAGGTAAGTTTTTATTGTCAGGTAATCCGTAGTTCCTGTCCATCCTTCATCCAACCGATGTTGTAAGGCTTAGGATGCAGAGTGGTGACAAGGCCTAGTTTCTTCACAATATCTTCAGAAATGAAGTTCTTCTGGATGCCATTGTCCACAATCAGATGTAATGGGTTGTGCTGGACCCATATCTGTGTATGGAATAGGCGCTCTCATTCCTCCTCGTCGACGATAGTCGAGGCTACTGGAGTGGTTGATGTCAATGTCAGAAGGGTCGTTGCGTCTGGATCAGATTATTCCACCGTCTTGTCGAACGCGTCGGATGTTGACACTTTCACTAAAAATGTCTTCCGAGCTTTGCATTCAGACGTATCATGCCAAGATGAGTGGTGGTAATCGCACCATTTCCCCTTGGGCGGTTGTTTGCTACGTTCCCTTTTCTGAAAAGGATTTTTGCCACGATATGGATTTGGTGGAGTCGGCTGAGAAGATTTCGACTTGTTGAGGTCGGCTAATGTCTTCTTGTCGGGTGGTCATCCTGATGTCGGCTTTGTTCTGAAGCGTGCTTTCCATTTCTACTTGGTTTCGAGTTTGATGGCATAGTGGAATGCATCTGCAAGTGTATTGACAGTCAGAAATTCCATCTCTAGTTGAATATAACGGGACAATCTGCTGATGTACTTCAGAACAAGCAATTTCTCCTTTTCTTGGATGCCAAGTCTAGCCATGAGTCGATAGAACTTGTCGGTGTAACTATGTATTGGTTGGTATTTCCATTTCCTTAGCTGCTGCCACTTCTTATACTATTGCTCGAGGTACTTGGGTGGGTAAAATTCCTTTCGGATGTGTTCGACGAATTTATCCCATGTGTCGATGAGGTCTCCGCTTTTCTCCATCTTTGTCAAGAGGTTCTCCCACTAGCAGTGCACAGATGTTTACATCTTTAAGGATGCAATGGTGATCTTGTTAGTTCCTGAGAGTTGATTCACAGAGTAATAGGATTCCAATTGTTGCACCCAATTGTCGATGGATTCTGCGTCAATCTTGCCTTCAAGATTCGGTATGTCCAAATTCATTTGCACTTTTAAAGGGATGATTTTATCGAAGTGATTTCTTGTCGAAAATCCTCCGGATGTCGAAGCAAATTGCATGAGAATTTCATTGAACTGGGCAAACATTTCAGTTCCTTGTTGAGTTAGCGCTTGCTCAATAAGTTGTGCTGTCTCGTCGAATGCATGTCTATCGTCTGTTTCTTCTGCCATTTCTGGAGGTAGCATCTACTTGGATTGCTGAGATTGTGAGCGTGTTTGAAAAGGCATAAGTCGGTAACTTCGCTGGAAGTGTCTACGCAAACTTAAGCATGAACAAAATTGAGTGCTCTGATACCAATGATCCGCACGTGGCCAGGAAGCATGAGGTGGAAAACAGTTCGACTAAATGAGTCGGCTTTGTTATGGAGGAAGCTTAAGAAATCGAATGTGCAAAGCAGGAGTACACTACACAGACAAAACACAAATATCCACAAAAAATAAGCATGAATGCGAACTAATCTCTATTACTGGATATAAGTTCATGACTTCATTCTATGCATGTATATTACAATAATTTACATGCTTATATAGAGAGTATTGAGACGCTTGGGTGCTTTCCCGTTACGTTCAGCTACAAAGAAGTTAGAATGGTTCGATAGTTCAACTGTTATAGTCGACTGGAAGAAAGAGAGAGAGTCTATCGAAGTTCGACAGCCGCAAGTCACAGATCGACGCTGCATGTCAATGTCACGAAACTGTGAGGTCCCGGAACTAGTTGAAGTCGTGAAGTTGTCGAAGTCGGAACTTGTCCAAGTTGTAGCGACATCAATGACTTGTCGAACATGTGTCGAAGTAGACATCCGACAATAATGCCAACTGCGATGTGGATCATAATTACTTGTGGTATCTTGCTCTTGATAAGACCTTCCGATGTTTTGAAACTGGTGGAATGTCTTGTGCATCCGAAATCGAACTCAAATCATGATCCTGCAATATAGAATTAATCAATATTCATATTCACATGGATAAGTAACATAAATTCAAATAAGTAGTCAAAATATAAATAAAACCTGAACTTACCGGGGATGGAAAGGGAGAACTCATCGAACTTTGAATAAGATGGTATGAGCTGGAATATGAAGAATTGGCCATTTGATATTACAAAATTTTCTTCCTGCATTTGAGCCAAATAAACAATTAATACACATCTCTACAGTCCTAAGATATTTTCAAGAACTATATCACAATCTAACTTCCAATATAGTTTGGAAACCATTTTGTAAGAATAAGGTGAGTTTAAGCAACATATATATACTATGAAATATTGTAATTGGTGTGGTTAAATACTAAAAGGACATTTGGTATGGATAGATAATTATAAGTGGACACATAAAAACAAAGAATTTACAAATTAAACCGGTGCATTTATTCATATCTAAATGCACCGGTGCGCTAACATAAACAATATGCACCAGTGTGTAATGACTATAAACACACTGTTAAAGAACATCCTCAAAAGCCCCCACGGTGGAAAATATCCACTACATTTGGTAGCGGATATCCGCTACACTGTTAATTCATTACGATGCGTTTCCTACACATAAGCGCACTAGGGCATCCGAAATTTACACGCACCGCCTCACAGGTTTTTAAATTATTTTTAAGACGGTGCATTTTACTTATGTACGCACTGGTGCGACTTGATAACATACATTGAAAATGACGAAAATAAAAATTTAAAAAAATCGCACAAACCCTTTTTTCCCTAAATTAAAAAAAGGGAAGCAATTTTAAGTTCGAAAAGTAAATCTAAATAGTGTTTAAAATCCAAAAACCTAAACATTAACTCACTATTTTGCTAAAATTTTCAGGGGAGAGTTTTGGAAGAGAGACTTGTGTGGAAGGAGTTTGGAGCAACTAGAAGGAGTACCGAGGGTCGAAATTTGTTAGGTATGGTGAATCAAACAAAACCTTGCATAATAGAAATTTCAAGCATGTAAATATTATTGTAGATCTTATTACCTTATTTATAGTTTAACTAGATTTAGAAAAAAAAACTTCATGCTTACCTTCAATGTTGCAACCCTTATTTTTTCACTACTTCTTTTCGTTTGATGTGGCTACAAAATTTTACATTAGGGTTTACATCCCTCTATTGTTATACAGAATTATGATTTAACCTTTTAAGGATTTTGGATTTACTAAGCTTCTGATTATACATAGAAAGCGTAGAGTGATATGGGGCCACTTTCTTGGTCGAATCCGTAACCATGTTGGCCTTTTATGTTTTTTCTTTTTCTTTTATTTTATTAAAAAAGGCATGCGTCAAAATCAATGCATTTGTATTACATGAACGCACCTGTGCATCCATCAACACAACACATTGGATATGACCCCCGTCGCATCATTTTTTATAAAAACGCAAAAGTCATTTTTCGTGTCTCAGTTCTTTGTTCCTGGTGTGACGCATTTACTATAACACATCGGATATGACCCGCGTCACATAGTTTTTTATTATTTTACAAAAACGAAAAAGTAGATTTTCGTATCTCGATTCTCTATTCATAGTGCATCGTATTTAATTTAACCCACCGGTGCCTTTTTTTACTAACGCACCAGGTGTTTCATGTATTCAAGCACACCGTTATCAAATTTATTCCTTTTTAATATTTTTTTTGGTCATATTTTGAAGGTCTGTAATTTGTTTGTATAATATATTGATAGCTTTTGTATTTAATGGTATATGTTGCTTATTGATAGAAAATGCATGCTATGAGTTCAATGGACAACAAATTTAATCAACATGATGGGAGCACATCGAGAATTACGAAGAAGGCAATTGCTTTTAATTAATTTCTATATTAAATTAATTTGTTTGAATTATTTGTAAAGTTACCTAATATGTATTGGTTAATGTGTGACATGCATATCCAAAAAATGAGGAAGCCCGATAAGGTTCTTACCAAACTAAGTCCAGAAGAGCGTCAAACATTGATGGAAAAGTTGCAGAGGGATGAATCAAGTGAATAAAAAGTAAGTCAATATGAATTATTTATTGAAATTTGAGTAATAATCTACTTAAGAACATTCACTAATATGTTTCAAATAATGTAATTCACATATGATGAATGTTATGCAGGGACTGACAACAACAAAAGTCAATGTCATCATACGAATTTTTTTTGTGTAAGATGCAAATGATGATCAATTGGTCCTTACCTCATCCAGAGTGGTGCTAGAAGTTAATAGAAGGGGCAAAGAATTTTATAATACTATGATGGATTTAATGGAAAGAAATATCATATAGATGTAATTTTTACTTACAATACATAAACCAATCAAATGATTCGAAGAATCAGGTCATTTGTAAACTATAAGAGGCATTCCTAGAGCAATGGTCAATGAGACTTGTCAGGCTTGCAATAGCAAAAACATACAACAACAAAAAATAATCATTCAAAATGTAATATTCCTAGACATGTTTATGTAGAATATTTATCTATAACTATTACAAAGAGTCATTTATTCAATAATTTTAATTTAGTCATATTTATTTTTCATATCAACAGAAAAATAGTTTAATGTCATTTTACATTTTTAGGAATATTATGAGAATCCCAAAGGATGAATAAGGTGATATGAAAAATGTGCCAGTAGGGATGTCCAAGAAAGTGTACAAGGAGATAGTCAAGGAAATGGACATAATTGCATCGTAGGAAGAGCCATTTCACAACAATGTGCTTCAAATGTATGAAATCATTGGTTTTTAGGTTTGTGTTATACATTTCATTAATTAATTCAACATTAAATATTAATTTTCAATTGTTTTGTTGCAGAAAAGAAAATAAAATGGAACCAAGTCAACACACAAGACAAGACGACAATGAAAAAAGGGTTTGATAGCAAAGTTTGTGAGTATTTGTGATTTCGTTGTAAGAAATAAAGATTTTGTAGTGGTTGTGATTGGTATATATATATATATTTTTTTTTAATTTGATTTCACTGGAAATCCTTGCATGTCTTCAAATAGGTGTTAACATACAAAGATGAGCCATCATAAGAATTGATTGACATTGGGTTAAGCAAGGGTTGGGAGTATAGTTAGTGTATCAAAAATTAATTGTGGATTTTGTAAGTCTCTATGTTGTTTTACTTCTCTCATTTTATAATAATAAAACAACAAAAATATTTTATATTAAATCTATGATTTGTGACGGGGCATAACACTTGCAAGAAACAAAGTATGGGGTGGAGCATTGGAGCCAACATAAGACTTGTTGATAGAAGGCATGAGGATTGGTTTTGAAAGAATGTGTATCATTCACGAGTTAATTATTTCTATGGTACGTCACTTTTCAATTTATATTCATGTATACTATCTATTTATTTTTCATTATTCCCGCTGGAAATGTAGATACACTCAGTACACTTTATTTTTATGTTTGCAGATGGAAGCTGAAGAAGAGGAAAACAATCAAGCTAATCAACAAAACATTTGGCCAAATAATCCAATTGATGCATGTGGCTCGAGCATCGATAACAGTTCCAGCAAAGGATGATGTTCCATATTTAATTTTGATGTTAATGTAAGCTGCTATAGCTTGTTGTATATTTTGAAATAATTGTCTATGAAAATCAGACATTTTGTATAATAATGTACTGGACATAGTGTCCGGATTGAAAAAAAATGAGTCACCAATAAATGTAACAATAATTACATGCATGCTGACATTTTGATTATTCTCGTCTCTATGTTATCGTATTTTCTATGAAAAAGGCACTCTTAATGATATATAATAAAATAAACTTTTTTATTCAATTTCAGTCTTCAATGTTATTGTCAAATGTTACATGTGAAATGGTACATTGGTAATTAAATGTATGGATTACTAAATATTATAATAGATGCTTGCATCTATGATATATGAAATTAATCCAAACAAACACAATAATTAAAATTGAAATGAATTGTACTATAAAAAAATATTTTAATTTCAGATGAATAATGGAATTAAAAAAATAAAAATATAATATATATATTTGACTGAAATGTCAGTAGCCATTGTTCAAAGAATCATATGCAGTGCTTTTAATAATATTTGTCTCATCGATGTGCCTATACGAACATTATGCACCTGTGCGAATATACGAACAATAAGAACCTGTGCATTTATGTAAATGATAGGCCTGGCACTCCAATCTAAATCAAACACGTCGTTAAATTTTAAAAATAACACTGTCCACGCGCTAGACGGGTTGTCCGGTGCGTTTTCTTCTCTGTATCGCACTGATTCATGTAAATGGCTTATGCACACTGAGAACGATCAAAGCTTATACCCATTGATAATTTTGTGTTTAAGCGTAACAGTGCATTTGAGGTGTTAAAATGCATTGGGTCATTTTGATAGTTTGTAAGCATTGGGATGTTTGAAGATGAAATACACCGGTGCACTCTGATAAATGGACAACACAGATAAAATTAAAAAATATTAAAAAATGTACGGTGCGTATGATTTAAAATATTGCACCATTGCGTTTATTTTGTAAATAAGCACCGCTGCGTATATTGTATACTTAAGCAACGATGCGGCATTGAAATTTGATTATTTTCGGTGCTTTTTCTGTTTGAGTGCACCGATGCAACTATTTTAATCGTACATCACTGATGCGTCTTATGAAGACACACACCAATGCGTGCAATTTCAATTAAGAAAACCAATGAAAAAAATCCGTTAAAACCTTCGGCCATCGAGTATTTTTTAGTTATAACATATATCCGTAATGACCTCCGTAAAAACATCCCCTACCATTGGTGGAGGTCGTAGCAGAGGTTTTTTTGACAATTTTTTCCAATATTGTAACACTAAAAACCTCCGCTACAAGGCCTTTTCCTTGTAGTGGAAGAGTCTATGTTTGTCTTAGGTGGCACAAGATATCCCCTTGCAACAACCTAGGAACAACTATGGTCATCACATTGTTGTTGGTATTTGGGTGGAATATTCGCTGGATGTCCAAATTTTGTGAATGGACAGGGAACGTAGGCCTTGTATAACAATTAATAGAACCAAAAATGTCAATGAGTAGTGGTGTCACCCTGAGGAATTTCCACACTTGATCAATTGCTAGAATCGCATAACCCCCCTCGGTCAAGAAACAAGGGTATTTTGTCTACTTTAAAACGTTTTCCTATCGCTTGATGCCGGTGCCGGTGTTAGTGGCACTTTCCCGACACGTACTTTGTGTTACTAATGGATGTAACACTCTTTGGTAGATTCCTAGTATCCTAGTTTTATGTGATTATGGAGAAGTTAACTCTCAACTCCTCTCTCCAAAATCCTATCCTAGACTATTATATGGATTAATTACTAAAATAAAAATCTAGTAGTCTATTCTGATCACTGATTGCTTGTTTAAAATACAATTTCATTTTTTTTAAAGAAGCAAAATGAGAGAAACTAAAGATACAATATTCTTTAACTGAAATATGAAGCACTCTACTGCCACAATCATGCACTTTTCATTTGCAATTTCTTTTCATTGTACATGCAAGTTCTAAAGATATAATGTAATTTGGAATGCAAAAGCAAGTTTTCAATATACAATGCAATTTTTTGGTCTATTCAATGCAAAATGAAACTTAAATTTGACACCCGAAATGCAAACTCAAGTGTAAAAGGTAAGCGTGAAACGACCTTTCAAAGTGCACATACAAATTTAGTTTGATAAGGATACACAAATTTAGAAATTGAAATCAAATGCAACTTTTTTGGGTAAACAAGTTCAAATCAGCAAAAGAACTCAATTTGACATGCACACTTAATAACTATACCAAATTCAAGACCTTTTTTTGTATTTTTTTAATTCAAAATGCAAAACTTAAAATGAAAACTTAATCTACAAATAAGACAAATATGCAGAAGAATTTTGTTTTTAATATAAGAAGCAACTCCAAATCATTGAAATACACTTGCAATGTATTCAACCAACACAAAATAAAAATTGAACCAACTTTTTTGTTTTCCGAATGAGAAACAAGACCCAACTAAGAACAAACACAAAAAAAATCAATATAAAAAGCCCTTTGATACCTTTATCAACAAAGTGGAAGTCGCCACAAACACTAGACTCTTCAGTCATACAAGCATGCCAAGGGGAGAAAAGTACAACAAATGACCTTTAGACTCCAACTAGCAAAAATATCTACTAGGGTTCAAGGTTTAGGAAGGACTAATTCTTGCACCTAATGAGTGCAATCAAGAACGAAAACAACAAAAAAATCCCTAAAATTCCACCTCAAAGGGAATCCAAAAGTACAAAGTAAAAAACAACAAAAATTCTAAACTGAAAAAGAGTATTTCCAAAACTTTTCACCTAAGAAAACCAAAAGCACCGACTGGGAATACTAACGAAAAATAAGTGGACTAGTTTTGGGAGGTCACTATAAGACCTTAACATTTTGAGACCTTCAAATCTTTTCCAAACAAATGGTGAAAAAGGACTAAGAACCAATGCTCTTTTTCAAAGAACTTTTCATTCCAAAAGACTAAAAAAACCAAGCCAAGACCAATGACTGAGTAGAAACCACACTTCTAAGGGGTACTAACAAGACATGGGACAAGCAAAGACTCCTAAAAATTCAGTAAAAACCCCACAGATAGGGAAAAATGAAAAAACACCCTACAGGACAAAAAACGTTGTTGAGCCAAAGCACAATAGCCTTCAAAACACTATTGTTATGAAGTTCAAGGGAGTTTTTGCACCAAAAATTCCTCTGTTATGAAGGTGAAGGGCGTTTTTGTACTGGAAGTGTCGAAAAATGCATGTCCAACTCAAAGAAGTGAATGATCAAGGTGTCTACTAAAGTCCTAGACTAATCCTAACTTATAAATAAACTCTAAACAACCAAATAAACTGGAATAAATGACTTAGAAACCCCAAAATAGACGACTTATCCCCAACAGAGTGGACAATTTTGTTGTACGGAAAACTATCCTATGATTGGGGTGAGGTCACCGAGATACTAGGGTTGAATAAGATGGACATCTAAGGCTTGGTTGCACACAAATCAAACTCTTGATTATCAATTGAGATCAAAACAAATACATATAAAGGGTTTAGGAACAAGAACTTGATGCACCTTTTTACAAAGGCTGGTCCTTGATTTCCCTGAATCCTTGATATTTGCTCCTAATCTTCAATCCAAGAAACTGTAAAACCGATATAATACTTTCCTCAACACATTTGGATAGAAAAAGAATGTTGAAATTCAAATAAAACATGAACTAGTTAATTAAATGGACATCAACCAATAACCAAATCCGAGACAAGAATGAACACAATGGTTAGGGAAGGGAAGATATCCAATCTTTATTCAAAATGGTATAAAGTTATAAAGATACCTTTAACTACCAAGCACCTCACGAAACTTTGATTTGGGTCTCCTGTTTCTCTTCTCCAACAATGCCAAGCAAAGCTCCAATGTATCAAGATTTGAAACTAACTAGGGTCGTATAGTGATTACTGGTCCCTTTGTTCTGGTTCTAATTTCCATTGCTCTCATTATGTTGGGTGTTCGACTACACATGATAATTCCAAAAGACCGAACACCTATAGAAGCCGCTCACACAAATAGATCACAGATCAACACACCAATGTTTTCACGTGGTTTAAACCCTTGAAAGGGAAACACTCCATGACCTGAACCAAATAGCTACTTGAGGCAGTTTATTATGCAAAAGAAAGAAAGTTACAAATGAGCTTCTCATAATCGATCAACTAGTAAGTGACCCTTGTAATATCCCTCATTCTAACCCTTAGTCTATTTTGACTTCAATGTAAATGTTGCATAAAATGCAATGTGTGTTTTCCCTAGAGTGGAGCACAAGGCCAAGGCCCCACTAGTGGATTCTTAGGTTTATTTGCATAGGCAAGTATTGGTTATTCTAATAATCCATGTGCTAGTAAGCCATGGAAGATTGTAAAGGATGTAAATGATACTGTGTAATAAAATACCAAGGACTGGCTATTTCTGCAACAAAATGAGGGGGAACTATTTATCTACTAGGGAGTGGTGAGGGGGTGTGAGATTGAACCTAGACTACCATATGTCACCTAGAGAACCCCTTTGACCTATCCTGGTTTCCATTGATTGATCCTGCAAGGTAAGTACTACAGGATGACTGTGCGTGAGGTCGTGGAGTATGGGAAACCCCTGAAAATTCGGATGGCAGGGTATGGAGCTTTGCTTCCTTGACCCACACGTCACTCCACTCCTAGCAGTTTGTATTCATCCTTCCCAGACCATGGTTGATCACACAAGCTGGAGTGTAACCATTACACATCACAACAGAGAACCGAGCTGAGAAGCAAAGGAGAAGAAATAACGAATCTGTGTAGGGCCGCGATTTACAGAGCCAAATACACTTAGAAAACTCAGTGTAGGAAACAAAACAACAGGGTTATCCTTGGATTTGACTCCATGGGTGAATAACAGAGCGTGGGAAGCTGAGGAAACCCTAGGGAGAGTCGGATTGGAGTGGCGATACCCTGTGGTGGAATAAAGCCACTCAACCGTAGCGTTGGGGAAGACCCGAGTGTAGAATTGCAGTGGAAAGGAGCCAAGGGGGTTTGGACTGCATAGTAGAGTCAAACAGGGCTCATTTACCTTGATTTAGCAGTTAAGGCAAGCCACACTTACCTAGATCAATGCTAGAGGAAGGGTCACCGTAGGGGCCGTGCAACAGTGAAGGGAACCTTACGTAGGATGATAATGGGGTGATGGGGGTGCTTGAACCTGTATGAGATCATTGGGATATGCCCATAGATCTGTGGAGGAAATTATTGAGATAGACGATCCTCACTTGCCTTCCCCATTTGCTTGACCAAGTTAACTGTGTGTTGGATTCCTTGATTGACTGTGAACCAATGCTGTGAGTGAGCCTGAGCGATACTCCTTAGTGGATACATAGCCCTAGCTTGGGGGTGATCTATGATTGCTGAAATAATATAGGCTAGGCAGAGATTTATGGTTGGGTTGGAAAGTTGCATTCCATATCCGGTTTTATTGGAGGTTCAATGAAAAATACAAGTGTTCTCCATGTTAAGCTATTCCCATATGTGTTCCAATTTCCATGAAGTATTCACTGATTACTAGGGATGAATGGCCATGCCTTATGCTTCATTCTGTGGTGCATGTTAATGATTGATGGATGCATGACTCATTATGTGTGGATGATGTTTCCTTTAGTTATAGTTTTCAAGTGTATGCATGCATCCATTTTCTTATGGGAATGGTCCATTGATGAATAGGATTGTATGCCTATGCATTGTGTTAAGTCTGTTGTGCATGTTGTTATCTCACTTCTGCATTGATATAACTAGTAATGATTGTTATAGTTGGAAGATGTGTATGTTAATATGGCTAACTTCTACTGCTGTGTGTGTTAATTACATTACTCTTGCACCTTTACATGCTTATCCTTATGTTGTAACTTATATGTAATCATGCTTGAGGAATAGGACTAAGCCCTGTATGGTTTCATCACTATGCCTGGGAGAAATATGTGGAGGTATCCCATTCTAAGGGTGTGGATCATGTTTCAGCCCTGGTGTTCCTGTACTAGGCTTATGCACATTTGTAATTCCTTTGGTAATGATTTTTAATTGTCCTTTGATGAATTAGGGCTAAATCTGGTAAATGTGTAGGACACTCCATCCTGGACTTGGAAAAGGAAGTAGACAACCCTATTGTGTTAATGACACCCTGTGGATTAGATGAAGGAGGGAAGACATGGCAGAGGACAAGCAGAGCCCCTCGCAGAAGGTTAATGGTGCATTGAGAGAGTTATAGGCCAGATTTTAGTTGGAAATATGATAAGGTTAGAGTGCTCAAATTGGGTAGGGGATCATACTAGTGGATAGAGCTATACAATAGCTTTCCAAAGATACCTACCTTGCCCAATTTGGATCAAGGATGGAGTATTTATCACCCTCTAAAGTTTGAAGGTGAAGTGGCTAGTATAGGGGTCTATGGTCTCGACCTTTCCGCATTTGCAAGGACCCTTCCGCATCAAAAATGTGGATTGCGGAGTGCGGAGGTCGGGATGGACCATCGGGATTGCGTGGTTAGACTTCTGCCTTTCCGCATCTGCAAGCGGGTTGCGGATTGCGGATTGTGGGAGGTCGTATTCCATGGGATTGGCGCATTTGGATTTCTGCATTTCCGCATCTGCAAGCGGGTTATGGATTGCGGATTGCAGAGGGTGGTTTTCCTAGATTGGCGAGATGGGCGTTCCGATTTCCAAGTTCCGCAAGGTAGACTGCGGATTGCGGAAATAAGAAAGGAGAATTCATCGGAGCTATGTATTTGGGCTTATGCATTTCTGAATTTCGCATGCGGATTGCGGATTGCGGGTGTTCGAAGGGAAATTCTCTGGGGAAACGATTTGAATTCTGACTTCCGACTTCCTCATTGCGGATTGAGGAAGTCGGGAGGGAAATTTTTGCGGAAGGATAATTTTGCAATCTGACTTCTGATTGTGGGTTGCGAATAGTAGGTCATTATGGAACTGCGGATTGTGGACTGATGATCATTACGGGTTCAGAGTTGTGGAGCCTTTGAATTGCTTGGGAAAAAGAAGAAAAAAATTAGTAGGTGACTCAAGGGTGCTCTTCCATTGTGTCTAAAGGGCACAGAGGTGACTGGGCACATGACAACCCTCCATGCTCTTTATAGATATCATGGACCAATCGGGTGTTAATCCACAGATCAAAGGTAGTTATGATCTAAGATAAGTTGAACCATCAGATCACTCTATGTATAGAACATATGTGACCATCAGATTATATATTTACAAATGCATACTAATGCATACTAAAGAAACACACTTTTCCTAACAGATATATTATAACAAGTTGATCTTAACTAACTTCCAAGTGTCTAAATATCGTAAAATCCCCCCTTAAGAAAAACTTGGGATAGGATTGAAGGATTTACAAAAGTGACACTATTAGGAGAAGGAAGGAGGCATTAGAGCCTATCCCCCCTTAATGACAAGTTCTTGAACTCCTAAAATAGATCGAAGTTTAGAAAAATTCACTTCTGTAAGAGATTTGGTGAAGATGTCTGCAACTTGATCATTTGTAGGGAAAAAGAGCACTTCAAGAACATGATCATGAATAAGCTTTCTTATGAAGTGCATATGTAGCTCAATGTGTTCGCTGCGTTGATGTTGGATTGGATCTTTGGAAAGCTTGATGGCACTTTGAGTGTCGCACCAAAGGGGAGTCAGATGCTGCTACTGGAATCCAAACTCTGAAAGTATCTGTCGAAGCCATAAAGATTCTTGACTGGCGTTAACTACTGCACGATACTCTTCTTATCCTGAAGAGAGAGTAAGAGCTTGTTATTTCTTACAAGCCCAAGTGACATGTCTAGAACCAATATTGAAGACATAACCTGCAGTAGATTTCTGATCATTCGGATCGCCAGCCCAATATGAATCAGTGAAACCAACCAACAAAGGAGTCCCCCTTGAACTGTAATGAATCCCAAACTGAATTGTACCCAAATATATTGAAGTATTCTTTTTGCTGCTTTCCAATGAATTTCATGGGGTGTTTGAATATAGCGAGAAACACGACCAATGGCAAAGGAAACATCAGGATGGGTATGATTCAAGTATAAGAGACTACCAACAAGTTGACGATACATGGTGGCATCAAATTTGGGTCAAGTGCAAGTGGCATAAAGTTTGACTCCATACTAGAAGGGAGAGGGGGTTGGTTTAATATTCCATGTGAAAGAGACAAAGAAGGTCACAAGCATACTTAAACTGAGAAAGAAAGATTCCTTCTTTGGTTTGCAAGACTTGAAGGACAAGAAAATAATGCAAATTTCCTAAGTCTGTCATTTCAAATTTTCGCTTAAGAATGGATTTCACATGGGCTAAAAGCTTAGGGTCGCTACTAGTAAGAATAAGATCATTACCATAAAGAACAAGGATGATGAGATTGTTTGCTACTTTCTTGGTATAGACATTGGGATCATAATGACATCTAGAAAAACCAGTGTCAAGGAGAAAGTTATCCATTTTGGCATACCAGGATCGAGGAGCTTGCTTAAGGCCATATAGGGATTTATTAAGGCGACATACAAGACTAGAGTCATTCTGAACATATCTAGGATATTGTTCCATGTAAATTTCCTCCTGCAAATATCCATGCAAGAAGGCATACTTGAAATCCATTTGATGCACCTCCCCTTTATGTAAGGCTGCAAGGGAAAGAACAAGGCACATGGAGTTCATTTTGGTGACATGGGAAAAGGTTTCATTGTAGTCAATTCCTTCAGCTTGGGAAAAAACTTTCGCAACTAACCTTGCATGAAGCCTTTCAATACTTCCATCTGAGGCATACTTAGTTTTGTAGACCCATTTACATCTGACAAGTTTTCATCCTTTCGGAGGAGGGACAAGATCCCAAGTATCATTCGCCATTAAGGAATGATATTCTTCATCCATAGCTGCATCCCAATCTAGATTCCCTGAAGCTTCTACAAAAGTATCTGGATCATGATTCTCTGAAACTGGAGTCAAAAGAGAAGAGGCTCATTGGAACTGAGAATGTGTTCGTCGTTGATCTCTAGGATCAATGGAAAGATCACCAGCTGCTTCGCATGTTGAACTGACCCATAGACGAAGCGGTTGTGCTAGAGGAAAAAGAGCAGGCGGAGGTGGATTTTCATCCTCACTGTCATCATAAGAAACTGGAATTGGAATGATTTCAAGGAAGTTGGGAGTAGAAGAAGGCACAAGTGACGAATTAGGCTTGCAGGACACAGATGGCACAAACACCGAATTAGGCTCGCAGGCCAAGAGATTTTCATCAAAATTTACATCTCTTATAATTATTATATCATGAGAATGTAGCTGAAGAAGTCTATAACCTTTTACATTTTTAGAATATCCAACAAATATGCACTTTTCACTTTTAGGCTGCAATGCTTTTTTTTTAAAATCCGGAATATGAGCCCATGCTTCACTACCAAACACACAGAAGTGAATTACATTTGGTTTAATTTTACTCCATGCTTCTTTCGGTGTGATATCTTGTAAAGCTTTAGTGGGGGTGCGATTAACTATGTAATTTGCACAATTTATGGCTTCAACCCAAAATTGAAGACTTAGTCCCTTAGCTTGAAGCATACAATTAGCCATTTCTTTTAAAGTGTGGTTCTTCCGTTCAGCTACACCATTTTTCTGTGTTGTATATGGAACAGTGTGTTGTTGTTGGATTCCTTGTTCAGTGTAGAAAGTAGTGAACTTGTTGTTAACATATTCTCCCCCATTATTAGATCTTAACTTAACTATTTGATGACCATATTGTTTTTCAACAAGGGCCTTGTAGGCCAAGAACATGTTAAATACTTCACTCTTAAGTTTTAGGAAATAAACCCAAGTGCTTCTAGAGTAATCATCAATGAAAGTCAAGAAATATTTGAAACCACAAAAGGAAACAGATGGAAGAGGACCACACAAGTCACTATGCACAAGCTCCAAGGGGGTCGAGGCATGCCAAGACAAACACCATCCCAATAAGATACCATCGAAAGACATGTCACCATATTTTATTTACATAGTTGTTGCAATGAGCGGTAATTTAAGTGACCAAATCGCTCATGCCAAAGTTTGCTCAAGTCATCACTATGAGCAACAAAAACTGAGGGAAAAGGTGATGACCCAAAGTTGTTAAACTTGTACAAACTGGTAATAATATCAACAATTGTAGTGGCTATGGCATGCTTAGGATATTTAAAGTCCTTGATTACAACTTGGTGAGGTGTAAACGTTACAGTTTTACCTTCACCAGAATGAGTGATTTGATAGACTAATAAAAAATTGTAGGAAATTCTTGGAACACATAGTACATCACTAAACTATCCATTATCTACTAGAACTGTTCCAGATCTACAACACTAAGAGATCTATCATCACCAAACAATATTTTTTTGGTGTTACATTCATGCATAGTAGAAAATATGGCTTTATCCTTAGCCATATTGTAAGATGCTCCAAAATCAGTAAGCCACTCATTCAAAGTAGAAGAAGAAGATGCATTATAGGAAAAACCAGAAGCACAAAGTGCATTTCTGTGAGATGAAGATTCTAAAGATGAATCAAGGATGATGTGGTGCTTCTTCATTGCTGCTTCCAAGACTGTCATCTTCTTGAAACACTTAGATTCATCATGATTATCTTTCCCACAAAAGTTGCAATGATGCTTAGTCTTCCTACCTTTTGGTTTGTTTCCTTTGTCATTTTTTGAAGCATAATCTGGCTGAGAGGGTTTGGGACCCTTGTTTGGCTTATTATTGCGAATATTTTTCTTCTTGGGATGCTTGGAATTCTTTTTTTATTGTGCCAACAAGGCTTTGCAAGATGTATTTGCATTGCTAATCATTCCAAGATGTATGAGCTTATCCTACTCTCTAATCAAAGAATCACAAAAGGATTCAAGAGTAGGCTCTAAGGATTCTTTCATGGAGTAAAATGTAGATACAAAAACATAATATACAGGTCCAAGTTTGGAAAGAATATGATAAATGCATTGCTTGTCTTCTCTTTTAATTTTGCATTTTGAACATAAGAGTCTAAGAGTTTTGTAGTTAGATAGATAACATTGAATGCACGAAAAATCAGTTGGATTTAAGGAAATCAACTCATTTTCTAGCTAGTGACCTTGAATCTCATTGTGTTTACCAAACACAGATTCCAATTTTTCCCAAGCTTGATCTGGTTCATCAATTCCAGATATGTGGAATCGTAAATCAATAGAGATTGAAATTACAATCAATCCACGGGATTCATCACATTTATTGACCCATTTTATTTTCTTACCAGCATCAGTGGTCTCTGTTTCTTTCCCTGAGGTAATTCGATAAAGTGCCCTACTTCGTAGGACATCCTCCATACGAGATTTCCATGAGAAATAGTTGAAACTATTAAGTAGAATATTGCATGGGGTGGAGATACTGTAAAATGAAGGTCGTAAAAATAGAAACCAATGATATGGATTCAAATATATCGAAAAACCAACCTGTTTAAAAAGAAACGACATTGAAAACTGACTCCAGGTGAGGAAGTTATGCTTGATTGAAAATATGGTTGCAGGTGACCCCAACAAATACGATGCAGGTAAATGATTGACCCAACTGAAAAAAAGACCCCCCTCTTCCCAAGCTTAACATTTTAAACTCACTTTACAATAATGTTTCTTTATGTGAACCACTTTTGTAAAATAAGTGGAGTTTCACTTTTACAATAACGTTAATTTAAATATTGCATGCAAAAAACTAAAAGACTTTAAGAGACTCACTTTTATAATTTCAAGGAGATGCACTTTTACAATAAAGTAACTTAAAAACAAAGATTACATACAATTTTAAAAAGGTAACTAACAAGAAGACTTGAACTTAAGACCTCTTATTAAATAAAACAACTTTTAGCCAAGTGAGCTAATATTAAAAGGTACGTAAAGGATGGAAATGAGAAAGGTTTTTTTTTTACTCTTTTGTCTCAAAATTCGTGCTTGAAAAAAAATTAGGTTTTTCCTGCAAATCGCTTCACATAAACTGAAAAAAATGCCTCGGATTTGGGGTTAGAAATTGTTAGCTTTCCCAGAATGTATATGTTTTCTCACTATTTCTGATTTTCCGCAGTCGCACGAAGTGCACAACAAAGAGCATACACAATAAAGAAAACCCCTTTTCTTTTGTTTCGGATTTTTCGAGATCGCACAAGGTGTAGGGAAAAGAGCATATGCATAAATATAAGGTAACAACCCAAAACTAAAAAAATACTATATCTAAAAATAAAATGCGAAAATTATTTTAAATAAAAAAAATGTCACTGTAACAATATACCTCTAGATTCGATGAACTGCAAGTATCTTGGGAAAACAAAAGCATTTTTCGATGAAACGAAAATTGTTCCTCATTGTAAACGATGCTCTGGACACAATGAAATAACTCTCACAACCCAAAAATGCACAAAAAATTCAGAACCAGAAACCTCACAGCTTCGGCAACACCGGTTCAATATCTAGATCACCAACGAAAGCAGCTCTTCAGAAAGTCTCTGATACCATGTTCGACTACACATGCTAATTCCAAAAAATCGAAAACCTATAGAAAACGCTCACACAAACATATCATAGATCAACACACCGATGTTTTCACATGGTTTAAACCCTCGAATGAGAAACACTCCACGACCCCAACCAAATAACTACTTGAGGCAGTTTATTATGCAAAAGAAAGAAAGTCACAAATGAGCTTCTCATAATCGATCAAATAACAAGTGACCCTCCATGATCTTTCAATAGATATCATGGACCAATCAGGTGTTAATCCACAGATTAAAGGTAGTTATGATCTAAGAGAAGTTGAACTGTTAGATCACTCTATGTCTAGAACATATCATGACCGTCGGATTAGATATTTACAAATGCATACTAATGCATACTAAAGAAACACACTTTTCCTAACGGATATATTATAACAAGTTGATCTTAACTAACTCCTAAGTGTTTAAATATCTTAACATTGGGGAGGGGGGTTTCCCCCTTGCCCATGTTGTTGGTTTTGCTTGTTCTTTCCTTCCTTATTCCCATGATTTTGTGGATTAGGGGGATTATACATGTTTAGATGCTCAAAATTTTGGGTTTGTTGTGTGGAAGAGGGTTGAACTAGATTGACCCCAACATGTGTCATGTGGTGCATATCAAGTGGACTAGGGAACATAAAATATGGATTGTAAATGAGTGTGGGTAGATATGGGTCGGGTGCTCCATATGATGTAGGTGTAGGAGATTGTGGGGATATTGGGGGTGGAGGTGGTGGTGCAAGTTGCATCGAGTTTGCATTGGGGAACATGGGACTGTAAGGATCGTACATCATTTGTCCAAATGGGGGAGTTGGAGAAATTTGAGGGGCCATCGATACTTGAGGTGTTGGTGGGTTTTGATGTGACATATTGTATGCACATGGATATGTGGTTGGGAATCATTCCCTTGATGGGAAACAACCCCTATAAGATCATTGACAGAGTGTGATGTGCCAGGAGAAGATTGGTTCAGAGAATGTTGCCAAGGGGCATCTAGGATGATCATATACAAATACTATGATTGGGAATATATTAAATCAAAATGTTGGGCCTTTGTATGGTCTTTTCTTTCATTTTGGGCATAATGGTTGCCACATCCTTGGACATCATAGGAACGAGTGATTTGAGGAACCAATCTAGCATGAATTAATCTTGGATTTCCATTTTACACAATGTCTTGCATCTACGCCATTCATGGATATGATCCATGATGTGAGTATAGGTATTATGTAGAAATCCATTTAGAATTTCCAAACCAATATTGTGACATATATGTATTTGAAAATACGTGAATAAGGTGGTGGCTATGGACTTAAATGTAGAATGATTTACATGTGGTAAATTGACATACCATCTGGTCGTCGTTCAAGTGAGGGTTCTCTGAAACAACCAAAGGTGAATGATATACTCAACTATACTATTAGATGAGCACCAGGGGTGCAATGACATCATGTGGTTAACTAGATCATCTCCTTCTTTCTCCTTGAATTTTGGTATATCCAAGGGAAGCTTAGATGGAATACCTAGACAAGTTGGGTCATGACGAATGGGGTCATTTATTAGCTTGGATAAATCTAGGAGATTTAAATTCACCATAAATGGAAGTGTTGGTTGAGGCATGGGACCTACCATTGTTTGTTGTTTATTACCTCCTCTAGGTGATGTGGGGGGTGATATCGAGGGAGTTGATCCTTTAATTAATGGTATTGAGGATGTGGTTGTTGGTGATGAGCCTCCTCTTCAAACAAACACACTGCAACCACAACAAGAGGTGCTACAACAAAAAATTTCTAATCAATGGGTTGTTTCCCATCTACAAAACCAGAGATTATGGGTTTGATCCCTAGTGGAGTCACCAAAAACTATTGAGGGAAAAATTCCACAAGTGTGAGCAATCCTCCTTGTTATCCTTGTAGGTTGTAACCAAGGAAACAATGTACGTGTTGATGATTAGAACATAGAATAACAAGCTAAATAAAACTCAATAAAATGAAATATTGAAAAGTGCTCATAACATAAAAAGACAAAAAAGTGAGTTATCTTTTTTTTTTGTTCGATTGCTCGTCACTCAGGGCCGATAACAATGAAACCAATGGTTAAGAACCCAAATCTAGTGGAATTTAAGCCGTCAAAGTCACCCAGGGATCGCACCTGGCCTGGGCCACACCAACCCTTATGATGGCTAGATTTTTGGGTGTCTCCTCCCACTAGCTCACCCCTAAGGGGAATTGAACTCGGGTTGCCCGGCTGACGAGACCCACACCTTAACCGAATGAGCTAGCAAGAATTGACAAAAAGTGAGTTATCTTCAACCATATAGCATTTGTCCAATGGAAAATCTTGTTTGCAAATGTTGTCGCCTAGAAGAATGCAACTCCAATGGAATCCAGCAATATCCCTTAGGGATGGGTCCTTTTGGACTTTGTCAATTGCTTGATAACTAACTTAGAATAATGAGGAGAAACACTTGCTTTTTGAGGAAGAAGAAAATTTAGATTTGAATTCCAAATGATGATAAGAAGGGAGATGAAAGATGATCTCTCAAACCAATTCTTCCAGCATAACCTTTCTCTAAATTTCTCTTGTTGAATGCATGCTCATGGATTCCTTTTATAGGCCAAATGGAGGTCTTGAAACATCTAGTTCCCAATGTGAATGCTCCATCTCATGAAGTGGTCCTCAAGTAAAAGAAGGGGGATATTGAATGCTCCCTAGCATGTGAAGAGTCCAATCCACATTCACAGATTCAATAAATGCTACTGTGAGCCTTAAATGAACCATGGAGAGATATTTGTTCCATCATTGGTACAACCACACAAGTTTCAATATAATAGTTGCATAGATCTACATGAGTTTCAAAATAAAAAACTGCTTGGTTGTCCAAAATGTTTGACTTTATCATTCTAAGGTTTTATTTTTATTGTGAATTTGATGAGGATAATGCTAATGAGCTACATTTTGTATGTTGATGACGTCCTTCTGCAATATTGATTGAAATGTCACATGTGTGTGAGATTTGGGAGATAACAATTACATTAGAAAGATACAAGAGGTCATGCAAGTGGGCTTCTCATCTTTCCAATGTGTTATATTTAAGTGGAAATGGCGGGATACTTTCAAGTAGATTAATATAAATGAAGATCATGATAGTGGGATAATATGTATCAACAACACTCAAAGGATGTGGGATGAAACTAAGGAGCCTTAAGTTTTACCAAAGTAATGCAAACAATTGTTTTTTTACTTCAATGTGTTGGATAGGGACATGTGGTACGCACTAAGAAATGACCCTAGATCAAAACATATTTTTGAGAACAATAATGTTATAATGCCAAGCAAGGAAGATAATTAGGGTGATGGCAATGGAGAATGATATGTACATGCTTTATTTCAAAATTTATATTATGGATGTGTCATTTTATTATTTCTATCTAAAATTGACCAATTATAATTTTTATTCATTTTATGATATTGGAAATATTGAAAAGTTAAGAACCATTTTCAACCATCATGTTAATCATGTTGAAAATAAATTAAATTGTTTTGGAAGCTCCTAATAAAAAAATAATGATGATGAAGATCCTCCCATTTTGATAACTTATGATATAGATGTAATGCCCATTTTAAGAAAAATAAAAATTAAGTACTTAAAGAGGTTTAGTTATGAAGGTCTTTTCATCTCATTGCATATTTTAATATAAATTATTAGAATTATTTTCATGATTTAATAGAATATTTAGTTAAATTGATGTAAAAAAAATCAAATATGGTTTAATTATTATTGATTTCATGCTTTAATATGCATAATATTATTAGTATATGCATATTATTAGTATATGAAAAATTTGGAAGAATAAAAAATTTGTTAGATTTAACTATAATAATTTTAATTTTATCAAAATTAATAAAAAATTTAGTAAAAATATTTTAGAATAATTTTTAAAAATATAATTTAATCTTAAAAAAGTTGAGGTAACTATCCTAAAGAAAACTTGCGGGCACTTCCCCTCATTTTGAGGATGGTTCCCAGGGTAAACCCCAGATTCTTTAAGGAACAAGACCAGGTCGATAGTAGGGCATGAAGCCATTACAACAATATACTCATTATGAGGTCAACATGTCACTTATGGGAATATAACCTGGGTAGGGAAGATAACACTCCATACCACATCCACACGACTAGTCCAAATTGATAGTTTAATCCAAAAAACATATAAAGATGTTTTATTCATTCAATCAAGTTTGTAAACATGTTTGATTTATATATTGTATCTTCTTGCAGTACAACAAAAAATTGACATTAAAAAATAGTTAAACATTATATAATGGCATTTACCATATAAAAATGACATCATAGCAAAATTAAAATAGTATGTTACTTTCATGTTAAATATCTTTAAAAGGGAAAGTAAAGGTCAAATTTGATAATCTCATACTCGAAACAATTATTTTCTTACACATTTTAACTATCAATGCTTACTATAATTCCAACTAAGTTAGACACCAAATAAATAGAGATAACTTAATTTAGTATAGAGTGTTGTTCTCCATAACCTATATCATATTTCATTAATAAACGTATTTTAATAACATATAAATTATAATTAAGTTAAATTATTCTAACTATACTTACCTATATGTTTAGAGTTTTTTGAGGGGTTTAAAGACATATTTAAAAAAAAATGTTGTAATTTTATAATTCGTAACTCTAAGTTAATAATAAAACATTTACAATTAGTATTAAATATTGTTATATTTCATCTAAATATTTTATCAAAGATTGTGAATAATTTTTTGTAAGGTAGATAAGAATATTTTTGATGTTTATTAAACCATTTTAGTTGGTTAAAATTCAATTTAATGTGTAATGTATTTATCTATCTAGTATTTTATGATTCTATGGAAGGGTTGATTGAAAAGGAAAAAAATTTAGCTAGAGAACATCCTTTCCATTTTATCTCAAGATATATAAATAATATGCAATGAAAAAAATATTTTCTTGACAAAGTACATTCCATCCACTATAAAATTTATCATTCAATTTGGAAATATTTATAATGAGCTTAGTGTGTCTAAATATATTCTTTCAAAACATTATGAAAAAGCTAAATATCATATTTATTTTGATCAAATCAAAATTTCAATTAAATTTTAATATATTTTTACTCAATTAATTAAAGAATTATTGGATTAAAATGATTTAATTAACATCAATGAAGAGTATGGATATAAACTTCATTAATCGAGGAGCCTATCGTTCATTATTTTCACAATCAAGTAAGCTCCAGTGATCACAACAACAAAGAGCGTGAATATAAACTTCAGTAATCACAACAATTAAACATTATATTACATATCTAATTTAAATCACTTATACATTTCAAAATTGATTTCGAAATAGAGAAATCATTAATGATGTTAATCATTAACATACACAATATATTTTATAAACAACATGATCAACATTAATATCATATGAAAAAACATATTATACATGAATGCTAATATCAAAATCAATATATATGTTAGATATACATCACAAACATGTCAAATATCCCATCTCAAATTTGATTGAGTGATTCGTCTCAAATTTAATTTAAAAATAGAGAAATAATCAATAACATAAACCATTAACACACACAATTGATATATTTTATAAATAAAACAACATCAACATCAACATACTAGGAAAATGCATAATATATATGAACGATAATATCATAATAAATATATAAGTTAAACATACATCTCAAGTCATACATAAAAGTTAAATCTATACGTCATAGCAAATCAAATATATACATGTAATCAATAATTTTTATAATCTAGCTAGTCCACCATTGGTGCCAAAGGCATAAGTTCCTCCACCACTAGATCCATATGCATCAATACCTTCGCTAGATAAAAATGTAGAATGAAGCAAATGATATATCTCTCCACCAAAAGTTATATCACCCAATGTGACCATCTTGTCTATAATGTCAATTAGTGTAGTGATTGTAGCAACTAATCGATCAACTATTGGAGGAGGAGGAGACATTGGTCGATTGGATAATTGAGGAGGTGATGATGGTCAATTGGCTAGGCAAGCAGATAAGGGTGGTTGGTTAGCGTATGGATAAGGAGAAGGTGGTCAGTCAATTTGGTGAGGATGAGACAATGGTTGTTCAACCTATGGAGGAGGAGATGGTGGTCATTCGGCCAGTGGAGGAGAAGAGGGTGGCTATTTGACTTGTGGAGGAAGAATAGAAAGAGAGGGTGGATATTCACCATCCTCGTCGAATGAATCAAAAGAAGAAGGTTGGTGGAAATAGAAATATGTCCTCCTCCTCTTTGGTAGACTGACCACACTAACAACATTATGCCTCAAAAGAGTCATATCATTTGGAATGTTCCCTCATATACTATAATATTCTGATTTTGACCCCATTGAATTAAAATGTAAATGATGTAATATTGTTATAAAATCGTGGTGAGGATCTCAAGGTCAAGGCCCCACCATCGATTTAGTGATGCATATGATTTGCATGCTAGTTAGGCACAATGGAATTGCAAATATCATGTAAATATGCATTTTAATGAAATACCCACAACTAGCTATGCAATGCAACAAGAGATGGGGGCATGATTTTTACAAGGAATTGGGAGGGAAATATTCAAACCCTTGGATCTAGTCAAGTCAAGCCAAGTGTCAATGAGAGAACTCACAAAACCCTCAACTACCCATGTTGACTTTTGTACCCAATCATTCATTTCTCCCAAGAGTTGGTTGAAGTAGTTAATGCCTTGGGGAATGGAGAGGTATGGCTATCCAAATTCGGGTATGGGAAAGCCACCCTTCATGGAAATTCGTTTTTGAATCCTTGGGCAAGAAGAGAGCCACGAAATTGCTCCCCAAGCCATTATTCACCCTTTCCTTTTCTCCCTCACGCAGTCTGAGCTTCCTGGGCATTTTTCCTCTACGTTTTTCCTGTGTTTCCTTGTTTTCTAGCTGGGGAGAGGGCGATTTTGGTGTTGCAGAGCTGCTGGGAGGAAGGGAACCCGATTTGAGGTTTCATTGAGGCTATTTTGGCCATTGGAATACTCATAACCGTGGGAGAAATCAGTTTTTCTCCCTGTGGTCAAATTCCCCTTTCCACAGTCTGTTTTTGGTGTGCCCACAATTTGGGGAAAACCCATGGACATCTTGTTTCTAAATTCCATTGTTAACATGTGTATCCGTGACCAATGATGGTGTTTGTTGTGTGTAGATAGAGTATGTTGGGGTATGGGTTATGGGTGTCCATTGTTTTGGCTTGAGCTTGAGTGCAAGCATCCAAAAATGAAGAGGGTTCAGATTTAGCTTAATAACCCAATTGTGGACTGGCTTGGCTTAGATGTGATGTTTGCTTGGGCCATGCTGAGTTTGAGAGTCCCCTTTTTCCTTGTAGAAATCATGCCCAACTCGGGGGTGGTCTTTGAGTGCTGAAAGAATATAGGCTGTGCAGAGACCTATGGTTGGGTGGAACGTTGCAGCGACATAGCTAGTTGCTTGAGGTAACTTTACCATCAAGATAAGCATTTTTTATGTGTATTTACTTCTGCAATGTTTTAATTAGATGATTGTTATTGATATGCTGAATGCATATGAAATGTGTGTGGATGATGTTTTATTCCGCTATGCATGTTTGCTTTGATTTGCAACTGCACACATTAGTTTTATTTGTATGAATATAATGAAACGAGATGAGTTTATGTAAAAGCCCTAGAAGTGTAGTCATGTTCCCTTCCTTGCATTGGGTTGACAGGAGGGGACATGACATATACCAACAAGATTTCGTTACTAGATGATATAGGGTGCACTCTATATTAGTCCATCACTCATATAGGTTGCACTCTCATATTAATAGGGTGCACTCTATATAGGTCGCTCATATAGGGTGCACTCTATATTAGTCCATCACTACATAGAACTAATCCAGCAACTCCTAGCATAACCTAAGATCTGACATATTTCATAGAATGGATATCTGTATCTAAGGTATATCATCTAACTCTACCATCTCCTTGCCCTATTGGGGAGGCATCTCCCCAGCATATGTTTCAATATCTACAAAATAATAAGCAACAATGACTAAACAATTTAAACAAAGAAAATGTTACAATAAATCACATGCACAATAAATAAGATGAAAAAATGTAACTAGACTAATCAAAACATAACATTGATATTATCTATAGCATAGAGTGACTCATTTGGGGTAAGTAGGATGTTAGGACATCCTCATTAGTTTATTCCTGCATATAGGTACTGCATAAGTTCTAAGGTATGATCATCCTCAATGGAAAGAATTTGCAATACCTTTGTAGAGATCCTACATGGGAACTCCAATTGGCCCCTCTTGGGAAGCATATGACCCCACATGTGCATACACACATTAGTCCTCATCCTAGGATGTAGGTGGTCAAATGATGGCCTAGTGCCCAGAAACCTCTAAAAATAAGCAAAACAAATATGAACCAAAAGGGAATCTCGTCATCCCCTTAAACAAAGAATGGCAATGATCAAGAGCTAAACAAAATTCTTTCCAAAAAATGGAAGACCACCTAATACATTTAGGTCTCTACACTAAGTTATATACACAATGTAGTAGATGGAAACTAATGCATTTCCCATTAGTGGTGTAACATTCCAATATCAATACAAAAAATGAGAGGTACCTAACTCCTCTGCAATGAAAGAATGAAAATCCAAATAACTATCAACAACCTAGAATTGAATAAGGTTAGTGATGTCCTCACTAACATATCTCTAAGCATATGCTAAATGAGTCTTTACTACAACACTAGGAAGGAGATTGGGAATTGGGGAAAATCCTTTCCTCTCCTAGACAACCCAGTAATAAAGTATATTTCCTCCTTTGTGGGCCAGTACCAAAGATTGGGAATGACCCTAAAGGCTTGCTTGGCATGATCCCAATGATGGATGAGCTACTGTAATAGAACGGTCTTCCCTGTTAGGGATGTAGCATCCTCATAAAGCTTGAGGACACCAACATTCATCAAGGTGATGTGAGTCTATATTGTAATAGGATAAGGGTAAAAATCCCTCTCCCTCTCTCAGGCCTCCCACTCTCATAGAAATTTATATGGTCGACATGGTGTTTCTCTTTCTCTTGTCTTCATTTTTGTTTATCATTTGCATACAAATTTAATTAAACGCACGCGTGCACACACACAAAACATAAAAAAATCAATTAATTATTTTTTGCAAAACAAAATGTTTTGCACTACCTACGCACCTTTAAATCCATATCCCATCATTATCGATGCTGAAAAACATAATTCACAACATCAATAGTGCTCGGAACATCACAATTATATGAACTGTGATCATCTATGTGCTTAATATATGTAGACGCACCATTACCAATGACTTTGTACATCCAAAATCACATTGATTATTTCTAACACCACACTCGACACCATGAATGATGCATTTATAATGAATGTATGCACTACATGCAATGCATATTTATCATAAAACACACTACACAACCACATGTGTACAACATTGTTATAGGTTTTACTAGTGCATTCCTAATATCGTGAAGCATAATTAATTGTGCTTTTGTATATTATAAAGTGCATTGAATAAATGACCAAGGTATTTAACATCCCTGCTTACGGATTTGCCTAATATAACTAGGTGCACCACATATAGAGTGTCTATACACTACGATACACACCAATTAGGTCATTTTTTTTGGTAAATTATGTGTATTAGCAATGCACTTAATATATAAGGATGCACCAAAATCAGTGCCTTCGTACATCTCAAAGTGCACCGATATACTTGGCCCACATAAAAAATTGTGAATGATGTGTCTATAATGACGTTATGCACTTCATGTGGGGCATATCTATCATACAACGCATCACATGACCCCACGTGTACAACATATTTATACATGTTATTGATTTGTTTATAATAGTAGGAAGCAATGTTAATAGTGCTTTTGTATATTATAAAGTGCAATGGATAACCACTATAGGTTTTAATATCCGTGATCATTGGTGTTCTTTTAAAATATGGTTGCATCAAGGATGATGCACCCTATTAACACACTAGTTGCAATGCACCCTCTAAATTCTCAAAGCACACTATAACTTTTATGCACACCAAATGACTTGAACACAATGTGTGGAGTATAAATACAATTGAAAAAAAGGGCAAATGAAAGGTAAATTTTAAATTTTAGTTGAATACAAATGTAAATGAGGAGGTAAATTTTTTTTTATTTGTTATATTATTGGCTAAGGAGGCATGGTTTCCATGTAAACAAAGAAAGAAATTACAAGACCATTTTCCAAAATTCAAATTCCACTAGTGAATGGAAGGGAGGGAGGAATGTGACCACCTAGTGGCACTGATGACAGGGAAATCATACAATGAGGTTACAAATCGATGCTTTTATGGTCTCAAGCACTACAATGAAACAACACATGAAATTATCCTTCAATAATAATACAAATATTTTACCCTACCTTGGTGCACTTGACAATATGGTGCGTCAATGTGTTTTTAACGCTAAAGCACACCATAGAATAAATTTAAAAATACCTATCTTGATGTGTTATTTAGATAGATGCCCTAGTGTGGTTATGACATCAAAATGCACTAGGATGTTTGTGGAATTTAAAAATATATATATATTTTTTTCCAATAGTCAAAATTGATGGTGTGTCATATATGCATATGCATTGGTGCGTTTCATGGCACTAAATCCCCATATAGTCTTATAATTCTTTAATACTAAATACATATATTATATTATTAAATATTTGATCTTCTGTCAGTTCCCCATGTATTTAGACACATCGGTGTGTTATCTCATTTGTAGCGCACTAGTTTAGTTGTATAGGCATTTGAATACATTGTTCATGTATGAGGATGCACCGGTGCGTGTACGTCCATTTAAAACAATATTTAGTTTTATAATTTTTTAAAATATAAAAACCTATATTTATCAACAAGTATTTGATAGGAGACGATGTTTTGTACAATTTAATGCCTCAATGTGTTATTTCATGTTAGACACATCTCTGAGTGATTTTATAAAATATAAATAATTATATTAAATTTTCCTCCAACGATGAGTTATTTTGACGTTTGGTGCATGTGCTACTTTGGTGCACTGATGAGTCCTTTATACTAACACATAGTGCTTTATTACAATTTAAAAGAAAGAAAAAACATCCAGTAAAACCTCTTGGTACTCATGTCCGCTAGAAAAATTGATTATGAATAGATAAATGAGACATTTTTTGGGGAGGTTCCACAAAAAAGTACATTAAAGGGTGTTTTATTTGTGGTGTTAAAACCTAGGCACTTTATGTATTTATTTAAATCTAAATAGTTCATAGGGAGAAAGTTAACCATCTAATCTTTTTCTACTTCATCCACTACATTGAATTACATTGTAGACTTCCTGAAATTAATATCCATACCTATAGGATTACAATAGATATCCATAATCTATTTTAAACCTTTTATCTCCATTAAGGATCCATGACCAAATATTATTATGTCATCTACAAAGAATAAATGAAATATCACCATAGGGTTTGATATAATGGTACCTTTTAAAATCCCCCTTCTTCTTGCATAGTTGATCACCATGCTTATACCTTTCACCACTAATGAAAATAAAAAAAAGGAGATAATTGGCACCCTTTATTCAATCCTCCTAAATAATTAAAAAGGCTAGATGGGGAACCACTGATAAGAAAAGGAAAGGATGATGATCCCAGGAAACCCATAATCCATTCAATAGCTTGTAAGTGCATTCCTAGAGAGAGAAAAATCAACTTAAGATATACCAAATTAACTTTGCCATAATATTTTTCAAGGCCCAACTTCATCACTAATACAAGAAGTTTCTGAGTTCTAATTGAATGAATTCCTTCCTTTGTAATTCCCACTACATCGTGAATTTTTATATTGAAAAAAAATCTAAATTCGTCTTCAAAAACCATCCCAGACATAATTCCTTTAAGTATACTATCAATAATGTTTTAAATTATAATTGATAGCTCTCAGAACCCTCTCTAAGACCTTAGACTCCTCAACCATCCTTATTACATAATCCCCCACCAAATCCATAAAACCTAAGTATAATTATTGTTAATTTTTTATCTTTAATTCAAAGCTGCAATAATACTTGACATCAAATAACAATCATACACATAAGCAATCACATTCGACACATGAATTTACCCTGGGGAAAACCTCTACGACTTTAGGGAGAAAACCCCAACAAAACGTTCATTAGTATATTGATAAATAATAGAGAATGTTTTTTACATCAAGCATCCCTGGTGCAATTATAGAGCAAGAGAAAGATAAAAAAGAGAGACTTAGAATAATATCCTGCATAAAGAAAAGCGCATTTCCTTCAAGGGAGAAGAGAATTCGCTTCGCATTGAATTCATCAATCCCGTATAACATATTTATACATCATTCTCATGCATCGACCTCTACTTTTATCTTTTGACTTTAGGATAAACTCACCTTCCATCTGGATGCATCAATCTTGCATGAAGAAGTGCGGCCCCCTTCTCATGCAATGCATTAACTCACTGAAGTGTCTCTTAGATGAACTCGCCCCTTAACTGAAAGCTTTCCCACTTAGTTAGGTGGCTAACTTAAGTGTCGTCATGCAAGTTTCGCAACTCAAATGTCATCTTTTAGTTTACATTAAGTGTTGTCATGCACCAACACTTAGTTAACTAGATTTTCTTTGTTATCACTTAGTTAACTCTCTTAACTGATTCTTTCTTGTTAACATCACTGTAGTGATCAATTCGAGTTCTCCTTTGATTTACTGAAGTCTTCACTGAAGTTTAACAATTCAAATTCTCTCTTAATTAATTCTTTATGTGCAAATCAAATTCTCTCATGTCTTATCACATCTAATCTTCATCTCTTGTCTTATCTGCATGGTCCACATGTGCCAGCTTAATTATCATATCAAATATACTAAGGATATTTTCCCAATGATGTGATGATATTGTTCTACTATCGTTTCAAGTGGTTATATGCTAAAGTAATTCACTGTATCGGTGGTCAGTCTCTAGAGGAGACTTAATAGCTCAAATGTGGTTAGTAGTACATCACACACCATACATGATTCGACATGCAAAGCATCACCTCAACACATGAGGCACCACCTCAATACATGAGGATCTATCTTGACACACAAGACCTTATCCTTTACTAGAAAGACTGTACAACATCATCACTTTGACATACAAAGCACTTTCCTCAACACATGAAGCTTAACCATTCTCTAGTCCAACTAAAGATTCTTCTCCAAGTTTCCCGAGTCCAACTCAGGCTCCTATAAGGAACTACGTCGACACATGAGTCTTAATATTGACACACAATATTGACCTGGAGAATTACTCATGATGCTGTAACTTTAAAACTCCCTCTTAGCGAGGGAGGCATTCTATACCATGCCAATATTGTCTTGGAAGTACCTATACTTCGTCACGGACAGAGGCTTAGTCAACATATATGCAATCTACTCACCAGTAGCAATGTACTGAAGTCTTATGGAACCTCACGGGTGAAAACGCGTAGCTGGGAAACAATTCCATGACAACGAAGTGAAAAAAAAAGAGGGCACGCGGATGAATAGGGGAAAAAAAGTCAACCTCAAAATCTAGGCCAAGAGTTTTAAAAACTCTAGGCCGAGAGTTTAAAAAATTTTAGGCCGAGAGTTTTGAGAGTTCAAACTCTCAGACGAGAGTTTAAAAAAACTCTAGGTCGAGAGTTTGAACCAATCACCGCGCTGTATTTTAAAAAAAACTCTCGGATGAGAGTTTGAACTAAAATCTCGATCGAGAGTTTGCAAGATATTTTTTCGGCCGAGATTTTACGGTCAACAAAACCTACGAAAATATCTGGCATATTTCTGTAACCTGCAACTTCAGCAAGCCCAAACCCATGCAAATTTTAAGTATTATTTGTCGGACTTGGTAGCAATGGATTCATCTATGAATCTAGTTTCCAATGATATAATATTTGTTTCATTTCGATTTGAATTTCTATTTATTAATATTTTTTTTCTAAACCTTATCCCTTAATAATTTTATTACTCTAGAAATCACCCGAAATGAAAATTCAATATAATAACAAAGACAACACCCAAAAATTTGAAATTTCACAGAGATCATAATTGGCTCGTCTTTTTCAAAAGGGGTAATTTTAGTTTTTCCAATAAGTGTCACATTTGACAGAAAATGCGAAGACAAAAACATGTGTCGATAATGCATCATTTTCTGAACATATGTTGTTTCGATAAACAATAAAAAATAGTTCTCAATTCTTAAGAAACTCAAAATATAGTCCATGATCAACTGTAGTGTGTGTAGATTATGAGCCTACAATTTGTTTCCCTAAAATGAATAACCATCTATCAAAAAACCGACGTCAACACAGGTCACTCATTATCCATACCTAAAATTTTCAAGTATATGCCATTGGTTGACAACAAATTTGTCCCAGGATATGTCCATAAAAAAAATTAAAAAAATACGAGTAGAAAGCTAATTCAATTCTCTAAAATCTTTGTGTTTACTTCACGTTGAAATTCCTAAGGGAGATATGGGTTTGAAGAGGTCGAAATTGAAAAATAGAAAATTTAGCAGTTTTGTTTGTAAAAAATAAGCCAAAATTGTTTCCCAACTTCATGTTTTCACCCTCTCTGGACCATGTCTATGTAATACCCCCAGTTTTGACTTGGAATGTATTTAATCAAATTATGTAAATGATGTAAATATGCTATTATGGATTCCTAGTGTGGAGCTCAAGGCCAAGGCCCAACTAGTGAATGGCCAGGCATGTATGATGTATACATTTTTATTTGGAACATATGATTGGCTTATTATGCCAATTTGAAATGTATGTAAATATTATGTCGAAAATTAATAAAATGGTCCAAGATGGCTGTGTAAAGATCACTAGAGGAGCTATGATTCCACCATAGGGGAATAGGAAGGGGGCCTATGGGGAAACCAAATCCTAAGTTGCCACGTGTCAACCTTAGAACTCATCCAAAATATGCCATGTTCCTTAAATAAGCCAATTACCTTCTCTTGACTATTAAATCCAATCATTGAATGCATATATGAGGTTGGTGGGAAAATTCACTTCATGTAGTTATTGAAGCATGGGGGTTGTGACATTTATGTTAGCTATCAAAATTACTATTTATTCTATGGTTAGAATCTATGTCAGTTGTATTTTCACCCTTACCTCATATCCTTGGAGTCAACACTCTTTTGATCATTCTCATTATCTCATGCATGTTTCTACACTACATAGAGTTTTCCATTGCGTTTCATGTTCATTACCAAACTGTGTTTAACCCATAAATTCGAATTTGGAGACATAGCTACATTCGTGGAAGAGAATATAGATGGCTGTAGGTGAGCATGGAGGTTGGGCCAACTAGGAACCTTTATCCATTGAGTTCTTCTACTTTTGGATGCTTGACAAGCCATGGATTAATGTTGTAGGAGGTTCTCCATTAGCATACAACATGTTGGACTCTAACTGCACACACTGGTAAGCACTGTAAGGGTTGTATTTCTTGAGGGAATTGTGTATCAGTGAAGGGAAATGCCTTCCTTATGTTGTGTGGGGAATTTTGAAGGAGTGCAATGGATGTTATGGCTTAGTGAGACCCTTGTAGAGCTCTGGTTGAGATTTTTGGCTAAGCACCAAGAGTAGAATGGGTTGTGGGCTGAGAGATAGCATCCTGTAGGTGTTTGCTTTGCCCTAGTGGACTCATATCCTAGCTTGGGGGTGGCCTCTCAGCAACAAGAGTATATGCTAGACATAGTGCCTATGGCTGGGCGGAAAATCGCTCTTACACAACCAACTACTTGGATCTTCTTTGCTCAAAGATAAGTATTCTTATGTATTTGATGTGCAATGATTTTTATCTGTATTCATATGATAATTATGCCTGCAAATTTCATGTGTGTATGTAGATTGAGTTTATTTCGCTGTGTGTTTTTATTTCCATTTCTACACATGCATTTTAGCTATATAAATTCATAATTGTGGTTATGGGGCGAAATTTAGAGGCCCTGGTTTAGTTAATGTCCCCTCCTGCTGGGCGGATTGAGGGATGGGGACGTTACAGTCTCTGATGTAGTGATACTTCATCTCAATGTGTTTCAATTTGTCATGAAACAAAGAGTTTTCTGAGAGATTTATGCAACTCTGATTGTTAGAGTGAATGACAATAGTCTCAAGCTTCTCACTGAACAACCCAACAAGTAGCTTCATAATCCATGCAACTTCTCATCAGGCGGTACTAGATACAATATACTTTGCTTTTGTAGTACTCTGGTCTATAGAGACCTACTTCCTGCTGGACCAAGAGATCATAGATGGTCCCAAGATAAAACAAAATCTGGATGTACTCTTTTGGTCCACAATAATACCACCCCATTTGGAGTCGCCATATCCAAGTAACATCACTCCACCACTAGAGGCATATTTGCGTCCATAAGCAATAGTACCTCAAAGGTATCTAAGCACATGCTTGGCATCAACCCAATGTCTATGTATTGGCTTATACATGAACTGACTCAAGATACTCACTACATAACATATCAAATACATCAAGGACCAATGAGATATCTATACATGGTAAGATCCACTAGATCTAATACGGAATATGAATCATGTAGCTTCTTTATATTAGACACCATTGGAGTAGACATGGACTTATAGTCCATCATACCAAATCTCCACAATACATAAACTGTGTACCTTCCTTAAGAGAGAAAGATCTCATATTTCCTTTGCCAAACTTCTAGACCAAGAAAATAATGCATAATACCTAAGTATTTTATTTCGAAACCAAAAGTGAGATCCCTCTTTCACTGAGCTATTTGTTGCTCCTCTCTAGTAAGGAAAAAGTCATCAACATAGAGAACCAAGATCAATGGATGGTTCTTCACAACCTTGAAGTACAGGTTGGGGTCAAATTCACTTTTGGAGAAGCCCAAGCTTAGAATATAGCTGTCAATCCTCGAATACCAATCCCTTGAGGCCTGCTTAATCCTGTACAAGGATTTCTTAAGTTTGCATGGATGGGACTCCTTCCCAGGAACTAAAAACCCCTCAAGTTTCTATATGTAAACCTATTCCTCAATCTCACCATTGAGGAAGGTAGTCTTCACATCCATCTGGTGAATTTTCCAACCCAAAAATGAAGCAAGGGAAATTATGGTTCGGATAGTAGTGTACCTGGCCACAGGAGAAAAAGTATCATCATAGTTTATCCCTTCTTTTTGTGAGAAACCACAGGACACAAATCTTGCTTTATACTTTTCAATACTTCCATCAGCTACATGCTTGATTTAATAAATCCACTTGGAAGTTACTATGGACTTCCCATCAGGTTTAGGAACCAATTCCCACACATCATTCTTCATGATAGATTTGTATTCTTTTACCATGGCATATTTCCATACTTGATGCTTTAAGGATTCCTCATAGGTAGATGGTTCTAAATCACTGATATTACTCATCTGTGCTACATATCCTGAAAATATTTCAGGTCTCTTTCTATGTTGGATGAGCATGGAGGTGCTCCATGATTTTCTACCTCTTGTATAATGTCTCGACACCATGCAGATCTCCTCTTAGCAGGATGTTCATCAAGTGATATTTCTATTAGATCTTTTGGTTCTTCAGGATCGTACGGATCTATGGAATCTTCTGGCTTCTCCCTCTCAACATATGAAAGGGGAAAATCTAAAACTAGATCCTCCATCATAGGAGTATCATACTCCTCCATATCTAAATCATACTGAAGTTCTTTGGAGTGCTTGAAGGAAACCTCTTCATGAAAATTTACATCTCTGCTGACTTCGATGTTTCTTTGTCCTGAAACATAGATTCTGTAAGATTTAGAGAATTCACTATATCCAACAAATGTTCCTTTCTTTCTAGATGGCTCCATATTTGTCCTCTTTTATTTTGGTACATGAATGTAGACATGACAACTGCGAATATTCAAGTGTCCAACATTAGGTTTTTCACTAGTGAAAGCCCCTTCAGGAGTATTTTCTCCCAAGATAGCATGATGGCTTTTGTTTTGAACATAAACAACAGTGCTAGAGGTTTCTGCACATAAGGATGTGGGAAGATCCTCATCACACATCATGGATTTTGCAACCTCACATATTGTTCTGTTCTTTCTTTCAGCAACCCCATTTTGCTAGGGATTGTAGGGTACAAACAATTGTCTTTTTATTCCTGCATCTTGACAGAAGTCATTGAAGTCATGGGACTCAAACTCTCCTCCATTATCAGATCTAAAAGCACAAATGTGATTTTCAGTCTGATTTTCAACCAATGCTTTAAACGCTTGGAAATTGTTCAAAAGTTTCACTCTTTTCTTTCAGAAAATAAACCCATGACTTGTGAGAGAAGTCATCTATGAAAAGCATATAATACAAATAACCACTCAAGGAGGGTGCAGACACAGGACCAAATAGATCGAAATGAATTAAGTCAAGGATCCCCTTGGATCTTTTGGTACTACTTGGAAAAATCTTCTTAATGTTCTTTCCTGAGAGCACAAACTTTACAAACACTATCAAAATCAGATTTAAATATGGGCATACCTTTCACCATTTTCTGCAATCCAAGTAATGCTTTGAAATGGAGATGACCAAGCATTCTATTCCATAGCTCACATAGACTGACTATGTCATGGATCATGGATTGAATGAGTTTTCTAAGAACTTTGTAGAGAGCTCCCTCTCTAACTCCAATCACCGATGCATAGTTCAAGTCTTCATGCTTAGGCCACATGAGCGCTTTGTTGTCCTTAAATATAACTCTGAATCGTTTAACTTCTAGAACTGAAATATACATGAGGTTCTTCTTCAATCCCCAGACAAATTTTTTTTCATCCACATGCAGTACATCTCCTGAATCCAACTGAAAAGAAGTGGATCCAATACCTTGGATTGAATAGGTGGTATTATCTCCAAGATCTGCCTTACAAGAAAAAATATTTTCCTTCAGATCTATGATAGCACTCCTATATCCAATCATGTGTTTGGATGCACCACTATCTACCAGCCATGTCTCATCACTAGTGGTAATGGATACATAAAGGGCTGAGACAAGATAGTACTCCTTCCTCATCTCTTGATTATCAGATGAATTCTTTCTTATAGGTTCATCTTCTGTAGCAGTAGAAGCATGAAACCTACCCTTGAAATTTTCTCTTTGATTTGCACAACATTCTATTCCATAATGACCCTTCTTATTGCATTTGAAACATTTAACTTTAGACTTATCAAATTTCTTGAAATCATTCTCCTTTTGATGAGAGAATTTATTGAGATATTTCTTACCTCTTTTCATCCATGCCGCAAGAGCAAGGTTCTCTTATTTGGAGGCAGTATACTTTCTCTGGATTCGCCCTTCTTCTTGTAGAAAATCATGCCACAATAGCTCGAAGTTAGGTTGCACTTCCCGACCATTTACTGCAGCCAAGAATGTCTCCCAGGAAGATGGAAGACCATCGACAACGGTCTGTATGAGATCATCATCATCGACCGTCACACCAATTCTCATGAGTTGATCTCTTAATTCCCATGAGTTGATCTCTTAATTGAGAGGTCTTCATGAAGAAGGAATCCAATAGAGTGGGTTCAAGCATGTTCAAGATTTGTTGGGAGAACGTTGCTTCAAGAAATATCTCAAATTCTGGCAGAAGTAGGATGCATTTCTACATCTCAGGAGGAGTAGATCTTAGCTTCCATCAGGGACATATCTGTGCAGAAAGGAATATAGGAGAAAAATGTCCATGAGCACCAAGCAAATTTATAATTTTTCCTTGTTTTTCCTAACAGATTTGGAGAGGAGACCAAAGAGATATGGACAACATTTGATGAGGAACAAATATTGGATCCTGAAATTGAAGAATTCCTGGCATGTCTAGATCCTTTGTGCCTTCAAGAATTTGAAATTCAGAATTTTGAGGCCCTACAAGGTATGACAAAGACCCACATGTAAGACAAAGAGGAGAACCAAGGGAGCAATAATTATATTGAAGAATGGTTCCAGATGATCATTAGGCCAACGTACCACCTTCTTCTTCAACCATCCTTGGCACCACATCAAGATGATCAGTTTGTTCTTCATGTTCAGATATATGTCAGAGTTTATATTTTAAATCTTCACATGAAGTTGGTTGTAATCCTGTTGTGCTTCACCGGAAATCCTCTTATACTTGAAGGAAGGTTTCCCTTCTTCTCAATTAGGTTAGGATAATGAGTAGCTGTATATCAATAAATGTTGCAAATAATTAGTACAAGCATGATGCAACGATATTTTCATATTTTTCAAATAAGACAGGGATGGCACAAAGATGGCATGTTGAAAGCTTATGTTTCTCTGTAAGATCATTTGGATTTGCTGCACAATTACAGTCTAGATCAAAGGTGAAAAGATATGATGATCCACCAAACTTCAAACGAGGATCAATTTCCAGTATCTACATCTGTTACCTATATTTCAGATAGGCAACAGAGTTCTTCAACATTCAAAGATAGCTACTGTTCCAAAACTCCATTGTGTTGCTAGAGTGCTACCAGAACGCTCCTTGGTATCTGAAACGTGTGTGGCCACCTCTTACTGTATGAAGTATGATGATCCATTTTACAGTATCCTCAGGTACAATCGGTGACCCTGCAATATTCAAAATAGAGCAGCAAAATAATAAAATTTAGAGTAGTGAAATTCAACATTCCAGATCCCATCACCTCCCAAGTAGTCAACTTGCGGCTTGATTTGTGGGTAAATGGAGCGAAATCTCAAAAATCCGTTGAAAACTCACTTGCAGAATATGCCCAGTTACGTTGATAATGGGCCGTTTTCAAAATTTTGGCACAGGTTGAGATATATCGAGTTTTTTCTGAGAACAAATTTCCCGGAATTGCGGGATGTGGCCGGTTTGCCCAACGATCAATAAGTTTCCCAGTCATCACAGAATTGGATTGTACATTGGTTACATACTGTTCAAAATAGGCGAATTGGTTGGAACGATTTTCCCATATTCATGAAGTTATCTACACTCTGCTCCAAACTTCACAATGATTTAATCTATTGATTTGACATCACAGTTTCCATATAAATCAGAATTAACGATCTGCTCATCCTCACGACACTCTCTTTCATGTTTCCTATTCAATACTTCAATCAATACATGCATATGAATGTGCCTTTTCCTTAGCAAATGAATTTCATCCTTTGCTTTCCTCAATCCTGCTCCAACATGTACCAGTATACATCATGTTCTTACTTCATCTTGCTGCAAAAATATGAATTTCAAGCAAATAATTCCTTAAGAAGATGAAATTTCAGCATTGGAGTTTGATGAAAGCTTGCCATATGAATAGGCGGTTTTGGACAGTGAATCTCAAGCCTGTATCCAAAGCTATGCAATTTCATTAAAAGGAGAAGCTACAAAATTATAGAAAGGTATGCCAGTTTATATTTGTGCACGTGTAAGAATGAGATAAATATTAACAAGACGAGGTCCTTGAGATTATTCAGCACCGTGTTTAGATGGTTGACCATATTTCTCTTCCAAGAAGAAGAACTCTATATCCCATGAATTTTTCAGATTTCCGCATGTGAGAGAATTCCTGTAGCTGAGCATTTCCAGAATTACTGTAGCTTGGGATTTGCAAACATTTGATGGTTTTCCTTCTCCTGGAAGACATGGTTATTAGTGTATATTTTAGAAGAATTTGTTGCAGTTCCAACTAATTTTCAGAATAATCCAACACTTATTGGGACTCCTATAGCAGATTTGAATGAAAGGAAAAATTTTGCAGAGCCCTTGCAAAAGAAATTTATTTTCTGTTTCATGGTATTTTATTTCAATAATTTGCTTGCACCTATTTCAGTTCAACAATGCCTATTTTATCTCACAAAGGATGCAGAGCATTCATGACGCCTTCAACAACAGGATCTCAATTTACATCGTGAGCATGGAATGATTCCTTAGACAATTGGATTGCAAATTTATTGTGGTAGGGTGTTTCCTTGTTCTCAAAACTGATACACACATGCATTTTTCAGAAGCAGGATCACTTATGGATGCCATAGTAGCTTCAGGAAAACCATTTTTTTTCTTACATGAAGCTTCTTGTGCAACGATCTTGGTTTTCCGTGCATGTGGACATGCAAAAATTTAAGTGTGGGGGAGATGGGATGGTTGTAACAACATATGATCTATCCCCTCATGCATCCATGAGCATCTGATGTTAAGATCCTAGTGGGCGGCCTTCACTAACACCTCGGGGTTTTGGTGTAACGGTTCGTATCATTTGGTATCAGAGACTCCACCTAGGTTCAAGTCATAGAGTGGGTGGCAATGTCGGCATTGCAGTGTTTGGCCGAGGCTCGTACGGCTCAAAGGGGACACCACCGTACGGGCGCACATCCAGCCCAGAGTCTGAAATGTGGAGCGTGGTGGGATGTTAAGATCCTAGTGGGCGGCCTTCACTAACACCTCGAGGTTTTGGTGTAACGGTTCGTATCATTTGAATGAAGACTTTTTACAACACCATGCATAGATTGGTTTTCTGTTCAGCCTGTTATTCCTGTAGCAGCCTGTCGAATGACACTTTTTTCATGGTAATTATAATATGCTGAGGCCAATGAATGGATTTTGGGACATGGATCTCGTGTTCCTTATTATTGTTAAACAAGAGGTGGTAATCCTTATTATTGTCAAGTTCTTGTTTGCAGGTGGTAATGGAAGAAAGATAAACAATCCATTGACATTGGAAACCAATTGCAGATGAATCCAACATCAACTTTAGGAGAAAAAATGTGAACACTTAGATCCAATAAATCAGAGCATGATAACATGAATTATGACTTAAACAAAATCTCATCTAAGCATGAAAGAAAACATAATGGAAAATAAATCACTGGAATAACAAATTACATAAGAGAGAGAAAAGCACAAACTGTAAATAAATAACACATGAATCTTTGCTTTTGAAAATGTGCTCAACTCTGCAGGAAATTTCTATTATATCTTGGAGAAGCTCGATACAAAATGTATATCTCTTTCATGGGTTCCAACCCTGATTACATTGCCAAAATGTGTTTTTATACATGAAAAGGATTCTTGAGCCAAAACTGTTACACCTAAATCTCATCATCATGAGTCCTGTGTCAACTTCATGCCTCAATCCCTGAAGTTTCCCTGATCAAAAACACCAAGAGAAAGGTGTTGACCCTTGTGTCCACATTTTCTAGTTGCACTGACGCAGGTTGCATTCCAACAACAGGAGCCAGAGCATGCCCCATTGGATTATAATCTCTTGGGGGGAAACACTGTGACCATTAACGTGGAAGTAGTCGCCGCCCCATTGGATTATAATCTCTTGCTTGGTCATAACTAGTTTTACGCCATGACTGCGGTCGTGTCATCTGTCTTCCACATTGTGCAATTCCCCCATCAAGCTTGAATTGTCACCATCGACCAACTGGACTTTTGTATACCAGACACCGCTACTCATCCTGGAGACAATGTCCCTTTATTAGGGAAATCTTCGCAGCTATATGAGAGCATGGGGGTCAGCCTCATAAAAGATTCCTGTCTTATGTGCGTCTTTCCAACTCCGGACCCCCCTAACCATGTTGCCATGGTGAACATGATCTCCTCCATGATTCCATCTTCTTCCAACTCTACAGATCAATGGCTCACGCACGATCCAGCCACCATGCATTTGATTGGATATACTATGCCTCTCTCATTAGTTGAAGCTACCTATGAGGCTATCCAGTCATCCCATGAGGACCACTTTGTCGTGGCCTCTACCTCTCGTTCTCTATAGCAGACATCATCCTTACCAGATCCTCTACTCCGGAATTTCCATTATGATGAGTCCATTATGGAGATTATGAGCACGGATGAACCTTCATGGGAAGACCTCCACCATCGATCGTATTTCCTATCCTCATTGGATTTTGTGGAGAACGCTATCACAACCATTTTTACACTAGATGTCTGTCCTTGCCTGCAGTCACCGATCCTCACTTGCGATATGGTCACTGAAGGAAACTTGGAAAACATCACGCCCACCATCTCGATTGACATCTCGGTTACACTTGATATTGTGGAACATATCCGCATCGGCCAGAACTGCTCTCCCGATGAGATCACCACATACACGACCTTATTCAAACAATTTCGTGATGTCTTCACATGGACCTATGAGGAAATGCCCGGGATCGATCTTGCCATTGTTGTACATGAGATCCAAACCTATCCTGACGCTGAACCTGTCCGCCAAAAGTTATGACCAGTGCACCCTTGAAAAACTGCGACAATTAAAGCTGAGATTGAAAAGCTCTTGAAGGCCATCTTCATCTATCCCGTTCCTTTAACATAATGGGTCTCCATTGTTGTCCCTGTGGCCAAGAAACAGGGTACTATTAGGGTCTGTGTCGATTATAGGACCTGAATAAGGCTTGTCCTAAGGACAACTACCCTACCCCCTTCATCAATCAGATCATTGACAATTGCGTCGGGAGCGTCATCTTCTCATTTATGGATGGATTTTCCGGTTATAATCAAATTGAGATCCACCCATCTGACCAACATAAAACTACTTTCATCTGCCCCTGGGGTACGTTTTCTTATCGTAAAATCCCTTTTGGCCTAAAAAACGCTGGTGCTACATTCCAGTGGGCCATGTTGTACGCTTTTCATGATGTGAAGGACTTTGTGGAACCCTATCTCGATGATCTCCCTGCTCATTCGCAACATCGTGAGTTTCACATCGATCATCTAATGGTTGTATTTCTCGGATGCAGGCGGTATAAAATCCTTCTGAATCCTCACAAGTGCATATTCCGCATCGAATCAGGACGCCTCCTAGGTTTCATCGTCTCAAAGGACGGGATCCGCGTTGATCCATTGTTGCTCTCCCACCTCCTACTGATATCACAGAACTACAAACTTTGCAAGGGAAGGCAAATTACCTACAACGTTTTGTATGTAATTTCACTGAAAAGACACAGCACAATATGTGGTTGCTAAAGAAGGACGTCCCTTTCATCTGGGACGACCAAGCCCAACAATCCTTCGACAACATGAAATATGCCATTAATCACGCCCTTGTGCTCCAACCGCCCAATTACTATAAGGATTATATCCTTTATCTTGCTGCTTCCGCCACCGCGATCGCCATGGTCTTAGTCTAGGAAGACGATAACGCCCAGGAACATGTGATCTACTACCTCAGTAAGGGTCTTATTGACTCTGAAACCCGTTATTCACATGTCAAGAAACTCGCTCTCGCAGCAATCATTGCTATCCAAAAGTTCCGCCACTACATACTACTCCGCACCACTACCATCATTGCCGACTCGAACCCCATGTACCACGTCCTTGCACGTCAGGTGCTCTAGGGCAAGTACTCACACAAGATCGTGATACTTTAGGAATATGATCTCCTCTTTGAGAAGGCCAAGTCAAAGAAATATTTGGTTTTTGTGGAGCTCATTTGCAATCTTCCCCATGATGATTTAGGAATTGAGCCCATTGAATCCCTCCCAGATGATTCGTTGTTTCTCATCAACACGTCTGACCCATGGTATGGAAATATCACATTATATCTTCAAACCCAACGGTTCAACCCTCAAATATCTCGTGATGACTGTCGCCGTATACGCCACCACGCACTTGATCATCGGTGATACCTTGTATTGTCGTGGTGTTGACTCCATCCTTCGACGTTGTTTAACACACGAGGAGGCTGAACATGTACTGAAGACTGTCACTCCCGGGCTTGTGGTGGTCATATTTTTGGGATGGCTACAACCCAGAAAATATTACGCGTAGGATACTACTGGCCTTCGATCTTCAAAGATTGTATTGAGGCCGTTAAGAAGTGTCCCCCATGCCAACACTTTCAATTCAAAAATCGCTCACATACAACCCCTTTACATCTGGTTATTGTCGTCGGCCCCTTTGCTAAGTGGAGCATAGATTTCATGCACTATAAGCCTACCTCGACCAGGGGGCATGGTTACGTCATTGTAGCCATTGATTATTTCACTAAATGGGTCAAGGATATGCCTACGTACAATGAATATGACAAAACCGTTGCACTCTTCATGTTCAATCATGTCATTGCGCGATTCGGAGTCTCACAAGCCATCGTCACCGATCACAGATCTCATTTCCAAAACAAGATGGTGGACAAATTGAGTGCCAGACTGGGTTTTCGCCATGATAAATCAACCCCATACTACCCACAGTCCAATGGACAAGTAGAGGCCATGAATAAGGTATTGAAAACCATGATTTAGCGCATGGTGGGCACGCACAAGTCAAACTGGCATAACATGCTCTTCTCATCCCTATGGGAATACAAGACCTCCGTTAAGACTGCCACCGGGTTCACATATTTCCAACTAGTTTACGGATTGGAGGCAGTTCTATCGATATAGTGCGAGATTCCATCACTGAAACTTGGAGTGGAACTTCTCTCGAACACCACTACCGAGGAAGAACATTTCCTTCACTTGGAAAAACTCGACGAGACCTACCGCGATGCTGCTCTTAACAATGAAGTGCATAAGAAACGCATCAAATCCCAGTATGATAAGTCAGTCAAATCTCGTATCTTCAACGAGGGGGATTTGGTCCTCACGTATAACCAAACACATGATAAGCTGGGGGCAAGCAAGTTTGGGTCCATGTGGCACGGGCCATATGTCATAAAACATGTCTTGGAGAAGGGAGCATACGAGCTTGAGGATTACGGTGGGATATCTCTAGGAGAGCCTCACAATGGGATCTACCTGAAGAGGTGCTATGCCTAAGCCTTTCCTGCATTAGTATCTTGTATATACTGTACATGGTGTGTGTTTTGTGTGGTGTGGCACTTTACTTTAGTGTGTTAGGATCTTAACTTTATGCTTATATGATGTTCTGCCTGCATGTGTAGATGGAAACCTATTTTGGATTCCCCGACGGCGCCAACCGACATACCCGCAACCTCAGTTCGGTATCCTGAGTACTTTATTCCCCTATCGGCGAGCTCATTAGTTCGGGGGGGATTTGTCTAGGATACGCAACCAACAACGCCGCAGAGTATCACGCGGTAATTGGAGTCTTAATCGACACTCTTTCCCTGGCTATGGACCACATTATTGTCCACCTCAACTCACAATTAGTGGTCTCCCATCTTAACCGTGTCTATGCCATCGGGGATCCCACGTTACTCCGTATTTTCCGAAGAGTACGTCTCTTGGAGAGGTCCTTCGAATCTGTTCAGTACTTGCACATTTCAAGAGACATGAACACCGTTGTTGATTCCATGGCCAATTTCATATTGGACTGGTATATTGCACATACGTGAAACATTCATAAATATAAAAGGGGCACGACATGTTCATAATGCAAAAACAAACACATACGCAAGATCCCAGAATCATCCATAAGAACACAGTGTATAAATCCGCCTACAGAGTTTTTATATATCATGTCGGTATAAAAATACAAAAATGTAGTACTGATACAAAAATATGAAGCATGTAAGCTTTCAGTAAATATCCCCCGATACAAAATATGAATCCTGTAGCTTTCAGTACATATACATATACGCACGAGCCTAGTCCCCATGACGCTCGTGATAGCAAATAATAGCCCTCACTACTTTCCTAAGCAGTGAACCGAAGCACTCGGACACTCCAACAGTCTGACGTTGGTATCGACGAGGTAAGTCATGAACCCCCGGCTATGGAATATTTAGAGTCAAATGCCGAAGGTTATCCTCCAACTCATTCATCTCCTTGACGATGTCGCGCGTTGTGGCATCCATCTCCCGCACCGCCCCTTTCCGTGCAATCGGAGAGACATCAACTGGTCGTGATGGGCCCATATCTGCATCAAACATATGTAAATCATCAGTACTACTCCAAAAACATATAAAAAATATAAAATGAAAAACACAACATAGTTTTCAACCCATGTCTCCCCACTGTATCCCCTCGAGGAGAGCCAGGCCTGGATCCCCCCTAAAGTTAGTTCCATCGTAAGGGTAGTCCTCAACCATGAGGAGCTGACCCCTCAACCACTTGAAGAAGGGTGCACCATAAGTAATTATGGGACCACCACTGTCGTGGTGGGACATCACCTTTGACCAACGGACCATGTGAGGATCCCTCGGATCTAGATCCTCTACCTCGACCTGTGGGCACAGATGTGGCACCCGCTCCAAAAATAATGAGACTACAATTGATCCGTAGACGAACTACTTCAACGCACCGCGTCGACACTTGGTGAGCTGATCTCGCAAGTTTGCGAGGAGTCCCTTGCACCAATTGAAGATCGTAGGAGCCATGCACTCCTCAGCATATAAAATATGGGATTTTCTCTCCAGATGAGCAGCCCTACTACTAGCCACCCTCACAATGGTGAAAAAACTGTATGGAGAGGTCGATCCTCGACCTCCTTGATGGGAATATTCCCACCAACCATTTGGGTTCCATCAGTGCACCACTAGTCTATCAGGTCCTCTGTAGTTCGGTCACTCCCTCGTGACCCTGATAAAGACACGAGACTTCCCCGCCGGGACAATACTGTCAGGAAATAGATATCCTCGATATATATAGTCAGTATGTGGACACCAATATGGAAGTGCTCCTGTACTGGATCCCAACACGAGATCAAATGCTCTAATAATGGCTCCTGGGCTCTCATTCCCGGAACATGGAAGTATTTCAGCAACCCACAATTCCTCAATGTAGCCATGCATTGTGGGTCGTTTTCTACTTGAGCATCATCAAGCTCATGCTCTCTCTCTCTCCATTCAACCATTGTGTCCACCCAAAACCTGTCCAAAAGGAAATAAAAACACCATTAGAAGCTTTCCCAACCATCCAAATCATCAATTTTTGGTTAAGTTTTGAGTTTTCCAAACGGACCTACGCCAACACACGCTGTCTTTACAGACAGGGCGCCACTGCCACAGGCCTCTTTGTCGGGATCTGCGTCGACGAGCCCTTGGTGCATTTCTCGAAAAGGGAAAGTGCGACGGGCTAAGGGTGCAATTTCTCTCCACAATGCAAGCCCAAAACCCCCAAAAATGGAAAGTAAATGAAATTCTAAGCCGCCGAAAATGAAGAAGGCAAGGATTAGGCTTACCTGACGCTGACAACACTGAAAATGACTGATCACAGCTCCCGCAATCGGCAGTTAAAAATTGCACTCCAAAGGGTCACTTTCACCTCCCAATTTGGCAAAAAACAAATGGTAACTATTTTTTACTATTTATATTGAAAAAGGTATATTCCCTTTTTTAATTTATTCTTTTGTGGGTTATTTTACTATAGTTGGGATTATTTTTATATCTAAATACTCAACTAATCATAGTCTTTGGATTCCACAAGTGAAGCAAAATGCCGCATTATAATATTTGGTTGCGATCGTAGTCATCTCGCACCCGTTACCAAGTGTGAAAAACTCTTCGAGCGTTCTTTGTGTTATAATTCCGCTTGTTAAAATTGAATATTAATGACACTGAGCTCACTCTTTGTTCCTTCTCTTGCTCATAAAATGATGAGAATAAGTCACCGAGTTACATTTTATCGCTTTTTCAGGCTCTTTAAACTTCTATGAAAAAGGAACCCCTCGGAGTCCTTCTTTAAGCTCTTTTTAGGCTCCCTAAATACAAAAAGATCACCAAGTGAACTTGATGCGTTCACGCTTGTAAAAGTATTTGAATGATCGTCTTTTTGGTGATAGTTTACCCCTTTTTTCAACCAGGAGGCACTATTTATGAAAAAGGAGCACTCCAGCCAATCATGGCTGGAAGAGTTCTCTCTCGTGTTGTTTTACCCTTTTTCGGGAGAGGATACTAACTTTACGAAAAAGGAACTTTGGAGTCTTCTTTAGTTCTTTTCAGACTCTCTAAACATGAAATGACACCGAGTTTACCTTCTTTGGACTCGTTAAAATCTAACATCGAAGGGCCTGTAATGGGACGAACCCCTCCTATCCTAGGTTCGTAAAATATTTGGGATTGGACTCGTCCATGGGATGAGATAAACTGAGCATCGGTTACTGATGCAGGAGCATCGAGGCCTAGGAGAAATAGTCGAAGTTGATTCACAGGGGAAGTCAACTAGGGGGATTGCCGACGACCACTGGTGCGAAAGGAAGATTGGCTGTTGAAGTTAATAAGTCGAGCAGAAGCCGTCAAGGTGTGTCGACAGAAGAAGACGGTCAAAGGCTGACAAGTTAAGATGTCGATGGACGACATGTTTGCAGCGGAAGCCAAGTGTGGAGGAAGGAGCAGACTGGCAAGCCATAGAATTAGAGTGAAGCTGATGGGTAATTCTAAGGATGACAGAAGACAGTATGGTTGAGGCCAGTGATGGGACCGTCTACTGTAGCAAAGTCAGAGAAGATCAAAAGTAAAAGCAAAGTACTTGGTAGCCGTTCGGGTTTGCTAAGGAAGTTATGAGTAGTTAAGAAGGTGGTTGGGATCAGGATAGATGTCACCACGGGCATAGGTTGTGCAACATGGCCAGAGGGTGCTAACAATTGCAGGTCTGCAGGATCTAGAGGATTCAACGGACAGAGGAAGAGTGTCTCAGGGAACAGAGTGGACCTCAGGATGAGCAGCAAAGCAGCAATAGTAGAAGACCAATGCATATGCATAGAGAGGAGAGTTAGTTCCAGTAGGAGAGCTAGCAGAGATCATTCATCCATAGCTCAGCGAGCACTTGCATTCAACGGAGTCCATGAGAGGGAGGAAGATCACACATAGAGAGAGCACACATTTACTTCTGTACATTGTATTAGGCTAAGGTCGACTAATTTAGCTGTTTACATTTCTTTGCATTTCGCATTGTAATCGTAAATTTGATTGAAGTAATAGAAGCCAACTTATGGAATCTGGTTTACACCAAGTCTGTGTGAGCGTCATGTGAGGGGACCGACCTTGCGTTAGTTGGTATCAGAGCCGGAAAGATCCGGTAATATCAGAGTTGGAAAAGAATCCAGTGTTGAGTGTGAACAACTCCAGCTGTGGTTGGGAAGAGTTGTGCACGACTTGTGAAAGTCAGGTTGCGATTGGACGAGTAGGAGTTTCAGCTGCGGTTGAAAATGGATCACAAAGGCGTTAATGTCCGAGGAGTTGGATGAAGAACACGTGGCACTGCAGTCACAGTTGATCATGAAATGTTCGATGAGTGCATGCGAACAATGCGAAGTTTGACTAGTGAAGTCGCAACGATCAAAGAAATCCAAAGGAGTGGATGCGTTCCTGATGCGTTAGATCACAATGACAAGGAAGTGGAAGCACGAGAAGCAACAGGAGAAGAACTAGAAGATAAACTCATCAAGATTCTGACAGAGATGAGAGGTCGGACAAAGATGTATGTACGTACGTACTCAAGAAGTCTGGATCCAGAAGACTTGATAGACTGGTTCAGAGAGATGGAGAAATACTTCGACATAGAGCAGATTGAGCATCCTAAATGGGTTAAAAATGCATGTCTGAGGTTCAAGGGGCATGCCTCATTGTGGTGGGACAATGTGCAGGTTGACAGAGTCAAGAAAGGAAAGGAAAATATCAAGTCTTGGGACAGGATGGTCAACAAGCTGAAGGGGAAGTTATTTCTAGGTGACTATGTGATTTCCTTGTTCCGAAAGTTGCAGAAGTTTTGATAAAAAGAGATGACCGTGAAAGAGCACACGAAAGATTTCTAGAAATTGTTAATAAGGTTGGGACACACTGACAAAGGAGAAGAATTTATCGCGAGATATGTGAACAACTTGAAGTATGCCATACAAGACGAGTTGAGCCTATCAAGGTACAGAGCAGTCAGTGAATCCTAGCAGTTAGCTCTGAAGGCAGAAGAGAAACTGTCGAGGAAAGCCGCATCGAATAGAGGCAGGATGACTGGTCGAGGTGCGAAGACTATTTCCACGAAGGGCCAAAGTAGTGGAACTAGGAGGGAAGCCGTCGAAGACAACCGATGTGCGAAAGGGACATCGACTAAAGAGCACAGGGGGTTCACTCAGTGAACTTGTTACATAGCACCATCGTTCGCAGGATATTAAAGAATATCCCTAATTTCACTAAATATTGGAAAATCCTTCCTAAAATTGTATTGTTGAACCCCCCTCCCAATATACCTTTCCAATTAAGAAAACTCCTATTTTCACCAGATATTGTAGGTATCCATTTTTATCAACCCATTTTTAATACCCCCTTTATATCATATTATCAAGGTGTAACAAACAGGATCCTAATGCATCTTAGTATAACCAAACAAGATGCTAAAGAAAGTAGTAGTATAATGCTAACAATGATCCCACTAAGATTGTAGGGGCGACTGATCAATTTGTAGCATTGGATAGTGGAAGACCCAATGAAATAGTAATGGGGAAGGTAAAATGAGTAAAAGGAAACCCATTAAGAGATCAATGTAACAAAGAAAGTAAAAGATAGATAGTCCAATAGTCAGTGCAATTCTTATAAAAGATGAGAATTACAGATGTTTCAAACCACAACCTACCAATCTACCAATTTTATATAATGTAAATACAAATATAGCCTTAGAGAGCTCATGTTTTTTATAAGCTTAATAAAATAAACTCCATAAAAATGCAAAATTGAAACCCTTTCATGGATGGACTTCCCTACCTTCCTATCAAAACAATCATCATTGATGTTTGAACCCAAATGAACATAGAAAAATTCCTTTTACTTTCCAATAACACCATATGATCATGTGCATATCTTGGATTTGGGTCATTCACAAGATTCAATGAATTACCTCTACTTCCTCTACATTTATTCTTGCAATCAAGGGAATTATAAACATTTAGTTACCTTTTCGTGGGTTAATATATCTAATTCTTTTTATCTTTAAGGGAGAGGAAAAAATATCCATTGTTAAGTTTCAATCATGCAATAGATATAAAGATACACAGATGGTGAAACTTATATGATACCATTTCATGTTAATAATAACATATAATGTATGTAAACAAGGATTTAGATTTTCACCTATGTTCATGTCAGTTCCAATACAATATTAAGAAGGATGCCTTGCATATAAGAATTGAAATTTCAATTATGAATGTGCCAAATATAACTCAATCTAATAACTATTCTTAACTGGAAATGTGAAAATGTTAAGAGATCTATAAGAAATTAATCATTCTTCTATCTCTAACTATCCCATAGGGAGTTTAAACCTTTATGTTTTTATTCAATTCATGTCATCCTATAAATATGAAAATAAATTATGACAATCCATTCACTAATCCTTATCATAACATAAATATATAATTAAGATAATATATTTATGTCTTCTAACCCATTCATCTATGCTATAACATGAGAACACATTTGACTAATAATTAAATTTGATTAAAGATAAAATATTCCACAACTATGATGATCACATGAGTAATTCTAAATAAATATATTTAGAATTCTAGCTATAAGTCTTTCTAATTACAAGTGAATCCCAACTATAAACATATTAAATAATGCATACCCTTCTCACATTCCAACCTTAAACATAATAAGTATTTTCAATAATACCTTACAATACAACTTAATTGAAACATACCATAATCACTTAAATAAAAAAAGACATTCTTGAATAATAATTACGACCATTGTAGTACCCTATCTAAATAAGGTACATCTATGAATTCAACTAAGTCTTAGCATTTCCATTAGCTAAGGTATCTAAGATTTTAACTAAATTTTAGCATAGTTCAACTTAGCATTTTATTTTATTTAAAAGGAATCTATGAATTTAACTAAGTTAGCATTCTTCTATTTAAAAGTATAAGTATAACTATCAACTACAATCGGAATCCACCTCTGTTCAAGACTTATTTAAATATTGATAATATCTAAAAGCATATAACACTAATTACATTTTTCTGAGGTGGAATTGCATACAATTACAAAGTGGTGTCTACCAAACGGCCACTTCTTATCTAAACAGAACTATTAATTAACAACAACTCATCATTTCCTGTCTAAACGGAACTATTAATTAATAGTCAATGGCCAATTCATATCTAGACAGAAATATCAGTTACTAACCAAATCGCCATCTCAATCTAAACTAGCTATCCCTTAATCATCAAATCGCCAATTCACATCTGGATAGAGCTTATCGGATTACAGTTCATCACACGAAGTTGGCTTGGAGAGTAGGAGCGTTAAGCGATCACAGTGAGTAATTTTATAATCTAGAATTCGTCATAATAACATACTCGTGGATCGAATGCAAATTGGATAACATTATGATGCAACTGGATATGAATCTGATGCTGCCAATAAGAAAAAGATTTGATTTATCATTCAACGAAATCGCTAATGAGTTAAGTACTGGGGAAACTTTAACACAAACTTCTGATGGAATTCATTGTTATTGAAATTGCTATCTATCTGGGGACATCAGACTTGAATCTACTGTCAGTGAAAACGCTATGGATTGAATATTGGACAAGTTTAAACACAAACAATAGATTGAAATCACCGTTAAGCAATCGTTATGGATCTAGGGATATAGACACAATATCGAACTGAATTCACTGAAATTTCTGTCAGTAAAAATGCTGTGGATCGAACTTATTGGGAATAAATGTAAACACAAACAATAGATCGAATTTATTGTTAATGAATTCGCTATCCAAATGAGGAAATAGTCCCAACAGTCGACTTGAAATTTGCTATCGATGGAAACACTATGGATCAAAATATTGGGAATAAATTAAACGAAAACAATAGATTGAAGTCATTCTCAATGCATTCGTTTGGATCTGGGATATAGACACAATATCGAACTGAATTCATTGAAATTTCTGTCAGTAAAAATGCTGTGGATTGAAATATAAATTAGACACAACGTCAGGTGGAATTCACCATCGATTCGATCACTGTCGATTTGGGGATAATGTTGTGGATTGAAATATAAATTAACACAACTTTAGATCTGGGATTCACCATCGATTCGATCACTGTCGATTTGGGGATAATACTGTGGATTGAAATATAAATTAAACACAACGTCAGATCTGGGATTCACCATCAATTCGATCACTGTCGATTTGGGGATAATACTGTGGATTGAAATATAAATTAAACACAACGTCAGATCTAGGATTCACTATCGATTTGGGGATAATACTGTGGATTGAAATATAAATTAACCACAACGTCAGATCTGGGATTCACCATCGATTCGATCACTGTCGATTTGGGGATAATACTGTGGATTGAAATATAAATTAGACACAACGTCAGATCTAGGATCAACTTCTTAATAATCTATAATGTAAAGAAAAATTTGATTTCAAACTTTAAGATCGAACTCTGTCATAGGGATACAGAGTCGCTCAAACTTATTTTTCCCCCATGCCAAAATCAACCAATATATTTAACTGGGGCTGCGAATACATATCAACATGTATACCAAAAAACCGATTTCAACTTTTAAGATCGATCTCTGTCATTGATAGACAGAATCGAACTTAATTTATTGTCCAATGCTAATTTCTAATTTTATAAAAATAGATCTGGAACTGTGAATCTACTAACATATATTCCAAGAAATATATATTGACATATATATCCAAAATCATTTCATCCTTCAAGATCGATCTCTGTCATTGACCGACAAAATCGAACTTGTCCAATGTTAATTTCAAATTCAATTGAATCTAGTTAATAGGTTCCTGAAACTTTGATAAATATGAACTCAAATCGTTTTTATTATTAACTTTAAAATTTCTGTTTTTATGATAGCGCTATCTATCTCTATACCTAATCGAGATAAATGATTTAAAAGGGGGTCCATACTACCACAAACAATGACAAAAAAAATTAACTCTGGTATTGAGGTGCTAAAAAAATGCTGAAGATGGACAGAGATTTATAAAATTGGCATTGTAAAAAGAATGATGCTCTCGCTTACACCTAATGTGCCTTGTTGTTGTCCTACATCAGGTATTAATACAAAGATCTTTATAGATGAGCATCAACATTCCAAGAAATGAAGGTAATTAAATTGCAACCACATGAAACTGTTGAAAAATACGATTAGTGAGTGAAGTTTCATTGGCTAATTATAGTAATAAGCTCCTTAAGTTGATAAGATTCACTGATGAAATTGCATTCTTTAGCATTAGTTCACTGATAAGCATAACTAGTTCACAGAAAACAATAAATGGTTTTCTTGTACATACCTTTTTAGGCAGAACATGGAGTCGATCCCAAACCTGCTTCAAAATAAAATTCGCTCTTGCTTCACGGCCAGGATTGATAATGCAACACTGGTATAAACGTTTCTCCAACGCCTGTCCTCCGTTCACATATTAATTCGCATTCCAGAAGTTTCCTATCCAGCTCCGCAGCAAGCAATTCCTAGTGTGAGTGATGGGTCACATAATCACCTGGCCTCAAGTAATGTTATTGCCTAACAGGTCTAGTGTAAAAGGTTCCTCACTCTAGCTAAATTCAGTCCTCGGTTCCTTCCCCAGAAATCCGTGAAAGCAATCTACGGTAAGCCAATCTAACAAGAGTTTATCGATTTCCAGACAGACATTCATGCGCCTATGTTGATTATAGATTGCTTGTCTTAGTCATCTAATGGTAGGGATCTCAATAAAATATCCATTTCCATATCCAGTCATTAAATGGAAACCAATAAATAAATTATCCGGTAAATTCCTGAATGAATAATCCATTGATCTAAATCCCATAATTCAAATGAACCGGCCCTTTAGTTTCTTTAAAAATTAAAATTGCCTTTATTTCCAATCACCCAAAAAATCTATTAATGTGGAGCACTACGAGGAGCTATGAATTGGATTGGACGCCACCCAACTAGATTTTCTATCTACGAATTGATTCCCAATTGTACAATTCATCATGTGATAGTTTCGGATCCATTGTGTGCCTGTATCAGTCTGATAAGAGGGTGATTGAACCCTATCCAGATACATATGATACTCACCTGATTTAAACACCAGAGGAGCAGTGAAAACATGTCCTACCTGTCATATGGAAACGTCATAAAATGGCATAGTTCATTAATAATTGAATAAATGCACACCAAACTTCAGCCTCCGTTTACATGGATTTTGGGCAATTGCGCTTGTCATATATTTAATAGCACTACGGTAGCAAATGGATCCAATAAATACCTGTAGTTAAATGCATATTTTTCTCGATTCTAGCTTAAAGTCCATGCCTCGTAAATTGTTTGTAATTATGACATACCATGGGAAGGGGATAGATGCTCACCATATCTGGCATGGTTGTCATGTCAACTAATGGCTATTTTTTTTAAAGTTTAATTTCTTCACATTTTCTTATGCCTACAATAACATGAATTTGGTCCTATCTTTGCCATATCACACATTTGACGAATTGCAGGGTAGATAAATAATTTCATATCACACATTTGACGAATTGTAGGGTAGATAAATAATTTCAAAGAATAATAAAAAAATATTAATTTTTAAATGATAAAGATTAATTTTAGAAACGAAGATATTATTTTGTTATCTAATAAAAAGTCAATGTAAATAGACCATAGATCGATTACTATATATTTGTCGGAGGAAGATATAAAAATGGGTAGTCTAGGTAGCCTTATGGATAGTTCAGAAATAAATAATAGGGTTTTTATAGCGTATCATTCATGAACAAAAATTAAACTTTTTAAACATCTAACAAATTTTTGGGAAATTGACAAGTATGAATTTTTTTTTTATTTTAGAAAAAAATATTTATTAATTTTCATAACATATATTATTAATTTTTGGTATTTTTAATATCATGCATAGAAAAAAAATATACTTTAAAATTATTTGTAATAAAATACACTCTTGTCCCCTCCACACTTCTACATGAAATGTAATAAAATATACCCTAAATATTTGTATTGCTATATAACATATTTAAGACCCTTTGACCCCTTAATACAAGGCAATATATTTTCTCATTTCCATATCATAGTTTATTCCCCAATATGAATGGACGTGATAGGATATTGCCTATCAAGTGACCCCCCCGTGCTAAAGAGAAAGCGCAATAAAAATGACGTGATGGTCGAGAGACTAGCGGTCGAGGTGCGTATGGTCGAACTGGTCCAGCAGACAGAAAAGGAGCTGACAGACCAACTGTGGTTTTTTATAAGTGTCGAGGAGTCAGACACAAGGCATATGAATTCCCAGAGAACCTACGTGCTATAGAGGAGTCAAAACCCAGACGTTGAAGAGATGAGAAAGTCAACGAGAGGGCAGAGTCGACTTCCGACAGCAGTGAGGATGAGAAAAGAAAAGGTCGAATCATGATGGCCAGGAGAATGTTGGACGCGACGAGAAAGAGCTAGCACAATGAAAGGCTATCTTTCAAACCAGAGTGCTGATTGGTGAGTGGTATTGCAAGACCATAGTTGATGGCGGCAGTACAAAGAATCTCGTGTCAACATAGGTCATCGACAAGTTGGGTCTAAGAATTCGGGAGCACCCACACCCATACAAGATATATTGGTTGCAAAAAGGACATCATGTCAAGGTAACCAGACAGTTCCTGATAAAATTTAAGATTGGAAAACTTGAAGACAGTGTACTGTGTGATGTAATCCCAATGGATGCATGTCATCTATTGTTAGGGATACCATGGAAATATGATTGGAAGATGATCTATGATTTCTGGGCCAACAGAGTCATAGTGTGGAAAAATGGCATGCAGAGAACTTTGAAGCCGAAGCAGGAGGACGAAGCCGACTGTAAGTAGGGCAAGAGCAACTATTGGGAGAAGCGAGTGCTAATGTGTTCATCCAAGGAATTCCTCATAGAGGAGGAGAAGCAGTTGGGATGTTTCGCCATCATTCCGAAAGGGCCATGTGTCGAGAGCTCGACAATGGAGATAATTCTAGTCGAAGTTGAAAAGATGTTCAATGAGTTCAAGAGCATAGTAGTCGACGAAGCATCGACGGGATTGCCACCGATGAGAAGCATATCCCATCAGATCGACTTGATTCTAGGATCGAGTTTTCCAAACAAGGAACCACATAGAATGAATCCAACAGAGGGTCAGGAACTCAATCGACAGGTCCAGGAGTTGTTGGACAAAGGATTGATCAGAGAGAGTCTGAGCCCATGCGAAGTACCAACAATATTAGCACTGAAGAAGGGTGGAGAATGGACGACTTGATGGATTTCTTGAGTGGAGCAAAGTACTTCACGAAGATCGACCTGAAGAGCGGTTATCACCAGATTCGGGTTAGAGAAGGATATGAATGGAAGACAACATTCAAGACAAAGGAAGGGTTGTATGAGTGGTTCGTCATACCATTTGGATTGAATAATGCACCCAGTATGTTCATGAGGTTGATGAATGAGGTACTAAATCCATTCTTAGGAAAGTTCGTCATAGTGTACCTAGACAACATCCTGATATTTAGTTGAACCAAGGTCGAACACTTGGAGCACATTCGACAAGTATTGCAGAAGTTGCAGGAAGAGAAGCTGATGGTGAACCTACAAAAATGTTTCTTCATGAAGGAAGAACTGGTGTACTTTGGATTTGCAATCTCGGGTAAAGGGTTAGTGATGGAACCAAAGAAGTTTAAGGCAATATTGGATTGGCTAGAACAGACAAGCGCAACTGGAGTGCGAATTTTCCATGGAATTTCCAGTTTTTACAGGAAGTTCATCAGGGGATTCAGTCGAATATGTGCACCGTTGACAGAGTACATGAAGAAAGGGGAGTTTAAGTGGACGGAATCTGCCCAGAGAGCTTTCAACAAGTTGAAGGAAAAGGTCACTGAGAGCCCAGTGTTAGGGCTCCGAGATTTCGACAAAGTTTTCCAAGTCAATTGCGACGCGAGTGGAATGGAAATTGGAGTAGTGTTGATCCAGGAGGGCTAACCAATTGCATGCTTCAACGATAATTTGGATGATGCGAAGCAGAAATATTCGGTCTACGACCAAGAGTTCTATGCTATTGTCCAAGTGTTGGAGAAGTGAAGGCATTATTTGTTTCCTAAGGAATTTGTGTTGTACACAGATCACCAAGAACTGAGGTACTTGAACACTTAGTCGAAGTTGAATCACCGGCACATGAAGTGGGGCAAGTCGAAGAGTTGCATTGCTGAACATGACAACAGTTCAGGAAATAGGAATAGAGTCAGTGAAGACATAGTATGTGACCGACGAGGATTTTGCGAAAGCATGGAAGGCGAGTGGAGAACCATGGAGTGTCGACAAAACGACATACTTGGATTATTTCATCCAAGAGGGATACCTGTTCAGGGGACAATAGTTGTGTATTCCCAGAGGATCCATAAGAGATAAACTAATCTGAGAGCTACATAGTGGAGGATTAGCATGTCATTTTGGCATCAACAAAACCAAGGCATTGGTTGAAGAAAAGTATTATTGGCCAGGAATGACGACAGATGTCCGTAAGTGGGTACGACAGTGTCGATTTTTCCAGTTGAAAAAAGGAAGAAGTCAAAATACGGGGTTGTATATGCCATTACTAGTACCAAATACCCCATGGGAGCACCTGAGCATGGATTTTGTGCTAGGATTGCCAAAGACGCAGCAAGGTAATGACTCAATCTATGTTGTTGTCGACAAATTTTCGAAGATGGCACACTTTATTCCGTGTCGAAAGAAAAGTGATGCCACAAGCATTGTTTTACTATTCTTTAAGGATATAGTTAGACTGCATGGGTTTCCGAAGAGTATAATGTTGGATAGATATACCAAGTTTATGGGTCATTTCTGGAGAACCATATGGAAGAAACTGGACACGAGGTTATAGTTTAGCTTGGCATATCATCCGCAAACAGACAAATAGACTGAGGTGGTGAACAAAAGTTTGGGAAACCTTCTGAGATGTTCGATGACCAACAAACCCAAGCAGTGGGAGAACGTATTGGCCCAAGCAGAGTTCGCATACAACAATTCTGTGAATCGGTCGACAGGTTTGAGCCCATTCCATATTTTTCAAGGACGAAGACCACATGGAGTGGTGGATTTGGTTGAGATACCGATAGAAATCAGGAAAAGCGCAGATGCAGAATCATTCGCAGAGCATATGAAAGAAGTGTATGAATATGTGCGCAAGCACATAGAAAAGAGCAATGCGACATACAAGTTGAGAGCCGACAGGAAGAAGAGGCTACAGTCGTTCAATGAAGGAGACTTAGTTTATGCACACTTGCGGAAGGAGAGATTTATGACAGGAATGTATAACAAGCTGAAGCTAAAGAAGATTGGACCATGTAATATTTTGAGGAAGATTTCGGACAATGCTTATGTGTTGGAGCTGCCGAAATAATTTAGCATTTCACCTACGTTCAATGTCTCAGATTTGTACAAGTTTGAATAAGGTTCAACCAGTGGAGGTGCGGAAGTGTTGAACATCGAATGGACAGTGTATATTCCAGATCGATGCGACAAGGAGGAAATATCCGAAGTACTAGAAGAATGCGAAGTCGGGCGTACGCGAAATAAAGAATACTTAGTGCGATGGAAGGATGATGAGTTGCAGGAGGCGACATGGATTTTGAAAGAAGAATACAGGAGACTGACGGAGTAGTCGAGTTATTTTTCACCTGGGGAGTCTAATGCAAGAGCATCGGGGCCTAGGCGAAACAGTCGAAGTTGATTGACAGGGGAAGTCGACCAGGGGGATTGCCGACGACCACTAGTGTGAAAGGAAGATTGGTTGTCGATGTCAATAAGTCGAGCAGAAGCTGTCGAGGTGCATCGAAAGAAGAAGAAGGTCGAAGGTCGACAAGTTAAGATGTTGACGGATGACATTTTTGTAGCGGAATCCAAGTGTGGAGGAAGGGGTGGACTGGAAAGCCATAGAAGTAGAGTGAAGCCGATGGGTAAGTTGAAGGATGACGGGAGATAGTATGGTTGAGGCCAGTGATGGGACCGACTGCTGTAGCAGAGTTAAAGAAGCTCAGAAGTCAAAGCGAAGTACTTGGTAGCCATTCGGGGTTGCTAAGGAAGTTATGGGCGATTAAGAAGGTGGTTGGGATCAGGACAAATGTCACCATGGGTAGAGGTTGTGCAGTATGGCTAGAGGGCGCTGACAACTGCAGGTCTGCAAGATCTGGAGGATTCAACAGACAGAGGAAGAGTGTCTTGGGGAATGGAGTGGACCTCAGGATGAGCAACAGAGCAGCAACAGTAGAAGACCAATGCGTAGGCACAAAGAGGAGAGTTGGTTCCAGTGGGAGAGCTAGCAGAGATCGTTCATCTGTAGCTTAGAGAGCGCTTGCATTCAACAGAGGTTGTGAGAGGGAGGAAGATCGCACACAGAGAGAACACACATTTACTTCTATATATTGTATCAGGCTAAGGTTGATTATTTTAGTTGTTTACATTTCTTTGCATTTGGCATTGTAACTGTAAATTTGATTGAAGTAATAGAAGCCAGCTTCTGGAATCTGGTTTACACCAAGTCTGTGTGAGCGTCGTGTGTTGTGTGTATTGTTAAGTAAGAAGTCCTTGAGGGGACCGACCTTGCTTCAGTTACCCTCCTCAAGCTCGTTAAAAAACAAAAGAGGTACTCATCAATCATGATGGGGAATAGGGATGAGATTGTGTTCATCGTAGTTATGGCAGTACATAGTCACTCTTGAACATGGCACTCAGTTTCATATGCATTCAGTACTTGGGAAATTTGTTTGTATTCGAGTCCTACTAATTCCATGAGTCCTGTCACTCCTTTGGGTTATACGAAGAGTGCTTCCATCATCAGTTGCATTAGGGGTTGGTACCATTCTCGTTGTTTCAATACTGCCAGGTCATGCCATGCCCATGTTCAAGAGGTGTTCGTCATTAATCATCTGCAGTTAGTATACCTTCTTTCATGTCGATTTACCCTGAGTCAGTCTCACACATCACTCTACTGTCTGATTCACTCCAAACATCTGTGATCACATTTTGTGTCGATGATGGGGGATTCATCATGGACCTCCTTCGATGGATTCATCGTTGTCGACTTCAACACATCATACAGGGATTGAATCTAGAAACCAATCAAGTACCTTGGGCTTGCATGCCTCAATGGCAGTTTACCTCGCTTTCAACATGAGTTTTCATCATTGACTCTTGATTGAAAGATCCCATTGAGTGTTCGAACTCAACTCATTAATTCACGCTTGATGGTATGTACTGTGATACCTTGGGAATAATTGACATCAATGGTGATTTCCCTCGCGATTGTTAACGGTATACATCAATGACTGGTAATCAAGTGGTTTCTACCATGTTTGACTCCAAGACATTGTAATCATATGGATAGATTCGTATCATTGCGGGTTTGACTTGAAGACCCTGGGTTGTTTCATATTTCACCCAGGTTGCGATGGAGATTGTTTGAGTCATATCAAACATATCCACTTTATATTGGTCATGGCTGTGTTATCATCTCATCATGGATCTATGATTGTGTCTAGTAGCCATGATTGTGTTCATTCGGTCTTTACTACCATGGATCTGCAATGTATTGGTCAACATCCATGTTGTGAGTAATGTGAGACTTGTATCTCAGATTCAGTTGTGTTGCAGCAGCACCTTCTGGCCAATGATTCCTTGCCATCTATATTGAAAATAATATCACTTGTCTTATTTTTTCGGCTTCATGCTTTGGGGGGCATTCTGTTACACTTAAATCTCGTCATCATGAGTCCTGTTTCAACTTAATGCCTCAATCCCTGAAGTTTACCTAACCAAAAAAACCCAGAGCAAGTTGTTGACCCTTGTGTCCACATTTTCTAGTTGCACTAGCGTAGGTTTCCTTCTAGCAACATGCACCAGAGCATTCCTAGCACATAATGTAACCTGGAAGGATGCACCAGTGGCTTAGGTTTCCCTCATACAGCCTACGCTGCCCCCTTCCTTGCACCGGTTTCCTTCATGCAGGACGCACCACGGTTGGTTAAATTGGATAAACAAGAAATTCGAGCGATTTATCGAAGAATGGTGAGGTGGAAGTCTATCCATAATTGATAGGTGAGTTGTCCTTCGGTTCCCTAACCTCAAGGGAGGATCCCTTAGGCTTCTCCCATTAATCCTCAACCTACTTTATCCATTTGGTCTTATAAATATGAAGCTCCTCCCCATTGGAAAGGAAGGAAGGTCTGTAGAACTCTCATGCTGGTGGAATTATCTTAGGTAACCCTTTCTCATATTTGGGAGTCTTACTTCATCCTTGGAGGCTTGGTTTGGCTTGTTGGAAGGAAGGTTACGACGTTAAGGAATAGGTTGTAACGTTCTCTCTTATTGTACTCTCCTTTATTACAGTTAATACAATCTCTTCCCATATACATTATTGTGTTGTTAATGTTTAGAGCTTACTTCCTTAACTGTTAGCTTAGATCAATCATATGCAATATATGCTTTTACTATTTGTTTGTGTCTACTCATTCAACAGGGATTTGCAGCTGCAGATCTGAAGGTTCTAGAGCGTTGGATCAAGCAAGGAGCAAAGGGAATTGTGAATCTCAGGTAAGAGATCTACTTGTTACTTTGCACTTCTATTGATATAGGGAAGTTGATTATATTCTGTACATATTTGTTCTAGATCCAGTTGGACTAGGGATATCTAGCCTTTAAGTCCACTTAGGTATATTGTCCGAAAACAAAAACCTAACTGCCTATTTCAAAAAATAGGAAATTCTAACTACTTATTACATATGATTTATGTCAAAATGTATATTTCATATTTCAAAACATAATATTTTTGTATCTTTTAATCAACTGCAACTCCTGGTACAAATATTTCGTTCGGACAAGAGTCTTCAAGTGTGCAAACTATATTTCATTTTGCCATATTTTTCTACTGTCTTCCACTGCTCCGAAGAAGGGATTTGATAGTTGGTAATTTATTTGACTAAAACATTCATCTCCACATGATCTGCAATAGATATTGGAGGTATCTTTGCCCCTATCATTACCAACTGGTTTAGAATTTCAAAATCATCAACAAGCTTTTCCAACACAATTTTTCCTGTCAAAACATGGGTCATATCCTCAAAATTTTGATTATTCATCCTGATTTCAAACAACAAATATTTATAGTCATTTTGGGAGATTAACTTATCATTTTCATCCCAAAAAGAAGGAAGCCCCTTCTGAATCATATTTGCAAATGAACTTTTGAAAGATTCAACCTGTTTTTTCATCTGATCTGCTTTATTTTGGACATTTTCAACATGATTATGCTTTCCCAAGGCTATTATCTCCCAAGTTATTACTTCTATTCTGTTTTTGATTGCCATTTCCTTTAAATCATCTTCTGTAAGAGTGTTTAGGAAGTTAATTGTATTTTGGGCTGTTTCCTTTGGATTTTTATCCAAAGTTTCTCTCATTGCCATACAACTCTGGATGCTATCATTCGCCACTGTTTATTTTTTTTCATAAAATTTAAAAATGGTATGAATTTACTAGCTTCATTTATTTTTGAATCCCAAATTAAATGATTTTCACCTTGCAAAGGAAGCTGCCCTGTAACCTGAGACATCAATTTCTGATTTTTATCAATCAACTCTTTGTTCTTACCTTCAAGCTTCTTTCTTTCTTCTTCTTTCTTCTAGTTTTCTTCTTCTAACTTCTTGTTTTCTTCTTTTAACTTTTTAATTTCTACTTCTTTCAAGCTCACCTGTGACATGGCTTGAATCAATCCTTTTTTATTTGTTTCCTCAGTTTCTTTCCATGTTCCTTTCCTTTCCTGTACTGCACTTGCTAATTTTTCCTTCAAATCTTTAACTTGAGCCCTGAGATTTAACTTGTATTTTTCCCATATTACTTCTCTTTATTTGAATTTAAGTATCTTGGCTTTACATTCATTCAGCTCTTGTGACAAGGATTCTCTCTCTTTCTCCAAAGCTGTCAATTCAGATGCTTGAATCAACTGGGTTGCTGGAATTTTTAGTTTCTTTTTGAGTAGCTGGATGGTATTTTATTTTTCACTCAGAATATTCTTGGTTTCTTGTCCTTTATTTGGCTCATCATTTTCTTCTACCAGGTCAACCTGTAGATTTTTACATTGTTGCTGATAAGCTTTATTCTCTATTTTCTCTTGTCTCAGCTGGATCTCCGACCAATTTGTTGCATTTTGCAATCTTCAAGGTAGCTTTCATCAAGTCTGTATAAATTAATTCTCCAGTTTTCCTATGCAAATGTATCTTGTATGGGACTAGTATCTTCTGTAGATTTATTTTCATTTCAGTAACCTTTTCATCTAAAGATATAGCTAAATTCAAGGTGTTTTTGGTAGGATATCTGGCAGTCATCATGAATCTGATATATTCCTGACTTTGGGAAATAATTTGTTATTTTTCTCTATTGAAACTTGTTTATCCTAGCCATATTTGACATATAGCTTAGCTATGGATTGGTATCTATCAGCTGAACTTGTGGCCTTTGCTTCATCAAATAATCAAACAACTGAACTTCTGGTCCTTCAAAATTCTCTTTTTCCTTCCCTTTTCCACTCTCTAGCATAACTATTTCTTTTTCTTGATTTAATTTCAATCTTTTGATTCCTCCTTGTTCCTCCACTTCCATATTAGTGGTTTTAGAGAAATTTCTCTTGGAAATCATGACAACTGTGGTATCTCTGAGTATACAATCTAAAACCAATCACCACAGAAACCTTGCAACAAAAATTTCTCTTGCTGGTAATTTCAATTTTACTAGGGGTAGGTACTAACTCAGTTGCAAAAACTGCTAATGCTGAAGGGTTGGATTCTAAGTTTTCTAAAACATCTGTATCAGATTCATATTGTAAAAAATTAGCTTTTCCATCTAATCCTTCAACCTCTTGATGCTCAAAAGATCTACTCATGTTCTGTTGCTTCCTCTGTGAGATGATATGGCATGGATCATAATTAAAAACAATGGATTTTCTAAAGTTCATCACTTCCAACTTTTTTTCTAAAAATGAAAGAGCATTTTTATTTTTTATGATGAAAGGGCCTACTTTCAATGGGAATCTCATATCTGAAGCCTTCTTGAATGTAAAAAAATGATCATTCTCAACTATTAACTTCCGCCTCGAGAACTCTAGGGCGAATGCCCTCAGTGTCAAGAATGTTGGTAAAACATATGGCTCTTTTAGAAAACCATAGATCCTTATCACTGTGTGTTGTTTTAACAAGAACCAATCACCCACTGCCTTTTCTGGACTCAACTGCAATAAGGTCTTCATTTTTGGCAACACTCTTGGCAATTTTTCCTCAAAAATTACCCTATACACCTTTGATAGTATGAGATTCATAAAATTGAACATGTTATTTTCTACTGTCGTTGCAAACACTACCTCTGGAAAATGCAGGTTCCCTTCACTTGAAAACATAAACATTTTCATTAAATATGATTGAAATATGAAATGTTTTGTATTGTGGAAATTCACTAATTGAGAATGAATATTCTTAGTTAGGAATTCATCAAAATTAAGACATGGTATTTGAATGGACTCTATTCTTGGTAAACCTGAACTCAACCTAAAAAGTAGACCTAATTGAACTTCAATGACCATTAGGTCATTATCAAGCCCCTAAAGCTGACAAATTAAGGACAAAACAAGTTGCGAAATTTCATTGAAAAAGGTGATATCTAGTGGGAAAGGTGTGTTATCGATTGCAATATCTGGTTTGAGGCAATTTGACAAAAAAGCTTGCTTGGTTTCATGGAGAGATTGTATGTACAGGGTGACCAAACTCTCTTCGGAAAATTCTTCATGGTTCTGGGAGAAAGATAAAGGGACTTCTAATGACTTCCTAACAACCGATGAATTGACGGGACATGGAATTTTAGTTCTTGACAAGTTCATGATAACATTTTCAGGTTGGGAGTAGTTTTTAGCGCACTAGGAAATGGAGTCGGGAAAACCTAGGGTTTGCTCAGGGAAGAAATGGATAAAATTGGATTCATCAACATTATGTTCATCAACATTATGTACATCTACATTCTGTTTCTGTAAACCCTCCAGCTTGTCTTTTTTAATCTCTGAAACTGAAACTCTGGTCATTGCAGTGTCATATATATCCCCATCCTTTTCCTCTAGAACGTCTTCCAATTTAATAGTTTCATCATTTTGACCTCCTATTTCACTGACACTTTCCATCATGAAAACCTTCTGAAATAACTATTCGAGTTTTTGAAGAACCTACCCGGAAACAGACGAGCTGGAAAGGTACCTGTTGTTGTCTTCTTCACCGCACACAACACGTCCCAATCAGTTTGATACCAAGTGACAAATGTCAACCTTTCACGTGTCTTTGGATTTCATATCCTCCGAAGTGGTTTCACAACATTGGGAGGTGGTTTCCTTTACCACTCTCCCAAGATGAAAAATGTTATGACATTGACACGTGGAAGGTGGTTTGGTATTTCGCAACCACCAAGCGCTCCACTTCTACGTGCATGTTGGTCGCGTGAAATTCATACGAGCCGTAGATCTGCTCGTCAACCGATCAACTAACTGTTGATCTTGTCCTCCTTTTAACGGTGCTCCAACAGTCACTTCGGAAAATTTAGTGTGTGTTATATACCTCACTTCTTCTTCGGTGAAACTTACCTCTGCCATTGATCCTATTCCCCCGCTTCAATCTGGGCCATCGATTTCTTTATGTAACATCTCACGGTATTTCATTTGACATTTTAGCTCCGTTTTAATGTGGCCACCGGTCATATGGGATATTTCTCTTCGATACTTGGCGCTTCCTTCTTTAGCATTTATTCCATTTACTCTTGGTCATGTGGAAACAACAATATTTCAACAAAACCTTCAAAAATAAATGTGCCCACACCCATCATTAAGAAAACTTCATCATTAGTAAATATGTCCAACCTTCTTTCAATTCCATGTAGAAGAATTCTTGCAGTAGCGGAAGTTCCTGTAATCTTGCAGAAACCTGTAGCAGCTTCCTGTAGCATTTTCTGATCTTGCAGCAACAACATTTCCAGTCTCCAACATTTCAGTTCGAGTTTATTTCAGCATACTTCTCTTCATCATGCAGCCAAGAGTTCATCATTTATCTTCTAGGGCATCAAAACATACGAATAAGGTAAGGTTGGGTAAGCAAGATCTATCTCCAAGTAGTCATTTTACATGGGAATTCGTGCACATTAGCTCTTGAAGTTGCCTCTTTCTGTCACCCTTTCCATAGTCCATATTCTTACCTTCTTCACTCCATTTCCATTGCTAATATAAACATACATCCTTTTGTTGTGTCAAGAACATCATGTCAAAGAAATCATCATTTGACCTCATTAGACCTACTACCTTGTTCTCCTTCATAATTTGCCAAAAACCTAAAAGCAAGAGAACAAGAGGGGATGAGACTATCATTGTTGCATGAGGACATGCAAGATATTAAGTGCGGGGGAGATGTTGAGCTCTAGGTTTGACATATTTTGAAGGATTATTTTACAAAGTCTCATATTATTTCTCTTATATATTTCACTCATTTACACCTTCATGGGCACATATTTACCTATTTCATCCATCATTATCTATCTTCACTCATATGAACTTCAAAAGGATTAATAATGTTAAAAACATGAATATTCCATGTATTAATGATTATTTGGGATGTATGAGTTTGTTTCTTAACCAAATATTTGAGGATGTGCCATCTTTCAATGATTTCCATGTTCCTGCAGCATCACTTTCTCATCCTACAACAACTGTCTGATCATGCAACAACATCTAATCCTGCAGCAACTATCTGTTCTTGAAACAACGTATTCTATTCATGCAACATCCAACAATTCGTGTTATCTTTCTTCCAAAAAGTTTTGGAATATGGATAAATATTTTTATGCTCTTAATGTTCTTCAACCAATTCAAATAACCTCCATTGTCTTAGTTTAGTTAAGTCAAAGATTGGGTTGGTTGTGGATCCACTTATCTTGGATCTAGTTGTAACTCTTTTCCTTTTTATGAAAGGAGAGCCTTATGTATAAATATGAGAGCATGGAAGTATGCGAGATTCATTATATTAGATGGGATATTAGAGAGACAAAGTTAGAGTAGAGGATGCAAGTTAGAGGAGGTTTGAGAGTGAGATCACTATGTAATTTATTCATGCTGGAATAAAGAAGTTTTTGTTATAGATTGTGAGCTTATTTTCATAGTATTTCTTAGCAGCGTATACCAAGGGAGGCATGCCACCCTCCTTCTGGTACATGCTTCCCTAATCCCCTTTATCAGTTGTAGAATTGTGTGTGTGTTAGTTTAAATTCTCTATTTCCAGTTTCTGCAAGAATTTACAGCTTTGCGAGATTATTTCATTGCAAGTGTGTGTTGGCTTAGAATATTTTTGGGATTAATATCAACAGTTCAAAGGCTCACAGAGGATATAACATCCTTCTTACATAGACATGTTGTGATAGTATTGGTTCCAAAGGATTGTATATTTTATTTGAAAAAATGTTCAGATTCGCTTTGGTGTGCTAATAGCTTCTTTTGGGACTAACATCAGCAGTTCGAAAGCCCACAGAGAGTCTAAGCACTCTGCTCATGAAGCCATGCTGGATAATGTTTATTTTCAAAAGAAGTGTGATTTTTGTGTGAATATTTTATTTAAGTGTGAGGGATCCCAACTTTGTTGTTTAGATTTGGCTATTGAAGGATAGAGGTGTGATTTAGATAGATTTTGAAGCACTTTAAGATTCGGCTCTGCATATATATTGTCAAGTACTTCACAAGCTTATGAGCCCCTGAGTTGACAATTTATGTTTTAAAATTATGCTATATAATTTTCCCAACAGTATGACGTAGGAATATGAACTTGTATATGCATTTACTCCCCCGATTGGTTAATTTTCCAGTCACTATGGAGTTGTTTTTGATGTCTTATAAATCATTTACAAGTATTATGTTCTCTTTTGAGTCCATGCTTCCTTAGTCACTCTTATGTTGTTTTGTTGTTCAAAGGAAGCATTTAACCTAAGTTGGACATCTTCCAAAATCTCTTGAATTTATTATGTCAGCTTTCTGTGTCAAGTAAAGTCTCACAATCATCAGTTCACTAGTACAAAATGATAAATTAGTGATTAAAAAATGACTAAAATTTGCATATAAACAACTATTTTTTAGACAACAACTAATAGTAGCTAATTTCTAGTATCTTATAGCTCAACTTAGTTGTATTTAACTTAGTCATTAATTGGTTGTCTTATTTAGTCATATATTTGGTCATTGATTTAGTTATTAATTGCCACAATTAATGACCAAATATACGACTAAATAAACTACTAGATGATAAATCAAAGCAATCTATTAATGAATAAGCTAACTACGACTAAAAATTAGGCATGCTATAAGATACTAGAAATTATCTACTAATAGTTGTGTATATGTGAATTTTAGTTATTTTCTTAGTCACAAATTTATCATTTGTAGTAGTCATTTATCTCTATTTAGTAATTTCATATTCATTATATAAATGACTAATTTAGTAGTTTTATATTCATTTCATTTTCTTTCATTATTAATCAATATAAACGACTAATTTAGTTGTTTATTCATTTGATTTGCATTCATTATTAATCAATATAAATTAATTAACATGATACTGGGACTAAATTGAAAAAATGTCATACAATATTCATGCTCATCCCATATGAATACACATTTGAATCATGCAAATTCACATTAGTTAATTCCGACATTAACTAATATTAAGTACAAAAATATAAAATTTCAACCATGTAAATTATATTATATGAAATGTCAAGTATTACAATATAGATGAGTTTCCAACAATGGTCCATGAGAAAAATTGTCCTCACACTTTACATGAAAATCATATGCATTGACGACTTTTCAAAATATTACAATGGCCACTGAATGAAACCTTGGCAATGCCCATAGAAATCTAATGATTCTCTTATTGTAATTTAACCAACATCCACTACTCTCTCATATATCTTGTTTCCCAACATAAACACCTTTTATACATGACTTACAAAAATTATGTCCACAAGGAGTATAAAGTGGAAGAGTCCACACTTTCTTACACAAATTGCGACTGAATTTTGCATCACAACATATACAACTGCAATTTAGTAACCTTTACATATAATTCAAAGTGCACAAACCAATTTCAAAGGAAGAAGTTAAACTTTGAATCAAAAGCAAACATAACACATGAAAACACTAGTACAACATACCTTTCCTTCCTTATTTCATGTCCCATGATACGTAATATTGTAAATACCTCGATCTTGCATCAAGAACATTAACATCAAATGTCTACTTGAATGAAAAAAAAATATAATCAATTTGTGAAAAAACAACTATAGAATGGGAAAAAATGGAACTGTTCAATGGCCACAACTAACTCAACATAATTTCCAGCTCAAATAAAAATATCGAAATAAAATAAATAACAACAATCTGGTTATCCATGTAGATTTAACTTAGGGAAAATATGATGTTTAGATCATATTGATATGTGTATTTTGTAGTGTGTTATAGGACCCAATGGCCTATGGGAAGCTAACCTTATGCAGAAACCAAATCCTTAATACCTTATTCACTCATGAGTCATAGCCACCTACATTCTGCAACATGTAATTGGACACTTAATGCCTTCATGAGTTTTCTAAGCTAGCTACCAACATATTTTCACTAGCAACATATAGAATTTAAAATAATTCTAATAAATTCAAATTTCAAGATGACCTCGTCTCATTGCGTGTGTAGTCTTGTATGATCCACATCGCAGTTGGCATTGTTGTCGGATGCTAACATCGAATGCGACAAGTCATCGAATTCGACACAACTTCGACAAGTTACGAACTCGACATGACTTCAAGAAAATCGGTAGCTTTGACAAGTTCAACAACCTAAACAGTTTCATGACGTCAACATGTAGCGTCGAACTGCGACTTTCGACTGTCGAACTACGACAAACTGTCTCTCTTTCTTCCATTCAACTGTAACTGTTTAACTTCCGAACCGTTCTAACTTATTTTGTAACTGAACGTAACGAGTAGGAACCCAAGCGTCTCAACAATCTCTATATAAGCATGTATAATATTGTAATATATAGGTCATGAACTTATATCTAGTAATAGAGAAATCAGTTCGCATTTCTACATATTGTCTGTGTGTATCTGTGTTTATCTACATAGTGTATTCCTGCTTTGCTTATTCTATTTCTTAAGATTCCGCCATAACATAGCCGACTCATTCAATCGAACTATTGTCCCCCTCGTACTTCCTAGACACGTGCGGATCATTGGTATCAGAGCTCTCAGTTTTGTTCATGCTTAAGTTTGTGTAGACACTTCCAACCAAGTTACCTGATTTATTCCCCTTCAAACACACACACACAATCTCAACAATCCAAGCAGACACTACCTCCAGAAATGGCAGGAGAAACAAGCGATAGACATGCAGCTGACGAGACATCACAATTTATTGAGCAAACGATGACTCAACAATGGATTGAAATGTTCACCCAGTTCAATGAAATTCTCACGCGATTTGCTTCGACATCCGGAGGATTTTCGAAAAGAACTAACTCCAACAAAATCAACCCCTTCAAAGTGCAAATGAATTTGGAGATACCGAATCTAGAAGTCAATATTGACGTGAAATCCATTGAAAATTGGGTACAACAATTGGAATCCTATTAATTTGTGAATCAACTCTCAGAAGCTAAAAAGATCACCATTGCATCCTTAAAGATGTCAACATCTATGCACTGCTGGTGGGAAAACCTCTCGACAAAGATGGAGAAAAGCAGAGACCCCATCGACACATGGGATAAATTTTTTGAATACATCCGAAATGAATTTTACCCACCCAAGTACCTTGAGCAGCAGTATAAGAAGTGGTAGCAACTAAGGCAATGGAAATACCAATCGGTACAGAGTTACACCGATGAGTTATATTGACTCATGGCTAGACTTGGCATCCAAGAAGAAGAGAAATTGCTTGTTCTGAAGTACATCATCGGATTGTCCCAGTACATTCAACAGGAGATGGAGTTTCTGACTGTCAACACGCTCACGGATGTATTCCACTATGCCAACAAACTTGAAACCAAGCAGAAAGGAAAAGCACACGTCACGACAAAGCCGACATCAGGATGACCACCCGACAAGAAGACACTAGCCGACTTCGACAAGTTGAAATCTTCTCAGCCGACCCCGCCAAAGCCAGATCACAACAATAAGCCTTTTTAGAAAAGGGAATGTAGCAAACAACCGCCTAACGAGAAATGGTGTGATTACCACCACTTATCTTGGCATGATATGTCTGAATGCAAAGCTCGAAAGACATTTTTGGAAAAAGTGTCGACATCCGACATGTTCGACAAGACGGTGGAAGAATCTGATCTAGACACAACAACCATTTTGATATCGACATCGCCAACTCCAACAGCCTCCCCTATCATTGGTGAGGAGGAACGAGAGCGCCTATTCCATACATGGATATGGGTTCATCACAATCCATTACATCTGATTGTGGATAAAAATAGCTAGAAGAACTTCATTTCTGAAGATCTCCTGAAGAAAATAGGTCTTGTCACCACTCTGCATCCTCAGCATTACAACATCGGTTGGATGAAGGATGGACAGGAACTACGAATCACCCAACAATGCAAACTCGCCTACTTCATAAATCCTTTCGAAGATGAAGTACTATGCGATGTGGCACCACTCTCTGTAGCCAACGCCTTGTTTGGGAAACCTTACTTGTGGGATCACCATGGAATTTATCAGTCACGACATTAGAAGGTGATTTTCAAAAAAATAAATCGATGGTACGACATACTAAAGAGATGACATACACCAACGGTATTAATGATATCTTCTAAACAAACAAAGAAGCTCATCAATCATGCTCAGAAGTTCGCATTAATCATGATCAAACCGCAACATTCTAGGAAGGCTGTAGCGACGAGTCGACTCATCGACTAGTGAATCTCCCGACAGAAGCAGTTGATCAACAACGTTCTGGATGAGTATTGGAGTTTATTCCAAGAGACGAACGGAGTACCTCGACATTTCCAGGTAAAACACTCCATTGAACTTGCTCCTGGTTCTTCTTTTCCTAATGCATATGTTTACAGAAGATCCATTCTAGAAAATGAAGAGATTCACAGATGGATCCAAGATTTGATCGACACGGGTCATATTCGACCCAACTCCTCTCCTCGTGGAATTCCAGTCGTTCTTGTTCCAAAGAAATAAGGGACTTGGCGCATCTGCATCGACTATAGGGCACTTAAAAAATTTTTGGTAAAGAATCGCTACCCTCTGCCCCAGATAGATGAGCTCATTGACTGTTTGAAAGGTGCTAAATTCTTTACTAATATCGACCTCAAGTTAGGATATCATCAGATTCCAATCGAGCCCTCAGATGTGTGGAAAAATTATTTCAAGACCAAGGAAGGATTGTTTGAATGGTTAGTCATGCCTTTCGGATTAACCAATGCAACTACGACCTTCATGCGATACATGGACAACATTCTTCGACCTTTCATCAGCAAATGGGTCATTGTCTACCTTGACGACATATTGATTTTCAGTCGATAATGAGAGGAACATGTCAGACAGCTTCGACAAGTCCTCGACACTCTCCAACAACATCGACTTTACTTAAACATGGACAAGTGTACCTTTGCGATGAACATCATCAAATATTTGGGGTATGTAATTGACTCTGCAGGCATTCACGTCGATCCAGAGAGAGTACAGATCCTCAAATATTGGTCCATTCCTCAAAGCATTCAAGAACTAAGAATTTTTCTTGGTTTGGAGAATTTCTATCGAGGATTCATACTCAGCTTCAGTCACATAGCTTGGCCCTTGAATCAGTTGACAAAAGGAAATGGAAAAACTATCTTCAAATGGACATCGACACAACAAACAACTTTTGAATAGCTCAAGCACAAGCTCTGCACTGCACCAGTACTTGTGTTACCTGATTTGCATCGGCCCTTTGAGTTTGAGATGAACGCATCGCACTATTCCTTAGGTGCAGTGATCACTCAGTATGGTCACCCAATCGCTTTTTATTCTGAAACTTTTAACGACACAGTTAGAATATATTCGGCGTACGAAAAATAACTGTATGCCATTGTGCAAGATCTCAAGCAATGGAGGCATTACATCCTTAGCAAGGAAACTGTCATTCTCACTGACCATAAGCCTCTACAGTTCACCCCGACCTAGTTTAAACTATAGACAACTAGACAAATCAAGTGTATTAATTACCTACAACAATTCCAGTTGCTGATTAAGTATTGGAAAGGTAAATCTAACGCCGCCACCAATTATCTAATTCGACCACCCATTACTCTCCTTTTCACAGTGATGAGTATTCAGGGATATGACACGACCCCTTGGCCTCAATTGTATCAGGACGACATTGAATTTTCACCAATATACCAACAACTTCAGACTGACACGTCGTCGACATACGACTACTTAAAGACACCTTGCTATACAAGCTCGGACAACTTTGTGTACCGACTAGTGAGCATCGACAACAACTCATTTGGTACGCGCACTACAACAAGACTGTGGGACACTTTGGAGTAGAAAAGACACTTGCTATTCTCTAGAAGTATTTATTTTGGCATACACTTAAAACCGGCATCAACAATTACATTCGATCATGCGTGGTTTGTGCCATTGCTAAACTGCCTAATCGATGACAGGGATTGTACACACCTCTACCAGTTCGTAATTGACAATGGGAATGTATTTCTATGGACTACTTGACGGGATATCCTACTACCAAACATCAGCATGACACGATCTTAAGTAATCGACAGACTTTCCAATATGGCCATTCTCATTCCATGCAAGAAGACCACAACAATGCAACAGACTGCTCAACTCTTCTTCACACATGTTTGGAAACACTTTGGTTTACCGACAACCATTAATTCCGACCGAGATTCCATATTTGTCAGCATCTTTTGGAATACTCTCTGGAAACAACTAGACACATGACTCTCATTGTCGACATCTTTCTGTCCTCAGACCGACAAGCAGACAGAAGTTGTGAATCGCTTGGTAGTACAACTGCTTCACATGTACAACCACAAGCATCGACGAACATGGGATGAAAGTCTTCCATACATACATCATATCTACAATCATGCTCAGCATAACTCTACGAGAAAGAGTCCATTTGAGATATGTTACAAATTTCAACCCTCAACACCTATCAACTTGATCAGCTCCTCGACAAAGTTGAACTTCGCCACCGACTACAGCCAGCGGGAAGTTGATAAAGCCTTGAAGTTTCAAGATCAAATCTGTGACATCCAGAAGCAAGCATAGGAAATGTTGCAACGAGCAAACGTGAAAGCTAAGGCCCGAAACGACAATCATCGTATTCCTCATTCATTCCAAATTGGGGATAAGGTCTGGTTACATCTCAAGAAGGAGTGCTTCACCGGTCCATACAAGAATCTCAAGCCTTTGTGATATGGTTCGTACAGTATTCTTTGACAGATTGGAGAAAACGCTTTCCAACTTGACATTCCTGCATGGCTGAGTATGCATCCAGTATTCAATGTGGATCTACTTCAACCATACCATGCAACACTGTTGGAACAAAATGACTTATTGAAAGCAGAACCGGATGACATCAATCCAAATGTTCAAGAGGCTCTTCCTTGCTACACCATTGTAGGACGACGAGTACGCCATACAAGGATGAACAAAATTTTCTTATTTCAGGTTTTCTAAAGTCGGACAACTCCCATCCTAAGGAAAGTGGTACTCTGCTACTGAACTGACCGACAATTTTCCTCACTTAAACGAGCAAACAATGGGGACTCAGTTGTTTCTTAAAGAAGGAGGTCTGATCCACATCGCAGTTGGCATTGTTCTCGGATTCTAACATCGACTGCGACAAGTCATCGAATTCAACACAACTTCGACAAGTTCCGAACTCGAAACGGCTTCGAAAAACTCAGCAGCTTCGACAAGTTCAATGACCTCAATAGTTTCGTGACATTGACATGCAGCATCGACCTGCGACTGTTGAACTACGACATACTGTCTCTCTGTCTTCCAGTCGACTGTAACGGTTGAACTTTCAAACCATTCTAACTTCTTTCGTAACTGAACGTAACGGGAAGACACCCAAGCATCTCAACACTCTCTATATAAGCATGTATAATATAGTAATATACAGGTCATGAACTTATATCCAGTAATAGAGACATCAGTTCGCATTCTTTCATATTGTCTATGTGTATCTGTGTTTATCTGCGTAGTGTATTCCTACTTTGCTTATTCTATTTCTTAAGCTTCCGCCATAACAGAGCCGACTCATATAGTCGAACTGTTGTCCCCCTCGTGCTTCCTGGCCACATGTGGATCATTGTATATCTCTTCCATGCAAATTTTCTTATGCCTTTTTCTTCTCAGATCTACTCTATGTCTCCATCATCCTAGTCTCTTTCCATGTTATGTACCCACATGATGATTCCCATTCTCACCATGCATGTTAGATGCTTCACCTTGACTATGATTTTCAGGTGCAAACACTTAATGGATTTGATGTGATATTGAAAACATGCAAATGCAATAGTGGACACATATGTAGGAAGAAGAGAGAGCTTCTAATTGATATTATTTAATATATAAAATTCAATACATAAACAATCACAAGTCTTAGGTGGTAGACATATGTTACGTAAACCCCACAACCTAATCATTAGAAGCATGTAACATAATTGACTCATTTAAATCCTAAGATCCTTCAGTATGTAATGTACCTACAATCACACAATAAAGTTACTATCTTCCAATAATTAACTTTCTCATCATCCAACTCTTGCTTGACATCCACTACTCTCTCACACATCTTGTTTCCCAACATAAACACCTTTTATGCACGACTTACAAAAATTATGTCCTCAAGGAGTATAAAGTGGAAGAGTCAACACTTTCTTACAAAAATTGCGACTGAACTCTGCATCACAACATATACAATTGAAATTGAGTAACCTTTGCATATAATTCGAAGTGCAAAAACCCATTTCAGAGGAAGAAGTTAAAATTTGAATCAAAAGCAAACATAATGCATGAAATCACTAGTACAACATACCTTTCCTTCGTTCTTTCATGTCCCATGATACATATTGTAAATACCTCAAGATTCATCAAGAACATTAACATCAAAGGTCTACTTGGATGAAAACAAATATAATCAATTTGTGAACAAACAACTATAGAATGGAAAAAAAATGGAATTTTTCAATGGCCACAACTAAATTAGCATAATTTCCAGCTCAAATAAAAGTATTGAGATAAAAAAATAACAACAATCTAGTTATCATGTAGATTTAACTTACGGAAAAGACAATGTTTATACCATATTGAGATGTGTAGTTTGTAGTGTGTTATAGGACCCAATGGCCTATGGGAATTTAACCTTATGCAGAAACCAAATTCTTAATACCTTATTCACTCATGAGTCATAACCACCTACATTCTACAATGTGTAATTGGACACTCAATTCCTTCATGATTTTGCTAAGCTAGCTGCTAACATCTAGAATTTAAAATCAATTTAATAAATTCAAATTTCAAGCTGAACTTGTCTCTCTGTGTGTAGTCTTGTATATATCTCTTCCATGCAGAGTTTATTATGCCTCTTCCTTCTCAGATCTACTCTATGTCTCAATCATCCTAGTCTATTTCCATGTTATGCACCCACATGATGATTCTCATTCTTGCCATGCTTTTTAGATGCTTTCACCTTAAATCTAATCTTCAGGTGACAACACTTAATTGATTTGATGTGATATTGAAAACATGCAAATGCAGTAGTGGACACATATGTAGGGAGAAGAGAGAGCTTCTAATTGATATTATTTAATATATAAAAATCAATACATAAACATTCACAAGTCTTAGGTGGTAGACATATGTTACGTAACCCCACAACCTAATCATTAAAACCATGTAACGTAATTGACTCATTTAACTCCTAAGCCATCAAGGATTTATGACGTAATAAAATGTAAAGTTATTAACAAGAAAAGATAATATTACAAAATGTGACCAATATAATGTACATTCTAAATTCTAAGACCATTTCCTATACGCCATCTACAATTTCCACATTTCCAATGGTACTATAGCACCCCTATTCCATTTATGCCTCAAAATATTCATTGGATAGTTTAAATTAGGTTCTTGTTAATTCTTGTTGAAAGTTGAACATCACATCACGTGTTGTAAATTTGAGGGATAGAGATAGAGGGGAATTTATTTACACCGAATGCATATATATATTGAGATGAGAGCTGAAATATTCTAAGTCCTCCACATCTATACCCTTCCTCCTGTTGGTCTTGGTATCCTCTTTCCTCTCTCTTCCTACAGTGTTACATGAACCTCCATAAGAAGAAGTGATCGTTGGCTCTGGGCCATCCGTAGCATCACCACATTTTTCTGCCCCGCAAGAGGCCAAACTTCTAACAGCATCTAAGTTTTGGTATGCTACTTTATCTTAAATAAGAGAAGAGAAGATAAGATAATTTTATTAATGTCCTTCAATTGAGCCAACCTTTCAAGGCCATCAATATCTACATTTCCAACCTCAATGCAAACGGATGGGTATTGCTTGAGCTCCTGATCACATTGGCACCAAGTTTATGCTAATGAAAAAAACATGGAAGAAATAATATTTCTTTGTTATCTTACATTTCAAAATGAACAACATCAAAAGAGAGAAATATGCTAAAGTATACATAATTTTGATAAAAATACTCTCCCAAACAATATGGCGCTTTTGAAAAACCACAATCTAGCTTCAACGTAAGAAATGACATAACAATGTCTCATTCATTGATTTATGAGCAAGATCCTTTAGTATGTAATGTACCTACAATCACACAATAAAGTTACTCTCTTCCAATAATTAACTTTCTCATCATCCCACTCTTGCTTGACAAGAAAAAAATTGAGAGAGAGAGAGAGTCTATTCGGAGACAGGATTTGTCTCACAATCCTCCAAACAAGCTCACGAAATGACAATAGTAGAAAACAGCTGAGTTGAATTTCTATTTCTAGTTTATTATTATTATTATAGGATATGCATTGAATTTTTTGTCCTGTGAACAGAGCATGCCATATAAAGAAACCCAACAAAATATTTCACAATAATTGTCTTGATAAATGCATACTATTGAAATTGTCTCATTGTTATCCATAACATACTAGTTAAGGCATGGATTCATTCATCTAGTCTTACCAATGACCTATTCGCCATATGTCATATAGAATAATTATGTTTCTTTCCATTGACTTCATAGACCTCCCAACTCTATATGTTGGCCCTTTTTAGAGGATGGGTGAAATTAGGGACACTTGGATGATCATATATAAGGGAAGAAGCCTTACAGGTATCCTAATGAAAAGAAGATGTAGGGCCATATTTAGGGAAGATTGTGTAAGCCTACAAAAGAATATTAAGGCCATATGAAAAGAAGATTGTAGGTTTGCTAAAGGTTAAAGTTGTGAAAGTAACAAACCCAACTATCTTGGAAGTGCGTATCAATGATCCTCCCTACATTATTATGGTGACTCCCATGCAAATGTATCTACATATGTTTTATATTTGACATTCAACACACATTGGGTTCTTGTGGCATCACAAACCAAGGAGTGTTAAAACCATTCAACTCCCATCGATGTGCATTGCTAATACGATACACTCTATACGCTATTTGAATGGATCATCACGTGGATTCAAATATCTGGTGTACAAAATGAATTGCTATAGGCTGCCTCACTTGCAATTGTAGCATCCTTCAAACCTTGCACTTTGCTAGCTACAAGTTGCAAATTCAATTTGACCTTCCCAAGCCAATTGCACCATAAGACATACATCCAAGGCATTTTGCAAGTTGGGAATTTGATCTATTCTCTACAACCAATGATATGTATTACCCTATGTTTTGTATTGGATATGGAGGTCTCAATTTCATGTGTTGGGTTGAACTTTCACAAGCATGAATATAGTTGTAGTTAATGAGGTTTGGTTCACTAAATGCTCCAAACAATACTGGTGTATGTGAAGTAATTAACTTGGAAAGAGGGCATTGCAATCATAACTAAACTGACTCACATAACCACAATGATGTCTTAAATTTCATCCTCTTAATAGATTGATTTCAATAGGATACCACCATGAAAGAGTTTTTGCATGGTGTTGGGTTTCTTATGGGATTGATCATGATTTGGATTGGAGCTGGTTGTTGAGTTAAGGATTTATCAAAAACAGAGGCTTTGAAACCATTAAGAAGACAAAGATGGTTTATTTCTGTGTTTGGTTTAACAAATTTTGAATTGGAAGATAATAACAATGTCTTATGAAGGAATATGGCAGTGTATTATGCATTGGAATTGGATTATGGCAGCTTATGGAGTTGGAACAATTTCTTATGAAGGATTATGACAACATATTATGTATTGGAAGATAAGAATAATGTCTTTTGAATTGGAATTTTTCATCTCGAGAATGATTGGATTATGGAAGCGTATTATGGTGTTTTGAAGTGCATACTAGAGATCCATAACGTACACCCAAGGCATTTTGCAAGTTGGGCATTTGATCCATTATCTACAACCACCCATATATATTAACCTAATGTTTTGTCTTGGATGTGGAGGTCTTAATTTCATGTGCTGATTTTTTCACACCATATTTCATAGAAGGCATGTGGGCATTATCCATAAACAACAAAGAATCTTTCATAAATGTTGGACAAGAGGAAAGGAACACAAGAATTGCTTTATTCCTGTGAGAGTACAAAATTGTGCATCTTTGTGATCGGTAATATGCATAGCTGCATAAATTCCTGTAGCTATCAATCACCACTATACCTTTTTATATGCATGATTAGAAAAAAATGGAATCATTACAATAAGAATAGAGAAGTTATATCCATGCAAAGCCATTAGTAACAACATATTCAGCTTCATGCATGAATATGCTTGATGAAGTGCCCTGTATTATAGAAATGCTGAGTCATAAGAAGCTTAAAGAATCAACATGACTGATTTAATCATTTTATTATAGATAAATAGAAGCTTATTTAGAAAACCAAATTCTACTATCTAGTGAAAAATTAAGATGTATCTTTGCATGGAGAGTATCTAGGTGCTCTACATCCCACTATGGGGAGATGTTGTAAACTTATGTAAACTTATGTGTAAAAAATTGAATATAAAATTTTTTACGCCTCAACGAATTGGATCCCTTTGGTTGCTTGATAGATCCCGATTTAAGATGGATCTATAATGATACTTCCTCAATCAAAAATAACTCTTGTAATTTTCATGTCACCCATGTTGTATTTGATTAGGTTGGCACCATGAACTCTCAACCAGTCTTCACATGCATACAGTCCATGGTCCTCATTATTGTCTACAGTTACACTACCACCACCTCTAAAGCCTAAGATTTGAGCTATGAAAGCAATTGGCACTATTGGACGATATGAACAAGATATCCATCAGACCTGTAGGACCAAGCTTGGGGATGAGTTGGAAGGTGTTCTTAGGGAGTTTTTGTGGCCCAATCTTGACTAAGTATTGACCTAGAGTAGAGTTAAGTAGAAGAAAAATATGTAGAAGCCATGGGACCACTTAAGCCTGAGTACATGGTCCCACTGAAGCCTAAGTACACGAAGTTTAAGAAGTCATATTATACATCCTTTGTGACTAGTTACCCCAATCCTCTGTGCATGTCTGTAAATATGCATACACTTTTGTAATCTTTTTTAAGAGTGGGTTACATCTAACAAACTCCCTAGAATATTCCAGAATCTTCCATAGTTACTGTTCTAGTCATATATATATATGACAATTGTAATGCTATAATAAGGGGCTAGATATGTTTGTCATTGTTTTTTTTGTGAATTGAGATTCCTTCACTTTCTCACGAGTTTTGTGTTGGATTTATGTTGTATTATCCATTCTACTAATGCAATGGAGAATTGTCCTTCATATGTTTTTGGGTTTATGCTATATTTGGATGCTCTGTGTGTGGTTTTGATAAATGTGAATGTTGTTAGTTCCATTATTTTAACTAAATTTGGTTAAAGGAGAAGTAAAATAATGCAACCCCCACTAAATCCTTAACACTCTACACCTTGATTGTATGAAAAATATCATATGTTCCTTGGGTTAGACCTCCTTCTCAAGGTTGAATATGTAGGGGCATTAGAATACATTGGAGCTATGTTGGACACCTTCCATGAACCTCAAGTATATTACAGATCCAACAACTCACTAACATGAATGTCTCATCCTTGGATCAGCTAATTGATGGTGTGAAGCATCAAAGCATACTTATAGAATAAAAAAACATGCATTATCTATGGGGTACACAACTATCACATTGTAATATGAATAATTTAAGGAACCAAGCAATGAAATTATTAACTAACATAACATAAAAATATAATAAAAGAAACCATCACATGTTCTGATAAAGCATGCCCTGTCTTCATAGAACAAGGTGTTGGGTTGGAATAAGACTAAAGTAAAATTAAATCAACAGATCACACAATTTATGAAGACATTTATATATCTTATCAATGATACTTGGATTAAGATTATCATAGTTGTTATCTTCTAAAAAATATGTGAATGTCTAGGCCCTTTCTTAGGGGCATGATTCTTATTTTTACATAGCCAAAAAGTAATTGATACAAACATTCTTTAGAATCACATATTCTCAAGTAGTTTTAAAATAGAGTACTAAATCATATTTAAAGATAACAAGTAAATGCTGAAATAAATCCAACAATATAAGAAAATACACATCTAGACATTGTGTCTTCAAATAATGTTGTTGTAGTTGTATAATCATTTTGAAATGAGGAATTAATGACCTGGTTATGTATTAAATTGCATGATATGCAACAACTTGTGCAATCTATACCAGCCTGTGTGATCTATAGCAAGTGTATATATAGGAATGGATTTGAGGAAATCTCTCACTGATTCATTATTCAAAGCTAAATAGAAAATATTATACTTCCCCTAATGTTTCATAGAAAATCAAATGAAAGACTAATATATGCAATGAAAAATTACCTTGAGACTAAATGCTAGTTTTAAGAAAGAAAAGGATAAATACAAGTCTTAAGCATAAGGAAAAGGGTTTGTAAATAAGGGAAAAACAATTTCAAACAATAACCAAAACCATGACTCATGAGATCCCCCCCAAATGAAGCTATTGTACATCCTCCTGAAACCTTGTACCCTTGCATCTAATCACCAAAATTAGATGGGACAGGTTGTGATTACTCATACAATAATTTGCTCCAATTATAAGAGGGATGATCATGTTCTCTCATTTCTTAATACCAAATCCCATTTTCAATGCTTTCCGAAAAGGTTGCTTCTTCCTGTTTATCCCTAGAAGAACACCAAAGAATTGTAAAATTAAATTTCAACTCTATCCATTGTGTTCCATGCCTTTTAAAACAATCAATGTATGTTTGAGACCAGTCCAAGGCAACACCAAATTTGGAGTTGGACAATGGATCCAGTAAATGATGGAATATTCATGTGGGACAAACGAAAGTTAGGCTAGTATCCAAATCAGACAAAACTATCTCAATTCAAATTATTAGGGTTGAGAGATGGTTCTAGAGCACACGGTTGATACATCATGGGCCATGCTATATTCATGTGTGGAACACAAACTATGAAAACCTTCAAGTAATTGCATAAGCTTCAAGCACACAGATTAATATTCGCACTTCCACGGATTATTAAGGGATTCTGTCGAAGTCAAGGATAACAGAGACTCATTTGTCTACTGGCCTTTGTCCTATTTGTTAACAACGAAATTCAGTTGGACATATATTTTTGGATAATCGGTTTTCTAGGCATTTTTGGATTTGGTTTGATGATCATCACTTGACGCTTCTTCAAGGCAAGGTTCACTAGTGAGAAGAGCTATTTGGGGATGGTCGTGACCTTGTTAGTGATAATTTTTCTAGATTTTGGCATTGCTTGAGGATCAATATGCTACTTGTTTAGTGGAAATTGAAATGTAACTTTGTTTTTGAATATGAGGTCAGATCTTTGTCTGCTTTCAGTTTGGTATGGAAGGATGAGAGTCATCATCAATTATTTGCAAAAGAATCTTTACTGATCAAATATGCCCAATGTTTGGACCACATTGAGTACTCTGCATTTATTTATGCTTTAGTATCTCTTCAAAATAGGTTATGAAGTTCATTGTATATACACTTCCACTTTTTATTTTTTGATTGTAAATATAAGACATACTTAAAAAAAAACAAGATTATACTACATTCTTGCAAATGTGAGGAACCTAAGTCAGAAACTCTATAGTTCAAAAGTAATCCCATTAAATTATAATGAACAACCATGGAAAATATCAAAATCAAGCAAAAGTAAAACATGATAAATCCAGTGTTTCCACTTAAAGGTGCCACATACCACAACATCAGATCTTGTCTCACAAAATATAGGAATGCATGCAAGTCTTACCACCTGATCCTCAGAACCTATGCATGATCAATAGAAAAAATTAAGCAATGCAAAATGGATTAGCTAGAAAACAGGTGAGAGAATATGTTACAAACATTGGGAACAAAACACCACCTTCAAGTAAACGGGATGCATATTTTATTTTATTTTATTTTTTATTTTTTATTTTTAATTTTATTATTATTATTATTATTATTATTTTTTTTTTTCTGATTCCCACATAAATAAACATGTGGACAATCCTCAATGGAAAACGGGTCTCCTTCCGTAAATGGATAACATCCTACAAACATATGCCATGGATATTTATGTGGCTTAATCAGAATATTAACTTTTATTTTACAGAACTAAGTACAAGTCTCTACTCTGGATGATACAAATATGAGCTCACTAGAAATAGTACATTCCCACATCTAATATATATAACCCCCAATCAGAACTGCAAATGAAAAGAAAAAATTTATATTTCATATAACTTCATCACTTATGTAGGTTGATATTTACCAAGAGTATCTGGAGTAGTAGGTGCCAAATGTCTCCATTTCAGTGTCCTTTCCATGTAATAAAGGTTTTCATTAGCATCAAAATATTTTTCTAGGTCATCTATGTTCTGGATAGAAGTGCTAAGGAAACTGTAAAGGATATCACCAACTCAATGACTCAATTCAAGAAATGGATTTTGATTAAAATTTAATAACTAAATGAATTCCTTCTAAGTATTTTTTTACTTAGCCTATTACCAAACTCCATCAAGTTCAAACCAATGAGGATTTGTTGCAGAAACAAATGTATTGTATGCTGATGCTCCAGAGAACATACATTTATGCAAATGCTAATAGATAAACTACATCAATAAATAGAAAAATATATTAATTTTCCATCGAATAAATCAACTAAATTTATAAAACATTTGCATGCCAACTTTGAAGAACAATATTCTACATAAGAACCAATCATTCACTACAGTTAAAAACAAAGATAAGCACCTGCTGCGGCAAAGACAAATTTGCAGGATCATTTGACCCTGGCATTATATAAAAAAAAATAGCTGCTGCAAGCTGCAAAGAAGAGTCGAAGGTCCATTTAGTAAATTATGCAAAAACATACATGGAAAACAAATTTTAAACTTGAACTTTTTGAGGAGAAAAGTGAAGTCCAAGATACTTAAGCACAGTATTTATTCATTTTCCACAACATTGTATCACGCACATGCATATCCAGGAAGGAATTTTCTTGTTGAAGTCACCAAAAATAAATAAGCAAATAGAAGAATATAGGTAAGGACCTGTGTCAAAGAAAGGTCCAGTTCCTTGATGGGTTCAAAAACTCTAACTTGATCCTTTAGTCCAAGAGGGTGTAAAACATACATTATTTAGAAATAAGCATACATTAGACTCTTTAATTTTTTTCAACTGCAAGTAGCTCCCTTCTATTCAAGCATTGGGAATCAAGGGTAGCCTAGACCCCAGGAATAGACCCCGATACCTATGGACCCCCACCATAGATATAAAATCAACAAGGGAATAATATACTTATAGTTAAGAAAACATACCAGATCCCAATTCTTAAGTTATAAGCTTCTTGCCCGATCTACCAGAAGACTCTGTTTCATATCAACTGAATCTACGGAAATAATGACACATACAATTTTAGAAGCCATACTTTGTTCATGTCAAAAAAACATAAACACTGTAACCTATATTTCCTATAAAAAAAAAAGTACTATCAAGTAAGAAAACATGCATCATGACTTCTGAAGAAAGGGAAAATTAACATACCTGTTCATTACCTAAATGGCTAGTCAAATAATCATTAAGAAGATGAAAGTAGAGAATAATCCATTAATTAGCTCAGTGGCCACATAAATTGTAGTTTAAATTCCTGAAATTCCAAAATACAACCCTGATTGCACAACCTCTCCCACTGGAATGTTGGATGTCGCATCAATGTCATTTTTGGTTTGATTTGATATGCGTAGGTCATATGTACAATAGATGTTTGATCTCTTCCCTAGTTCAATCAATGGAATGGATGTTTCTGTTCCATATGCACCGTTTCATATGCATTGGTTCGAATGTGGGATCAAAACCCTATTTATGGTGCCAAAACTCCTTTTTAATGTGAAAAAATTCTTCTCCAAACAATGCTAAATTTTGTGGCGCCAAACCCCTTATCTTAAAGTTGAAAGTAATTAGTTGTATACCATGATTAATTGCTCCTAAAGAGCATAATAAATAGTTAAAATTGTTTTTTATTTAGATTGTTTAGTTATATGTATATTCTATATATATTTATTTTGTTGGTTTGGTTTATATATATAAGTTATATTAGTATTTACAAATTTACAAATGAAAATATAAGGTGGAATAACTATATTATATATATATATTTTAAATGTTAAGATTAATATAATATAATTAGATTATGTTAGTATTACATATGCTATATTATAACTATAATTATATTATATTAAAATAACTATATTACATATGATTATATTATATTAATATGCTCCAAATTATTGACTGAATTTGGTAATGAAAAATTGCAATTTCAACAATTTTTTTTTACAATTTGTTAAATTTTAACACTGCAGATGGATTCAGAGAACTCATTCTAGGTGGTCTCTGAATCCATCTGCAGTGTTAAAATTTAGTACAATTATAACACTATATATGGATTCAGAGAGCCTCTGTGTCAGTTGAAAATGGAAATTGTAATTGTCAAAGATATACAGTGTTACAATTTTACTATACAGTGTTACAGTTTTACTAAAATTTAACACTTATGGGGTCTCTGAATCCATCTACGGTGTTAAAATTTAATAAATTGTAACAATTCATTGTGATAACAAATGAAATTTTCCATTGTCGAGTGACACAATTAACGTTACTCAGGTCTCTAATTACATCTACAATGTTACAATTTACTAAATTTTAATACTGCATATGGATTCAGAGACCCTCTTTAAAGGGGTCATGGTCTTTGAATCCATCTGCAATGTTGAAATTTAGTAAATTTTACATAGTCATTGTCAAAATTGTAATTTTCCATTGTTGGTCTGACACAACTAAAAATGACTAACATAAACGACTAATTCATATTATTAGTCATTGTTAGCTAGTCATATTTGTATTCATGTGACTAAATTAGTTGTTTATGCTAGTCATTTTTATTTTAGTCACTTTTTATCTAGTAGTATATTTTATTCCATGATTAAATTAGTCGTTTATCTTAGTCATTTTTAGTTGTGTTACTTAAAATTGCTCAATTTTAGTTGTTTATCCCTTGAAAAAATTGCGGTGACTAAATTTTTTGGTTGCCTAGTCACTTATCTGTCATTTTGTACTAGTGGTTTCTCCATCAAATATTTTGCCTCCAGCTACACTCTCATGTTGGATGATGGGGGATGACTTAATGCCCTCGTTCCAGTGGATTGCTTCCCATAGAGTCACTTCAACAGATTTATTTCGGGATAGTAATCTAGAGTCTTATTAGTACCTTGGAACTTGCAGTCCTCGGTGGAAGGTATCCTCACTATTGACAATGGGAATACATCAATATATCCTAATCAATAGAGTCTACTAGAGTTCAACGCCAACTCATCTATTCACATTTTTTAGAGTGTACTAGGTACCTTGCCTCTCATTTTCATTATTGGTGATTTGGTTCACATCTGTTAATGGTATACATCAATGAATGGTAATCAAACAATGTCTTACTATGTTCAACCCCAAGACATCTATTCACATAGTTTAGACATGTACCTGTTTTGGTTGGTTTGAAGACCTCGAATCCTATTATAGTGTCACCTCTTTTGCACTATGATTTGAGCCACATTGGATTTCCATTATCATTATTATTACATTGATTCATATGGTGATTAATCTGTTCATCTCTACACATCTACATATATCTTGATTTGATTTTGAGACATAAATCCACTTTGTATCCTTGTGGATATGGTATATCGATGACATGGATCCACTTTGTTTCCATGTATCCATGATCATTTTTTCTATAGATGCTTATGGATCCGCTATATACTTGATTTTCGGCCATGATTTTGTTACTCCTGAGCATGGGTATGCCTGACTCAAGAAGAGAGTTCTTACTTGGTCAGTTTTTATTACCGCCCATGGCAGACAACTGAGCAATTCCTTCCGTTTTAATTCAAGAACTCATTATAGAAATGTTATAATGTATTTCTACCATCGTATGCTCCTCTGACCTCACACATGAGGGGGCATCTGTTATAGTGTATTTTTCCATAGTTTATCCCAAGACATTATAGTGGCTAATCTTATCTTTGTCCCTAGTTGCAGACATTTCTTCTCCCTTGTTCCATTGTGTGGAAATTGCTATCTTGATAAATCCTTCTAAAAAAGCCTATTTCTCAACAAATACGCGACCTATCCTTGGATAGCCTATGTATATGCGACCTAACTATGTCTATCCCACATATGTGTCCACAAGAGGGTAAAAAATAAAAATAATTAATAAAATTTGTTTCATGGGTTAGTTTTGGTTCAAGATCATTCTCCAAACTCCAAAATCCCATCAATAAATTATCCTAACTCCCTAACTGCTCTACTTAAAAGTATAAAATAAAATAGTTGAGAATAATTTGGAGGTTACACATAAGATACTATCATCTTGCCCAAGTTTTGGTGATATTATGCTTGGAGAAGAAACCCTTTCTGTAATCAGTTTGCACAACCCTTTTCCCTAAGTATGCAACACCTTTCTTGCCTATATGGAACCCTAGTTTTCCATTATTTTCACCATAAGCTTATTATGATAGAGAATTCCCCAAATATCTTGAGCATATTTTGTGTGAAAAAGCTTTGAGATTGGAATTCTGAAGTGGCTTGGGAGGAAGAACCCATGACTCAGTTTCAAAATGGCAGCAATATGACCAGGTTTACTTGTGCTATCTACTTTGTCACCATTTTCAATATATAAATGAAATATCATTCCTTTCCAATACATGATCCTTACATGCATGTTAGTATATGTGAATGATTGTTGCTATTGAATTGGAGATCTATAATTCTGCAAGCTTCTTTTATAATATTTTTGGGTTATTATGATGCTTTCACCTTCCTTTGTTTTCATTTCAGGAATTGCAACAAGAAGTTGAAACAAAGGAGCAAAGCTCAAGACCAAAGGATTCTACTTCAAATGCTTGGAACCGGGTATGTACCCTTAATGCTTTGTATGCCAATTGTTTGTTGAAAATAAAGTATTTTGTTTACTTGCAAGATTTGGGTTTGTTTATGTCTCTTCTCTGCAACAACTGAACCCAACTATTGTTGGGGATTTAAGGGAGCAAATGATGATTGTGAGACTTTACTTGACATGGGAAGGCCGACATAATAAAGTCAAGAGAGTTCGGAAGATGGTTGACTCAAGTTAAATGCTTCCTTTGAAAAAAAACATGACACAATAGTGACTGAGGCATCATAGACTCAAAAGTGAACATAATACTTGTCAATGATGTATAAGGCATAAACAAAAACTCCATAGTGACTGGAAGATTAACCAGTTAGGAGAGTAAATGCGTATACGATTTCATCTTCCTAAGTCATACTATAACCCAATTGTAGAGGAAAGACTCATGACAATGTGTTGTGTTCAAAGGTGACACTACTTGCTACCATATAAAGACCTGAACAAAAAAATTTCCCATCTGTATTTTCGGAATATTTGATTTTTTTGTATTTTTCATATTATAAAAATCCTAAAAAGAGAATAAAAGAATGCTATGGTGCATGGGAATAAAGGAGTATCAAGACAAACCAACCAGTTCCAAAATATGGACCATGAACTAGATAAGGACACTCACAAAATTCAACCCAAATATTTTCAATATTTTAAGGAGGTTGAAAATTATAAAGAAACCTCTGTAAACACTATCCCATAAATTTTACCGAGCGGCCCCCGGGTTAGTTGATGCTTGTGGAGTCCCAATTTTACCCTTTTTTCCAACTCCAAAGACTTGGTGTGTTAGAATGTTACCCTTCCTATTTCCTTTGTTTTTAGTGTTTTTATACATTTCATGCCACCATAACAACTGTTGAAGTCTCAATCCCTACATGCATTAATAATGCTCATATTTAGCTTTATTCTATCTCTTTTGAAACAATTTAAGATGTTGTTGTTTGCATGGACTGATGAAGTTATGTTTGGAAGCAACATAATTGTTTTTGTAGTTCATAATTTTGATCTTGTAGCAATGTATCCTACAGCAATGCATCTTGTAGTATCTTGTAGCAGCGAGCTCGATCATACAACGTTAATCATAAAGGAGAATTCCCTTGGTTTTATGAGTCGTGTTCACCACATGGCAAGATTTGGAGTGTGATTCAATTGAATATCATTCCCTCCAGATCATCATTCCATATCAACACTCCTAGGATCGTTGAACTACAGTTCATTTCATAGGTCCACGCAGCAGCATCTTTTTAGAGGGCGATCCCATGCCTATCAACATGGAATCTTCCCATTCATAAATTGAGTTTGAATTGTAATAGCTAATTATAGGAAAAAATTAAGTTGTTGAGCCATCGTTGATGATTAGGTTACATGATGTCGATGAATAGGGCGGGTTATAAAAAAATAATATGTATATTGTAAAGGAGTTGTTTTCAGTTATTAGGGTGATTGTGTTTCTGTACTATCAAACCTTGTACTTAGGATTTTCAGATCTCTATAATATAAGACCATTTGACGTGTTGAATATAATTGCCTCCTAAGTTTTTAATTTAGTTAGATGTGTATGCGATTGGAGGAGGGCCCCCTTCATTCACAAACACCCTTGTGTGTGTGCTCTTAATCTTGATTCATGTAGCTTTGATTTATCATAGTGATTTTGATTGTTAGTATAAACATAGGATCACTGGTATGAATTTGATTGGTTTAGTGTGGTTATAAGCTTGTGATTGATTGTTGTGCTTCCAAAAATTGAATTTCCTGTAGCTTCTTATTTGATCTCATAAAGTGTGTAAAATTTCCTATAGTTGTTTATTAGATCTCACAGAGTGTGTGAATTTAAAATTTATAGAATACTTGAATTCTTGTTTGATCATTCATAATTATAAGTTTTGTTCTCTCTGGAAGGTATCAACAATTCGAAGGTCACATGAAGTCTATCACTTTCTGTTAGAACTATGTTGGAACATACTGAATTCTAAAAGAACTCTGCTAGCTTGATTTAAGAATTTCCTTTGTTTTATCCTGTAGGTTTGCATTAGCTGGGGCCCCAGTTAGTTTAGTTTAATTAGAGTAATTGGTTTGGAGAGGGTTCTTATTATTTTATTGGGTTTGGCATCAATAGTTAAAGACACTTAGGGGGTTGGACACTCTGTTCATATGGTCATGTTGGATAGTGACAATTCCAGAAGATACTAGGATTCCTGTCTAGATCATTCCTTCACATTTGCATGGAAATTTAGGCCTCCATAGGAAATATTAGTATAAGGTTTTTACTCTGATCACTATTCATGATGTGGGATAGTTCCATCTTGTAGTAGTTTTAGTTTTCATCTTTTTAGGACAGGAATTAGAGTTTGGATTTGATCTGATATTTTTAGTAGCACATGGAGGTATTGTTTTTGCATATATTATGCACAAAATGTCTCATCATCTTACTAGCCTAGGTTGACAAGTAAACGATAAAAATTATACTATTTATTTTTCCCAACATTTTGGCATCATTGTCAGGGAGGCACTAAGGAAATCATACTAAAAAGTGTGTTTTGTGTGTTTTCCATCATTTTAGATCTAGAGGAGGGAGAGCAGTTAGACGAGAGGTAAGAACCTGCGCATATGTTGTAGATAGGTTCTCCCAAGTCTTAGTCATGTTGGATGGTAGGTAGAAGTTTTTTTTGATTTGATTTCATAATGATTAGGCTATATGATGAGGGATAAGAATTCTCCAGGTAGATACCATAGAAGGAAAAAAAATCTCACACCTATAACTAGTAGTGTTGTAAGCACTACCTGCAATACTAAGTTGGAAGGAAAATTCAGAAAAGGAGGAATACCCAAGGTGGAAGCTGAAATATTTGAATAGGGGTCTACATTTGGTCATGATAAACAAGGGAGTCTTGTAGCTAGACAATAGTCTAGACAATATTCTGTAGCTACTATTTATGGATCTATTCTTTCTGAAGGAACAAAGTCACTGCTTAGTGGACAACTTGATTTTGAATTTTGGATCAATCCATTGCAACATCCAGAATATCATTCAGTGACTTCTGAAGAATATACTACACATAAAAAACCTTTTTTCTAGTGGTATACAATGAGAGACCTTGAGGACATGGGTACTAACATGAAAGAAGAACCGATGACTTTTTCATTCCCAATTAGGGATTCCACAGGAACCATGGAAATGAAAAGTATTCCTCCCTCTGCTGTACAAAAATTTCATTTCTTGATGAACGAGGACCCAAAAGCATTTTTTTCGAGTTTGACGTGCTCTAATTCCCAAAAGTTGAAGCTATTCCCTGCCACACTGAAAGGTACAACCCTTCGGTGGTTTATGAGTTTAACTGACAATTCTATTTCAACATGGGAAGAAATGAAATAGACCTTTTTAAATAAGTATCGGGACTATTGCAAGGCCAATGATATCATAAAAGAAATATTTGGGATGACTCAGAAGGAGGATGAAAGTTTGGAATACTACCTAGAAAGGTTAAAGTATAATCTGTAGAGATCAAAATAGTGCCAACTTGGGAAATAAGTGTTGAGAACTATTTTGTTAAGAGGGATGAGAGAGGAGATTTTAGAGGTCCTTAATTTGATGGGAATATGAGAAATATTAAAAAACAATATGATGAAATATGTGAGTTGTGTCATCATTATTAAAGAGGAATATCTAAATTCTAGAAGGGGCTCTAGAGATACTCCTTTTGTTGCGGGGACAATAGTTACAAGGACTGAAATTGGTCATTTATTTGAAAATTTTAAGACTAATATTATTAGTTTTTTAATATCACAGTTGGACTCTTTGCAATCTAAGAAGAGGCAAGAGGAGGAAGACAAAGCATTGGCTATATTTTGTCCTAAATTCCGCAAGAAGCATCCCCTGTAGGAATACCCATTAAACAATGTTGAGGTATTTCATATTTGTGAATCAGACCATGATACTAATGATTGTTCTTCGGTTCTATAATAAAATCCATATATCAAGTAGAACCAGAAGTTGTTGATTCACTTTATGCGATGGAACCTTAGAAATCATGGAAACCTTGATCTTCATGTGTGGATCAAAACCCCACTATGCAATTTCCTTACACTCAAAATTAAACGTGGAACACTCCAATGCCATGGAAACCTTGGGCACCCCAATCTGCTGCTAAACAACCTTGGAAACAAGGATGGAGGGGTTTACCTCATGATGTTACGACCTCTCCCCATTATCCTATAATGCATAATTTACCTCCCTCAAAACCCTTACCACAACAATTCACTCAACTCCAACAATTGCAATTACCAGCTCCAACCAATCCTCCGTTCCCCACACAAATTCCTTCCCAGCCCATCCCAAATCCAAACAATAACGCGGTTCACCCTACTTACAATGTTGGACTATCTGCTTATCCTAATTTTCCAACCTATTATTTTGCTCCTACTCCACTGCAAGAAGTCTACACATTGTTGCAAGAATTTCTTGGTGATTTACAGGAGATCAGACTAAGGTCAGGGAAAGCTATAAACAAAAAAATAGCGAGAAGAATAAAATAAACCGAGGAGGAGAATACCCCCACCATATCTAAATCCATTATTTCAAATCATCCATAGATTACAACATAAATGGAAACTCCAAAAGAACAAGATCCTTCTCCATATATCTCACCTCCCTTCCCTAAAAGACTAGAGATCAAGGAACCAATAACCACACTTGAATTTGACTTTGTGTCTGAACTTAAGAATTTGTGCATAAAGATTACCTTACTGCAAGAAATAAAATATAGACCAAATTATGCTAAAGTAGTTAAGGAAAGTTGTATTAAGAATCCTGGAAGATAAAGAAAGAACCCCTCAACTATCCAAGTAGGAGGAAAATGGCAAGCCTGATGACTACTCAAATTTCCACAGAAAAATATGCAGATCCTGGGAACCCAATTGTGACAAATTTTATCAATAACCGGGCCATTAAGAATACACTGGTAGACCTGGGTACAACCATCAATGTTATGACATTAGAAACATTCTCTTAGATAGGGCCATAAAACCTTCTTCGCACCCCCATTTTGCTAGAATTAGGAGATAGATAAAAATTAAGTAGAAAGGAGTGTTGGAAGATGTGATTGTGTCACTCGATTCTTGGGAGTTCCTGATGGATTTTTATGTTCTCCAACCTAATACCAATTTAGGAGGTCATCCGTTGATTTTGGGAAGACCTTGGGTGGCCACATTTGGTGTCTTTATTGGTTGCAGGTCAGGGAATATGACTATCACACATGGAACAAAAACAAAATAGATTTCTCTTTACCCCCCTACCAAGCCCATCATTGAACAAGAAACCGCTACGTGGCTAAATGAAGATGATGCAGAAACAATTGACCATGTTTTAACCATAGGACAAGCCATGAGTTTTAAGGAAAATAATGCATACAACTTGATCAATCACCATCTTTCTAATCCATATTGTTTTCAGTATTTTGGGGGGCAGTCAACTCATGAGAAGGAAATCATAGACATACTCCTAGATCAGAATTTTCAAGAGGAATGTACATCAAAATAATTAAACTCTGCCTTTCTATCAACCTTCCCTATATGCTCAATGACTGAATATGGCAGCAAAACAATTGAAATTTTTCTTGGAAAACAATTAAATATAAATTATGCTCTAGATATTCTATAGGAAAAAAAGATGAATCAAACATTAAGAAAATTTTCGAATGTTTTCGCATGGGAATATACTAATATGAAAGGAATCCATCCCAACACTTGTATTCATCATATTTACATAGAAGAAAATGCCAAACCAGTAAGCCATGCACAGAGGCGAATGAATCTCGCACTAAGAGAAATTGCAAAAGAAGAACTTCAAAAACTGTTAGATGTAGGATTTATTTACCCCATCTCAGATATCCAATGGGTATCTCCTTTGGTAATCGTCCCCAAAAAGAATGGAAAATGGAGGGTTTGCATAGATTATAGGGAATTAAACAAAGATACCATGAAAGATCATTTCCCTTTTCCTTTTATAGATAATTTTCTGGATACTTTGGTTGGAAAGAAATATTTTTCTTTTCTAGATGGCTTTAGCAGATACAACCAAATCCAGATCACCCCTAAGGATCAATATAAGGAAACATTTACAGCTCCTTGGGGAATGTATGGATATAATATATTACCATTTGGTTTATGTAATCCACCAACTACATTTAAAAGGGAAATACTTGGTATTTTCTATGACCTTGTGCATGATTGCATGTAAATTTATATAGATGATTTTACTATTTTCGGTAATTATTTTGAAGAAGCATTAGCTAATATTGATAAAGTGCTGCAGAGATGTAGGGAGATTAATCTTTTGCTACTTCATGAGGAGTGCTTTACGATTATGACTGAGGGTATTGTTTTGGGAAACCATTTCTCTACTACAGGTATCGATATTGATCCGACCAAGATTGAAGTGATAGTGAAGATGTCACCACCAACTAACCAAAGTGGGGTTTGAAGTTTCTTAGGACATGCAGGCTACTACAATCTCTTTATAGAAAATTTCACAAGGATAGCCTTTCCATTATACATACTATTGACAAAAGAATCTAATTTTTGCTAGGATGATGAATGCCAACAAACTTTTGAGACACTCAAGGAAAATATTTCCTCGACACCTGTGATAAGAGGCACATATTGGAAGCTCCCCTTCCATATTTATACCGATGCCTCAGATTCGACAATATGAGTAGTATTGAGACAAAAGGAAGATATTATAACCCATGCTATTTATTTTATAAGTAAAAACATATCCCCTATTGAATTAAATTATACAATGACGGAGAAAGAATTTCTAGCAGTAGTCTATGCAATTAATAAGTCTTGACATTATATTACTGGTTATAATGCCTTCATACATATTGACCACTCTGCCATCAGATATGTCATGAACAAATCTATTACCAATGGAATAAGTACTAGGTGGTTGTTTCTTTTGTAGGAATTTGACATCACCATAGTGGACAAACCAGGGAAAGAAAATTAGGTAGCTGTTTTCCTCTATAGATTGAACCATGAAGGTGAGAGTGTTCCCATTGATGATGGTTTTGCTGATGAAAATTTATTTGCTATTTCTGTCAACTCACTCTGGTTTGCAGATGTAGCCAATTATCTTGTTATAGGAAGGATGCTACCCCATTTTTCACCTAAGGAGAAGAGGAAAATTATTCAAAGAAGTGCCAAATACTCTTGGATCAAGGGGGATACCTTTTACACGATACCTTATATGATTATCTGTAGATGTGTGAGAGAGGATGAAGTGTATGACATTCTGAGAGATTGTAATCATGATCCCTGTGGGGGGCACTTTGCAAACAAAATAATAGCTCATAAAATCCTGCATGGATGCTATTATTGTCCTAACATATTCAAAGATGCAAAAGAGTATGTTCAAAGGTGTGATAGTTGTCAAAGGATGGGTCTCTTGGTTCCTACAAATGAAATGTCACTTCAGCCACAAGTCCTCATTTATCCCTTTGAAAAATGGGCTTTGGAATTTGTGGGACCTATTAACCCTGTCTCCAAACATAAGAAGTATATTTTGGTTTGTACGGACTATGTCACTAAATGGGTGGAAGAAAAAGTAGTACCTAGAGCCATGGAAAAGGTAGTAGTATATTTCCTACTTGTTAATATTTTTGTTTGATTTGGGGTTCCTAGGGAGATTGTTACTGACCAAGGTGACCAATTCAAATCTAAGCTTATGCAGGAAATAAATCAAAAATATCAGATTACCCACTGAAAGTCGACTCCATATCACCCACAAGCCAATGGGAAAGTGGAATCAATGAATAAGGTGTTGTAAGCAATCCTGACCAAGATTGTGTAACTGCATAAGAAGGATTGGTCTGAGAGGATTCTAGAGGCCTTATGCGCTTACATAATTTCATGGAGAAGCTCCACTAGTTTCCCCCCTTATGAATTGGTCTATGGATAGTATTTCCTTTTACCGGTAGAATTTCATACCTTTAATATGGAAGCTGAGTTAGGCATGGAGTTGACTAAGGCACATGAGAAAACGATTTTATAGCTTAATGAGTTGGATGAGATAAGAAAAGATGTTGTTTAGTATATAGAACTTGTTCAGTAGTAGAGAGCAGGTGGCATGACAAATGCATCAAGAAGAAGCAGTTTAAGGTAGGGAATTGGGCATTATTATTTTATTCTAGGTTCAAAATTTTTAAAGGGAAATTTAATGCACATTGGCTTGACCCATACGAAATCAAAGAAGTATTTGACAATGGATATGTCAGGATTAAGACAATTGATGATGGGAATGTGACCTTCTTATTTATTGGGCATCGACTGAAGTTATATCAAAATACCAATTCTAGGGATTATTTTTTCAAGGGAATATTGAAGCAAGGTGATATGGAAATAGTGGATGGGGGGCAGTCCCTCCTTCTATTTCTTCTTGATTTTTTCCTACATCTGATAAATTGAGCTTAATTTGTTTTTCTATCGCTCACCAAAACATGATAAGAACATCTATAAAGTATAGGATTATCCCTTTATATGATCCTGTTATATTATTTACGGAAAAGGAACCCCCTTGGAAGTTTCTTTCCCAGGTCTTCAGACTCTCTAAAATTGAAATTTGGCAAGCATTGACTGCCTGGGCTCGGTAAATCCATAAGACAGTAGAATTTTATTGGTCTCATGGATGAGGGGGTTATTAGTGAATATTATTTTCAATTGTTCAATAAAATTTCTATTTCTGCTCGTGTTGGATTGATGGAGGATTCATCAAGCCCTTCCTTCCAACGGTCTTGAACCTTCGAATTCAACACATTTTCTAGGTTCTAAGACTATATATTTAGTGATTCCTTGAGGTCTCTATTCTAAAATGACATACCTTCTCGTCAATAGCAATGGAGATACATTAATGCTCCATGATTTTTGAATCCTACAGGGGTTTCAACAACAACACATCTTTCACACATGTTAGGATGCATCAAGGGTGCCTTGGTTCTCTTTGGCATTAATGATGATGAACCTTGCATTTGTTAACATCATTCATCCATGGATGGTAATCCAATGAATCTACCACACATTCAACATCAGAAAAATATATTCATGTGCATGGATATTACATAGTGAGGGATCGAGGTGAAGAATTCAGAAAATATTGCAGGAGCAACATGACTCTGTAGATTGCACAAGGACTTTGGTAAGGTCTAGAATTGATTCCAGCAGTCTGACAAGACAGGGATGGATCAAAATATAATTCTTGAACTTAATTTTTTCAAGTACCAATGATTCTACATCAGTTACAGTGTTCTTGCAGTAATTGATCCTGCAACGACTAATCCCAAAGCAACTTGTTCTACAAAATGATCTCCAGCAGCACTCGATTAGAAGTTATGGACCCTGAATTTGTCCAGATCACTCCAAAGAAAGAAGATTCACATTCAACTGCTCCTGCAAAAATAATCAAAACCAACATCAGTTTGAAGAAAATGGAATCGGTAACTGAGGTTTGTGTAAATTTAACAATTTTTTTGTTTGAAAGAGATGAATTGGCATATGAGCTTGATCAATAGATCCTAGGGAGACTGAGTAATTATGACCCCAATAGTCATGACCAAACCCTCATACCTAAGATTCATTATATGATAATGGATCCAACCTGGCTGATCGAAGAAAATGGAATCGGTAACTAAGGTTTGTGTAAATTTAACAATTTTTTTGTTTGAAAGAGATGAATTGGCATATGAACTTGATCAATAGATCCTGGGGAGACTGAGTAATTATGACCCCAGTAGTCATGAACAAACCCTCATACCTAAGATTCATTATTTGATAATGACTCCAACCTGGCTGAAACTTATCCTTGAATAACACAACTCGCCATGCTAGGAAATGATCTCCTCCTGCCAGCGATCATCCATCGTTATCATTTATCGAGATTTGAGAAGAGGATGATTCGGATGCTCATGCATATGATTGAATCAAATGATGGCATTGACACACCCCTATTCATTTCATTGATTTAGGTGGATAACTGATTAAAAATTCAAAATTGTTCTTTCGCATCAAGAATAATCCTCCTTATACGTGTGATTCGGTCATGATCCAATCATGACCAAGACGCACTACTAGTCTGTAAGCCTATCCCTTCTAGTGATCATTGAATCTATACACTTATGATAACTTGCCATATTTTATCGAACCATTTATCAAATCGACGATCAAACTTGACTTCTTTCCATTTTCTATCTGCATTGTTATCCGCTTCCTTTTAACCATCTGCGAAGTGAGCTAGAAGGGTGAATCAAGACTCAATGTCTTTATCCTGTTAAGAGAGAAAATCATGCGAGCTGTGATCCTAATTGAACTAGGGTGATCGATGTTTTTGAATGAGTATCTTAGAATGTGTGGATGCATAGAAGTTGTAGGCTAGCTACTCGTCTTCCTCTGATTCGAGGGTTATAATGAAAATGTGACAAAGGCATTTGCATATAGCTTCAAAAGAAAATGGGCCCAGATCAGAGATATGAGATTCTACATGACAGAAGACCTGATTTCCCAAGCTACGGGATTTCCACAAGAAGGTGAGTGCTGGTCTAAGAACAATCTAATGGATAAATCCATGTGGCCAACATTGTTCAAGGAGGGCACTCTAGAGCCAACATTGTGCTGGTGATGAAGATGACGATGGTGATGATGATGAAGATGGAGATGATGGTGATGAAGAAGAAGATGATGATGATGATGGTGATGATAACGAAGAGGATGATGATGATGATGATGATGATGATGATGATGAGGATGCTGCTGATGATGATGATGATGAAGATGATGACGATGATGATGATGATGATGATGATGATGATGATGACGAAGATGATCATGATGACGATGATGATGATGATGAAGAAGATGAAGATGATGATGAAGACGATGAAGATGATGGTGATGACGACCACAATGATGATGATGATGATGGTGGTGGTGGTGATGAGGATGATGATGATGATGGTGGTGGTGGTGGTGATGAGGATGATGATGATGATGAAGATGATGATGATGAATATGAAGATGATGGTGATGAAGATGAGGATGATGATGATGATGAGTATGATGATGATGAAGAGTATGATTATGTTGATGATGATGATGATGATGATGATGATGATGATGAGGACGATGATGATGATGATGATCGTCGTCATCATCATCATCATCATCATCATCATCATCAACATAATCATCATCATCATCATCATCATCATCATCATCATCATCATCATCATCATCATCGTCATCATCATCATCATCATCATCATCATCATCATCTTCGTTATCATCACCATCACCATCATCATCTTCTTCTTCATCACCATCATCTCCATATTCATCATCATCACCATCGTCATCTTCATCACCATCTTCATCATCATCATCATCATCATCATCACCATCGTCATCATCATCATGGTCATCTCCATCTTCCTCCTCATCATCATCTTCATCATCATTGTTTTGGTCTTCATCACCATCATCTTCATCATCATCATCATCATCATCATCATCATCACCATATTCATCATCATCATCATCTTCATCATGATCTTCATGATCATCATCATCATCATCAACATCATCATCATCTTCTTCATCATTATCATCATTGTCATCATCATCATCATCATCATCATCCTCATCCTCATCTTCATCACCAACATATTCATCTTCATCATCATCATCGTCATCCTCATCATCATCTTCATCATCATCATCATCCTCATCACCATCATAAATGTCGTCGTCATCATTATCATCATCATCATCCTCATCATCATCAGCATCATCATCATCATCACCATATTCATCATCAGCATCATCTTCATCATGATCTTCATCATCATCATTATCATCATGAGCATCATCATCATCATCTTCATCATGATTTTCATCATCATCATCGTCATCATCATCATTATCATCATCAACATCATCATCATCATCTTCACCATGATCTTCATCATCATCATCGTCATCATCATCATCATCATGATCATCATCTTCATCATCATAATCATCGTCATCATCATCTTCATCATCATCATCATCATCATCATCATCATCATCATCAACATCATCATCATCATCTTCATCATGATCTTCATCATGATCTTCATCATGATCTTCATCATGATCATCTAAACCCGCTCTCCCTCTCCCTAACCTCTCCCCCATCCCTAACCATCCTACTCTTTCTATATTTCTACTACTCCCCCTAGCCCAAAACCCCCTCCTCTCTATATCTCTCCCCTCCTCTCCCTAGCCATTACTAACCTGGGCTCTCTCTGTCTCTCTCTCTTCCCTACACGTCCGCCTGTTAGTTTTTCAGAATTTACTTCAATATGATCTAGGATCTTAACTGAGAGAACAACATGTACAACATATCTACAACATATCAAACATGGACATAATAATGCAAGCACACAAGAGACAATAGACACACAGAGTTTCACTGGGGAAAACCATAAAGGTGAAAAACCCCACAACTTCCTCAGAGATAGATAGAGAAATGATACAACCCAAGCATAAGAGATAGTCTTCTCCTAGCAGCTGATCCTCCTCCTCACATGTGCACCACTTTCCGAGTGATGGAAGAGTGAGTAATGAGATGATCAAATAGAGATCTCTCGATCTCTATTTATACTTGTCTTGTCCTTCCCAATAAACTAATAGGGCCAACTTGTCTAACTCAGTCTAATAACCCATTGCTGCAAGCTACGACACTTGCGACACTTGTCAATACAAATGAAAACACTTCCGTATAGAGGAATAATAACATCTCTATAGGAGTACAATATACATAGGTGAAATACATTCCGAAGTTACATATACATCAACACTCCCTCTTAACTAGGAAGGTATTTCTCGACATAGATCTGCTAGCACAAGTCTTCTTCTTTGGGTCATCGTCATCGAGTCATTGTCATCGTCACTGCTGCTACTATCTCAATCAATCTCCAATCTACTCGTCATAGGAAGTTCTACAAAGCCATTCCTTTTTCATACTGGATGTAAGCCCACCACCTACAGGTCTTCATCATCACTGGCCATACTGTGGAATCCTTAGGACTTATTACGTGCATCACAAAACCTCGCAAGAGCATCCCAGGACTGATTACGGGCACACGGCCCAAGCTATCGGATCTCCCAGGTCTTATATGTGACCCTCATCACAAACCCTCGAAAGAGCATCCCGAGACTTATTATGGGCACATAGCCCAACCTATCAGATCTCCCAGGACTTACATGTGATCTCCACTACAAACCCTCGAAAGAGCATCCCAGGACTTATTACGGGAAAATAGCCCAACCTATCGGATCTCCCAAGACTTACATGTAGTCATCACTAAAAACCCTCGAAAGAGCATCACAAGACTTATTACGGACACACAGACCAACCTATCGGATCTCACAGGACTTATTACGGGCACACAGCCCAACCTATTGGATCTCCCAGTACTTACATGTGGTCACCACCACAAACCCTTGAAAGAGCATCCCAGGACTTATTATGGGCACACAGCCCAACCTATCGGATCTCCCAGGACTTACATGTCCTCTCAAGCACAACCTATCCACGTCCACATAGTATCAACCTGATACTCACCATACCTCATCCTGATGTACATGATCATCCTGATCATCATCACTGCATCATCCTGATGCATGTCATCATTGCATGATCATCCTGATCATCGTCACTGCATCGTCCTGATGCATATCATCTAGAGCAACATCCCGAAGCTAATCATCCATGATCATCCTGATCATACAATGCATCCACCTGATGCACATACAGTATCTACCTGATACATATCATCATACATGATCTAATTGATCATACATACATGATCTATCTGATCATACAATGTATCTACCTGATACATATACAAATACATGATCCACTTGATACATATCATCATACATGATCTACCTGATCATACAATGTATCTACTTGATCATATCCAGCATCCAACATGATGCATATACATATACATGATCCAATTGATCATAACAAGCATCCAACATGATGCATATACATATACATGATCCGACTGATCATAATAAGCATCCAACATGATGCATATACATATACATGATCCAATTGATCATAACAAGCATCCAACATGATGCATATACAGAGCAGTAATTGGAGCATCGTCCTGATGCTCCTCATCCAGTGCTTACATCCACAGCCATGGAAGGATCCTCCTCTCACCATGCTCAGAATGGCTCCTGCAAATGTGTCCATCACTTCTTCCTCGAAGTGTCATCAATTTGAAGAACACCAAGCCTCTCTCTGAAGTACTCGATCTTCACTCTAGCTAGTGGCTTCGTCAGCACATCTGCAATCTACTCATCTGTGGCAACATATAGGATCTTTACTGCTCCTCTTTGCACCATATACCTGATATAGTGATATTTGATCTCTATGTGCTTCGACCTGTCGTGGAACACCGGGTTCTCAGAAAACTTCACACAACTCTGGTTATCACAAAAGATACCAGTAGCATCCAATGGGAGATCAAATAACTCAGACAGTAGCTTCCGGAGCTATACTGCCTCACAACTAGCCGAACAAGCTGCAACATACTCTGCCTCGGCTGTACTCAATGCTACGCAGGACTTCTTCTTGCTAAACCAAGAGATCACACCCGGTCTCATACTAAAGTAGCACCCAGAAGTGCTCTTCCTATCTGCAGCACTGCCTGCCCAATCTGAATCAACAAAACCCTGTAGGTTAAACTTTTGATTTGCATCATACTTGAGCCCATAATCAATTGTACCCTTCAGGTACCTAAGAATATGCTTTGCAGCAACCAGGTGAACACCTCTGGGATCCGACAGGAACTGGCTCAATGTGTTCACTGCAAAGCAAATATCTAGTCTCGTGTTCATTAGGTACATCAAGGATGCAATCATCTGACGATACACAGTGACATCAACCAGATCAGATGAAGCATCACACAGAAGCTTCAGGTTCGATGCCATAGGTGTGGCCATGGTGCATTCCATTATCTCGAACCTCTTCAGGATCTCTACTGCATACTTCCCTTGTCCAAGGAAGATTCCATCTGCACTCTTCCACACCTCCATGCCTAGAAAATAGTGCATCATCACCAAGTCCTTCATCTCGAACTCGGCAGCAAGCTTCCTCTTGGTATCAACAATCAAACCATCCTCACCTGTTACAAACAGGTCATCCACATACAATAGTAGTATCACTGGATTTCCTTCCTCAACCTTGTAGTGAAGGTTGGAATCCGCTTTACTCTTAGTCAATCCCAAACTGGATAGAAAGTTGTCTATCCTACCATACCAAGTCCTAGGAGCTTGCTTTAAGCCATACAAGGCTTTCTTCAACCTGCACACATATTACTCTCTGTCATGTGTCTCAAAACCAAGTGGCTGCTCCACATACACTTCCTCCTCGACTATACCATTAAAGAAAGCTGTCTTGACATCCATCTGGTGTATCTTCCATTTCATCACTGCAGCTAGAGCAAGCACTATTCTAATGGAAGTGTATATGGTCACAGGAGCAAAAATCTCTTCATAATCAATCCCTTCTTTCTGGGAGAAGCCACAAGCTATAAATTTCGCTTTGTATTTCTCTATGCTGCCATCTGCAGCATGCTTGATCTTTTGGAAGTCACAACAGACTTTCCATCTGGTCTTGGGACCACATCCCAAACATCTTTCCTCATGATCGACGGATCATGGTATTATTTCATTACTTCATCCCGGATCCTGGGAACTTTATTATATTCAATATCTTCAATAGATAGCTTTGTTACTAGAACAAATGTTGTAGTCCTTCTTTTGTAGGTGATGGTATACGATCTTTCCTACAAGACAAGTTAAAATTGCTTGATTAGAAACATCTCATAGTTTTCAGAACAATTTCTTACACATAAAGAAATATGTCATACAGTCATGCAATTATCTTAGCCAATGCTTCAATACAACATTTATCCATATCACGTAACTTTCTAGATGCCTTCCAATCTCTACCAGAACATTGTTAAGAGTGTGCACAACTCCCAACATGTCAGCAAAGAGGTTTCAATCTAGATAAGTAGCAATGGAATGTTGTACAGTGTTATAGGCCACTTACCCATCACATGCATATTAGTAGTATACTGTTCATTAATGCAATTATTCTAAGATGCATAATACACACCCTGAGTCTAGGGACATAAGCATATGCATCATTCAACAATATTATTTAAACAATCAAATATGCAAGAGATGACAATTTAAATACTTATCTTTGTTTGGTTTGTAGGGTGGACTCCCTCTCAATATTTGCTTCCTTGCAGGAACTACTGGAGTGTGCTCCCTCTTGATCTTTGCTTCCTGGATTACCTTTCCTTGAACTTATATCCATCCTCAATCACTTATGCATACTTACTAGTATCATCATTGTGTTATCCTCGAGGTCTCATATATACATTCATTAGTATAATCTCAATACTAAAACACAATAATCTTAAACATGTATAGTCATGATCATTTCAAACATGGATAATAAACATTAGTATTCAAGGTTTCAGGGAATACTTCTTTTACTCATGCATATTCTTATTTGACCAAAGGACTTTTCTGGTTAGTCATATCATCAATCAAGGTAAGAGACATAATATGCATAAACCCTTGATTACTTACATTTCTAACTTCATGAATAATCATTATTAACCATACAACAGTATAAGATCCTAACACAAGGTAGGATTCTAACTTGATATAGGAAAAACATACCTGGATTAGCATGCTAGCTAGTTATGTCTAACACAACCGCATAATGTCTTCTTGTTCTTCTTCAATGACTTGTGCTAGTAACCTGCATATAGCATAGGTTAACCATTATAGAACCAAGTTATACATACCTCGTAAGTATATATTCTATGTGATCCATGACAATGGATGAATCTTTGTCTTCATGTCACCATGGTCATATGTTATTGAACTAGAACATGATTTGTCTTTCTTGATGTACCTTTCATGTTAGCGGACAACATCAACCTCATACAACACCACAATGCATTAGTACAATCATAAGTGTCAAAACCCTGATCAATGAATATCTGCAGTCATAATTTTATTAAGGTGATACGACAAGTCTAAAGTTAACCAACATTGTACTAAACTTAATGAAGACAAACATACCATAAACTTAATCATGAACAGATCTTGAAACATACCTGGATAAGTCATACCTGTTGAGATTGGTTGTAATCTTCTTATGTAAGGCCTTAGCCTCATCTCCCTCTGAAACTGGAACTTCTTCACTTATGCAGGTGACCAATCCATTCTCTTCTAGGATTAACCCAATCCACTTGATTTGCAGAAACTGGATCTGAAGCTGGATTAGGGTTTGTTAGAGAAACCCTAAAAATTCAAACTTTGAATTTCAGACTTCTGAAAGTGTTAAGTCAGTAAATTTTTCTGCATTTTCAGTTATTCTCTCCAATTTTTGGTTTGTTTTTTGAGTCTACTTTAGTTAATTTTTGGTTTTCAGTTTTGGTTTTTTGTCTTCTTAATAACCTTATGAGTGATTGAATAAAGTTTGAACCCAGTCCTTTCAGATTTCATTTGATTTTGGTCATTTTTTATATTGAAAAGTGGGTCAATAAGAGTTATATATTCAAAAGGAGAATCATCAATGACTTTAGAGAGTAGTTAAACTAATGTCCTAAATCAAATAGCTGCCAAAATCTCCGACAAGTTGGCAAAAAAGTTAGAAAATTGCTAAATTTTGGTTAAAAGATATTCTTGTAGCGCTACACCAAAGTTTAACACAGAGCGCGCTAAAGGAATATCGTGGCATGAGTTTTTTGTAAAATTTTGATCTGATTTCAATCATGATGCAGAGTGAGAGTATCTAATCGCATTGTGTGAAGTGTTTAACACGTGTTTGCAGTATTTTGATCATGATGTTAGTTGGTTGTTAATCACGAAGAGAAAACAAGGGCATCATTACATGTTATGCGGGTTCAGTTACACAGAGACCAACAAAATTCCGGGTTTAGCTGTCAGTTTTTTCTTGTAACACGCAGCATTTCAGGAGAGTTAGTGTTGGTGAAGGAGAGTTTGCTGTTGAACGGTGAATTGTGTTACTGTGGAAGGAGACAGCTGTGTTCTGGCGCCAGCAGAAATTAGGGCTTTTGAATTCGTTCACCTGTGGCTAAAGAATAGATATGGGGACACCTGTGCTCGAAGGAAGACATCATTGACACCTCAATTTGAAGACATTAAGCCACATTGGACGAGTAATTGACAGGTATTATGTTATAACCCGTATAGCTGGAAAATTTGGGTTTTTTCTGCTGCGCGATTTTCTAAAAAAAATTGGTTGCTGAGGAGGGTGTAATAGATCGTTAGATGAGGAATTCACCACAGAAATAGTCACCTGAAGCCAGTTAGGAGGAATTTGCATGAATTTTTCTCTCATGACCTAATGTTTTAAACATCAGAATATACAGAATAGGGCGTCAAAAAGACTCACAGAGTTATCTGTATAACTCAGTTTTTACACAGAAGGGAGTCTGCTAGCTTGATACAGGTGTTACACAGGAAGGTCTGTTAATTTGTGCAGGTGATTTAAGTATCATTGAAATTGTTATAACCTGGAGAATTATTTGCTCATAAAACAGCTTATAAGACATTTCTTAAACCTAAAACTAGACTGTTCCTGTTCCCTGAAAAGAAAGATATGGGAAAAAGCAGTAAAAGTGGTAAGGTTAATAGGGCTGAACCCACAGACTTGACATGGATTCAAAAACTTCCAGATTGTGCAGAGCTGTTCCAACAGGCAGGATGGTTGAAATTCTTCAAGAAGATAGATGGTTTTAATGCTCAAGTGTCCTGCAATTTTGCCAAAGGACTTAAGAATGAGATGATCATAATGGATCCTTTGAGATTCAAATTGACTGTAGATTTAATTTCAGAAGCCACTGAAATTAGTAATGAAGGCGAGCTCTGGTTTAAGAAGTCTCCTTTTGAGTTTGATCCTCAAAGATACTTATTGCCCAATGTTATTCCTGACTGGAACAAAGGTATTCTCATACATAATTTCAGGAGGGAATGAATTAAACCTATAAGGATTCTTCAGAGTTATGTAACTTGTGAAGGGAGGTATTCATTAGTGTTCAAATACCATCTCAGGTTCCTACAGCACATGGCAGGGGTGTCTAAAATGAATTTGCCATTCTTTTTCTTCAAAAGCCTGCAGAAAATGTCAAGCAAAATAAAACAGCAGGATGATCATACTTCTCAATCATTGTTTCATCATGGTCTCATTAAGTTAATCATCTCTACAGTGTTGCAGCATGAGGAAAAAACTTGGGACTTCTTTTTGTTTTGGTCAGGGATTCATTCTAAAGGAGAAGACCATCAACCCAAAAGACAAACTGATAAGGGAAAAGTAATGATACAAAAATTAAGGCATTCAGTTAAACCTGCAAAGAAACATGACATTAAAGTTAAGAAGGGAACAAAGCAGGCAGCAGATGAAGAACAGAATGATAGTCAGCCTCAGAAATTTTCAGAGCACAATAAGGTCGAGTTCTCATTGTTTGATGACAAAAAGGAAGAGGAATTTCTTGAAAAGAAGTCATCTCCTATAGCAGATTTTCAAGAAGAGAAGAAAATTGATATCAAAGTGATTCCTGTAGCAAAAGTAGAAGTTCATAACCAGCCAAGAAGCCCCATCACAGTCCTCTCAGATGATGAGAGCTATATGTTAGAAGAAGAGCAGTTTATGCCTGAGATAGAGGTTAAAACTGAGATTAAAGAAAATCATGCTATAAAGGATAAAACCTCAAAGCTTAAGAGCAAGATCAAAAAGCTGGAAGTGATAGAGTTAGCATCTATCCAATATCAAGGGAAGAAACTAAAAATGATGGGAGAGGCAGCTTCTTTATGGAGACCTAAAACTAGGTCTAAAAACAAATTAAGGTTAAATATGAAAAAGCTGTTAAACCCAAAACTGAAGACTGATAAGGTGACCATCTCTGATGAAGAGTCCATGGAGGAGGAGCAGTCAAAGAAAAATGAATTGCATTCAGTTAAAAGAGAGGATTTTGGGTCTGTAAAGATAACAGGTGAAGAAAGTTCTAAATCCATTGTTGAAAACAATTCTGGAAAATTGTTAACAGAAGAGATTAAATCAGCACAGGTAACAGGTGTTTCAAAGCCTATCATTGAAGATACTGCTGTAAAGCCATTGACAGAGGAATTAATGTTTAAAAAGTTTGACATGTTTTGGAAACCAAATGAAGATCAGGATGCTGCAATAGAAAAACTGGTTAATTCTGACAAGGAGAATTTGAAGAAGACTGTTAAACAGTACAAGCATCAAATGAACTACATGCAGGAAGTTAATGATGGTCTAATGTTGGCAAATAGAAGATTGAGAGAAGATCTTCAAGATACTCATGACAATTTTCAGGAGTTAGTGATTGATGCAAAGGAGGCACTCAGAAGAAAAAGGGTTGCTGACAGGAATTGCTCAGAATTAGAAAAGACAGTTCAAACCTTGCAGCATGAAAATGAACACCTACACAAAAGGATAGCTGAGCTGGAGCAAAAGCACAAAAGAGTGAAGAAAAGATCCTCAAGTCCAGATGGCATCTCTTTGCTTGTGGAGGCATCGAAAGAGATCTAGGGCAGTTAGGTTCATTTAAGGCTTTTTGTTAAAGATTTGCTATTTTTAGCAAAATTGTAATTTGTAAAAATGTAAATGCTATTTTACCTAGTCTAGTCATTCGATGGAGGATTAGTAGGAAATACCCTAACTGTTTTTGGGAGATGAAAAACTATTTAGAGAGGGAGAAAAGACATTGTAAGGGTTCGAATTTTTGGAGAGCTAGAGGAGGTCTGCAAACTGTGCATTCATCCAGACTTGTTTACTGCTAAGTATTGCAAACTCTCATATTGCATTTTTGATGAAACTATGAATATATGACTCCTTATTCCACTTCTGATATGTGTTGGCTTCATTTTAAACTTATACAGTTTCTTGATTGACAAATTCATTTCTGGTTTTAGGTATAATTTCCAGTGGTGCTTGTCTTTTATTGTATGAACTTCATTGCAATCTTTTGTTGGATCCCTGAGATATATATGCATCTTCATGGATATATGTATATGAATTAGTTTTTACTTATCTGTTGAATGTATTCCCTTATGCTCTTGAAGTTTCTAACCAAAACCTACAAAACAAAACCCTAAAAACCTAGTTTGGATTGATTTTATTTTTGAGATTGTGTTGGCTTGTTACCCTAGCCTTAGTAACAATTTCTGACACAAACATCTTTGGCGCCGTTGCCGGGGACGAAGCTGAAGCATATCTTCCCTGGGATACTCATCATTTTTTCTGGTTTAAGAGGTGGACTTGAACCAGCGGTTTTTGAAGGCTATTTTCACCAAAAGAAGTCACACTGGCTTCTAAAGGGATTGGGACCAGGAATAAGCCTGTTTCTCCATTAAAACTGGGTGTGACAGACCCTGAGCAGATATTGAAAACAGCAAACAAACTCAGAAAATCTCGATCTTTGCCAGCTTCCTGTGACTCTCACCAGTTGGGTGAATCATTAGACCCAGCTGAAATTTCACCCTGTATAAAACCTATCCTTTCTGAGAACACTTTTCAGGTTTTCACCAATCCTCATAGTTTTTTGAAAGCTAAAACCTCTTCCCCTGATAAAATACCCATTTTTCAGTTGAAAGTAGGAAGAAATCCTTTTCAAAAAGGTTCTAGTCAAATATCTTCCTCCTCAAAATCTCAGTCTAAACCTCAGTCCACAATGGCATCCCAAAATCCACCTATGGATATGATGGATAGAATGGTAGCAGCTAGGTATGCACCATTAGTTTTACCTCAGCCTCTACATGCATTGCCTGGAGGTGATTATCAGAAATATATGCCTAGATTCAATGGACAAGGGGAAATCACTGCTGAGGAACATTGGGAGGCTTTTATGAGTTATGCTGACAATCAGAATATTGAAATTAAAGATGTGTGGATGAGGGTTTTTGTTCAGAGTCTAGATGGGGATGTAAGAAAATGGTTTAGAGATTTTCCTGCTAACTCCATTACTATTATTGAAGAACTCCATGAGCTTTTCATGAGACAATGGGGAGATACGAAAGATCACACATATTACATAACCGAATTTGGAGCTCTCAGAAGAAAGAAAGATGAGACTGTTGCAGATTTTTCCAAGAGGTTTAATAAGATGTACAGTAGAATTCCAGCAGAAATTAAACCCACTGAAACATCAGCCAAGTTGACCTATGCAAATGCTTTTGATCATGAATTTTCTTTATTACTTAGAGAGAGGAGACCTATCACCCTGCTGAACATGCAAGATGCAGCCCTAGAGGTAGAGTCTAATTTGTTAGCTTCAAATAGACTTAAGAATGAAACATCTCAGCAGCTGTATGAAAGAAAGGGAAAGAAAGAAGCTGTCACAACAGGCTCTGCTTCTCAATCTGCTGAGGCCAAGATAGATGAGATGGCCAAAATGGTTAAGATCCTTACTGCAAAGTTGAATAAACTAGAGCTTGAAAAGAATTCTGCTAAACTTGCTCCAGAAGCTCAGAGGAATCCAAACAATCAAAATCAGTTTAGAAGACAATTTGCACCTAGATTCATGCCAAGGGAACGAAGAAATAATGACATCCAGCAAGAAAGGAGAGAAAATGAAGATCAAAAAGTGCCCCCACCTTTCCAAAATAATTTGGTTGATGAAGAAGAAATTGATCAGCAGCTGCTCTTTGAAGAAACTGAGACTGATCGGGACATGAACCACATTGGAGATAAAATGTTTACAGGCTTTGTTACTGAAGAAGATTTTCTAAATTCTGAATATTATGATGCTGATTTATATGAGGTTGAAGATAATTTGGAATGTGAAAAAACTGCTATAAATGCTGCTACCAATCAGAATGGAGTTAAGAAAATTATTAATCTCAGAACTGGACTGAAACAAGTAGTTCAAGCTCCTAAGAAGAAAGCTGTTGTTCCTGCTCCAGTTATTCCTGATAAACCAACTGCTGATCCTGTAGTAGAAAAGAAGCAACCTGCAGAAAAACCCAAGAAAAATACAGAAATTGAAGAGGTAAACAAGTCAGGTCAACATTTTAGTTTGGAAAATGAATTAGGAAAACTTAAAATTCCTGTGCCATTTTCTGAGCTTATAAAAAATCCATCGTACAAGAATACAGTTTTGAAAGTAATGAATATGCCAAATCATCAGCCAGTTTCAGATACAGTGAATCTTCAGGAAGAAAACCCTAGAATTTTTATTGGATCAGCTTTGGCTGAAAAGACTGAAAACGAAGCTGGTGCTTCTCCTCCTTTCTATATAACTCTGACTGTGCATGAGCAGATGATTCATAACTGTCTGCTAGATTCAGGAGCATCCCATAATTTGATGCCAAAATCTGTGATGGAAGCCCTGGGCCTTAATGTCACTAAGCCTTACCATGATCTGTATGCCTTTGACTCCCGAGCTGTGAAATGTTTAGGAGTGATAAAAGACATGGTTGTCAATCTTACTCAGTTACCCATGAAAAGTGTAATAATGGATGTTGTGGTAGCTGACATCACACCAAAATTTGGCTTACTTCTGTCTAGGTCATGGGCTAAGAAAGTTGGAGGGACATTACAGATGGACCTCTCTTATGCTACCATTCCTGTTTTTGGTGGAGAAAACAGGAGACTTTATAGAGAGTTACAGTTGGCTTACATAGTCACAGATGATAAAAATCCTACAAATCACCCAATGTATTCTGTGGATAAAGACCTTGGTTCATGCATACTACAGTTTAGTGAAGAAGAGAATTCTGCTGGTGTGTTACAAGTACAAAAAGATCAGCCTGTAAAACACAGTCAGAAAGAGCAGGATGTATTGTGGCAGTTGTATTTTGATGGGTCTTCATGCAAAGAAGGTGCTGGAGCTGGAGTTTTATTGATTTCTCCCGGAGGTGAAATGGTGAAACTTATGTATAAATTAGAATTTGCTACCACCAACAATACTGCTGAGTATGAGGCCCTGCTACTGGGATTGAAGGCTACAAAAGATTTGGGAATTCAACAGATTTCTGCATTTGGCGACTCCGAACTAGTTGTTCAACAAGTGAAGAAAAAATATCAAGTAAAGCAGGGTTTGTTGAAAGTATATCGAAATGAGGTATGGGATATGCTTGAAAACTATTTTATAGCATTTAATATCACTCATATTCCCAGAAATCATAATGAAACTGCAGATTCTTTAGCCCTAGCTGCCACACATTTCAGAATTCCAAAAATCACTCAATTAAGGTATCCAATAGAAGTGAGATATAGACCATGTGTTCCAGATAATGTGAAACATTGGAGGGTTTTTGAAGATGACATTGAAATAAAAAAATTTCTTGAGCTTGTAGATGAATTCTCAAACAATCAAATTGATCAAGAAATAGATGAAAGGGATGAACAGTTGGATGAATTTACTGCAGAAGAGATTGCTGGGCATAAGATTATTGAATGAAGAGTAATTTCATTCCGAAAGGTCTAGTACCTCTGGAAAGAATATTCACTAAGGATGATACACCTTCCAGACCAGTAATTCAGTCTTCAGAAGACAATGTAGAGGACTACAATATTGGCTCAGCAGAACAGCCCAGAATGGTAAAATTGTCTAAAAACCTAACAGCTGAGCAAAGGAGTAGATATATTAGGCTGTTGAGAAAATATATAGATGCATTTGCTTGGTCTTACAAGGAACTGAAAACCTATGACACAGCAGTTATTCAGCACAAAGTTCCTTTGAAACCTAATGTTAAACCTTTCAGGCAGAAATTAAGAAGAATCAATCCAGCACTGTTCCCTGTAATTGAAAAAGAATTAAAGAAGTTGTTGGATGCAAAAATAATAGTGCCTCTTAGGTATTCTTCTTGGGTGGCAAATTTGGTTCCTGTTAGAAAGAAGAATGGAGAGATTCGATTATGTGTTGACTTCAGGAATTTGAATCGATCATCATTAAAAGACAATTATCCTCTCCCCAAGATTGAACAGGTTTTGCAGCAGGTGGTTGGAGCTCAAAGGATTTCAATGCTAGATGGTTTCTCAGGGTATAATCAGATTGCTATGCACCCTGATGATAAAGAAAAAACAGCTTTTACAACCCCCTGGGGGACATTTATGTATGACAAGATGCCTTTTGGCTTGATGAATGCTGGAGCAACCTTTCAGAGAGCCATGGATATTGCATTCGTGGGTGAAAAAGATAAGTTTGTGGTTATTTATCTGGATGATATTACAGTCTTCTCCAAATCTGATGATGAACACTTGAAACATTTGGAGCAAACCTTCATAAAGTGCAGAAAAATTGGCTTATCCTTGAACCCTAAAAAATCACATTTTGCTGTACAGGAAGGTAAGTTGCTTGGTCACTTGGTATCAGCTGATGGTATCAGGATTGACCCTGAGAGAGTCAAAGCAATACTGAAAATTAGCTTGCCCAGGAGTAAAAAGGATGTGCAATCATTTATTGGAAAAATCAATTTTCTGCGATGGTTTATTCCTAATTTTGCTGAGACCATTAAGCAAATTACAGGCATGTTAAAAAAGGATCAAGAAGTCAGGTGGACTGTTGAAGCAAAGGCAGCTTTTGAAAAGATTAAAGTGGCTCTGACTGAAGCACCTGTTCTGGTGAGTCCAAATTTTGACAAAGAATTTCTTACGTTTTCTTTTGCCTCAGAGGACACTATTGCTGCTGTATTACTTCAGAAGAATGAACAGGGATTGGAACAACCAATTGCCTTTTTCAGCAAAACACTTAGAGATTCAGAGCTGAAATACAGTATCTTGGAGAAACAAGCCTATGCTCTGGTAAAGGCTTTAAAATTTTTCAGAATTTACATTTTACACTCCAAGGTTGTTTCCTTTGTTCCAAATGCTGCAGTGAAGGATGTTTTGACACAGCCTGATAGTGAAGGAAAGAGGAGAAGGTGGATTGCCAAAATTATGGAATACGAAGTGGAAATCAGACCTACTAAGCTGGTCAAAGGACAAGGATTGGCCAAATTGCTGGCTGAATCAAATTGTCAGGCATTAGGATTACATGCTATGACAGAAGAATCAGCACCTGAAGAAAATCAAGTAATCCTGGAAAAAGAAAAAATCATGGATTCTTATTCATCTTCAGATTGGTATGCTGACATTGTCCATTTTCTGTTATTTTTGCAATGTCCAGAACATTTAGACAGAAAAGCTGCCAGGTCCCTGAAATTGAAAACTACTAAATACTGTCTGATAGAAGGTCAATTGTTTTGAAAAGATCCAGCAGGAATCTTATTAAGGTGTTTAGATCAAGCTGAAATAAAGGAAGTGATTTCAGAATCTCATGAAGGAGCTTGTGGAGGACATAAATACTGGAAAACAACAGCTTATAAAATTTTAAGAGCTGGTTACTATTGGCCTTCACTTTTCTCAGATGTTTATCAACATGTGAGAGCTTGCATACCTTGTCAAAAGTTTGCAGGTAAACAGAAGTTGCTGTCTTTACCTTTGAAGCCTATTGTAGTCAATGCCCCTTTTCAGCAGTGGGGTCTGGATTTTATTGGAGAAATAAACCCAGCATCTTCAGGCCAGCATCATTGGATTTTGACTGCCACAGATTTCTTTACAAAGTGGGTGGAGGCTATCCCTACAAGGAATGCCACAGATAAGGTAATTATGGATTTCATAGAAAATAATATTCTGAGCAGGTTTGGTTGTCCACAAAGATTGATTATTGATAATGCCAAAGCATTCAAATCCAAGGCAATGATGGCCTTTTGTGAAAAAAATGGTATTATGCTAAAACACTCAACTCCCTATTATCCTCAGGGATATGGTCAGGCTGAATCATCTAACAAAAATATCATTCAGTGCATCAAGAAATTGCTCAAACAAAATAGAAAATCCTGGGATTCAATGTTGAAATATGCATTATGGGCAGATAGGATTACTGTAAAACAAGCCATTGGTACTTCACCCTTTCAGCTAGTTTATGGAACAGAAGCAGTATTTCCAGTACAATTGGGAATCCCAGTAATGAAGTTCCTCCAAAATTCTCAAGAGGAACCAGATGATTTGCAAAGGAGAATTTTTGAAATGATTGAGTTACAGCAGAACAGGGAGAAGGTAGACAAAGAAGCCCAGCTGTATAGAGCTAAAATGAAAACTAGGTTTGACAGAAATATCAAAGATCACATTTTTTCAAAAGGTGAGATGGTTTTAAGATGGGATGCAAGAAAGGAACAGAAGGGGAAACATGGAAAATTTGATAATTTATGGTTTGGCCCTTTTCTGATAGCTAAAGTTTTGGAAAATAATACTTTCATATTGCAGTCATTGGAAGGAGAGGAATTGCTCAGCCCTGTTAATGGGCGATTCCTCAAGCATTTCTACAGTTAAATGAAGATCATGGTCACTTTTCATTGTATATACTGGTGTGAGTGAGATTGAATAAAGACTCCATAGCCCAATGGAAGACTGAAGGCACTAGTCTACAGGTTCTTGAAGCCTCACAGGGAGGACTTCATCCCGCAGCTGGAGCCAGATGTTAAGTCAGTAAATTTTTCTGCATTTTCAGTTATTCTCTCCAATTTTTGGTTTGTTTTTTGAGTCTACTTTAGTTAATTTTTGGTTTTCAGTTTTGGTTTTTTGTCTTCTTAATAACCTTATGAGTGATTGAATAAAGTTTGAACCCAGTTCTTTCAGATTTCATTTGATTTTGGTCATTTTTTATATTGAAAAATGGGTCAATAAGAGTTATATATTCAAAAGGAGAATCATCAATGACTTTAGAGAGTAGTTAAACTAATGTCCTAAATCAAATAGCTGCCAAAATCTCCGACAAGTTGGCAAAAAAGTTAGAAAATTGCTAAATTTTGGTTAAAAGATATTCTTGTAGCGCTACACCAAAGTTTAACACAGAGCGCGCTACAGGAATATCGTGGCATGAGTTTTTTGTAAAATTTCGATCTGATTTCAATCATGATGCAGAGTGAGAGTATCTAATCGCATTGTGTGAAGTGTTTAACACGTGTTTGCAGTATTTTGAGCATGATGTTAGTTGGTTGTTAATCACGAAGAGAAAACAAGGGCATCATTACATGTTATGCGGGTTCAGTTACACAGAGACCAACAAAATTCCGGGTTTAGCTGTCAGTTTTTTCTTGTAACACGCAGCATTTCAGGAGAGTTAGTGTTGGTGAAGGAGAGTTTGCTGTTGAACGGTGAATTGTGTTACTGTGGAAGGAGACAGCTGTGTTCTGGCGCCAGCAGAAATTAGGGCTTTTGAATTCGTTCACCTGTGGCTAAAGAATAGATATGGGGACACCTGTGCTCGAAGGAAGACATCATTGACACCTCAATTTGAAGACATTAAGCCACATTGGACGAGTAATTGACAGGTATTATGTTATAACCCGTATAGCTGGAAAATTTGGGTTTTTTCTGCTGCGCGATTTTCTAAAAAAAATTGGTTGTTGAGGAGGGTGTAATAGATCGTTAGATGAGGAATTCACCACAGAAATAGTCACCTGAAGCCATTTAGGAGGAATTTGCATGAATTTTTCTCTCATGACCTAATGTTTTAAACATCAGAATATACAGAATAGGGCGTCAAAAAGACTCACAGAGTTATCTGTATAACTCAGTTTTTACACAGAAGGGAGTCTGCTAGCTTGATACAGGTGTTACACAGGAAGGTCTGTTAATTTGTGCAGGTGATTTAAGTATCATTGAAATTGTTATAACCTGGAGAATTATTTGCTCAGAAAACAGCTTATAAGACATTTCTGAAACCTAAAACTAGACTGTTCCTGTTCCCTGAAAAGAAAGATATGGGAAAAAGCAGTAAAAGTGGTAAGGTTAATAGGGTTGAACCCACAGACTTGACATGGATTCAAAAACTTCCAGATTGTGCAGAGCTGTTCCAACAGGCAGGATGGTTGAAATTCTTCAAGAAGATAGATGGTTTTAATGCTCAAGTGTCCTGCAATTTTGACAAAGGACTTAAGAATGAGATGATCATAATGGATCCTTTGAGATTCAAATTGACTGTAGATTTAATTTCAGAAGCCACTGAAATTAGTAATGAAGGCGAGCTCTGGTTTAAGAAGTCTCCTTTTGAGTTTGATCCTCAAAGATACTTATTGCCCAATGTTATTCCTGACTGGAACAAAGGTATTCTCATACATAATTTCAGGAGGGAATGGATTGAACCTATAAGGATTCTTCAGAGTTATGTAACTTGTGAAGGGAGGTATTCATTAGTGTTCAAATACCATCTCAGGTTCCTACAGCACATGGCAGGGGTGTCTAAAATGAATTTGCCATTCTTTTTCTTCAAAAGCCTGCAGAAAATGTCAAGCAAAATAAAACAGCAGGATGATCATACTTCTCAATCATTGTTTCATCATGGTCTCATTAAGTTAATCATCTCTACAGTGTTGCAGCATGAGGAAAAAACTTGGGACTTCTTTTTGTTTTGGTCAGGGATTCATTCTAAAGGAGAAGACCATCAACCCAAAAGACAAACTGATAAGGGAAAAGTAATGATACAAAAATTAAGGCATTCAGTTAAACCTGCAAAGAAACATGACATTAAAGTTAAGAAGGGAACAAAGCAGGCAGCAGATGAAGAACAGAATGACAGTCAGCCTCAGAAATTTTCAGAGCACAATAAGGTCGAGTTCTCATTGTTTGATGACAAAAAGGAAGAGGAATTTCTTGAAAAGAAGTCATCTCCTATAGCAGATTTTCAAGAAGAGAAGAAAATTGATATCAAAGTGATTCCTGTAGCAAAAGTAGAAGTTCATAACCAGCCAAGAAGCCCCATCACAGTCCTCTCAGATGATGAGGGCTATATGTTAGAAGAAGAGCAGTTTATGCCTGAGATAGAGGTTAAAACTGAGATTAAAGAAAATCATGCTATAAAGGATAAAACCTCAAAGCTTAAGAGCAAGATCAAAAAGCTGGAAGTGATAGAGTTAGCATCTATCCAATATCAAGGGAAGAAACTAAAAATGATGGGAGAGGCAGCTTCTTTATGGAGACCTAAAACTAGGTCTAAAAACAAATTAAGGTTAAATATGAAAAAGCTGTTAAACCCAAAACTGAAGACTGATAAGGTGACCATCTCTGATGAAGAGTCCATGGAGGAGGAGCAGTCAAAGAAAAATGAATTGCATTCAGTTAAAAGAGAGGATTTTGGGTCTGTAAAGATAACAGGTGAAGAAAGTTCTAAATCCATTGTTGAAAACAATTCTGGAAAATTGTTAACAGAAGAGATTAAATCAGCACAGGTAACAGGTGTTTCAAAGCCTATCATTGAAGATACTGCTGTAAAGCCATTGACAGAGGAATTAATGTTTAAAAAGTTTGACATGTTTTGGAAACCAAATGAAGATCAGGATGCTGCAATAGAAAAACTGGTTAATTCTGACAAGGAGAATTTGAAGAAGACTGTTAAACAGTACAAGCATCAAATGAACTACATGCAGGAAGTTAATGATGGTCTAATGTTGGCAAATAGAAGATTGAGAGAAGATCTTCAAGATACTCATGACAATTTTCAGGAGTTAGTGATTGATGCAAAGGAGGCACTCAGAAGAAAAAGGGTTGCTGACAGGAATTGCTCAGAATTAGAAAAGACAGTTCAAACCTTGCAGCATGAAAATGAACACCTACACAAAAGGATAGCTGAGCTGGAGCAAAAGCACAAAAGAGTGAAGAAAAGATCCTCAAGTCCAGATGGCATCTCTTTGCTTGTGGAGGCATCGAAAGAGATCTAGGGCAGTTAGGTTCATTTAAGGCTTTTTGTTAAAGATTTGCTATTTTTAGCAAAATTGTAATTTGTAAAAATGTAAATGCTATTTTACCTAGTCTAGTCATTCGATGGAGGATTAGTAGGAAATACCCTAACTGTTTTTGGGAGATGAAAAACTATTTAGAGAGGGAGAAAAGACATTGTAAGGGTTCGAATTTTTGGAGAGCTAGAGGAGGTCTGCAAACTGTGCATTCATCCAGACTTGTTTACTGCTAAGTATTGCAAACTCTCATATTGCATTTTTGATGAAACTATGAATATATGACTCCTTATTCCACTTCTGATATGTGTTGGCTTCATTTTAAACTTATACAGTTTCTTGATTGACAAATTCATTTCTGGTTTTAGGTATAATTTCCAGTGGTGCTTGTCTTTTATTGTATGAACTTCATTGCAATCTTTTGTTGGATCCCTGAGATATATATGCATCTTCATGGATATATGTATATGAATTAGTTTTTACTTATCTGTTGAATGTATTCCCTTATGCTCTTGAAGTTTCTAACCAAAACCTACAAAACAAAACCCTAAAAACCTAGTTTGGATTGATTTTATTTTTGAGATTGTGTTGGCTTGTTACCCTAGCCTTAGTAACAATTTCTGACACAAACAGAAAGAATAGAAAGATGCACCTTGATGAGCTGATCAACCTGGTATACTCAGAATTTGAAAACTGCAAAGTTTCACCCCTCAAAATTGCCTTTGAAACCTCCAGATCTTTTGGACAGGATCTCGAACTAGGGTTTGATAAAGCCCACCCTTCTGCCCAACCAAAAGGTTCGATCCAAATCTCTCAACTTCGATTTTTCTAAGGAGCTTCCAGCCGTGGTCACAGACTTCAGAAATTCCAACTTTTGGAGAAGCCCTAATTTTCCACCTTTCCGATCAAAATCCCGAACTAGGGTTTGATCAAGCCCGACCTTCTTCCCAACCAAAAAATTCGATCTTGGTCTCTAAATTTTTATTTTGATGAGGAGCATCCAGCCATGGTCTCCGATACAAAAATTCCAACATTCTTCGAATCCCTAAATTCTCGGAGCCATGAATGAAGGTGCTCAAAATCCAATTCTATTTTGACAGAAATATGCACCTAATTGTTTATGGTGTAACTCCGAAATTTCAGATCTAGAGGGTCTGAAAATTCCTCCTATGGTATCCTGACATGTTATCTTTCCAACCCCATAGGTCTTACCTCAAATGGACTCTCTGAGAGAGAGTTATGCCAAGTGTCGCAACGTGACCTATTTATGGGATAAAATAAGAGAGTGAACTTGTACGGAGTGCCACGTGTCACTGGTTCACTTTCGGCCTCTGAAACTTCGGTCTATGAAAGTACAGTCCGTGCCCTACTTGTCACTTTTTATGAAAATGAATTTGGAACTTCCTAGCCCAAGTCCTTTATCCTAGGTCACCTGTTTATGACTGAGATCTGGAAGAGGCAGAAACCCTAACGTGTACTGATCATAAATCACAAAGTACAATGAATTAGAGGCTTTCCTTTGGAAACAAGGTACATGGTGATCTTATCTTCAACCTGTAAGATTTTCAGATACTGAAACCTCGCTGAAATGTATTTATAGTGAAAGTGCTACGATGACTGGTTTTTGCTATATCAAGCCCTAGCTTCGCAAGTGAAACAAGTGTCATAAATGCCATACCATGCCTTCTTTCAAGATAGCTCTGATACCATGTTAGTTTTTCAGAATTTACTTCAATATGATCTAGGATCTTAATTGAGAGAACAACATGTATAGCATATCTACAGCATATCAAACATGGACATAATAATGCAAGCACACAAGAGACAATAGACACATAGAGTTTCACTGGGGAAAACCATAAAGGTGAAAAAACCCACAAATTCCTCAGATATAGATATAGCAATGATACAACCCAAGCATAAGAGATAGTCTTCTCCTAGCAGCTGATCCTCCTCCTCACATGTGCGCCACTTTCCGAGTGATGGAAGAGTGAGTAATGAGATGATCAAATAGAGATCTCCCGATCTCTATTTATACTTGTCCTGTCCTGCCCAATAAACTAACAGGGCCGACTTCTCTAACTCAGTCTAATAACCCATAGTTACATTAATCCGGGCTGACCCCACACTCGGTGGTCTAATAACCCACCACTACAAGTTATGACACTTGTCAATACAAATGAAGACACTTCCGTATAGAGGAATAATAACATCTCTATAGGAGTACAATATACATAGGTGAAATACATTCCAAAGTTACATATAAATCAACGCCGCCTAACTCTAACCACACCTCCCATATCTCTTTCTCACTCCCTACAACTAACACCCTCTCCTCTCTCTCTCTCTCCCTCCTCCCCCCCCATAACCATTACCAACCCCCTCTCTCAGTCCCTCTCTCTCTCTCCCCCTCGCTAACCCCCCTCCTAGCCCCTTACCTGTAACTAACCCCCCATCTCTCACTCTCTCTTCCTTGATTATACACCTCTCTCTCTCTCCCTCCCTCTCTCTCTCTCTCTCTCTCTCTCCCCCCTCTCACTCTCTCCTAATCCCACTTCCCCTACCACTAACCACCCCCCATCTCTAATCCCTAACCCCCTAACACCAAATCCCTACTTAACTTCCTAACCCATAGAAACTATTAAATAAACTATTGAATAAGGTTTTGATGATTACAATAATGCAGGTGCGTTATAGCGATCCATAACGTGCGCACGTTATGGATCACTATAACGTGCGCACGTTTTAGTGATCCATAACATGTGCACACTATAGTGATCCATAACGTGCATGCATTATGGAATCCTATCTTACATGTTAACTAACATGGTAGGATCGGAACCCTCCCATGCCTAGTTCTACGAAACGCTCGTGCGTTTTGCGAATGCACAATTGCATCTAAAGGGTCCCTCAACTTCGTGCGAAGGCCCAAATAGGACAGAACATAGATTACTTTCCTAGATCATGTAGAAGTACAAATGTAAAAGTAGATTGCTTACCTTAGATTTGTAGATCCCTTTCTCCTTCATTGATCCAATGCTCCAGTGCTACCAAATTGCGAGTAGCTAAACCCTGTTGAACATGTAACAGACCATGAGAAGTGAAAGCATATATCTCATATGACAGATCTAAGTTAACAGTTAAGGAGGAGAACTCTAAACATTATCGAAGGGATAACATTTATGGAAAGCAATTATATTAACTATATTGAAAAGTGGAGAAGTACAATAGAGAAGAAGATTACAACCATTGCCTTAACACTGCAAGATACTTCCGACAAGCCATGCCAAAGATCCTTGAGAGAAGTGAAGGTTCCCCAAGCTAGGATGTTAGATCTACTGGGCTTGATTTCACCAACATAAGAATACCATAGACTTCCTCCCTTTAGAATGGGAGTGAGCTTCAATTAAATAGGACTAAGTGGATAGGATCGGTTGAGAGATGATAGGAGAGACTTAAGGGATCTTTCCAAGGTGTTAGGAATCGAGTACCAACTCTCCCAAGAGGTCAGGGATAAGGTCCCAAGTCAACAAGCTTCGAGAAGGAGCTCGAAGAAGCTATTTTTTCCTTCTAACTAACTTCGTCGCACCGTATAATGGAGCAAGGTGCAACGTCGCATGTTGCAGGAGTGCAACCTGTGATGACCTCTCAAAATCCAGTACAAAATAGGTACAAATCCTTCCAGGTCAATCACTCAATCAAGGTAACTCCAGAGGTGTATACACTGAATCTCATGATGGGAAGATTTTAGGTGTAACAGAATGCCCCCCAAAGCATGAAGCTGTTGAAAGATAGACAGGTGAAATGCTTTGATAGAAGGAATGACAATGGACTTGTCGGACAAAGGACGTTGCTGCAGTACAACTGACTATGATTACACAGTATCAAATGACTCATAACATGGCTACCGACCAATACAATGCAGATCCATGGTAGTAATGACCGACTGAACACAATCATGGCTACTAGACACAAGCGTAGATCCATGATGAGATGATAACATAGCCACGACCAATACAAATGTGGATCCGTGTGATATAACTCAATACAAACTCCATGGCAACCTGGGTAGAACATGACTTCCCAGGGTCTTCAAGCTGAACCCGCAATGATACGAATCTATCCATGTGATTACAAATATCTTGACGTCAAACATGGTAGAAACCAATTGATTACTGGTCATTGATGTAAACCGTTAACAAGCGCGAGGGAGATCATCATTAATGTCAATGATTCCCAAGGTATCATAGTACATATCATCAAGCGTGAATAAGTGAATAAGTGAGTTGAAGTCGAATGCAAGATGAAATCTTTCAATCAAGAGTCAATGATGTAAACTCATGTTGAAAGATAGGTAACCTGCCATTGAGGCATGCAGGGCCAAGGTACTTGGTTGGTTTCTAGATTCCATCCTCGGATGATGAGTTGATGTCGACAAGGATGAATTCGTTGAAGGAGGGCCATGATGAATCCCCCATCAATTGACACGAAACATGAAAAAATATGTGTCGAGTAGGTCGGATGGTATAGTAACATGCAAGACTGACTCAGAGTGGACCGACATGATGGCGGGCGTACTGACTTTGGATGACAAATGATGGACGTGTTCTTGAACATGGGCATGGCATGACTTGGCAGTATTGACATGACGAGTATGACACAAATTCCTAATGCGACTGATGACATAAGCTTTCTTTGAATGACTCAAAGGAGTAACAAGACTCAGGAAGTAAGTGGAACTCGAGGACAAACAGATGATCCAAGTGCTGTATGCAAATGTAGATGAGTGCCATGTTCAAGAACGACTACGTACTGCCACTAACAAAGTGTGTAACATAAAATCTTTCCTTTTTCCCCATCATGAACGATGAGTGCCTCATGTGTTATTTACGAGCTTGATGAGGGTAACCAGATGCTCGGTATAGCTCATCTCATAGATGAGTCCAATCCCAAATATTTTCCGAACATAGGATAGGAGGGGTTCGTCCCATGGCGGGCCCTTCAATGTAAAAGTTTAACGAGTCCATAGAAGGTAAACTCGGTCATCATTTCATGTTTAGAGAGTCTGAAAAGAACTAAAGAATACTCCAACAGTCCTTTTTCGTAAAGTTAGCCTCATCGCCCGAAAAAGGGTAAAACAATGCGGGAGAGGACTCTTCCAGTCATGATTGGATGGAGTATACATTTTTCATAGTTAGTGCCCCCTGGTCCGAAAAAGGGGTAAATTATCACCAGGGAGACGACCATTCAAATTCTTTAACAAGCGTGAAGGTGACAAGTTCGCTTGGCAATCTTTTCGGTTTTTGAGAGCCTGAGAAGAGCTTAACGGTAGACTTTGGGGGGTGTCCTTTTCCGTGGGAGTTTAATGAGCGCGGAAAAGTGATAAATCGCAACTCAGTACTTATTCTCATAATTTCAAGAGCACGAGAACAAACAAAGAGTGAGCTCATCGTCACGCACTAACTACAATCTAACCATTGTAAAAATAATGAGAAAACATTCAAAGGAGTGTCCATACCTGAAATGACCGTTGTGACGCGAGAAACGGCATGAAAGACCGCTTACAACTCCTGCATACTCGAAAACTAGGTCAAATAGCCAAATAATATCCCAAATATGATAAAAAATAATTAAAACTATGGCAAATGGCCCTAAAGCATCAAATATTTGAAAAAAGAATATTATTTTTCATTTATAAATAGAAAAACGGGCCAAAAATAGTCACCATTGTTTCATTTGCTAATTTGGGGGCATAAGTGCCAATTTGGAGCTGAAACTTCCTTTGCCGATTCCAGGAGCTACGAGTCGTCATTTCACCCACCATCTAGAGCAAGTAAGCCTAAACTTCATCCAACAACTTTCTAGTGGATTAGATTTTGATTTTAGGTTCAATTTTTTGGGTTTTTGATGAATTCTGGAGGGCTATTGCGCCTTCGACTCGTCGCAGTTTTCCCTTTCAGGAACTACGACAAGACTGACTTGGCGCAAATCCTGAATTCGTGGGGTGTGACGTCATGGCACTGTGTGCAAAATCACAGTGCGACGGTGGATATGCATTTCCCAAACATCAAATTTAACCCAAAAAAAGAACTTCTTGTGGTTGAAGTAAGACCTAACAGTGTTTAAATGCCCATTTTGACAGGTTGCTAGCAATAAAACATGGTTTTAGAGTGGCGGGAAAGAGAACACGAGGTAGAAGACGTGCAAGCTACCAATGATCCAGAGTGCGTGAATGCCTTGAGAAACTGTGGTTTTCTCAAGTTCTTTGAGATTCAGGGGATGAGGTCCCAAATCCCTCTATTGTCACACATGCTCCGGTGTTGGGATGCGGCCCAACAATACTTTGTGATCGGTGAGCACATTCTCATTATAGATGTTGAGGACATCTATTTTCTTACTAGTTTTTCGGGGAGAGGGGACCCTGTAGCTCTCACTGGAACACGGGCTAGTGACCGCACTATCGATGACATGGTGTCACAGCATTGTATTGCTCTTGCTCAATCTTCCAGTGGGAAGATTCCTATTAGGGATGTTGTGGACCACCGACTGTGTACCATATTGTTCACAATTACTAGAGTGGTGGGGAGATAATCCTCACACAAGGACACTCGGACTCAAATGCTTTATGCGGAGGATTGTATGTCCCCCAACATCTTCAACTGGTGTGAGGGTCTCCTCGCAAACGTCTGAGCTCAGCTGACCAAGTGTTGGCAGGGAGAGCTCAAGCAGTTTGGATATGTATCGATTGTGGTATCATTCCTCTTGGAGCGGATCCCCCTCTTGCACCCACAGGTATGACTAAATGACAGGGATCCTAGAGATCCTCACATGCTCAGATGGGCAGAGGAGATGTCCCACCATGGTGGGGATCCTATCATCAGCTTTGGTGGCGAGTTCTTCAGCTGGCTGGAAGGCCAGTTACTCATGGTTGAGGACTACCCGTACGGTGGTACGGATTACAGAGAGGATCCTGATTTGGTGTTGCCTGAGGGTGCAGCATGGGGAGACATGGGTAAGAACAAAAACCTTTGTATTTTTTAGTTTTGTATATTTATGATTTTTTTTTTGTAGTGCTGACAAGTATATAACATGTGTGTGTAGACGTGGGCCCCGTATGAACCATGGGAGCCTCTCTTCTGCCGAGGATAGATAGAGGTGGGGAAGCAGTTGTGTCCCCAGGTGTTCATGGTGCCATCGTGAAGATGGAGTAGGTGTACAGGAACTTGTCCCAGCTGACAGTAGATGTTCTTGAGCCAGTAGTGGATGACCTACCAAGACCTATATAGAGGTTTGGAGTTGGGGCGTCGGTACGCTTCAATGCCTTACTCCGCAAGGTAGCGAGGATTGTGGATAGCTTCCTCACTCCGCGACAAAGAGCTGTCCGTCATGGGGGTGTATGGGCTAGGAGTTAGGCCTGATGACATCATTATACTTGTACTGAGAGCTTAGAGGCCTCATATTTTGTACTACTGAAAGCTATGAGGCTTCATATTTTTGTAGAGACTCACTAAAAGCCTTCATGCTTTAGATTTTTGTACTAGCACTACTTTTGATGATATATATACAGACATTCCCGGTGATTTATACATTATGTGTTTTTAAAATGATGAATGATGTGATCTTGTCCATATGCTTTGCTTTTATATAGTACATTATTTACATGTCATGAATGCTTTTACATATTATGAGTATTATGTGTGTGCGATGTACCAATCCAAAACGAAGTTGGCCATCGAGTCAGCAAGTGTGTTTAACTCTCATGGACTGTGTAGATATTGAATGGATTCAAATGACCTTTCCAGGAGACGTACTCGTCTTGAGAGACAGAGCAAGGTGGGATCATGGATAGTCTAAATCTGGTTAAGATGGGAAATCACTAATTGAGAATCCATGTGGATGACAATGTGGTTCATACCTAGGGAAATAACATCGGTTAGGGTTCCAATTACTGCCTGATACTATGTGGCATTGTTGGTTGCAAATCCAAGGAAACTCCCTCCTAAGCTAATGAGCTCGCCTGTTGGGGAATACAGTACCCAGGCTGCTGAGGCAAGGTTGCGGGTATGCCAGTTGGCACTGTCCGCGAATCCATAGCATGTTTCCATCTGTACACGCAGACAGAACATGGTATAAGAAGCGGAAACAAGATCTAAATACACTAAAAAATAAACGCATCACACCACACAAAAACACAAAACACGCCATGTACAATATATACAAGAAAATCTATGCATGCAAGTTCAAGCATAGTACCTTTTTAGGTAAATTCCATTACGGGGTTCACCCAAAGAGATTCTGTCATAGTCTTCAAGCTTGTAAGCTCCCTTTTCCAAAACACGTTTGACAACATAAGGTCCATTCCACATGTACTCGAACTTTCCTGCTCCTAGTTTATCATGCTTCTGGTCGAATGTGAGGACCAGGTCACCCTCGTTGAAGATACGAGGTTCAACAGACTTGTAGTATTGAGCTTTGATGTGTTTCTTGTGTGCTTCGTTAGCAAGGGCAGCATCTCAGCGAGACTCGTCAAGTTTTGCTAAGTACAAGAAATGTTCTTCCTCGGTAGTAGTGTTAGGAAGAAGTTCGACAGCGAGTTGTAGAGACGGAATTTCTCACTCTATAGGAAGGACAACCTCCAATCCATACACCAATTGGAAAGGAGTAAAACCTGTGGCGGTTTTAACGGAAGTTCTGTAGGCCCATAATGCTGAAAATAGCATATTATGCTAGTTGGACTTATGCATACCTACCATCCTTTGGACCATAGTTTTCAAGACCTTATTAATGGTCTCGACCTTTCCATTGGACTGCGGGTAGTAGGCTGTTGAGTTTTCACGGAGAATACCTAATCTATCACTCAATTCATCAACCATATGGTTCTAAAAGTGAGAACCATGGTCGGTCACTATCGCCTACGAAACTCCAAACCGCGCTATTACATGATTGAACATGAAGAGTGCGGCGGTTTTGTCGTTGTTTTGGTATGTAGGAATTTCCTCGGCCCACTTTGTAAAGTAATCCACATCTACTATGATGTAACTATGCCCCCCGGACAAGGTAGGCTTACAGTGCATAAAATCAATGCCCCATTTTGCGAAGGGTCCCACGGCAATAACCGAGTGTAACGGGGCGGGATGGGTGTGCTTCTTTGTATGGAAGTGTTGGCATGGAGGACATTTTTTTACGACCTCAATACAATATTTGAAGATAGTAGGCCAGTAATATCTTGCACATAAAATATTCTGGGCTGTAGCCATCCTAGATAGGTGACCGCCACATGCCCCAGCGTGACATTCATTCAGAACGCGTTCAGCCTCATCGTGAGTTAGACAACGTCAAAGAATTGAGTCGACGCCATGGCGGTACAAAGTATCACTTATGATCAGATAATACTTTGCATGGTGATGTATTCGACGACGGTCGTCACGAGACGGTTGAGGATTGAAGCATTGGGTTTGAAGATATAATGAAATATCCCCATACCATGAATCGGTCGTACTAATGAGAAACAATGATTCATCCAGAAAAGAATCATTGTGCTCAACTTCTGCATCAGGACGGGGAAGGTCGCAAATAAGCTCAGCAAACACCAAAGACTTTTTAGACTTGGTTTTCTCGAAAAGAAGGTCGAATTCTTGCAGTATCACAATCCAGCGTGAATACTTGCCCCCAAGCACCTGACGTGTTAGTACGTGGTACATGGGGTTTGAGTCTGCAATGATGGTGGTGGTGCGGAGCAAGATATAGTGGCGGAACTTTTGGACGGAAATGACCACCGCGAAAGAAAGTTTTTCGACATGTGAATATCTAGTTTTAGTGTCAGCGAGACCCTTACTTGCATAGTATATTACATGTTCCTGGGCGTTTTGATCCTCTTCTACCAAAACCATGGCGATAGTGGTGGCAGAAGCAGCGAGATATAATATGTAATCTTGGAAATAGTTTGGCTGTTGGATGACGGGGGCATGCGTGATGGCATGTTTGATGTTGTCGAAACATTTTTGAGCTTGGTCGTCCCAAATGAACGGGATGTCTTTCTTAAGTAGCTTCATATACCCTTGAGTCTTCTCCGCGAAGTTACAAACAAAACGCCTTAAATAAGTCGCCTTCCCTTGGAGACTTTGAAGTTCCGTCACATTAGTTGGAGGTGGTAGGTTGACAATGGCCTCCATATTTAAGGGATCGATATGGATCCCATCCTTCGAGACAATAAACCCTAAGAGGCGTCCAGACTCTACGCAGAAGATACACTTATGAGGATTCAGACGGATATTGTACCGTCTGCATCTGAGAAAAATGGCCGTCAGATGATCCATGTGGAACTCATGCTACTTTGAATGAACAGGGAGGTCATCCAGGTAATTTTCCACAAATTCCTTAATGTCATGGAAGGCATATGACATGGCCCGCTGGAACGTGGCGCCATCATTTTTAAGGCCAAACGGGAGTTTGCGATATGAAAATGTCCCCCAAGGATAGATGAAAGTCGTCTTATGTTGGTCGGCTGGGTTGATCTCAATCTGGTTGTAACCATAAAAGCCATCCATGAATGAAAAGATGACGCTCCTGACACAATTGTCGATGATCTAGTCGATGAACGGGGTCGGGTAGTTGTCCTTCGGACAAGCCTTGGTAAGGTCCCAATAATCGACACAGACGTGAATGGTGCCATGCTTTTTGTTCACAGGGACGACGTTTGAGACCCAATCCGTCAATGGGATAGGATAGATGAAGCCATCCTTTAAGAGATTTTCAATATCTGCCTTGATCGCTGTAGTCTTCCAAGGGTGTACTGGTCGCAACTTTTGACGTACAAGTTTGATGTCGGGATAGGTTTTTACTTCATGAGAAATAATCGTGGGGTCTATCCCAGGCATCTCCTCATAGGACTAAGCAAACACATCTCGAAATCGCTTGAATAAGGCCGTACCAATAGTTATTTCTTCAGGGGAACACTTCTGGCCTATGCGAATGTGTTCCACTACACCAGGTTTTACCGAAATGTCTATCGGGGTGGTAGGATCAATGTTGGCCAGGTTTCCCTCAGAGTCTGAAAGACATGTAAGTATGGGAGAATGAGGGAACGAATAGATATCCGGTAAAAAGATGGCGCTAATGTTGTTCTCTATGTACTCCCAAGGTGGAAGAAAAGATGACCTATGGTGGAGGTCATCCCACGGACCATCATCAACATTCATGACTTTCATGATGGACTCGTCTGAATGAAAAGTACGAAGTAACAGATCAGGGAGGGATGATGCCCGTTGTAGAGAACATGGTGGGGAGGCCAATGTTAAGTGGTCCTCTGGTGCTGATTGGATAGCCTCGTAAATATGTTCAGCGGGCGAAAGAGGCATCGCGTCTCCAATCAGGTGTGTTGTGGCTTCATCTGGTACAATCCAAGTATCAGTGGAGTAAGATGAAATCTCTGCGGAGATCATGTTCACTGAGGAAACATGATTAGGGGGGTCCGAAGTAGGAAAAACGCCCATGAGAGATGAAACTTTCAAAAGGCCAACCCCTATACTCTCATACTATTTTGACATTTGTCCAATGGAAGGAACATGGTCACCAGGATGAGTAGTAGTGTCTGGTGTGCAAAAATCTAACTGGTCGACGGTAACAATTTGTCCTTGATGGGCGAATTGCACTACACGGAAGACTGAAGAGGCTACCGCTTGCATGGTGTAAAACCAATTGCGACCAAGCAAGAGATTATAATCTATTGGGGCGGAGACCACTTCCACATTGATGGTCACGGTCTTTCCGCCTAACTCGACTGTGAGGGCTTGTAAGATCCCATGAGGTTGAAAGCCACGACCGTCGAATGCTTTCAACGTGGTAGGAGAATGATTCAATTCGGGAGAGCCGATGGCTCTCCAATAGGCGATCGACATGACAGAAGTAGAGGCGCCTTCGTCCAAAAGGGTACGGTGGACAATTTTCTCAGCAATGTTTGCAACTACTTGGAATACGAGTTGATGGGAAAGCCTCGGCTTGAAGTAGTCAAGTTGGAACATGATGGTATTCGAAGAATCAGGGTCAACCACACCGATTGCTGTAAGGAGAGTTTTGCGTTGATTAGGACAATTCTGCAAAACTTCTAGCATGGACATGGCACAAGGGGCTTGTGCCAAGTCTTCTACGATATTGTAGTTCTGTGCTGCCTGAGCATAAGGATTGAAAACAACTTTTCTAATCGTGCTCAGGTATAGCGTTGGAAGCTTTTTCAGTATTACTTCCAAGAGGTTCTTTCGAAGAGACCGGGTTGTATGATCGCGAGTGAATGTTCAAATTTATCGTCTTATTACGTACCATGAGAACATGCGTGGTATTGGATGGTTCCCTTTGGGATGGGGGGGTTTGAGAAATCATCTGTTGGTTTTGAGCGAGAAACGGGTCGTTGAGGACTACGGGAGTGGGTTTACCCCTAAGAAATTTTTGGACTTCGTCTCTATGGGGACACTCTTTGGAGAAGTGATCATCTCCACACAGTAAATAATGATACTTTAGCTTCCGCTTCTGTTTGGTGTCCTCGGGAGTGCTCTTTTGTTCTTGCTGGGCAGAATATTTCTTAGGTTTTCCCTTGTTTTTCTTCTTATTACCGGACTTATGAGGTGAAGCTGATGAGACAGAATTCACTTCTTCAGTAGCAGCAGGAGCAGATGACTTGGTGGTGCTGAGACCAACCTGTGTTGGTGATGGGGACGAACCCTGAGGGTGTGAAGAACCAACAGTTTGATGAGGAGGCTGGGTGTGAAGGGATCCAATGATGCCATCGGCTTGGGGTCCCTTGAATAGTTTCACGGGGTCATTAGCGTCATGGGGTGCATCGGGAAGAATATCAAATAATGTGCCAGATTGAGTATAAACTAAGTCTAGCACATGGGCGCGCACGATCGCTTGTTCTTCAGTGACAACACCTCCCATGGAAACATCTCGTGCTATGACAGGAATGAGGGACTTCATAAACCAGTCTGCTAGGAGTTGGTATGGGATAGGAGCTTTAATGAGACGACATCTCCTTTGCCACTGATGAATATGAATAGAAATGTGAGTGGCAGTATTCTGACAGAGCAAGGTTAAAAGCTCGGTACCAGTTTCATACCGTATAGGTAGCTGGAAATGAGTCAAAAAGTTCATGGCAAGAGAACCAAAATTAGGAAAAGAGTGGGGTGGTAGCTTGATATACCATTTGGTAGCCGAACTAGTGAGAGTCCTTTGAAACAATCTAAGACGGATCGAGTCGTCTATTTAGGAATTAGATGAGCACCATAAATGCATGTCATCATGTGGTTTTTAGGATCTTCACCCGGCTTACCATCAAATTTCGGGATATCAGATGGAAGTTTCATCGGAATAGGTGGTCAATTAGTTCCATGGTAAATGGGATCATTGGTTAAACGAGACTGGTCAGGTAGGTCCAAGGTAGCCAAAAAGGGCAGTTGTGGATTAGGATATGCATATTGATAGTATGGATAAGGTGTGTAAGGACCAGTATGACCGTAGGGTGTGCCAGGAGGAAACTGGCCATAGGGGAGTGTGCCGCCCGAACCGTAAGAGGGTCCACCACCATAAGGTGGTCCATTCCAATAAGGTGGGGGTCCACCTCCACCACCGGGGGGAGGTGGAGGTCCTCCCCCACCACTGGGAGGAGGTGGGGATCCATAACCATATTATGGTGGCCCTCCACCGCCTCCTCTTGGAGGGGGCAGTGGACCATCTCCGTCGCCAGAAGAATGGGGGCCCCCACCACCTCTACCGCCGGAAGGATGAGGGTCTCCACCACCACTATCAACACCATGATAATTAGATCCGCCACCGCCTCCTCCTGGAGGGGGTGGTGGACCACCTCCACCACCCGAAGGGAAATGTCCTCCTCCCCCATAATAGGGTGGTCCTCTGCTGGCTCCGCCTGGGGGGGGTGGTGGACCATTCCCGCCACCACCGGAAGGGTGGGGGCTGTTGTTGGTAGAATGAGTTGGACCTCCACCAGAAGGGAGAGGTCCTCCCCCTCCTAAGTTAGGTGGGGGTCGGCCACCTCCAGCAGGAGGTGGGGGGGGGGGGGACCGATGAGGGGTGGTGGCGCTTGAAGGATAGTCGGTTGGGGTCCATGCTGTAAAACGGGTTGTTGCCCCCATAAAGTGTAGGTATTTCTGGGATAGGGTATCCCGTATGGTGCATTTCCGAGATTAGATTGGCCCAGCACAGGGTTAATAGATCTTGGATACGCTTGACTCCATGAGGATTGAGTTACATTGGATGGCCCCCCAACATGAGATAATCCCATGGTGGATGGTCTAGTGTGTTGGGGAGGTCCAACGGGAGATCTGTTGGGGATTCCATCGCCTACGTTCTGGTTAGGAAACGGGAGTTTCCCCCCAGCCACAATAGGCTGACCACTATTCAAAGATTGAACCAACATAGGTTGTTGATTAGCTACCATAGTAACAACGTTACCAATGAGATAATCCGGGGAAATGGAGTATCCTCCCCTTGAATTTTGAGGTGGGGGAGGAGCTGGTAAAGTAACCACGATAGTAACAGGTGTGTTGGACTGTTGTCCTTCAACCGATTGGTTACTAGGAAGTACCGAACTGGTATCCTGCCTGGGAGATACCTGTGCAGGGATGGATGGTTGACCAGTTTCAGCGGTGGTCGCGTGCTGTGTGGATGATTCCGTGGACTTGAAAGATAAAGAGCGACCCGGGATTGGTTGATAAGGGGGTAACGATGGGTCTTCAACCCTTCGTTGGAGACTTGAATTCCGACACCTCTCAGCCATAGACCGAAAATGAGCCAATTGGTTGTGGTAATAGGCTAAAGGATCATCCAGAGAAGTCTCATTAGGTGGGGGTGCAATGGAAAAATAGGCCACTGGGTGACTGGTAGAAGATGTCTAATAAGTTGTTAAAGGACCAACAGCTATTGTGGGGTCGTCCCGGGGTTGATTTATCCATTCCAACGATTCAGGCTCTCTCGGTGCAATGGGAGATAGGTCTTGTGAAGTGGGGATTCGTGCTTCTTCATCCTGCGGGGGATGAGAGGTAGGGGAATCTGGAGGAGTATGTGGAAACAAATGTCCTCCAATATTCAAAGAGGGGTTTTCCACTTCTTGTGACTCGAACCTGGCATGAGGATCCATCCTTACCCTCGAAATTACCTTCTGGTTAAGGGGATATTCGGGTGGCAAGTTTTGGATTCTGCGGGACCTTCTCCAAGGAAAGTCAGCCAGAGTGACTGAAACTAAAAGTTTCTCCTAAGGGTATTCTATGAAAGAAAAGCAGTCCAGAAAAAACTACTTAAACTAAGGAAACAAGCAGACTTATGTGACATAGTGGATTCAAAGTCTGGAACTTCACGGGATTATCAAGGCTTCGCAAACCGCTATATACTGCAGGGTCCAACAATATGACGCGACAAGGAGGATTGGGACCATACCCTTTCCTGCATACCCAATTACCTGGACAATACATGCGTGCTAATCTCCCCCAGTGTTGTTCTTGGTGTATTGCTTTGCCAAGATGGCCAAATGGTTAGCTCAGTTGGTTTTAGGAATCCTAGTGGTGTCTCCCAATATACGTAAGGTACGTGGGAGCTCAAATCCATAGTGGTTTTGTCTAATGCACAACCGTTCAGCAAGAGACCTTCCGATATACTACCGAGTACGTGATACACCCTTCTATATACGCCAAGTACATATTATGGTACTTGGTGGGTACTTGAAGGAGCTCGATATATTGATAAGTATGTGGAAGACTACAATACCCCTGGGATACAGTGCTGGCAAATAACGACAGTTGCCACGCTTAACAACGCCGAAACATGTCTCTAACTTACACACAAGTTTCTAAATATTTTACCCTAGTTCTACTGTTAATTTTATCTTGGACGGTTAGGTGAATGCATGGGGTGAGTACATAATCGAAAACATAATGCAAGCCCTAGTGACATGCAAAAAGTATGCTTTTCTTTCGATGAATGCTACCTATAGTAGGGAGAAATATTCTTTTTCTTTCCAATAATTTTGTCAAAGCAATGCAATGCAACACAATCCCAACTCTACGAAAATTGATACTGAAACATCCTTTTCCTTTTTCAACGAAACACAAAAAATCACAACACTACTAATCCAAATCACAACATTTTTTCCTTTTCTTTTTCTTTTCAAAGAAAAATGACACTAGGTAATGAAAAGAGAGGATTCTAAGATGGAGTATGCAAGCTTTTCAATTTCACTTTCAATGATCTAAAAGCGATGAGAATTAAAAATGCATTTATCTTTCCTTAGCATGGAACTAACTTTGCAACAACTGAAACATGCTTCGAGTCTTTCAAGAAGATGAACGATTCATAATTCAAGAAAAACGCAACTGATCACACATTCATTCAATTTTTCCAAAAAATGCATGAGCAAAACATTCCAATGCACAAATTTTCTTCAACAATGCTCTAGAAGTGATGGGAAAGAAACACTTTTAACTCTTCAATGGATGCATCACAAGATTAGCTTGATAGTAACCGCGCTTTTAGATGTAAATGACTGAAAATAAAACACTACTTGCAGCACTCAGTACACTCAGAAAACTCAAGAAAAGACAAGCACTTAGTTAGACTGGAAGACACACAAGACTCAAAATCAGACAACAGCAAGCAAACCAAGCAAGCCAAGCTCAAAAGAATAATGCAAACGAGGTCTGGGAACTGATCTAATGTAGTAACCAGATCAATTAAGGAGAGGAGGGAATGCAAGGTTGAGCGGATGAAGGTGGAGGAGACAAGAGTATCCACCACTACCGGTTCTCAGACTTGTCCAAAGCGGAACCCAAAACCAATCCAAACCAAGCCAAACAATCAACACACAAATCAAAGATGGGATCTCTGGCTGGATTTTGCAGCACAGAGTGAGTTCATACAACAAACCAAAGCTCATATCAAAAGATGGAGAGGGGATACCTGCATGTCAAATTCGACAAATCGGTGCACCCTGTGTTTGTACACAGTGCGATGTCACAGTTCACCAATGCGGGAAGTGCGACGGTGTCGCAGTCTGCCAATGAAAAGACTGCGATGAGTGACCAATAGGAAAAGAACAGAGACCAGGAAAGACAAAGTGTTGCTCTATTTTCACTAACCAGGTGTGACAGGCGAGATCTAAGTTCTGAAATGGATCAGATCTCTAAGCAATGAACCATGAAATGGTTTGGAAATGAGTAGTATAAACTCAAAGGAAGTAGATCAGAGTCTTCGATGTGAAGATCTGATGGTGAATATCGGCTCAAGAAGCAAGCGACAAATAAAATGCTTGTGTCAAGCAATCAACTGAAAATGACTCCCAAATTGACAACTATTAAGACAAAATGAATTTTCCCCAGTATGGTCGCCAGATTTGTTTCGCAGACAATCTACCAAGAGGGGACTCAAGGCCTGATCTCCCTAGCTTAACGTAAGTCTAAAACAAATAGGACAGAACATAGATTACTTTTCTAGATCGTGTAGAAGTACAAATGTAAAAGTAAATCGCTTACCTTAGATTCATAGATCCCTTTCTCCTTCGTTGATCCAATGCTCCAGCGTTGCCAGATTACGAGTAGCTAAACCCTGTTGAACATGTAACAGACCATGAGAAGTGAAAGCATATATCTCATATGACAGATCTAAGTTAACAGTTAAGGAGGAGAACTCTAAACATTATCGAAATGACAACATTTATGGAAAGCAATTATATTAACTGTATTGAAAAGTGGAGAAGTACAATAGAGAAGAAGATTACAACCATTGCCTTAATGCTGCAAGCTACTTCCGACAAGCCATGCCAAAGCTCCTTGAGAGAAGTGGAGGTTCCCCAAGCTAGGATGTTAGATTTATTGGGCTTGATTTCACCAGCATAAGAATACCATAGACTTCCTCCCTTTAGAATGGGAGTGAGCTTCATTTAAATAGGACTAAGTGGATAGGATGTGGATAGAATAGGTTGAGAGATGATAGGAGAGACTTAAGGGATCTTTCCAAGGTGTTAGGAATCGAGTGTCAACTCTCCCAAGAGGTCAGAGATAAGGTCCCAAGTCAGCAAGCTTCGAGAAGGAGCTTGAAGAAGCTGTTTTTGCCTTCTAACTGACTTCGTCGCACCATGTAATGGATCAAGGTGCGACGTCGCATGTTGCAGGAGTGCAACCTGCGACGACCTCTCAAAACCCAGTACAAAATAGGTACAAATCCTTCCAGGTCAATCACTCAATCAAGGTAGCTCTAGAGGTGTATACACTGAATCTCATGATGGGAAGATTTTAGGTGTAACAGAATGTACTCAAAGAGGCTACCCAATATCTTGAAAGACGCATTGAGGCCAGAGAGCGATATGCGCAACCTGGAATAGCTGCTGCATCGGAGAAATGGCATGGCTCATTGGAGAATTGGCACGGTTTCAAGGACTGGTTGACTTTGACTGTGCATTGTGACTCGTACAAGAAATTGTACAAGAAATTTAACTCAGGTAAAAAGAATGAACAGGTGGACAACAAGGAGAATGCAAAGGACCTTGATAATTTAATAAGCATATTGGAAAATGTTATTCGTGATTGCCTTGTAGAGGAGTTAGACAAGGTGCTCTTAGAAAATGCAATAAGTGGGCAGAGAATGGCGACGGAGAAGAGATATATAATGCATCTTTTATAGCGGGAAAGCCAAGGGACTGCGAGGATCTCTTTTATCTCCTAAGGTAGGAATTTATCAATCTTCTACCTTACAATATATAGATGGTTCTATTAAAATTTCGATAAAATTTAAATTTGTAATGTTTAAATTGTATTTTTAAATTTATAAATAGATTCAGTATCCTTAAATAGTACATAGCACCTAAATTATGCAATTTTTATAGATAATATATATAATTCTAAGATTTTTTAAAGATTTTCAATCAATACAAACAAAATTAGACAGAAAATAAGATGAGAAAAGATTGAAAAAATAGAATATTTAAACTACACCTATAAAATATATAACCATATAATTTTATCAATTTTCCCAATAAAAAAATAACACAAATTTATAAACTTTTTATTATTATTGAAATTAATGTAAAAATAAAATATGAAATTGACCAACCGAACCAAATCTTAGCAACAATATTTATTAATTTATATACCTTACATATCATTGGGTTAATGTAAAATCGAAAGATGAAATAGCAACCAAACAATTAGATCTTAGCATCAATAATATTATAGTGTTATTATTATGTTTGTATGGAGATATTAACGAAGAATCCTCTATACACTAATGGCGTCGATGGGATAATCCAATCGCCAAAGAGGATACTTGGATCTCCTCATCGTGAAAGCTGAAGTTATTGGGATTTCGAGTGTGGTGTTAATTTCATATATAGATATGTTTTATTTAAAAAAAATTATTATTAAACAATTTTATTGAATTAAGGTGAGATGAATTTATATAAAAGTTTATTAAGTATTAAATTTAATAAACTAAACTTTTTAAATGATGTATTATTTGTTAATTTTTAATTAAATATTTGAGATTATTTTTAATAATAATAAAAAGTATGTTTTATTTAATTTATTTTATTTTATTTTGGTTGAGTATTATTGTTTCCTCTTTTCCAAGTTTCTCTCCTAACGTTATAGCTCCTTATTAAATTTATTAAAAGTTGTTTTCTTCATTATCTTTGGTAAGTTCCTCGGACTATGTTGGTTTTGATTAAATGTATTATCTTGGGTCATTGAAATGGCTGTCACCTGCAGCCACCTCACTTATTCTTGTGATTGTTGAAGAGAGTGGGTAACTACTTGTGAAGGAGAAGCAACTTGGCGATGTTCAATATCTTTGTCCCTTGCAAGCTGCTACAACACATTTCTACCTCAGTTTCCAAGCCAAAGATACATTTCAGTGGGACGTGTGAAGTTGCAACCTGGGAATACCCAACGCTGCCTCAAAATATCAGCCATTTGGACTTCTTTAGTGCTATAATGTGAAGTTCAGACCTGGTCTGGTTATTAAAGGAATACATCTCCAGTTTGTGGGGTTGCCTAGCATTAAGTCTGAGCATTGGAAAAAGCACCTCCTTATTATTCATCTTCATATCAAGCAAATGATATACTTCAGGCATGTATTCCAACCTTAATGAATATATATAAGATCTGAGTATTTGTCCTTCATTTTGATCAATTGTATTAGTTATTATCATTGAGCAATAACAAAATATGTATGCTAGTTATCACCACATGAAACATTAAATGTAAACTCTTGGAAACAAGTTATCAAAGTCCATACAACTAAAAGATACCTACAACAACAAATCACCAAAGTGTTTGACGAAGTTTCAGGGCAAATTGATCTAACTGTAAGCTAGAGTAGTCAAATACATAGTGTTAACGAGTGGGTTCTCAACCTAGTTCTTCATCAAGATTTATATCAGTCATTTGGGCCACCTCCACATGTGTGTCCAACAAAAGAGTAGAATAGGTCAAATAAGTATACCAAGGTCCACGTGTGTGTCCAACAGAGAGGTTGATAGTTGTATTTCCATATAGACATATTAATTTCTGAGAAAATGGGAGGTATCACTTGAGGTGCATTACCACACCTTAAGGTTGCAAGGGAAAGTTGATAGATGATAGGAACAACCACAACCATATTTAAGTTCATATTAACTCATAAAATTTTAGTTATGTGTACAAAATATAGATTCATCATTACCGAATGCATCAAAATCTACTAGAGGTACAATCATTCATAACAGCATATAAGTATACATGAATGTAGGAATAACGGATCATCATAACACACCATCAAGAGAATGAAAGTTATTTGAGATGGGGGGTTCACTACCTTCATTTACAACACTAACACACACATCATTATGTTGAAACCCTGAACTAATATTAGGTCCAAGAGATTGTTTGCTCCATAATTGTTTTTAATCCTCATTAAGCATGTACTATTATCCTTATGGCTTAATCTTTGCTCACAACCATTGCTTTTAGATGATTTAAGTTTTTGTATTGTGTTTTCTTAGCTTACCCACTTACTTGAATATGCATGAATGCTAGGGACACCATATTGAAAATTAAATAAAGTAATGAGAACACACTATTTCTCTTACTGTCTATTAGCGTCCTACTCTAACCCCCTTAACTCTATGAACATGTACAAAGTTATAAGGCTCATTAGTTAGTTAATGGGTAGTGTCTCAACGTAAAAGGGTCTTCCTTATTGAGTAAAGACATGTTGGTGGTTTGACCCCTATTAATAGAATGACTATTAGTAGTTTGGTATTTGTCTATTGAAGAATTACATATAGATTAACTTAGGATATGCGATGTTTAGCCACTAATTGTCATTGTACTTGGAGCTTTTTCTCTTGAAGATTACCCCCTTGAGTAGGAAAGTGAACATATCTATCTTATTTGATCTATTCTCTCTTGTATTTTCTATATTTTCTATGAATTTCTAGTTTTAGGTAGATTTTAGGTAGATTACAAGTGGTATCAAAGATATTTCCTCGGGTAAGAGGGAAGAATTTTGTAAACTAAGGTTTGTCTCTTTCAAATAAGTCGTCCTGGAATTTTTGCTCTAATTTGTATTCTATAAAGTTTCAAGGTTTGAAATTTTAAGGGTATAGAAAGGACATACAATAGTAATGTTTGTCTCAATTTTAGAATCTAGGTTGGTATAATTTCATATATACACTCTTTGTAATTTTGTGTTTGTCACTAATCCGGAAGGTTTGGCTCATTTAAAAGAGTCATCTTGGCATTTTTACTCCATTTTCTTCCCGAAAAGTTTCAAGTTATGAAATTTTTAGGTTATAGAGAGGATGTACATAAGTAACATGTGTCAAAAATTCAACTTTCATATCCCTACACTTTCAAAAATACAGCCTGTGTAAGTTGGAATTTTGACTAGCCCAAAACTAGCCTTAGACAAGTGTTCTAGGTAAAATTGTTATATCTGAAGATCTAAAAATCCAAATTCAGTGCCACCAACTATATTGAAAAGAATACTACCAATATATTTCTAGTAAAAAAATCATATTTGGACCTGAACAATTGGACACATGGTCCAAATCCATACAAGTTCTCCTTTCTCAAAAGACCAAAATCGATAAGTTTTAGAAAAATGACCTAAATTTTATTGGCACATTAGAATTTACTAAAATCTATGGAATTTCAGAGTAGAAATATCAAAATACTGTTAAAAAAAAATTTAGATTCAGAGATACAAAAAATTTCAAAGTTACAGAAGCCTCCATACCATATCCAAATTAGGGTTTACAAGGAGTTGTGCTTACTTCTAAATTTTGGCCACAAATCTTATCTTAAAAAGTATGTTATTATCCAATAATTATAGAGCTCCTTTTGGGGTAAGCGAGCTCAATTTTTAATTTTTTTAAGACACAATTCAACATTTTTTAAATAACTCAGAGATGTGTCATCTTGTGGTTAAACCAACAAATGGGGAAGCATACAGGTAGAAAATGCAAGGGTACTTAAGCCACGGTGTTGTGCACCCTTGTAACCTTTGTTGGAACCCCTTCGAGTAGTACCACATAAGAAAACACATGTATTTGTACATTTACTTCAACATACCCCCGAGTATAGCGAAAGTCCCATAGGTATACCAAGAACCAACCTTAGATAAAATAGTAAATCGACTTGTTTCTATAGTACATTGAGAAAAACACTTGGTGAGATCATTATCTTGTACTTGAGTAGTAAGGTAGTATGGCTAAGAGCATGATCCAGCCTCCTTAGTTATTTCCTTAATATATTGGGTTGAGTCCAATTGTAGTACTCAACCCAAAATATTAAGGAAATAACTAAGGATTATACCAATAAGTTGGACACTGTTGAACAAATATCTTGTTAGAAACACTTTGTGGAATTTCTCTGGGGGCACGGAATCCAAACCATCACATTTGTCAGACAAACCTTCGTAGTGAACTATGAGTTTGCCATATTGCAGCCGAAGGGAAACATAATACCATGAATCGTCACCATTGCCAGGATGAAACTCAAGACTGCTGGCAACACACCTCGGACACCGAGCATGGGTCATACTGAATTGATAAACTAATTGAGGGAAAACACAGTGAGAATCTGATACGGTTGCATAGTGAAATGCATGCAGAATGAATGAAGAGTGGGTGTCGAGAGAAATGGTTGTGGGATGTCGTATGAGAGGAAATTGCGATGGGAATTGATTGATAAGGTCAAGCTTGAAGGTGGTATCCTTGGGACTAGACATAGGTCGCAGGTTTGATTCTCCTCAGTTCAGTTCATACCCTGTTATTTTTTCGATGCAAATTATATGTTTTCTTTAATTTCCTTTTTCAACTTTACGTATCCCTTTATATGTTTTCTTTAATTTCCTTTGTCAACTTTATGTATCCCCTTGTGATAATGGGGATTGTTAATATCGAGTCAACAGGTAATTTAAGTATAAAGATTAAATGTCTTTACAAATTACACGCCACCAAAATACATATAAAAATTACATGTCTTTACATCCTCTTCATTTTAAATCATCATCTCATAGTCATTATAACTAAGGATTATTCTCACCACATTTGTCTTTGGCGCTCACCGCCAAAAAACATATAAAAATTACATGTCTTTACATCGTCTTCTCTTTAAATCCTCATCTCATAGTCATAACTAAGCCTTTATCATGCATGCACATCCTCACCTTATAATATCAATTGGGTCAGGACGCAGAGACAACCATAAAATATCAAATGTGTCAAGACGCAAAGAGTAAGAGACAACTATAAGTAAGTCTTATATTAAATTTACCATATAAGTATTTAATTGACACTATCAACTAAGATTTGACACATTGGATTGTCATGATCTTCTTATCACTCCTTATCAATGTGATTGTAAGGCACTCTTTGAAGGTGAAGTCCACAAATTTAATACTTCTTCCTCATTCTCATGCCCTTTTGTAAGACAATAAGTAGGGTAGTGGCATCAACATTGAAAATGGTTTCGACATAGAGGTAGATACATTAATTATTTTCATTAAAAAAAATGAAGCATAATGAAACACATCAGAGTTGTGGAAACAAAATGAAATGACCTTCCACACAAGATGTGTTAGGAGAGAAAATTTTGAGGATGAAGAAAGTAACACGCGTGAGGAAGTTGTTGGATTTGGGTTACATGGCCAACATTCCCTAATCGTAAGTACCATATTTGTAAATATCCTCGCATGAAGGCTGAAGCCGATGTTCTAAATTCTGCTCCCCGTTCAAGTTTTTCCGACTTTGATACAGGTAAAAAAAATTCACCAAAAGTATTTGCGAGGCCTAAATTATGATAAGGTACTCAAGGACATGATCATTAATTTATGGCCGTACTTTAATAGGATTTGAAAGATACAACTACCACGAACCAAACTCTTAAACGGATCCGGTGTCAATACACAGAACGAGATTAAATTAATGAAATCACATGTAAGATGACAATAAAATATTTGCATTAGTGGAAAGATCTTGAAAATAAATGTAACAAAGCCCTGAAAGATCTTGATGGTGTTTATTACAAGGAAACTTCTTTCAGGGCTTTGTTACATTTATTTTCAATATCTTTCCACTAATGTGAATATTTTATTGTCATCTTACATGCGATTTCATTAATTTAATCCAGTTTTGTGTATTGACAATGGATATGTTTAAGAGTTTGGTTCATGGTAGTTGTATCTTTCAAATCCCATTAAAGTACGGCCATAAATTAATGATCATGTCCTTGAGTACCTTATCGTAATTTAGGCCTCGCAGGCAGTTTCGGTGAAATTTTTTGACCTGTATTAAAGTCAGCAAAACTTGAAGGGGGAGCAGAATGTAGAACATCGGCTTCAGCCTTCATGCAAGGATATTTACAAATATGGTGCTTACGATTAGGGAATGTTGGCCATGTAACCCAAATCCAACAACTTCCTCACACGTGTTATCGTCTTCATCCTCAAAATTTTCTCTCCTAACACATGTTCCGTGTGGAAGGTCATTTCATTTTTTTTCAACAAATCTGATGTGATGGAAAATGTGTAATTTGTGTCCTCCATCTATGGAAGCGCTTGTATAATTTGTGTCCTCCATCATTTATGCATTTAAATATTACAAATTTGTGCATGGAGGTGACATGTGTAAGGATGGGTGACATGTGTAAGGATGAATAATATGCATTTATGAAATAAATAAATAATATTTTTGTCTGAAACTAACAATTTTCATGAGCATCTAGGGGTGGAAAGTCAGGGGGTACTCTATGAACCTAGAGGAATTGTACTCTATGACCCTAGGGCATCACCTTGGAGGTTTTTTTTTAAAAATACAAACACGTTGTCAGATATCCGACTACCACTTCTAAGATATCCGACGTTCTTGCCATACCACCGACGACTAAGAACGTCGGGTATCGACCATTTTTGCATGGAATTGTCGTCGGATATCCGACTTACACGTCTCTGATATCCGACGTTCTTTCCATACCACCGATGGCTAAGAACATCGGATGGTGGTCATTTTTACATCGGACGGTCGTCAGATATCCAACTTGATATTAAGTGTTGGTTGTCGGATAACCGACGTCATATCCGTCGGAAGTAGGTGTCGGATATCCGATGGGTCGGCCTGCTATCGAATATCATCCAAATTTCGACCGACGTTTAAAATAGATGAAGGTTGTTGGATGGTCGACGACAAGATGTAGAAAATCCAACATATATGCTGTTAGATTTTGGGTCCAAAAAACCTAGTGAGCACACAAGAGAAGACAAGACAAGATGATTTAAATGAAAATGTCTCCTTCCTATATATATATGAGGCAAAGAGGTATAATTACAACTAATGGACCCAAGAGGACATCAGTAATATAATAATACTAATGACAATTACAACAAATAGAACCAAACCAACATAATAATATGTAATGAGCCACAATATAGGCGGTAAAGCACCAACATTTAGGGATTAACATGCCCCTCCCCTTCATACAAGTGTTTTTCTCAACGCTTGATTAGTTGTTGATGCTTCTGTATGAAGGAATCATCTCCCATGTCGAATATTCAACTGGTAAGTTCTTCTACTTGATGAGGTACTCAACAATAGCTCGATTGTGTAGTTTTTTGGTTGTTGTTTCAGTTATTTGTTCAGGTTCCAATATGACTTTTCCTTCTTCATCAATATCTAGAAAGTTAGTTTGAATTGGGATCTTGTATCCTATTACCTTCTTTAAGCAAGAAACATGGAAAAATAGGTGTACCCTTTAAGATGAAGGGAGCTCCAATTTGTAAGCCATACTGCCAATCTTCTGCAACACTTTATAAGAACCATAGTACTTGGCTGCTAATTTATTGTCTTTATTTAGTTTCTTGAGGGAAATTTCTTTGTAAGGTTACATCCTCAAAAATACCCAATCCCCTTCTTCAAAAATCCTTTCAATGCAATGTTGATTTGCTTGTTGTTTCATTCCATATCCAGGTTGTCCTTCAGTAACTGGATAACTTCTTGTTGGTGCTCTATGTGATCCACAACTTGAACTTTAGATTTTCCTTTTAAGGGAGATGTGATAGATGGAGGATGGTACCCATAAAGTGCCATAAATGGAGACAATTTTGATGGCATATGGAAGGAAGTATTGTACCACCATTTTTCCAAAGATAACCATTTCACCCAATGTGTTTGTTTATCAGATGAATATCAACAAAAATAGCCTTCCAAACATTTGTTCACTATCTCAATTTTCCCATCGAATTGAGGATGATAAGAATAAATTTGAGCCAACTATGTACCCAAACAAAAATCCATTTAGTCCAAATTTTCCAATGAAAATTGGATCTCTATCACTTATAATAATCTTTAGGTTTCCATGTAACTTCTGAATTGATTCCATGAAGGATGCATCAATTTTACTTGCATTGAAAGTGTGAGAGAGTGCACAAAAGTGTGCATACTTTGTGAGTCTATCAACAACCACCATAATAACATTATTCCCTTCCGACTTGGGTAGACCTATGATAAAATTCATTGAGACTTCCTCTCAGCATTGACAAGGTATTTATAATGGTTGTAAAAACCAAGCATTCTTCCATGAACCTTTGAAAATCATATTTAAGAGCTTCCTAAAAGAATTCCTTCTTGACTCTATGGTACATTTCTAGGAATCCTAAGTGCCCACCTATAAGAGAGGTGTGTAATTCTAAAAGGAGATTTTGTTTGAGTTGGGATTTCTTACATATATATAAGAAATGTTTATACCATAGTGAATCATTTTTCCACACAAAAGTAATTGATACACTGGGATCCTTTTTTTAGCTTTTGAATGAGTGTCCACATAGATAGGTCATTATTCAATTCTTCCCTTACTACTACTACCCAATCGGGATATATAATCAAAATCACATAAAGTAATGCCTCAACATCCTCATTTTTTCTAGAGTGTGCATCTTCCACCACATTCTAGATCCATTTTTTATAAATGACTTCAAATTCATATCCCAATATCTTGGTTACCCATTTTTGCTACTCTTTTGAAGATAGTATCTATTCTAAGAAGCATTTAATACTATCATGATCTGTTTTGACCTTGAAGTGCCTACCTATTAGGTAAGGATTCCATTTCTTAAGTGCATGCAGTAATGCCATCATTTCCTTCTCATAAATGGGCTTTTGTAAATTCTTTCCCTTGATTGGTCGGCTTTTGAAAGCAAGGGGTTGTCCTTCTTGCATTAGAATAGCACTGATTCCATTTCTTGAGGCATCACTTTCCACAATGAATGTATTTGTGAAGTCTTGTGTAGTCAATATAGGTGCTTTGCGCACTACCTCTTTAAGTTGTTCAAATGCTCGAGTTTCCTTTGGAGTCCACGAAAATGCTTCCTTATTCAATAATGTTGTTAGAGTTGTTGTTATTCTTCCATAGCTCTGAACAAACTTGTGGTAGTTCCCTATCAAACCTAATAATCCTCAAATATTCTTCAAGGTTTTGGGAATCGATCAGTCCATTTTGGATTTAATGTTTTTAGGGTATACCTTGACACCTTCATGAGATACAATACAACCCAAATAATCTACCTCATTTACCCCAAAGAAAAATTTGGAAGATTTTGCATATAGTTGTTGCTCCTTTAGTAGTTGCAACACCTTTTCGACATGTTGAACATGTTCTTCCCAATACTTGATATAGATTAGTATATTATCAAAAATTACTAACACAAATTTTCTAATGAAGTGATTGAAAATGGAATTCACCAGAAATTCATAATGAACTTCATGAGTTTTGAATGTTGTTTTTGGGAAGTCTTCTTCCTTCATTATAATCTAATGATGCCATGAACAAAGGTCCAACTTTGTGAATTAAATTTCTCCAAGTTGTTCATATAATAATTCATTAATATTAGGAATGAGAAACTCATCTTTAATGGTGATCTTGTTGATCTCTCTATAATCTGGACACATACGCCATGATCCCTCCTTCTAGTGTACCATTACCACTAGTGTAGAGTAAGAACTTTGGCTAGGCCTAATTATGCTATCCTCTAACATTTCTTCAACCATATGATCAATTTAATTCTTCTGACCATAGGGGTATCTGTAAGGTCTAATGTTAGGAGGAATACTTCTTGGAATTAAGTGAATAACATGATCAAAATATTGAGTAGGTGGAATACCTTTTGGAATATCTTCAAATACTATGGAGTTCTTATCAATGACCCTTTGGAGATCCAGGGGAATAGGAGGATTAAATGTTTGAACATCTAATGAGCATAATTGTGCAATTACACTTTGATTTCCCTTTTTCAACAACTTTTTCATACCATTGGAGCTTATCACATTGCTTGGCTTCCTTGTGATACCCCTTAATTCAAATTATTTTCCTTCCCAAGAAAATTTCATGAAAAGTTCTTTAAAATTAAAAGCCAATGTTCCCAATAATTGTAACCATTGAACCCCCTAAGACAACAACAACAACACCCATTGGTATAGAAATAATTGGACTATTCAATACATATTCCCCCATGGTAAGATTGATATTATGGAATTTCCATGAATAATTGATTATTCCTCAATCTGCAATCATTACTTGAAACTTTGGTGCTGGATATACAAAGCAATTGAGAAATAACACTCCTCAAACTCTTAATATTGAAGGATATATATAAAAAGGTAACAATGTTGATAGGATAGAGTGGGAGTAATCTCTTCAGAATTAATCTTTTCTATTTCTTTAGCTTGAGATGGTTCATGTTCTTTTTCTTCTTCCTCTTCACAATATATGTAGAATAATTTATTATCACGACACTTATGTCTCTTACTATACTTGTTGTCACAATTAAAGAATAGACCTTTTGCTCTTCTTTCATCCAATTGTGTAGGTGTTAACCTTTGAGGTGGGTTAGAAGAAGGAAAATTATTCTCTCTATATGTGTTGGAGGTGGTCCTTCTAGTAGTCATCACCATATTTTTACTTACAATTTTTCTTTCCAAACTAAATGTCGAGTAAAATAAGCACTATAATAGTTTATTGGCAATCTTTCAGCAAAACTAAGCCAACTTTATTACGGCATAAAAAACCAGAACTTAGAAATTTTTTATTAATGTTATGTTATGAGAAGACCAAAACAACTTCATATTATGTAAGATTTCGCCAATTATTAATAATTCATAATTATGAAGACCATATAAATTGAGACTCTCTCCCCCAGACCAAAGGTATGGCACGTCCTCGTGCCATGAATGAATTGAGACTAGGTTGTGTTCTCATGTCAACACTTTGGATCAACAACATTCAACAAGTAATATCATACTAATTCAGATTCTTCAATACATGCAAATTCATCAGTTTATGCTCACAAAGACCACATATAGCTTATGATAGGGGATTTTCCTCATGTCTCCCAAAATAGAAAACATGAGGGTATAGATAGTCTGTAAAGCCTATAGGAGACTAGTCATCCCTGCTACTTCTCAAAGTTTTATTGTTATTCAAGTAATTATGGACAGTGTTTGCATTTGAGTTCATTAGGCTCCTAAGTTTATGGGTCCCACAGATAGTGACATCCTAGGTATAGTATGAATTAGGCAACAAAGTCTTAAGTGCAACTTATAAAGATTCTCAAATGGTAGATAAATGAAGTTCATTTACCATAACTTAACCATATATACTCCTTTCTAGATAAACTCACAACAGTTCCATATATTGAGGCATAGGAGAACCATATACTTTGCATAAATTATCCTCTCTAGGTAGATTCCCCTATTTCAGCCAGGCCTGTTCAGTACCCCGTCAGGTTTACCTAGTCATACCACAGGCCGGTACCCGCTACCAGCAAGCCTGTTCAGTACTCCGACGGGTCAACCTCTTAAACCCATTTTGCATCAGAGGCTCTTGTCCCAGTGTTTCCACTCCTTATATATTTTTGGCAATTAAATTTTCCTATGAAGGAGTGGATGGGGGAGCAGCTCTGAAAACCGTGCTATAGGATGGAATGGTATATGGGTTGGAGGATAATTTATTTAAAACATTTTTTGAACCAAATAAATATATTTATCCTAATATATTGGATACTGCAAGTGAACTAACCAAATCAAAGACATAGATGGATGAGTTTATTAATATGAAGTGGATGGAGCCATAAGATAATGAATGAAAGGTGTCTCTAGTCCCAAAGCTCGCCTCTTTCATATAGATTTATAGTAGTGTTCCCCACAAACTAGGAATTTCATTCACCCTTATGCTACTGTGTAGTAGAGATGCTTAAATAACAATCCCTGATAATGAAGCTAGGATGTATGAGTGACCTCTAGGTTTTAGATAGACCTTAATTTATGACAAATCCCCATGATGTTTAAAGTTGGTCTTGAGTAACTGTATAATAAGAAATATGCATGTATGAAAATGAATAATGATGTAAGATTGTTTTGGTTTAGTCATTAACATGATCTTATTCTTAGTTCTTTTATTTTAAAGGAAAACGGAAAGTGAAGTTGTATGAATATCTAAAGATAACTAACCACATACAACTTTTTATTGATATACATACTATCCTATGCTATCTAAAAGAAAGAAAAACTCTTTATTCAAGTGTAAGAACTTTTCCAATGTAACCATGTGCGAAGCAAAATGAAAAACATACCTATATCCACATATGAAAATGTTAAAGCAGTGATTACCTAGATGTGGAGAATCAACCGGCTTACTTGTTTTTGAAACAGAAGGTGTCGAAGGAAGGAGTGGTATTGTGGCCTCATTACCTCTTGGGACCATCTTTCGATGTAATCCTGATACTCACCTTCCTTCCTCATGCCTTGTAGATCCTCTTCTTCTGAATGTTCAATTGCTTGAGTACATGAAAGATCTGTCGATAGATATGTGGAGAACTCTTCAATTCCAGGTCTCTCTCCATCAAATGTAGTCCCCAAGTTTTCGGTTTCCTTGGTATATTGGAAAGGAGAGTCGATTTGTAGCTCATGGAACTGTGGTTCTTCTATTATTCCTGGAGAGGTAAATAAATTCTTGACTTCTGTCAAGATATGTTCTTCTTGAGAAGAAGAAATTGAGATCCCAGCTGCTGCTAGGATTTGAGAGAGTTCTCTCATATTAATAAACACCTTTGAATCCATGTCATTGGTTGGTAGGTTCTGCCTCACACATGGGTTAGTGTCTAGGGTTCTTACAGCACCATAATTTTTTGTTTTATGTGTTTTTAAAATACTTTCTATTACTAAAACAAATTTACGAACTAAACACACCACACTTTTATGAAATAAAGCACCTACGTGAAATTAACTTGCGGAAAATAAACACACTCAAACATACAGAAAGGAAATCACACTTCTGCGGAAAGGAACAACTAGGCTTTGGGGCACCCGACTATTGTGGATGTGCAGGTTCTTACCTCTCGTCTTACCATTCTCCTCTCCCCCTTGTTGTGTAATGTAAAAGCAACCTATCTACCTAGACTTCAACCCCTTTGGTACCTCCCCGGCAACAACGCCAAAATGTTGGGTAAAATAAGTACTATCTAATTCAACATTTAATTGTCAACCCGGGAAGGTAGCTTATGAGGTGCAAACACTATATGTGCAGGATTGAAGGATTGAGCTAATCTAAGCTAAAGGTGGAATCAACAAGTTCTAGGGCAGTTAACAAGCTATAAAAACAAAGGTAAAGTATTGACTGCAAATCCAAATACAAGCTGGAAATGAAAACTAAAGGTAGGCTAAAGAGATGAACAAGGACTAAAAATGAACATGAATCTTAAACAAAACTCTATGTAATTCAAAACAAGGTTCTAACTACATATGTAGGTACTAGCCAGCAACAGGAAATAATGCAATTCGAAAACCTGAGAAATTAAACTCTAATTAAGCATAAAAACACAACAGAAAATATTAAAGTCCGAATGACAGTCCGGATGACAAAAATGATACAAACTATGAAAATAAACAGGCTAAATGATTTTAATACCAGCTGGGTTTATGCATACTACTCTATGGTGCAAGCATGACAATAAATGAACTATTTGAATTAAAATAACAAGAAGCAACTACACTAATTTGCATTCAAAAAGAGAAAACCATTTTCTATTGCGTAGTAAAACAGAGTTAAAAGGTAAATAAATCCAACTATAGGTACAGTAAAACGAAGTTAAGTGTAAATGAATTTCATCATGACTTATAACATAAATAATTAATCTATGTGTTAATATGAAACCAAATATGAAATGCTAAAGGTGGATTCAAATCCCAAACTAGCTACAGAACATGATAAAGTACTGGAAAATTAACCTAAGCCCTAGCTAATTATTTCTGCACAAAAATGTAATACTGGAAATTCTGGAAAATACTGAAAATTATGTCTAAATACGAATGGAAGGCTAAAAGACAGTCTAAATGAAGGTGCGAACGAAATACTGAAAAACAGTATGAATTAAGGTGTGAACAGAATGTTGAAAAACAGTCTAAACGTAGGTACGAATGGTCAACCATATGAATTATGAAGATGCAAGTTACATGAAAACAAGAGAAAATTGTATTTTATAAACAAGAGAACAATTACAACTATTGAACAACTCAAAATATATCTAGTCTATGACCAAAGACTTATCATTTTGAGAATTAAAATATAATTATGTTATACGAATTCAAATTGCAAACTAGTTTTGAGCAAAGCGAAGCTTGCTCTACTATGAAAGAAAACTAACTATGAGCATTTGAAATGGAATTCTATTTGACTAAACTAAAACTTACTATTCTAACTACTTAATTGCATTTAGCTTGAAAACTAATTCCTATTGAAAATTAACCAAACAAAATAGACAATGCAATTATTTCTACTTAATGAAAGCTACAACAATAAAAACTAATTCTCTCTAATTGATGATAGCTACAGCAATAAAAACTAATTCTTGGATCCAAGGTGCAAAGAAATAAAAATGAATCTAAAGGCATAAACAATAAACTAAATTCAAACACTACTCTATGCTGAAAGCAACAATACCACTGTACAAAATAAACTAACGCTATTGTACGAAATAAACTAACACTATTGTACGAAATGAACTAAAATGCTATCTATGAAATACACTCAAATACTACCTACAAAATACACTTAAACAGAGATCTCTTTCCCTATCTAACAATCTACGATGAGCTGATATAATCTTAACACATATCATGCATGTACAACAATCACAATAGACAACACGTTATAAGCATATACAAGGAAGAAGAAACATTTATAAATATCAAGAACAAAGCAATGATTTGAACATATACTGGGAAATCAAATATTCACGCACAACGATAAATAACTAAAATACACACAACTACTTATCTGACACTAGGAAAATAATGGATGCTTTACACTGCCGCTGAGGGGCACTCCCAGGTAGCAGTGGAAACAACCTCACGAATTATTCAATCACAAAACCAGAACTAGAACAGGAATAGAGCAACATTTTTGTATTATTAAAAACGAATTTGTACAATACAGTCCATGTCGAGACCTATGGGGTCTAATTTATACATGAACAACCCAGTGGGGAAGGATAGAAGCGAATCCCCCAAATTCCTAAGCTGTTACAACTAATTTCTAAATTTAGAAAATGGTCAACCACGTTTTCTAGAAAAGTTGGTTTAAAAGAACCACAAACTGCTCCCAAATGGATTTGAATTTTTGTAAAATTCCCCCAAGTGACCTAAATGGGCTTATTCCACACAAAACCCATGTGCTAGAATTTTCAATTTCGCCTCCGTTTGCCCGCAGATCGAACCTGAAATTTTGTTGTCTGTTAAAAACACGTTTTTGACAGAAAATGAATGAAGGTCCGAATGGGCATCCGTATGACCTGTAACGGAAATTAGTTCATAAATCTGGTTTCTGAGCGGAATTTTGCTGAGTTCTTGCATGATTTGATTGTCGATTGGGTTTGCTGTCTTCAAACTGTGGTTGGGTTGTTGGTTGCATTGATCCTCATCCTTTTCATCCTCAAGTTGCATGGCCTCCTCCTCGTGAGTTCATTATTCGCATTCTGTACAAAAACCGTTTGCATTGTATTAAACCAAAGCATTCAAATAAATATAAAAAGAGAAACGTATGTTCAAAAGATGAAGTGGTTGAGAGTTAAAAATATATGAGGTGGCATTCTAATGAATATGTTTTTAATTCCATAATCATTCCCTTAAAGTCACGTAACATTCTTTAATGAGTTTTGTTTTGTAATTTAAAACATGAGTGGTTTTATTTATAAGTGAAAAAAGTTCAACAATTTGTTAAAATGTTTTAATACTTTTATGTTTTTATTTAATTTTAAATTAATGTTTAAAACTCATCATCACTTTATGTTTTAATTTGTTCATACAGGATCGACATGACTTAGTAAGAATCGGAAGATCATTTCGTTGGAAGAGTAGCCAAAAATATGTCTCAAGACATAATGGAACCTAGTGCAAAACTCAGGATCAAAAGAAAGGTCAGATGAAGGGCCAGATGGAGTACCGAAATGCTTATGATTTGCACAATATTACATTTAATACATTTAAAAATAACATATTAGGATCACTCTTCATTTACGAGATTTAATTAATAAATAAAGTAAAAGATAGCCTTATTGAACATAGATGTATTAAATCATGGTAGATAGGATGGAAAATTAATGTAAATAACATCATTATAAAAGACAATTTCGGAGCCCAACACTAAAAGCATTCTCTAAAGGTTTAGGTTGAAGGATACGTATCTCATGTTGAATATTCTCATTTAAAGTGCCCATAAAGATATCCAACAAATTATATTCTGAAATATTCTTCATTCTAAGACTTAACTTTTGTAACTACTTGATGTGCTCTGTAACTGGACTTTTTTGTTTGAGATTTATTAACTGACTAAAGAAAGTGTTTCTATTAATATCAACATAATGTGCAATCAATTCTTACATGAAAATATACCAAGAGATAATAGATTCCTTTTTATAATCACAAATCCAATGGTACCATATAAATTGATTAGGCTCTAAATATAATGCTGCAATATCTACCTTTTGCAAAGTTGGCACTTGGTGTAGATCAAAGAATTGGTCCGTTTGGAATATCCATGATATTGGATCATTACCATAAAACTTTCTCATGTCAATATTGGGAATAAAGTAGCTCCTTGAACCTGGGTTGAACCTGTAATGATGTAGCAGATCATCATATTTTGGGGACTCAAACCTCTTATTCTCTAACTGTTTTTCAATTTTCTCAATATGTGGCTGGAAAAAGTCCCCCATTTCCTCCTTATCCTCTTCTTGAGTAGAAAAATGTATAGGAAATCTAAGTCTTATCTCATTCAATAGTACCATCAATCTTGAATATCTTCTTTATAACTAGCCATCTCGTTGGCCATATTTACTAGATACTCAGTTCTAGCCATCCCCTTGAGATCTTCTTTACTAGCCATTTTATTTTCCAAGTTAGTTTTGGCCGTTGAATTTCTCGACCTTAAACTTTCCTTCTTTCGTCATTGCTGCCACTCGATCCAGGAACCCTTCATTCCTGCGAGTTTATCTTTCAAATAGACCCTTGGCTCTGATATCATTATTAAAAAAACAATATCGCAAAGCAATAAGAATAAACAAGATGAAAATACAAATCACATAAAACACATTACAAGAAAGACACCAATATAACGTGGTTCACCCAATATGGGCTACGTCCACATAGAAATTGTCAGTCCTTATTATTATACCATCCAACAAATGAAGGGATACAACTTGTAGTACATTCGCTACAACTTCCTCTTCACTCTCTCATGGTCTCTCTCACACAGTCATAGAGATCTTTACAATGCTACAATACCCATCCGTATTACACTATTTTGTTTATTCCTTTGTGCTTAAAGAGTAACGAACCAAGACTTAAGTCCCCCATTATGCTCTATTGACCATTGCATGCTTTCCCTCATCCTTTGTTGCAAATCATAACTGGGATTTTGAGTGGCTAGCTTAATAGGGAAATCCATTTGAAGCCTCATTGTCGAAGCTAAGGGTTACTGTGAACATGAAAAGAAGTCAAGGGATACTCATTAATGATATTTGTTCTCTCCCCATTGGACATCTGACAATGTTGCTCTGTGCTCACTTAGAGGATAATCCTGAAGTGGGCCAAACCAAGAATCAACCCACCTTTAAGCAACTCACTATTAATAACTTAAAAAAAACAAGAGTACAAGCAAAACATTTAATTTTCAACATATGTCTTTATATTTCAGCACTAGTCCAGTTGTGATTCCGTTATTTTGAATTTGATATACTGTTAGAGTAATTTTTTCTTTCATACTCAGTAAACTCCTAGATTTTATTTTGGCTTTAGCATAATCATCCCTATCTTTTTTTTTGGGACCACCCCCCTTGGCTTTTCTAGGATTTGGCCTAGATAGAGGAGTCAAGTGTTAAGTGACAAAACTTCACTCATGACTTCCCCCCAAGGGCGCACCCAATGGCTTGAATATTTCAACCACGTTACCTGAGTTGCGTATTAGGAAGGAACATTTTGGACGTCGTTGCCGGGGATAAATCTTTTTATTCCCAGAATATTACTTTTGGTTTTCCTTTATGTTTTTCCTTTGTTTGATGAATCTTTAGAGTGGATATTTAATTTTTAGAGTGGATATTTCAAATGGATCTTTAATCTTTAGAGTGTATATTTAGAGTGGATGAATATTTAGAGTGGATCTTCAGTTTATACACTCAATTCTACCCTCTAGGCCGATGGTTTAATTTATCACTTGCATTTTTTTATCTAGTTTCAGTATTGGTTATATTCATTGGATTCTTCGAGATGAATCGCCCAATATGTTTTTAGATATTTGCTATAGACTTGAGACCTAGTATAATTTTGTTTTCTTTTGTCCTAGATTGGGCTTAGACTGTATCTATGTCAACACTATATTGGGATTGGATTTTTCCATTTTGGGATCTTTTGCTCTGTATTTGGCAGCAGATGCTTGAGTACAATTGTGGTTTTATGGTTTTCTATTTATGCATTGTATATCCCTATATACACATAATACTTATGTAATGTTTCATATAATTTCTAATATAAGATACATACGTGATAATCATATCTCCCTAGACACGATTGTGCAAATGAAATGATTTTGCAAAAACGTTCACTAGGTTCGCCTTTGATGTCATTTTTTGACCTTTCGAAAACATGTCGATATATAGACCCCTATAAAGGGGTCTCTATATCCATCTGTAGTGTTAAAATTTAGTAAATTATAACATTTTAGATGGATTATAAGAAACGGGCGATCATGTAAATTGTGTCACTCGACGGCAGTGGTCAAAATTGTAATTCATTGTCAAAGTTACATTTTTTTACCATTGCCATCGAGTGACACAATATATCACTCGTGTCTCTAAATCCATCTACAATTTCAACAATTTACTAAATGTTAACACCACAAATGGATTCAGAAACCTCTAGGGTGTCTGAATCCATCTTCAGTGTTAAAGTTTAGTAAATTGTATAAATTCATTATCAAAATTGTAAATTTCCTTTGTCAGACTCACACAACTTAAAATGACCAAATAAATTACCAATTCATATTATTAATGTTATTATTATGTGGTCATTTTTAGTTTAGTTACTTGTTATAGTCATATATTTTATCCTGTGACCAAATTGTTCATTTATCTTGGTCATTTTTCATTGGTTCACTCAAGTTTGGTCATTTATCCCTTGAAAAAACTATTGTGACTGTTATGGAAAAAATTACACAAGTTCACTCTTCCACTTGGTGAGGGGCTAAGCCTTGTAGGTTGTTGAAAGGCCTTAGTCCTTTTAGCCCCTTTTGATGGTGGTTGGTATTCCTCCAAGTAATCGTGCAAGATCTTGTTAGTGTAGTTCACATCCAAACATGAAAATATTGATAAAAAACAAAATAAAAGAGATGGGGTAGGATGCAAACTCCAACAACCAAAGATATGCTAAACCACTCTTGTATTTCCCAATGGAATATCTATACGACATCTAGGAGGTGAAGGATTCAAGGGAAGCCAACAATCTCCCTTAGGGAGGCCTTTCTTATCCAAACTAAATTCTAAGTAGATGGAAGAACAATGGAGAGAAACACTTGCCCCTTGATGGTAGGTGGCGAGCAAGATTGGGAATGCTCATAATGGTAGGAAATGCTGGGCTATGAGGAAGCTCCAACTCAAATCCAACAACATAATCTTTCTCTAATTTCTCTCTACAAAATGAATTCCAATGGCTTCATTTTATAGGTCAAGAGGTGGCCATCAAACAACTAGATCCAAATGTGAACTCTTCTCCTCCATGAACTAGTTCCAAGGTACACAAGGGGGGATGATTAATGCCCCTAAGTGTGTGAGGAGCCGAATTCTGATCCTTGGGGAGGATTGAGTGTTTAATGCGCTACTGGGAGTGAGTGGTCCCGCCGTTTTGACAGTAGCACGACTATTGAATGAAAATCTATGTAGGTGTACCGTGGGCATTGTTCAGGTAACCTGCGCTATAGCATGGATCAACTGTGTAATACTTGTGCTACCCTTTTTTTATTGTTTCCTGGAACTTATGGATTCATGATGTGTTTTGGATCTATTGAGGATTCCTTTGGTAAGATGCATTCTTTATGTTGATGATGCTTTATTGGATGAATCGCCGAAATGTCATATGTGTGCTACTTTTAGGCGTTAATGGATTTCCCCTGATGTATGAGGTTCAAAGGGTACTGTAGAGCCGATAATGCATCATTTTTTCTGTTGTTTCTCTCATGTTTTTTAGGATGAAGCATATGTGGAAAAAGTAAGGTTCTCCCATGGGAGAAGAGTTTTGGTGATGATCGTTGGAGCTATAATAAAGAATAGTTTTTATCCAAACGAGTCGGGCATACTCATGCTCGTGAAATGTTGTCAAAGTGATTACAATGAGAGAGGACAAAGGTGTCGAATCTACTATACCATTGGGACATGGATGAAGGAGGATTCAATCCATGTTAGAGTAAATTTTCCCAAAGCTACTGTGAAATATGGAAGAAGTGGAACTGTTGGAGACCATGATGAACCCACTGTGGTGGGGGACTAAACTTGGTATCATAAATCTACCTGAGGGATTCACTATACTGAATAGACTGCTATCATGATTTACAAATGTGAAAACTGCTACCTTCAAAAGTATGTTTCCCCCTGATGTAATGATGTGTTGAAATCGAGCATAGGGGAAACCACTTAGTTAGGAAGCACTAATGACTCTCCCTACTAAGTTCGAAGTGATCCCTTATAGTGATTGAAAGGGATCCCAAGGTACAACTTCAACTACTTAAACTCTCGGAATATAATGTTTTGATGTCGACAAGAGTTGAATTATATGATAAGACGAGGGTCCTATCCTGAGAACCGAGATCATATTGTAATCAATTGGTGGATGGATAGGCTTGACACAATACTAGTTGATAAGTGTGGGCCTCATAAATTTCTTTGATTGATGTAAACATGGGGAGCGGGGATGACAGTTTTTCTTTTGGGAGGGCACATATTGAGACTGGTGGAAACAAAATACAAGTGAAATGGCTTTGATGGAGACACAAAACAAATGGTAATGTTAACCGAAAAAACAGATATCGTTTAACATATGGAGACTCAAATACATCGATCAAAGGGGACCATGGGTTGCTACCAAAATAATATGATGTTCCCTCAATGTGAGGTGATGAGGGAATTTTGTTTGTACATAAAGAATATCGATGAGGTACCCTTAGTTTTGGGTGTATAAGGGGACCTATTTGATGATGGGCAGAGTCCCCATGGTTTTGAGTGGATCAGGGGACACTTTCCAATGATGAAGTCGGGGCTAATATTGCAAATGAAAAGACAGGTGCCCCATGAAATGATGTTATGCAGTATATACTTGCAGGATAACTTGAATAGAATTGGTTGTTTCTGAGGGTGGGGACCCCATAGGTGTCTTTGTCGGGGTGATGATACAAGGGGTATTATGAATGGTAAAGTGTTCATGTAGGTATGAGGGTGGCTTCGTGAATCATTCTCGTAACCTGTGCCGAGGTGTCTGGTGCGTGTATACTTGGTGGGGTGAATGCGAAATTATGAAATGATACTCTAAGGGAGGGTAGTTTCAAGTTAGGTCAAATTCCTACAACTTGTGGGGGGTCGATATCATGGGTTTCAATTGATTATGGGGATGGAAGTGGTGTGCACATCCATGGGGGAACATGTTATTCATGAAAATGATGTTGATGTCACATCAAGGCCATGAATGGGGATCCTATGGTGATCAAGGGGAATACTAGGATATGCATTATAAACGGAGGGTAAATAGTGTCTATATGTCAGTTGCATAATGATACCTGTGGCAGGGTGTTTGACCTCTATTGTTAGACCTTGGAGTCTTATTCTTATACCGGAGAAACAAGAGGATCCATATTGTCCTGATCGCGGTTCTGCACATATGGCACACATACCCCAAGTGTAGTAAAGGACATAACCAAGGTATTGAAAAAGCATAAATCATATAACCAGAAGATCGTGTACCTATGGGGTAATTTGGATAGGAATATAGTGTCCCAGTGACATTGGTGGGAATATAGATTGGTTGGATCCATGTTGAAGAGCTCGAAGTGGTGGTCGTCGTGGTGCAAACGGTTTTGGAAACGGAGTTACATTTTGTCTCTGGCATTAGTTGGAGGTTTAGGTCAAATGAGTATAAAAGAGAGGTGTTTGAAATTGATATTCCATTCTCAGCAGTTCAATACGAGTTTTTTGTTTGGCATTCAAAATGGGGAACTGCAAGGAGTAATGGGTGGTCTCTTCACAAGATCAGAAAGGTCTTGGTACGTGTGGACGGAAGTGTTCTTGGTCTTCTTGAGTGTTGATTTGCTCCATTATGCATGTGTGATGAACCTGCAATAATTAATTAATGCAAATACACGAGATATCGGAAATAATAGAACTTAGAATCACTTTTATATTAATCACAGGCCACTTCGAGGGGGCAAACTCCTTTGAGCAAGCTCAATACAATTAACTTCACAGTGCCTTCATAGGCCTCAACACACACTTATATACTAAGTCTAGGCACCAATACCATGGGTCAATACTATGTGTCAATACAAACCATGGGCTAAGTCTAGGCGCCAATACTATGAGTCAAAACCATGGGACATATAATACTATGGGACGACTTACAAAGCATATGCGTCCAATACTATGGGCCAATACTATGCGCTAATATAAACTATGGATCAACAAATACTACGGGATGACTTACAAAGCATATGCGTCCAACAACAATATACTAACAAAGTAAGGACATGGGTTCCTAACATCCCCTCTCCCTTAGAAAAATCTTTGTCCTCAAAGCTTTAGATGTGGAAATTGATGCAGAATCTGAAGGAGTGGGTCCCCTGTAGCATCCGCGGGTTGTATTCTGAGCCACTGGCGCCTTTGGAGTTTCAGGGAGGATTGCATGGAAGGTTGTAGACGAAGAAGAACCATATCAGCGATGTGAAAAGTGCACTCAGAACGGTGTTGATCGACTTGTTGTTTCAGTCGAATTCTTGCCATGTGAAAATTGTCCTGCAGAATGAGAAGAAGCTGATCACGGTTTCGAAGAATTGAGTCAATTGCCTGAACTGGGGAGCTGCTGAAGGTGTATGGAAGAAGAAATGGTGGTGCATGTACAAAGACTGCTTCATATGGTGTCCTTTGAGATGTGGTACTATACCACTGGAGCGCTTCTATGAAATCCATAGAAATAGTTTTCCAAATCTGTGGAGGGATGGGTAAGGGTTCGAGCAGTCCTGAAAGGAGGGTTGTTTCACCCTTGTTGACCTGGAAAGTATCACAGTCAACCACCATCTGTTGAATTGTCCTTTTGAGTCCCTGCCAAAAGAAGTTACATTGTTCCTGGTCATACGTTTTGAGGAACCCAGAGTGCCCTACTGATGAAGAAGCATGGATTTCATAGAAGAGATAGCCCCGTTGAACAGATTGCAACCAATTTGGAACAAGCAGAGAAATAGCTGTAAGAGAAACTGGGTCATCAAATGTGTGAGGAGGAGCATCTTCCACCATATTGTCCTTACCCTTCTGGTAAGTGGTCACATAGTCATAACCCATGAGTTGGATAACCCATTTCAGGTGTGTTGGGGAGGAGACCCGTTGTTCCAGGAAAGTTTCTAGACTCTGGAGATCAGTCTTGATGCAGAAATAATTCCCCAATAGGGATGGCTGCCACTTCTGGACTGTATGCAAAATAGTCATCATTTCCTACTGAGAGGTAGATGCGACTAAATTCTTACTGGAAAGGTCTCTTGAAGGAAACAATCTCATTAGTTCAGCAAAGACACCTACATATCTATCTAAGGAAGTAGTGGAGATTGTTGATGGGTGAATCTGAATGGAATGGAGCTGAGCGATGACACCATGTGAATTCTTCTTAAGTATTTTTTCCACGCGATGTGAACTAATGATGCAGAGAGACCCTGGCTGTAAGCCCATAAATTTGTGTTGTGCCCCATTGACTGAAAACTGCATCCAAAGTTCAGCAAAATCCCATAAGATGGGGCCAAGTGTGTGTAACCATTGAACGCCCAAAACCACATCACATCCGCCTAAAGACAAGGAAAACATGTGAGAGCGCAGGTTATAATCTTCCATAGAGATACGCACATTGTGACACTTCCCCTTGCAAGGTAAGGTGCCCCCATTGGCAACCATGACTTCAAAGTTGGAGCAAGGATGGACAAAACAATCAGCCTGTTTGGCAATCCGAGGATCAATGAAGTTATGAGTGCTACCAGAATCAATGAGTATGGTAATAGGGAGCTTCTTGAAGTATCCCTTGACTCGCATTGTTTGTGGGGTGGTGACGCCGGTTACAGCATGGAGAGAGATCTCGGGTGGGTCGTCCTGAGATGGGGTGTCAACAAATGGGTGTTGAATGTCGACCTGATCATCTACTATATCTGGAGCTTCTTCATCAAGTTTTAAGGCAGGTGAAGAATCCACATCCAAGAGATAGAGATTTTGTTGAACACATCTATGTCCCCAAGTGAATTTCTCATCACAATTATAACAAATCTCTTTTTCTCGGCATGCCTGCATCTCTGTTTCAAACAATTGCTTGATAGGAGTTGGTTGAGGAGCAGGCGTGATGGGAGGTCGTTGGGAACCCATATTTCTGAAGGGAACAAAGGTGGGTTTGGAGCGTTGTTGATCTGCGATCTTGTCCTCAGCCAGCTTAGCCAACCCTAGGACTTCCATCATTGTGTTGGGACAAAAAATTTTGACCTCTGAGCGGATTTCATCCTTGAGACCACTGATAAAACAACTCCTGTAGAATTCATCGGACAATCCTTCTATGGGATTGGCTAGTTTCTTAAATTTCGTCTGATACTCTCTCACTGTGCCAGTTTGGTGAAGTTTAGTGAGTGCTCCTGTGAAGTCGTCAAAAGAACTAGGACCAAATCGTGACAAAAGGAGTTGAAAAAAATATGTCCAGTTTGGCTCGGGATGAGCTTTGATCTACCAACGGTACCATTGAAGGGCTTCCTGTTCCAAATGAAAGGATGCAAGTGGAACTTTCTGAACATCAAAAGTATTATGCAGACTGAAATATTGTTCTACTTGGTATATCCATCCAGTTGGATCAGTACCATTGAAGCGGGGAAAATCAAGCTTCGGCCCACAAAAATTGATGGAAAAAGAAAACCTGGTGGCTGCAAAAGATTTTGGCTGTCGGTTATTGTTCATGGTTGAATGCTGAAGATGGAGGCTGAGAAATTTTTCATCCAGATCTTGGAGTTTGGTTTGGATGGCTGTAAGTGCTTCTTCCATGGTGTTTGCTCCTGTGCGAGTGACAACCATAACCAGTAATTTTTTTTATTTTTTGTCGGGGGGGGAATGGATAGAAAAACACAAACACAAGCTTATTTAGTAAGGGGAAATTTGGATTTGGGAAAAACTCGAAGGGGTAATTGGGGTTTGACTAGGTTTTCGACACTTTCTGAGGGATAGGGAAGCAAAAAATGGGGATTTCAGAAGCGGGAACTCTATGGTAAAATTTGAAGGCAATCGGGTGAAAAGTGAAGAAGTTATGGCAAACCCTAAAAATAGACAAATGTGGGATTTCTGGTCTCGGGAAGTAGAATTTGGGATAGGGTCTTCAGGAATGAAATATGAAGAATGGGATTGCAGGGATGTCAGTGAAGTTTCAGGGAAAACAGAGTTGAAATAAGGGAGATATGGTCGAAAAATAGAATTTTATACCCCCTTTTTTTCTTTTTTCTTTTCTTTTTTTTTTTCAGAAATGGATCGGCAACAGCGGCACGGAGGGGATCGAAAACGGCTGGATCTGAAACGGTGATTGGATCTGGAATGACTTTCAGAATAGATCTTAAACGGCTGGATCTGGAGCGGAAGTGATCGGCAACAGTTCAACTGAAAATAGATATGGACCCCAGGTATGTATGGCTTCCTAACAGTTCAGGTGTTTCACTCGGCCACCAATGCTGTCTGACGGCTTGCGTATTGGGGCAGTACCCCTCACTCCACGGATCAGGTAAAACTGATAACCGCTTTGCCACAAACGACAACTCTTGATTTACCTCACGGGTGGGAACTAGTCAATCAGGTAGGGGTCGTTGCCCTTTTCGCTGGCAGGTCCTCTCAATGGGCCAGCTACTTTGCGGTTCCTATGGTACTCCTCACAATGAGTTTTAGGGATTATTCCCAAGTACTTCCCACAGTTAAGCGGATAGGGATTATTCCCAAATCCGAAGCTGCAACAGATGTGAAAAAAAAAAAATTTGGCAGAAATTCCACCCAACAAGCCCAAGAAAGTGCTCTGATACCAGATGTGATGAACCTGCAATAATTAATTAATACAAATACACGAGATATCAGAAATAATAGAACTTAGAATCACTTTTATATTGATCATGGGCCACTTCGAGAGGGCAACCTCCTTTGAGCAAGCTCAATACAATTAACTTCACAGTGCCTTCATAGGCCTCAACACACACTTATATACTAAGTCTAGGCACCAATACCATGGGTCAATGTCACATACCCCAATTTTATTAAAATAATGTAATTATTTTTAATATTCCTGAGAACATTATGTTAAATTTAATGCTAAGTAGGAATGGATGACTCAGCAGAGTCTCCAGAAATGGAATGTAAATTCTGAATAATTATTATTAATAAATAAATTATGGAGACAACAGCATGGGAGAGCTGTTAAAAGATGTTACTGGTCTAACTGGTGGATGGAATTAGGTGGAAGGACAAAAGACAAGTGGCAGCATCCTCAAACACTTCCTGAGTTGCAGGTGGCAACTTCCCTATATTTTGGGGTCATGATTCCCCAAGAAAGTGGAATCTGAGCAGGTGGCTCATTAATGACAGTTAGCCCAACTAAGACCTAGGCAATCTTTTAAATACTACTCAATGAACTGAGCTGGGGGTTCAGCAATTGTTCTAGAGGGAGAATACATTCAGGTGAATGTTATTCAGGAGTCCCATTGAGGAAGTGGGAAAATAGTAAGGAAGTGTGTTGAAGCAGGAAGTTGCAGTAACTTGGTTCCAGTATAGCTGTTTTGGCTGAGGGAATTATTGGCCGTACTTAGATTCCAGCCAGTTAGACCAGAGCAAGCTCGGGGGTCCTGAGAAGTGCTGTCTGGGCACTCTCCAGGAATTGGTAGGGAGGAACAGCCTCCCATTGCTGTTATTGTCTACCATAGCTACAGGTTCTGCCACTCTTCCTGTTGTTGGTTTAATTTATTTTCATATGAGATAGACTAGCATAACTAAGTATTGACTGTATTCAACTTCAGTAAATCAGTCTCTGTACTTTCTTTTGGTATAAATTTCAGAATGCAGATGTTGTAGAAATTTCCTATTTTTATTTAAATAAAGTATTTATCTTATACAGGACCTATTTGTTACTGCTACAGTTTACAATTACCATGTCTAGGCATATTCTAGAATACTTGATAATGGTTAAATAATAGACAGAAATATTAGACAATAGATATTCCAGATTCATAGTTATTAAACAATCATAAGAACAAATCTAGATAAATCTTAGTTTTTACCTTGAGATAATTACTGTTAGAGTAATCTACCTGTATATATATAAGTATTGCATTTTTTTTTGTCAACTTTAAGTTACAGGTCATTCTTATAACAAGTTAACAGATAAGCAAAACTCATGGCTTATACTCAAAACATGTTGACAGTTATCGATTAACTAAAGGGGTAACTGTAACAATATTTTCATTGTTACAAGCTTCCTACTAATCTTATGTATTAACACAGGAGTCAAATACAAACACTTAGCAACTGTAGAGTATTACTCCCCTTCTACCTAGTATTAGAATACAGTAGCCATGTCATTATAATAGAATTAACAGAGTTGTTTTTAAACAAAACAAACATATTAATATAACAGAGAAATTGTCGACGAACGCAACTATCATTGACTGTTACAAACCATCTTAAATTATACACAGTAATAATATTTATTCAGTATAAATGTCTTCCTTGGAGTAGTCCCCAAACCCTACACGGCCGTAGCCTTACAATATCCCTTCAACAGACTGAAAAACAAATGAAAAGAATGCTTTATATGGCAGCCATAACCTACAGCAACTTTACACATAGTTCTATGTTTATATTATTCTACCCACAGTGTCGTTTAATAATAATACAAGAATCAAAATAAACATTGTTATAATTCATTCCCGGTCGCTATCGAGTAAACAAATTTTATATATATATGTTGAATACAAAACAGAACCCCAATTCGCCAGAATAACCCTATGCTTTCAACTATTACAGTCACAGTCGAGGAACATTCTCCATCTTTTAATTTAACATTTCAAATCGAAGAAAAACGCAGAGAGACAATTTAGGGTTTCATTTATAAACAGAGTTATCATTCATTGCGGGTACTGAAGAATACATCTATCCATACATTTCAAACACATTCTAATATTGTAACAAAACACGAAAATGAAACACGGCCATATCAGGCCCAGTATTATATTAAGCTTAAATCTCATACAGCGAGGTTAGAACCCCATGCTCAGCCAATACAAAGTACAATAACAGAAACCCTGGCCTCATACAGTCTTGGCCGTGAATGGCTCTCCATAAACAAAATAGGGTTCAACCCCTTTTTAATTCAAACAAAACAATTTCATACAGATGACTGTAACCATAACCATCAAGTCGTCAAACGACCTCACTATACAGGAGATTTCCTCCATGACATAACCCTAACCACAAAAACCAGCAAAGGAAGAGACAGCCGTGGATAACCAGGCTTACCCGGAGGAGCCTGCGTGGGTGACAAAGCCCTGTACACCTTCAAGAGCCGCGTGACCTGCACATTAACGAATGCCGAGGGTTTTTAGTCACCATATTGAATGCAGAGTTTAGAAATAAAAACGTAAATCTAATTAATGAGTATAAAACATAAAAACTGTAAACATGTGATTTATCTTACCGAGACATGGAGGAAGGTAATGGTGGACAACCGGTATCCATAAGCTGAACAAACAGAGAAACCCCATCATCTTCATCATATGGGTGAGCAAACGAAACTTTCATAACATTTCTTGACAACCGAGACAATGTAACAGTTCCCGACGAAACCCTCACGCTGGGATTGAACCAGTCAAGAAGCACACCCAAAACCCAAATGCATCAACCCTCTCATAACTTAAAGACAATATCAAAACTCCATCTCATATCCGCACCAGCACAGTGAAGGATTGTAGACAGCTGGGACTTAAACAAAGAAGGAACAACAAGACCACGAGACAATGAAAACTATAGCAAACGCCATCACCAGAGCCGAAGACTTATCTTGCTACAGAATGGAACCACGAGGCCATAACCACCACACTCTGCACCTTGTTACAGTGCCCTCACTACGAAACTCAGACATGGAGGGTTTCATCCTTAGGACCCGAGCCCGAAGGCAACTACAATAACCTGTAGGGTTTCGATAACAGTTTATATATCACCAACTGCATGGAGGAGAGTTAACCACGTAGCACCCAAATATATCAACGTAATATGGGTCGAGACCATATAGTTCAAATTTCAATCCAAATCATTATCCCCGATTCCAAAAATCATTACATATAGGTAAGTCAAACGTATAAAATAACATTATGATATACAATCATTTAGCATATAGTGCATGCCTTACAACTGAATCGTTGATAATTCCAAGCACATGGGATGTATAATCCCTACAATGATATGAATAAGATTTAGTCAACATCAAATATGGATTTTACAATGACTTAATATGGTGGACAATAACTTAACACAATATTAGTTATAAATCTTATCCATGGTATGGGAAAACATCATGACTATTGCAAAATCATGCTAATGTACACTCATATTAAAACCAAGATATAGGTTAATGCCATGAGCATATCCCATTCCTTCAATCACTTAAAACAATGTGGTGTTCAACATTCAAAGGAAAACACCTTGATACGTACCAAATTTATATGATGGGTCACACTTTCGCCATTATATACTATCACCTTATTGCTACCGAGATTATTGATAAACAGTAAACAATTAGGTGACATAAGTTAAACTCTAAGTAGACATTGGACTTTGATATATAGGTTAATATATTGAAACAATGCTAGAGGCGCCACCTTTTTAACTTATGATTATTATTACGCGAACAAAACAGTAATCACCGGTATTAAATTGACAACATGTCACATGATGCTAAGACGCTTTATACAGATAATGATTATGATACAACAATTGTTCCAGTGATAGTTACAGCAGTAACATAGCATAATAATCATAAAAACATAAGTATAACTTAAACAATGTAAATCTTCGCAACACCTAGTGATACTAGTTGAATAAGAAATATCATGTCGATCTTTTAAGTTTTAAAGTACAGGGAGTATTGATGCTCACCAAGTTTAACATACAGTGATCCTTACTTCACTGGCGCACCTGAGAAACAAAAGACGACATATGCATTAGCTTGTAAGCTAAGTAAGCCAGTCAACTACGACTAGCTCTTCCCTTGCGGTTCGAAACAAAACAGTCATTAATTACAATCACCGAAATCAAAGTTTTTTAATAAGACAGAGTCTTTAAACAGATTATGTTAGTTATTTAAATTAAAACAAAATCAGAAATACTATCTAGTTAACATTTAGTGTTAAAAATAAAAATTTTAAATTTTTTTAGAAATATCGGGTTCTGACAGTCAATACTATGTGTCAATACAAACCATGGGCTAAGTCTAGGCGCCAATACTATGAGTCAAAACCATGGGACATATAAAACTATGGGACGACTTACAAAGCATATGCGTCCAATACTATGGGTCAATACTATGCGCTAATATAAACTATGGATCAACAAATACTACGGGATGACTTACAAAGCATATGCGTCCAACAACAATATACTAACAAAGTAAAGACATGGGTTCCTAACAGCATGCGATGTCACTAGGAGGGAGCATATGGGCAGAGTTCCCACATGATGAGCATTCATTGTGTGATTGCATCGTTGCAAGTTTAGATGGTTCTTGCGACGTTACAGGCTCTACCACGCTGTCTGCAATTAGCGCAACTTATATGGGAGGTGTGACTGGCATTTTTCTTGATGTGGTGATCACATTAATGGATGTTACTTCCTGGTTTAAGAAGGGGGGTTCCTTGATTGTTACTTGAGTGAGAAGGAATGTTGCCAATGCCTCTCGATATTGAGGGATTTTGGGGCAATGGTGCATATAGTGCCCATCCTGAGCAAAAATGGAACATGCATGATTCGTACACAATGTTTTGGACTTAACTTTGCGTTAGGGAGGTGTGTCCGCTTTCACCGTTGGTGGAGTGTGGGTGATACTAACAGGAGTGTTAAGCATATTCCTTAACTTAGGTAGAGTGGGAAATAGATTGGTTGCGTGACCTAGCTTCCCACAAGGAGAGAACGGAAGTGTGACCCTTTGATTGGGAGTATTGAACATAATTGGGGCTTTTAAATCATGATGGTTGATGCCCCCTACTTTAGGATTCGTGATTTCTACTAAATTGGATGTAGGGTTCGGTAATAGGGGACCTTTCAACTTTGGTTGTTGGATGCCCTCATTGGCGGTCTTAGTGACGACCGATTGTGGTGTAGTTGTGGATGTCATAGGTTGGGCTGTCGTAACTGAATGTGCTACGAGTCGTGCGAACATAGTATCTGAAACAAGGACAAACTCATAATGGGCAATTGGTTTGGAAGCCACCTCTAGGAAGGGTGGTGTAAGGTACCACATCGGGATTCCCAAAGTTATCCCAGGTAGAGCTAACTAAGCCATAATTGGCGTCCCTTGTACACTCATGGGAGGATACAAGAATGGGATCTGAAAAATCAGTTGTACCGATAGACTAAACGTTTTTTCAATGCCATGAATTAGCGATGGTGCTAATGATGGTATTGAGTGGAGGTAGATCCATTTTTAGTGGTGAAATTTGTGCACATTAGGCGATCAGTAGATTTAAGGATAATTGGTGGTGGTCCTGAATATGCTCCTTAAAAATTGGAGTCCTTGTACATACCGGGGGAAATGTTAACGTACGACTGATCATCGCCCAGTATAGTTGGTAGGACATTGTTGGGATTGCTTGTGGTGTTAGGATCATAATAGTTAAGCTGGTCGAGGGTAACTAACTTCCCATTTAAGGGAAACATCATGATACAGAAGACTGAGGAGGATACTACCTCCATGGTGTACATGTAACTACGCCCCAAGAGGATGTTGTAGTCGAGCTCAACATCAATTGCTTCGATATCGATCATAACCATCTTGCCCCCCATCTCGATGGGGACATTTTGGTACAATATTCTTGGTTGGGATGCTCTCCCATCATATGCGTGAAGATAGATAGACAAGGGGACCAAATCGAGAGATCCTAATCGTTTCCAGAATTTTACGGACATAACGCAAGTGGATGTGCCTTCGTTGATGATACAATGATGGATCATGACATTTTTAATCGTGACCAGAGATTGAAATGCAGCTAATGATGGTAATCACAGATCACCTTTGTCAACATCAAAGGTCATGAGGTGCAAGTCGAAAGCGTCGACAACACCAAGTGCATTGAGTAACGTCTTTCTCTTTATTGGGAAAGACTGTAGTACTTCTAATGTGGACATAGCCGCCGGGGACTGAGGCAAGTCATCCACAATATTGTAATTGTGGGAAGCTTTCATTTGGGGGTTACTAGGGGTATGCCTGAGTGGAGCTTTCGAAATCCATGGGATTTGTTTGGTATTCGGGCGTAGTATTTGTAGAGGGCCCCTAGAGGGAATAGAAACGTCTTCGATAACCCTCAGCTCGTGTCTAAAGGTTTATATCCAGCGTATAGATATTTTGGAAAGAGTCGTTGTCGAGTGGGAAAGGATCTTGTTCTTGTGTAACTGCCCCTTGATTGAAAAAGGTTTGTTGTAACATTGTTGTTTGTGGTTGGGGAGGATTCGTTTCCTAAGGAGGGTTTGTCACCATCTTCTTTTTAACTTCCACTAACTGTTGAAAGTCGGTGATAAGAGGGCAATGATGTGTGTAATGACCATAATCGCCACAAATGGAGCAGCAATAATTGGTCCTCAGGGGAGGATTCTTCCCTTGTTTGGGGGGATTGTTATTCCCTACATTTGAATCACCCGTGTTCTGGTTTTACTGGGGGGGATTGAACCCTTTCCCTGACTGCGGATTTTTTTTGTTCTTACCTTTCTTCTTCCCTTGATTCTGTGGATTCAGGGGTTTGCGGTGTTCAACTTCTCGAATTGTTGAGCTTGTTGAACATAAGTAGGTTGAAATAGGTTAACCCCCATATGGGGGGGAGGTTGCTGACTAGTTGGGAATAGGAAAGGGTAATACAAATTAGATCCCAGTGGTGGTATAAATGTCGTTTTCTTTCCATAAGAGGTGGATGTAGGAGCGACTTGTGCCATTAGTGGTGTAGGAGCCATCATTGTTTCGCTAACGTTTGGGTATGTAGGACTATATGGTCCATACTGTAATTGACCAACTAATGGTTTTGGTACTGGTGTAGGGGGTACCGATGTAGGTGGCATGGATGGGTAATACGTAACCATGCCGAATGGCACCAATGTGGTGGGAGGAACCTTTCCTAAATGGGAAAGGGACCCAATAGTCCCATCCGCCGAATGTGACGAGCCCGAAGGTGTAGGATCCAATGAGTGATGTCGCGGGGCATCAAGGAGGATTGTGCAAAGGTATCCATACTATGCATATATGAGGTCGAAATGTTGTGCTTTAAGAATAGCCTCTTCCTCACTTTGTGTCATGGAAGTGGTGACATATTTTGATATGGTGGGTTGGAGAGATTTGATAAACCAATCCAACAAAAAGGAAGGTTGTATTTCGATCTTACATAGTGTGTGGCATCTATGCCACTAATGGATGTGGTCTGCAATGTGGGTTTAGGTATTCTGATGAAAATCAGTGAGAATTTTGAGGCCTAGATCATGTCGGATTGGAAATTGAAATACATAAGAAATTAGGTGGTCAATGTCGCAAATGTGGAATGGGTGCCACTTTCTAGGTTTATGCACCATTTTGTTGTCGTTCTGGTGAGGGTGCGCTGGAAGAGGCAAAGCCTCACGATGTCATCCACTATGTTGTTAGATGAACACCATAAGTGGAAATACATAACGTGGTTGGAAAGATCATCTCCCTGTTTTCCTTCAAATTTGGGAATATCAGAAGGAATCTTTTATGGCATAGCCGACCATGTCACATCATGAGCAATGGGATCATTTGTTAGTTTGGCCAAATCAGGTAGATTTAAACTAGCCATAAATGGTAAGCTAGGGACAATGGGTCTTTCCATTTTGTTTGGGATGTGATTTCCATGATATGGAGACCCAGGTGGTTTTGTAAACAATGGTTGACATCCTATGAGAGAGGATGGGTCAAAGGGATCTGAGGGATCTCCTTGGGGAGAATTCAGAGGGGTACTACTTCTTATGGGGGAAGAAGTGGTGTAATTAATAGATTCTTCAAGGGGAGAAAATGTACCTAGCAAGGTGTGGCCTTGAATAGATGATCCTATTAATGCTTCATGGGAATGACCCCGTCTTTAATTCCCTCCGTGTGTAATACGGGGGGGGTGTGTAATAACACCCCTCGATAGAGGGGATAGGCCTTGTAGTTTACGAGATTGTCTTAGGATGTTGTTTTTTTCCTCAACGGTGAAGGATTTGTATTAATATGAGAGTGATAGTGGAATAAACACAATTTGAACAAATGCAAAAATATGCCAACCACAAAAGATGCAAAATGGTGCGATAAGTGAGTGATATGTGCAATATTTGTTCTAGTGCATGAGTTCCCACATGCAGGTTCTTTTATTACGAGTTAATGAACTTGTAGTAAAAAATAATGTAAATTCCCTAGAATACCTAACATCCTTCCTCTCAAATGTAATTGGGCCTCCCAAAAGAAAAATTGATGGTGATAATGGTATCCACTCACCAACCGACTAGTGGAGGTAACAAAGATCTAGTTCTACCGGCGATGGGGCCAATGATCCAATCAAGAAGACTTGGAAACACTTCCCAATGGCAATAACTAACTTCAAGATTCAATTGCACTCATAATTACTCCTTGGTGATATCCTAAGTTGGGCCACTAAGATACCTTGCGTCAAGTGTGGATCAATGGTTCGTCCCGCACAGTATAGTGTCGTCTCCCTACAACAAGCTAAGTGGCTTGTAGGGGAGATAGGGTAGCTATACCTTGGCATTCACCTCCTTGGTCATGGCGCACTTCTGATCCAGGTTCTCTTTTAACACTTGCTTATAGCAGGATTTTGTAAGTACCCTAAAAGACAACAATGTTATGTTTCAAAGCATTCCTAATGAAACTAGATTGGTGGGCATTAATGGATGCCTATCCCAATCAATCCTACCTAACTAAAATATTGTTTTGTGAGCTCATGTGAAGGATTTTAGTTGGATGAGACAATTACAATATTGATTTTAAGGGGTTTGAATATTTCACTTATGGAGTGTATGAGGGGTATTTCACAATCCCTACCTTTCTGATTCACCAAGGTCACATGACGTGCGAGGTGAAGAGCATACTAGGATTGGAAGAGTCTTTATGCCTCTTATTGTGTTCTAGTGGTGCAAACACATGTGATGAAAGCAAAAAATGATTTTATTGGAAAATTAACTAAAAGAGTATATCAAGCAATGTGTACTTCTAACTCTAAGAGATGCTCATGGGGCTTTGCAAAATCAAATATTCCAAATAATAGACAAGTGTGCAATGGAGGTATTTCACACTTCTCACCCTTTTTCTGATTCACCATGCTCACATGAAGTGCGAGGTCAAGAGCATACTTCGGGCGACAAGTTTCTTTAGCTCCTTGCTTCTGTGCAAAAAGTGCTTTGTACACTAGCAATACTACTAAAAATAACATGTTGATTTGATGCATAAACAAGAAATGGTCCTGAATACTAGTGACAACAATGGGGATCGTTGAAAGCCTCAAAGTTGGTTACCTAGGTAAGTTTCAAGAGAGATGTACTCTTTACTTCCTAATATTGGTCTAGGTGCACTAATTACTAAGAAATTAAGTAATTGGGTGAATTAGCCTTAATTTAAGTTCACTAGTAAGTAGCAATTGGGATTCCAAACTAAACTATGTAGATAAAAAGAAAATAATCAACAATGGCACATCCAAACTACACTATGTCGCGTGGACAACATGGGTAAATACAAAACATATTTGTGGGTAGCACAGGAAATGTATTGACCTATTATGCGGATACTATGATCAGTTTAGTGTGGGTTGTGAACTAGTAACATATGCGTATGTGTGATTGTCAGAGTCGATTCTGCGTTTTCAATGTGACCGAGGCACTGAGAACCGCGCAACTACATGAAAAAATAACCTATGGTCATGACGGGGCCAAATTCTAGAAGCAAGAGGTGGAATACTTGACTCCTGCAAGCGAGAAACACCCAAAATTAGATACTTAGCATAAAACAACCAAGTTTAAAAAGAAATGAACACAAATAAGTATAGTCTCCATTAGAACTGTTATGGAAAAAATTGCACAAGTGCACTCTTCCACTTGGTGAGGGGCTAAGCCTTGTAGGTTACTGCAAGGCCTCAGTCCTTGGAGCCCCTTTTGATGGTGGTTGGTATTCCTCCAAGTGATCCTCCAAGATATTTTTAGTGTAGTTCACATCCAAACATGAAAATATTGATAAAAACAAAATAAGAGAGATGGTAGAGGATGCAAACTCCAACAACAACCAAAGATATGCTAAACCACTCTTGTATTTCCCAATGGAATAACTGTACAATACCTAGGAGGTGAAGGATTCAAGGGAAGCCAACAATTTCCCTTAGGGAGGCCTTTCTTGTCCAAACTAAATGCTAAGTAGATGGAAGAACAATGGAGAGAAACACTTTCTCCTTGATGGTGTTAAATTTTGAGCATTAATTCACAATACTCTAGGATCTTCATTGAGAGAATAACATATACAGTATATCAATGCATGACAATCACAATAAGCATGACAAACATTACAAGAATCAAAAGCATGAGAGACAAGAGACACAGAGTTTCTGTGGGGAAAACCCTAAGGTGAAAAACCCCACAACTTCCTTAGAGATAGAGAGAGCAATGGCTCAACAAAAGTACAACCAAAATACACTGAGATAGTCTCCTAGCATCAGATGATCCTCCTCCTCACTAGTGCGCCACTTTTTGAGTGAGAGAGATGTACTTTTCTGAATGATCTAAATAGAGATCACCTGATCTCTATTTATACTAATCTGTTTGCCCAGTGACCTTATGGGGCCGACTTGTCTAGCTAGGTACATCCACATTATAATATATATATTTCAGGGCCAACCCCACACATGGTGGTCTAATAAACCATCGGCAAGTACACGTACTTGCGACACTTGTCAATCCACATGACGACACTTCCTTATAGAGGAATAACACATCTCTTATAAGGGTACAATAAATATATATAAAATATACAGATGAAATACATTCCGAAGTTACATATACATAAACACTCCCTCTTAACTAGGAAGGTATTTCTCGACACAGATCTGCTAGAAAAGTCTTCTTCTCGGGATCATCGTCATCGTCATCGTCACTGTTGCTGCTATCTCAACCAATCTCTGACTCTACTCGTCATAGGAAGTTCTACAGAGCCAGTCCCTTTTCATACTAGATGTAGGCCCACCACCTACAGGTCTTCGTCATCACTAGCCATACTGTGGAATTCTCAGGACTTATTACGTGCGTCACAAAACTTGGCTGCAGCATCCCAAGCTATTACAAGCACACAACTCTACCTGTAGGATCTCCCAGGAGCACATTACATCTGACCCATCACAAAACCTGGTTGAAGCATCCCAGGCTGTTACGAGCACACAACTCTACCTGTCGGATCTCCCAGGAACACATTACATGTGATCTCACCACAAAACCTGGCTGAAGCATCCCAGGCTGTTACGAGCACATAGCTCTACCTATCAGATCTCCCAGGAGCACATTACATGTGGTCCACCACAAAACCTGGCTGAAGCATCTGAGGCCTTTTTCATCCTATCCAGATCTCCCAGGAGAAAATTACATGTGGTCATGGAAAAACCTGGCTGAAGCATCTGAGGCCTTTTTCATCCTATCCAGATCTGCTAGGAGAAAATTACATGCCATAGGAAAAAACCTCGCAAGAGAATCTCAGGATGTTACGGGTACACAACTCCTACCTGAAGATCTCCCAGGGCACAAATTACATGTCCTCCCAGAGCAATGTCTTGAAAGAGAATCCCAATCTGTTATGGGTACGCAACTCTGACCTATAGGATCTCCTGGCCATGCTCATCTGCACCTGATCCACGGCCACAAAGTATCATCTGATACTCACCATACATCATCCTGATGTACACATGATCATCCTGATCATCATCACTGCAACATCCTGCTGCATGTCATCTGGAGAAGGTTGTCATCCAGGATCATCCTGATCATACAATGCATCTACCTGATGCATACCAAGTATCTACCTAATACATGCCATCATACACAGTGTATTCACCTGATACATAGATACATGATCCACACAATGTATCCATCAACATACATGATCTACCTGATCATACAATGTATCCACCTGATACATATACAGATACATGGTCCAAGCATCTAACATGATGCATATACAAAATAAATACAAATGATCCAACCGATCATATCGAGCATCCAACATGATGCGTACATACATATAAATGATCCAACTGATCATATCCAGCATCCAACATGATGCGTACATACATATAAATGATCCAACTGATCATACAAAGAAAAAACTAGAACATCATTCTCATGCTCATCATCCAGCGCTTACATCCACAGCCATGTGAAGGATCCTCCTTCCAACATGCTTGGAATGGCTTCAACAAAAGTGTCCATCACTTCTTCCTCGAAGTGTCCTCGATCTGAAGAACACCAAGCCTCTCCCTGAAGTACTCAAACTTCACCCTGGCTAGTGGCTTCGTCAGCACATCTACAATCTGCTCGTCCGTCGCAACATACAAGAGCTTCAAAGCTCCTCTCTGCACCATATCCCTAATATAGTGATATTTGATCTCTATGTGTTTCGACCTGTCATGAAACACTAGGTTCTCAGACAGCTTCACACAACTCTGGTTATTGCAGAAGATACCAGTAGCATCCAACGGGAGATCAAATAACTCAGACAGTAGCTTCCGTAGCCATACTGCCTCACAACTAGCTAAACAGGCTGCAACATACTCTGCCTTAGCTGTACTCAGTGCTACATAGGACTGCTTCCTACTAAACCAAGAGATCACACCTGATCCCATACTAAAGCAGCACCCAGATGTGCTCTTCTTATCTGCAGCATTGCCAGCCCAATCTGAATCAACATAACCCTGCAGGTTAAACTTTTGATTCACTTCATACTTGAGCCCACAATCCATTGTACCCTTCAGGTACCTCAGAACATGCTTTACAGCAACCAGGTGAACACTCCTCGGATCCATCAGGAACTGGCTCAATGTGTTCACAGCAAAGCAAATATCTGGTCTCGTGTTCGTCAGGTACATCAAGGACCTAATCATCTCACGATACATAGAGACATCAACCAGCTCAGATGAAGCATCGCATAGAAGCTTCAGATTCGATGCCATAGGTGTGGCCATGGCCTTGCAATCCATCATCCTGAATCTCTTTAGGATATCTACTTTGTACTTCCCTTGACCAAGGAAGATCCCACCTGCACTTTGCCACACCTCCATACCTAGGAAATAATGCACCATTCCCAAATCTTTCATATCAAACTCAGCAGCAAGATTCCTCTTAGTATCTGCAATCAATCTGTCATCTCCTGTTACAAATAAGTCATCCACATACAGGAGTAGAACCATAGGATTCCCTTCTTCAACCTTGTAGTAAAGGTTGGAATCCGCTTTACTCTTGGTAAAGCCCAAACTAGATAGGAAACTGTCCATCCTACCATACCAGGTTCTGGGAGCTTGTTTCAAGCCAAACAAGGCTTTCTTCAATCTGCACACATATGACTCCCTGTCATGTATTTCAAAACCGAGTGGCTGCTCCACATATAATTCCTCTTCAACTACACCATTCAAGAAAGCAGTCTTGACATCCATCTGGTGTATCTTCTATTTCATCACTTTTATATTTCTCCATGCTACCATCTGCAGCATGCTTGATCTGATAGATCGATATGGAAGTCATAACAAAACTTTCCTTCAGGTCTTGGGACTACATCCCAAACATCATTCTTCATGATCGACGGATCATGGCATTCTTCCCATATCCTGGGAACTTCAATATCTTCAATAGATAATTTTGTTGCTTGAAAAAATGTTGTAGTCCTTCTTTTGTAGGTGAAGGTATACAGTTTATCCTACAAAACAAGTTAAATTGCATGATTAGAAACATCTCATAATTTTTAGACAAATTCTTACACATAAAGAAATATGTCATACAGTCATGCAATTATCTTAGCCAATGCTTCAATACAACATTTATCCATTTTCCATAACTTTCTAGATGCCTTCCAGTCTCTACCAGAACATTGTTAAGAGTTTGCACTATTCCCAACATGTCAGCAAAGAGGTTTCATTCTAGATAAGTAGCAATGGAATGTTGTACAGTGCCATAGGCCACTTACCCAACACATGCATATTAGTAGTATAGTGTTCATTAATGCAATCATTCTAATATGTACAATACATATCCTAAGTCTAGGAACATGAGCATATACATCATTGAACAATTTTATTTAAGCAAACAAATATGCAAGAAATGATAATTAAAATACTTATCTTTGTTTGTTTGTTGGGTGGACTCCCTCTAAGTCTTTGCTTCCTTGCAGGAGCTACTGGATTCCTTCTACACCTTCTTGTTGTGGAATGTAGAGAGATGGAAAAATCCCTTTGAATATCTGCACCCTTGTAGAAACCACTGGAGTGTGCACCCTCTTGATCTTTGCTTCCTGGATTACCTATTCTTGAACTCATATTCATCCTTGGTCCCTATGCATGCTTATTAGTATCATGATTGTGTTATCCTTGTGATCTCATACAAAATCATACATTCATTAGTATACTATTAAAACACAATAATCTCAAGCATGTATAGTCATGATCATTTCAAACAGAAATAATAAGCATTAGCATTCAAGGTTTATATAGGACTCTTATGGTTAGTCATATCATAAGAAACATAACATGTCTCAACCTGTAATTACTTAAACCTATGACTCTTCTAGTTAGTCATATTATTAATTAAGGTAAGACACATAATATGCATATTCCCATGATTATTCAAACTTATGACTCTATGAACAATCATCATCAATCATGCCATGCATACTTATATGATAGATCCTATGATATAAGAAACACATACCTGGTCACCATATTTGCTAGTTATGTCTAGCAATGTGTTCTTGTTCTCTTCAATGACCTGCATAACTCATTAGTTAACTTTTGCAAAAACAAATTATACATACCTCTATGTGATCCATGACTATGGATGAATCTTTGTCTTTATGTCACCATGGCATGTTCAGGTTCTCCCTTCAATTTGTACAAGCCTCCCTCTTGCTCTCCAATCACTACTGCATCATCGATTGTTTTACCCTTTGGCCACATTAGGACTTGGCCATCTACAAATGAAACCCTCATACCTTTTGCATCTAATGCAGAGATGGAGAGTAAGTTCTTCTTGAGCCCAGGTACATAAAGGACTTCTTTCATCTTCCAATATTTTCCAGAATCTAGGTTGTAGGAGGCTTCACCACTTCCTTTGATTGGGTATTGATAATCATACCCAAATTTCACCTTATGGGGTGATTCATGTTCAGATAAATTCATAAAAGATTCCTTAAACCCAGTCATGTGTTTGGAATCCCCACTATCAATCAACCAATCATTACAACCATGGGAGATAGTACCTATGAGATCAGAGATTAGAACATACTCTTCTTCACTTGATGAGTCATCATCACTTTTTGCCCTAGCCTTCTTCTTTGGAGGTTCATCATCCTCAGTAGCATGAGCATGGAACTTTCTTTTGCTGCCCTTCTTCTTCTTGCTGAAGTTGTTGTTATTATCCCTTTTGTTCTTGGGATAATCTGAAGCAAAGTGACCCTTCTCATTTCATGTAAAGCATCTTAGATCCTTCTTATTCTTTTGATAGGATCTTTTGTAGAGAGAGTGCTCCTTCTTGGGCTTGCTTCTTTTGGTGTGAGTTGCAAGAGCTTGATCTTCACCTCCCATATTTTCATCACGAGCTACAAGTCTAGATTCTTCTTGAGAGCATTCCTCCCATAGTTTATTGAAAGAGATCAATTTCTTTCTTGCACAAATTCCTTGAATAAAGGAGTCCCATGACCTAGGTAGGCCATTCAGAGTGGTCATAACAACTTCACCATTGTCCACTACTTCATCTACAGCTTCAAGTTGCTCCTTGATCTGAGTGAGCTTGGAGAAGTAAGATTGAATGGTTTCTCCATTCAACATCTTGACCCCTTTCAATTGATTCCGCAGAGTCATCTTTCGATTTATGTTCTTCCCTTCAAATAGCTTGGTCAAAGAGTCAAACATCTCCTTGGGTGTCTTTAGAGAAGACACATGGGGTATGAGATGATCTTTGATAGAATCAGCAATGATTCTCTTTGCCTTGACCAAGTTCTTCTTCTGCAATACCTTGGCCTCTTCATCCTCTGGGATAGGGATGTCTTTTTTTATATATGAGTCCAACTCATTCTCTTCCAGGATTAACCCAATCCTATACTTCCAAGCTCGGAATTTATCAGCCCCTTCAAGCTTATCCTCAAGCTTTATGTGATGAGACATCTTAAAGAGTACTTCAAATGGAAATAGAAAATATTTAGGTCTTACCACTTGAAATGCTGAAAACTGGATCTGGTCTCGGATTAGGGTTTGTCGAAAAAACCCTAAAAATTCAAAATGTGAATTTCAATTTTCTAAAAGGATAGAAAGATGCGCTTTGATGAGCTGATCAGCCTGGTGCATTCAGAATTTGAGATCAACAAAGTTTTACCCTTCAGATTTTCCTTTTTGTCCTCTTAGGTTCACTAGGGAGAGCCCTGAATTAGGGTTTGAGTTTCTCGGAGATCTACCCATCCAAAAATCTCGATCCAAATCTCTAAACTTCGATTTTTGCAAGGAGCTTCTAGCTATGTCTTCATATTTCAGAAATTCCTATTTTTGTGGAAACCCTAATTTTTAGGGCCAAATCTGAAAATGCTCGGAATTGAATTCTGATTGGACAGATAGATGTGCCTTGATGAGTAGATTCAATCTACTATACTGCTTTTCCAAAATCTGCGGAGAGAAACCCAATAAACAAGAAACTCAAGTTTCCGTCATTGCAAAATGTCTTCTTCTCAGGTTAGCTCTGATACCATGTTAAATTTTGAGCATTAATTCACAATACTCTAGGATATTCACTGAGAGAATAACATATACAGTATATCAATGCATGACAATCACAATAAGCATGACAAGCATCACAAGAATCAAAAGCATGAGAGACAAGAGACACAGAGTTTCTGTGGGGAAAACCCTAAGGTGAAAAACCCCACAACTTCCTCAGAGATAGAGAGAGCAATGGCTCAACAAAAGTACAACCAAAATACACTGAGATAGTCTCCTAGTAGCAGATGATCCTCCTCCTCACTAGTGCACCACTTTCTGAGTGAGAGAGATGTACTTTTCTGAATGATCTAAATAGAGATCACCTGATCTCTATTTATACTAAATTGTTTTCCCAGTGACCTTATGGGGCCGACTTGTCTAGCTAGGTACATCCACATTATAATATATATATTTCAGGGCCGACCCCACACATGGTGGTCTAATAACCCATCGGCAAGTACACACACTTGCGACACTTGTCAATCCACATGATGACACTTCCTTATAGAGGAATAACACATCTCTTATAAGGGTACAATAAATATATATAAAATACACAGATGAAATACATTCCGAAGTTACATATACATCAACAGATGATAGGTGGCAAGAAAGCTTGGGAATGCTAACAATGGTAGGAAATGGTGGGCTATGAGGAAGCTCCAACTCAAATCCAACAGCATAACCTTTCTCTAATTTATCTCTACAAAATGCATGCCAATGGCTTCCTCGTATAGGCCAAGAGGTGGCCATCAAACAACTAGATCCAAATGTGAACTCTTCTCCTTCATGAACTAGTTCCAAGGTACACAAGGGGGGATGATTAATGCCCCTAAATGTGTGAGGAGCCAAATTCTGATCCTTGGGGAGGATTGAGTCTTTAATGCACAGCTAGGAGTGAGTGGTCTCATTTTTTTGAAAGTAGCGCAACTATGTAAGGAGAATCCGTACGAGTGTAGCACGAGCATTGTTTAGGTAACCTGCTCTATAGCATGGGTCAACTGTGTAATACACAGGCTACTCTTTGTTTTGACTATTTCTTGGAACTTATGGACTCATGTTGTGTTTTGGATCTATTGAGGATTCCTGTTGTGAGATGCATTCTTTATGTTGATAACGTTTTACTAGATGAATCCCTGAAATGTCATGTGTGTGCAACTTTTAGGCGTTAACAGTGACCAATTTTTTTGCTCGCCTAGTCATTTATATCTCATTTTGTACTAGTGATTTTAGATATTTGAGTATCAATTTATGTAATGTGATATATTTTCCAACTTGATCTTGACATTGAATATCTCTTTTGATGAAATTTATCTAATGTTCTTCAAATATGTTCTTTTTGCAGAAATATGACCAACCATCACCATGGATATTACTAGACTATTGCACTTTTGAAAATAATTGATTGAACTTCTTGTATAGTTATAATTGGTTTTATATTGTTATTTCCTCATGTGAGAACATTGTTTGACAGACAATCCACTCGAGTGGACACGAGCCAGATCTCCCTAGCTCAATGTGAGTCTATAACAAATAGTACAGGCTATAAACCACTTTCCTAGATCTAGTTAAGGATCGAGTTATCGGATGTCTTACCTTAAGTTTGCAGTCCCTTTTCCTGGATGTTGTTCCACACCTCGCGGTTTTCAGATCTAAGCTGCAAGACCTGTCAAGATGCACAAAAAAAGACAAACAAGTAAAAACGTCCAAACGATAACAGATCTAAGTAAACAGTTAAGCAGGTAAACTACACAATATCATCAACACAACAATATTGGTGGAAAGCGTTTATATTACTGTAAATGTAGGGAAAGTACATAGAAAAGAATGACTACAACCAGAGCTTAACGAAGTATCCCTTCTCCATCCAATCCAATGCCATATCCTCCCAAGGAAGTGTGAGTCTCTCAATGGATGAGTAGATATCTCTCCAAGATGATTTCACCAGCATGCAGACACTATAGACTTCCTCCCTTTAGAGAGGGGCAGAGCTTCACTTATATAGGACTAAGTGGATAGAGTATGGATAGTGTAGGTTGATATATGGTAGGAGAGAGATAGGGGATCCTCCCAAGAGGTTAGGAACCGAGTGTCAGCTCTCCAACAAGGTCAGGGATAGGGATCCATGTCAGTTGGCTTTGAGAATGAGCTCGAAGGAGCTATTTTTGTCCATTAACTAACATTGTCGCACCCTGCAAGAGAGCAAGATGTGACGTCGTAGGTTGCATGAGTTCAACATGTGACGACCTCTCAAAACCTAGTGTAAATGAGTTATATCTCTTCTAGGCCAATAACTTAGTCAATGAAACTTTAGGGATGTATACACTGAATCTCATGATGGTAGGATTTTAGGTGTAACAAAATTCCCCCCAAAGCATGAAGCTGTTGAAATTTGGACAGGTGAAATGCTTTGACAGAAGGAATGGCAATGGCTTGTCAGATGAAGGACACTGCTGCAGTACAACTGACTCTGAGTACACAGTCTCATATGATGTACAACATGCTCTCCGACCAATACAACGCAGATCCATGGTAGTAACGACCGACTGAACACAATCATGGCTACTAGACACAAGCATAGATCCATGATGAGATGATAACACAGCCACGACCAATACAAATGTGGATCTATGTGATATGAATCAATACAAAATCCATCACAACCTGGGAAAAACATGACTCCCCAGGGTCTTCAAGATGAACCCGCAATGATACGAATCTATCCATGTGATTACAAATGTCTTGATGTTGAACATGGTAGAAACCAATTGATTACCGGTCATTGATGTATACCGTTAACAAGTGCAAGGGAGATCACCATTAATGTCAATGATTCCCAAGGTATCATAGTACATATCATCAAGCGTGAATAAACGAGTTGAATTTGAACGCTAGATGAAATATTTCAATCAAGAGTCAATGATGTAAACTCATGTTGAAAGCGAGGTAACCTGCCATTGAGGCATGTAGGGCCAAGGTACTTGGTTGGTTTCTAGATTCAATCCTCGGATGATGATTTGAAGTCGACAAGGATGAATCCGTCGAAGGAGGGACATGATGAATCCCCCATCATCGATACGAAACATGACAAAAGATGTGTAGAGCAGATCAGATGGTACAGTGACATGCAAGACTGAATCAGAGTAGACCGACATGATGGAAGGTGTACTGACTGCAGATAATGAGTAGCAAGAGTATTCTTGAACATGGGCATGGCATGCCTTGGCAGTATTGACTTGACGAGTTATGGTACCAACTCCTAATGCAACTGATGATGGAAGCGTTCTTTGAATGACTCAAAGGAGTAACAAGACTCAGGAAGTAGGTGAAACTCGAGGACAAACGGATGATCCAAGTGCAGTATGCAAATGCAAATGAGTTCCATGTTCAAGAAATGACTAGGTACTGCCACTGATAAAGAGTGTAACATAAAAGCTTTCCTTTTTCCCCATCATGAATGATGAGTGCCTCATGTTTTTTTTACGAAATTGATGAGGGTAACCAGATGCTTGGTATAGCTCATCTCATAGATGAGTCCAATCCCAAATATTTTTCGAACCTGGGATAGGAGGGGTTCGTCCCATGACAAACCCTTCAATGTGAAAATTTAACGAGTCCATAGAAGGTAAACTCGGTCATCATTTCATGTTTAGAGAGTCTGAAAAGAACTAAAGAAGAATCGAATAGTCCTTTTTCGTAAAGTTAGCCTCATCGCCCGAAAAAGGGTAAAATAACACGGGAGAGGACTCTTCCAGTCATGATTTGTTGGAGTATACCTTTTTTGTAAATAGTGCCCCCTGGTCCGAAAAAGGGGGTAAACTATCACCAAGAAGACGGTCATTCAAATTCTTTAACAAGAGTGAACGTGACAAGTTCACTTGGCAATCTTTTCATATTTTGAGAGCCTGAAAAAAGCTTAAAGATAGACTCCGAGGGGTTCCTTTTCCGTAGGAGTTTAACGAGCCCGGAAAAGTGATAAATTGTAACTCGGTAACTTATTCTCATAGTTTCAAGAGCATGAGAAAGAACAAAGAGTAAGCTCATCATCATAAAATAATTACAATCTAATAAATGGAAAATAATGACAAAAAAACACAAGGGGTGTTCATACCTAAGGTGATCGTTCCAACGCGAAAATGGCGTAAAAAGACACTTAGTGACTCCTACACACTCGAAAACTAGGTCAAATAGCCAACCAAGTGTTCAAATGCGATAAAAAATTATTTAAACTATAGAAAATGACCTAAAGGAATCAAAGATTTGAAAAAAGAATATTCCTTTTTGTTTATAAATAGAAAAATGGGTCAAATAGAATCACCATTGTTCATTTGCCAAATTTGGGAGGAGAAGTGCCATTTGGAGCCAAAAGTTCACTTGTCGATTCCGGGAGCTACGAGCAACCATTTCACCAACCGTCCAGAGCAGGTAACTCTAAACTTCATCCAGCATAATTGTAGTGGTTTACATTTTTTATTTTGGTCCATTTTTGGGGTTTTTTGGTTAATTTCTGGAGGGCTATTGCATCCTCGGGTCGTCGCAGGTCACTCTTTCAGGATCTACGACGAACCTGAGTCGTCACAAATCCCGCAAAGGTGGATTGCGATGACATCGCACTATCCATATCAACGGGGTGCGATGGCGGAAACATCCAACCCAAAACAACAAGATAACCCAAAAGATGAACTTTCAGTGGTTGAAGTGAGTACTAATGATATTTAAACTCTCCTTTTGGCAAGTTACAAGCAGCCAAAATGGTCTTGGAGTGGCGTGAATGCGAGCATCAGGTAGATGATATGAAAATTGCAAATGATCCATTATGTGTGACAATGCTAAGGAACTGTGGTATTCTAAAGTTCTTCGAGATCCAAGGCATGAGAGCCCAAATCCCCCTGCTGACGCATATGCTTAGATGTTGGGATGTGGCTCAGCATTATTTTGTGATCGGCGAGCACGTACTTACTATAGATGTCGAGGACATCTACTTTTTGACTGGATTGTCCCGGAGGGGGGATAATGTGCTTCTTACTGGATCACGGGGAAGTGATCGGATTGTGGAGGACATGATCATACAGCACTGCATTCCTCATGCTCGTGCTTCTAGTGGGAAGATTCCCATAAAAGATGTACGAGAGCGTCTGTTGCGTGCCATTCTTTTCACCATTACGAGGATAGCACGGAGTCAGGCTCCTCGCTTGGCTACTCGGTCTCAGATGCTATATGCGGAGGATTGTATGTCTCTGAAGATCTTCAACTAGTGCGAGGGACTCCTCACGAACATTCTAGATCAGCTGACCAAGTGTCGGTGGGGAGATCTCAAACAGTTCGGATATGGGTCGATAGTGATCTCGTTCCTCTTGGAGCGGGTTCCCCTCTTGCGCCCTAAGGTGTCGTTGGATGACAGGGATCCTAGGGATCCTCAAATGGCTAGATGGACAGAGGTGATGTCCCGACATGGTGGGGCCCCATCATCTCAATTGATGTTGAGTTCTTCAGCTGGCTAGAGGGCCAGTTGCTCATGGTAGAGGATTACCCGTATAGTGGTACAGATTACAGAGATGACCCATACTTGGTACTACCCAAGGGAGCAGCATGGGGAGACATAGGTAAGAACAATAACCCTTGTACTTTTAGGTTTGTGTATTTGTGATTTTTTTTGTTGTAGTGCTGACGAGTTAAGAACATGTGTGTGTAGATGTGGGCCCCATACGACCAGTGGGAGTCTCTCTTCTTGCGAGGAGAGAGAGAGAGGAGAGGGAGCAGTCATGGCTTCAGCTATACATGCTTCCATCGCAGAGATGGATGGTGTCTACGCAAACCTGAGTGGGTTGACGTTAGACTTCCCAGAGCCGATGGTAGATGAGTTACCGTGGCCCATGCAAGTGTATACGGTTGGAGCGTCTGTGCACTTTAATGCGCTGCTTCGCAGTGTCGCGAGAGCAGTTGACTGTTTTCACACTCAGCAGGCTAGAGCTGTCAGACCTAGGGGTGTGCGGGCCAGGCGTTAGGCCTTGTGTTGTTATTGTGTATGTACTGAGAGCTTAGAGGCCTCAGATTTTGTACTACTGAAAGCTATGGGGCTTCAAATTTTGTATAGACTCACTGAAAGCCTGCGTGCTTCAAATTTGGTACCAGCACTGCTTTTTATGATGATATATATATATATATACATACATTCTGGCGGTTTTATACAATATGTGTTTTAAAATGGATGAATGGTGTAGTCTTGCTTATGTGTTCGCTTATAAAATGAGTTATTTACATGTTATGTCTACTTTTAACAATTCATGAATATGCTTATGTGTGTGCAATGTACCAATCTAAAATGAAGTTGGCCATAGAGTTGGCAACTGTGTTCACGTCTCGTGGAATGTACAGGTACTGAATGGACTTGAAGGACCTTTCCAGAAGGCGGACTCGTCTATAAAGACAGAGTAAGGTAGGATCGCGGATGGCGTAGACTCAGTTAAGATGAGAGACAACTAGTTGAGAATCCAGGTGGATGACAATGTGGTCCATACCCAAAGAAATGGCATCAGTTAGGGTTCCAATGACTGCTTGATATTTTGCAGCATTGTTGGTCGCAAAACCTAGACACATTCCCCTTGAGCTGATGAGCTCGCCGGTAGGTGAATAGAGTACCCAGGCTGCCGAAGCAAGGTTACAGGTATGCTGGCTAGCGCCGTCCGCGAATCCATAGCATGTTGCCATCTGCACACACAGACAGAACATGGTATAATAAATGAAACAAGACCTAAACACGCAAGAAATCAAAGCGTCAGACCACACAAAAACACACACACGCCATGTAGAGTATAAAAAAAAGTACCTATGCATGAAAGACTCAGGCAAAGTACCTATTTAGGTAGAGCCCATTGCGGGGATCACCCAAAGATATCCCATCGTAGTCTTCAAGCTCATAAGCTCCCTTCTCTAAGACGCATTTCACTATGTAAGGTCCATGCCACATGGACTCAAACTTTCCTGCCCCCAACTTATCATGTTTCTGGTCATATGTAAGGACCAAATATCCTTCGCTATAGGTGCGAGGTTCTACCGACCTCTCCTACTGTGCTTTGATGTGTATATTATGGGCCTCATTGGCAAGAGTGGCATCTCGACGAGTCTCATCGAGCTTAGCTAGGTAGAGGAAGCGTTCTTCCTCGGCAACAGTGTTGGGGAGAAGTTCGATGGCGAGCTTGAGGGACGGAATCTCGCACTCAATAGGAAGGACCATCTCCAATCCATAAACTAGTTGGAAGGGAGTAAATCAAGTGGCAATTTTAACTGAATTTCGATATGCCCATAGTGCAGAGAAGAGCATATTATGCCAATTGGCTTTGTGCGTACCCACCATGCGTTGGACCATAGTTTTCAAGACCTTGTTAATGGCCTCAACATGTCCATTTGAATGTGGGTAGTACGGTGTTGATTTTTCATGGAAAAAAACCAATCTATCACTGAACTCGTCAACCATATGGTTCATAAAGTAAGAACCATGGTCAATAACTATCACTTGAGGAAATCCAAACTGCGCTATGACATGACTAAACATGAAGAGTGCGGCGGTCTTGCCGTCGTTCATGTATGTAGGCATTGCCTCGGCCCACTTTGTAAAGTAGTCCAAAGCTACAATGACGTAACTATGCCCCCTGACCGAGGTAGGCTTACAATGCATGAAATCGATTCCCCATTTAGTGAAGGGGCCAACAACAATAACCGGGCGTAACGGGGCGGGATGGGTGCGCTTTTTCGTATGAAAATATTGACATGGAGGACATTTTTTTACGGCCTCGATAAAATCTTTGAAGATAGATGGCCAATAATATACTGTGCGCAATCCCTAGTGTGACAGTCATTTAGGACGTGTTCAGCCTCATCATGAGTCATACAACATCGAAGAATAGAATCGATAGCATGGCGGTACAAAGTATCACTCGTAATCAGATAATACTTTGCATGGTGGCGTATTTAATGACAGTCATCGCGAGACAATTGAGGGATGAAACATTGGGTTTGAAGATACAATGTGATATCTCCATACCACGGATCAGATGTACTGATAATATACAATGACTCATCCGGAAAAGAATCACTGGGCTCAGACTCTACATCAGTACGGGGAAGGTCGCAGATGAGCTCAACAAACACCAAAGACTTTTTAGACTTGGCTTTTTTGAAAAGAAGATCAAATTCTTGCAGTATCACGATCCAGCGTGAATACTTGCCCCCAAGCACCTGACGAGTCAGAACATGGTAGATGGGATTCGAATCGGCGATGATGGTGGTGGTGCGAAGGAAGATGTAATGTCGGAACTTCTGCACGGTGATGACTGCCACGAGAGCGAGCTTCTCAACATCTGAATACTGGGTTTCAGTGTCAACGAGACCTTTACTGGCATAGTATATCACATGTTCTTGGGCATTCTGGTCTTCTTGTACCAAAACCATGGCGATAGTGGTGTCAAAAGCAACGAGGTATATAATGTAATCTCGATAGTAATTCGGCAGTTGGAGCATAGGGGCATGCATGATGGCATGTTTCAAGCTATCAAAAGATTGTTGAGCTTGATCATCCCAAATGAACGGGATGTCTTTTTTCATCAATCTCATATAACCCTATGTCTTTTGGGCGAAATTACAAACAAAACGCCTTACATAAGTCACATGTCCTTGCAGACTCTGAAGTTCTGTAATATTAGTTGGAGGTGGAAGAGCAACGATGGCTTCCACCTTTAAGGGATCAATGCAGATCCCATATTTCGAGATGATAAACCCTAAGAGGCATCTAGACTCGACACAAAAAATACACTTATGAGGATTCAGACGGATATTGTATTGTCTGCATCTGAGGAAAACGGTCGTCAGATGATCTAAGTGGAACTCGCGTTGCTTTGAGTGGGAAGGGGGGTCATCCAAGTAGGGTTCCACAAAGTCCTTCAAATCATGGAAGGCGTACGACATGGCCCACTGGAATGTGGCACCAGCATTTGTAAGACCAAATGGAAGTTTACAATACGCAAATGTTCCCCAAGGGCAGATGAATGCAATTTTGTGTTGGTCGGCGGGGTGGATCTCAATTTGGTTGTAGTGGGAAAAGCCATCCATAAATGAAAAAATGACACTTCCGGCATAATTGTCAATAATCTGATCAATAAAGGGAGTCGAGTAGTTGTCCTTGGGACAAGATTTGTTGAGATCCCGATAGTCGACATAGACACGAATGGTACCCTATTTTTTGGTAACAAGGACGATGTTTGAGACCCATTCTATCAATGCGACATGATAGATGAAGCCGACCTTCAAGAGTTTCTCAATCTCTGCCTTGATTGTCGCAGTCTTCTGAGGGTGTACCAGTCGCAGCGTTTGGAGGACAAGTTTGACGTCGGGATAGGTTTTAATCTCGTGTAAAATAATGGTGGGGTCTATCCCAGGAATCTCCTCGTAGGTCCAAGCGAACACGTCTTGGAATTGCTTGAAAAAGGCCATACAAGAAATGACTTCTTCAGGGGAACACTTCTAGCCTAAATGAATGTGTTCCACTACACCAGGAGTAACCAAAATGTCTATCGAGGCGGTGGGTTCGATTTTGGCTAAGTTGCCTTTCGAGTCTGTTTGACAAGTAAGTATCGAGGACCGAGACCCAAAGTAGATATCCGGTGTCAAGATGGTGTGAATGTTGTTCTCCACAGTATCCAAAAAGGGAAAAGAAGACGAACGATGATGGAGGTCTTCCCACGGGGGATCATCTGTGCTCATGATTTCCATAATGGACTCGTCAGAATAAAAAGTCTGTAGCAGAGGATCGGATGATGTCCGTTGTAGAGAACAGGAGGTGGAGGCCACAGCTAAGTGGTCCTCCGACGTTGATTGGATAGCCTCATAGATGAGTTCAGCGGGTGACAGAGGCATGGTGTCTCCAATCAGGTGTGTGGTGGCTTCATCAGGTATAAGCCATGAATCAATGGAGTTGGGGATGGGTGAAATTTGCATGGAGATCATGTTCACCATGGCAACATGGTTTGGGGGATCTGAAGTAGGAAAGACGCCCATAAGGGATGAATACTTAAGGAGGCCGACCCCCATGCTCTCATACTGATTCAAAGATTGTCCAATCGAAGGAACGTTATTGCCCAGGTGAGTAGCGGTTTCAGGTGTGCAGAAATCTAGTCGGTCGATAGTGACAATTCAGCCTTGATGGGGGAATTGTACTATGTGGAAGATAGATGATGCGACCGCAGTCATGGCGTAAAACCAATTACGACCAAGCAGAATGTTATAATCTAATGGGGAAGCGACCACTTCCACATTAATGGTTGCGGTCTTGCCCCCCAGATCGACTGCTAAAGCTTGTAACAACCCATGAGGTTGAAAGCCACGTCTGTCGAAGGCTCTCAAAGTGGTAGGAGAATAGTTCAACTTGGGAGATCCAATGGCCCTCCAACATGATATCGACATGACTGAAGTAGAGGCACCTTCAGCCAAAATGGTATGATGGATTGTCTTCCCAGCAATGTTTGTGGCAACTTGAAATGCCAATTGATGGGAGAGCCTCAGTTTGAAGTATTCCAACCAGAACATGATAGTATTCGATGAATCCGGGTCAACTGCACCGATGGTGGTGAGGAGAGTCTTGCGCTGATTAGGATAGTTTTGTAAGACTTCAAGTGCCGACATAGCACAAGGAGGTTGTGCTAGGTCCTCTACAATGTTGTAGTTTTGAGAAGCCCGAGCATTAGGATTGAAAACCGATTTTCTAATCGTGCTCTTGGGTGGACGCAACACTGACTCGAAAGAAGGCTTCTCTATGGTGACATCAGGTATCAAAGTGGAATCCTTTTCAGCATTACTTCCAACAGGTTCCTTTGCTGGAACATAGTCATACAAACAAGCATGAGTGTTCAAGTTGATGGTCTCGCTACGCATCATGAGAATATGTGTGGTAGTGGATGCTTCTCCTTGGAAAGAAGAAGTGTGAGTGATCGACTGCTGATTTTGAGCAGGGAAGGGATCGTTGAGAACTGGGGGTATGGGTTTTCCCTTGAGAAACTTTTGAACTTCGTCTCTATGGGGGAACTCTTTAGAAAAGTGGTCATCAACACATAGTAGACAAGGATAAGTCAACTTCATTTTTTGTTTGGTATCATCAAGGGTGCTCTTTTTTTCCTGCTGGGTGGAAGATTTCTTAGGTTCCCCTTTGTTCTTCTTCTTACCACCAGACTTTTGAGGTGAAGTTGATGAAACAGAATTCAATTCTTCGGTGACAACAGAAGTGGATGATTTGGTGGTGTCATGACCAGCCGGTGCTAGTGATGGGGAAGAACCCTGGGGGTTCGATGAACCAATAGTTTGGGAATGAGGCTGGGTGATAAGGGATCCAATGATGCCAGCATCTTGGGGTCCCTTAGGAGGTTTCACGGGGTCGTACGTGTTGTGGGGTGCGTCAGGAAGGATATCAAACAACCTGCCGGATTGAGCGTAGACTAAGTCTAGCAAGTGGCCATGGGAAATGGCTTGTTCTTCAATGACAGTGCCTCCCATGGAAACATCTCGTGCTATGGTTGGTATGAGAGACTTCATAAACCAGTCCACTAGGAGTCGATCTGGAATAGGATCCTTAATGAGACGCTGCCTCCTTCGCCACTCATGTATATGATCTGAGATATGAGTAGCGGTATTTTGACGGAGTGAGGTTAAAAGCTCTGTACCAGTTTCATACTGTATAAGTAGCTGGAAATGAGTCAAAAAATTCATAGCAAGAGAACCGAAATCGGGAAAAGAATGGGGTGGTAATTCAATATACCACGTGGCAGCTGAACTAGTTAGAGTCCATTGGAATAACCTAAGACAGATCGAGTCGTCCATCAGGGAGTTGGATGAGCACCACAAGTGGTATGTCATCACATGATTTTTAGGATCCTCACCCGGCTTACCATCAAATTTTTGGATATATGACAGAACTTTCACTGGAATGGGTGGCCAATTAGTTCCGTGGTAAATGGGGTCGTTGGTCAAGCGAGACAGGTTAGGTAGATACAAAGTAGCCAAAAAGGGAAGATGTAGATTAGGCTATGAATACTGATAGTATGGATAAGGCATGTAAGGACCAACGGGACCTTGTTTCAACTGACCATAAGGAATTCCAGGAGGAAACTAGCCATAGGGGTACGGGCTGCCCGGACCGAATGTAGGTCCGCCGCCATAGTAAGGTGGTCCATAACCATAATAAGGTGGCCCATTACCATAAGGTGGGGGCCCGTCTCCGCCGCCGGGAGGGGGAGGTCCTCCTCCAAATGGTGGGGGTCCACCACCACCACCAGGGTAGGATGGGCTGCACCGCCTCCGCTGAGAGGAGGTGGTGGTCCGCTACCACCACCGGAATAGGATGGGCCTCCACCACCTCCATCGGGAGGGGGTGGTGGGCCACCACCACCACCGGAAGGGTAAGAACCTCCTCTGCCACCTCCACCATAGTAGGGTGGTGGCATGCCACCACTGCCACTAGGATGAGAAGGTCCTCTGCCACCACCACCATGATGGGACTATCCTCCACCACCACCACCGGGATGGGATGGTCCGCCACCACCATCCGGATGGGATGGTCCTCCGCCACCGCCACTAGGGGGGGTGGGGCATGATGACCGAAGTGAGGTGGTCCTCCGCCAGAAGGTAGAGGTTGGCCTCCTCTAGAGTTATGTGGGGGTCCGCCGCCTCCAATGGGAGGTGGGGGTGGACCAAACGGGGGTGGAGGGAACTTGAGGGACTGTGAGTGGGGGTCCATGTTGTAAAACATTTTGATGTCCCCATAGAGTGTAAGGGTTGTCGGGGTAGGGTACCCCGTAGAGTGCGTTTCCGAGATTAAGTTGACCCAGCACAGGGTTAAGATGACCTGGATACGCTTGAATCGATGGAGATTGAATTACGTTGGACGGTCCCCCAACATGGGATAGTCCTAAAGTGGAAGGTCTAGGATGTAAGGAATTTCCAACGGAAGGCCCGATGGGAACTCTAGTTGCAGTATTATGGTTAAGAGACAGGGGTTTCCCCCTAGCAAAAACTTGTTGACCACTAAGTAAAGGTTGACCCAACACTGGTTGTTGATCATTCACCGTAGGATTACCACTACCTGTAAAGAAGGTAGGGGGTAAAGAGGATCCTTCCCTTGAATTTTGGGGTGGGTGAGGAGCAGGTGACGTAGCTGTGGTAGTTACAGGTGTGTTGGACTATTGTCCTTCAACAGGTTGGGTTGTGAGAGGTACTAAACTGGTCTCCTATCTAGGGGACGTATGTGCAGGAATGGATGGTTGACCAGTTTCAGTAATGGTCACGTGTTGTGTGGATGGATCTGGTAACTCAAAAGATAAAGAGCGACCTGGGATTGGTCGGTAAGGGGGTAACGTTGGGTCTTCGGCCCTTCATTGGAGACTTTATCTCCGACACCTCTCAGCCATAGAATGAAAGTGAGCCAATTGGTCACAGTAGTAAGCTAAGGGTTCATCCAGAGTAGTCCTACTGGGTGGGGGTGCAACGGCAAAATGGGCCACTGGGTGGCCTAGAGAAGATGTCCAGTAAGCTGCTAAAGGACCAGCAGCCACTATGGGGTCGTCTTGGGGTTGACAGACACAAATAACATTGGAAATGTGTCAGCGTGGCTTACATGGAAAGAGCTCTGTGTCACTGTTTCTATTAGCAATGGTGAAAGTCAGACTGTACTTCACGGTTTGACAGAATTTGCAGAGCCTAGAACCCTAATGGCTCTGATGGGTCCTTCGGGATCTAGGAAATCTATTCTTTTAGATGCACTTGCAGGTATATTGTATTAACTCAGAGGAAATTTGCGGAGGAAATTTCGTAAGTTTTTCCGTTGTGTGGTGAGTTAAGTTCATCCGCCATTCCGGAACCATTAGTGAAATTCTTCCGCTATTGCGGAAAACTTTGACCAGTTTCTCCGATGCTTCGGGGAAAAAATCTTAACTCTTTGGGCACATGACAGTTTGCACAATTTACGGAAAACCTGCGGATGTTTCCCCACTGTTGTGGAGAAATTTAGTGAAAATGTTCCGCATTCTCCGAAGCACTTATCTTACTACCTCCGCAATTGCGGACAAAAAGTATCAAGATTTCCATCGTTAGTTCACTACAAGGTTTTTCTTTTTCGGTAGTTTAATGCGAGTTTTGCAGCGACGGATTTGATCATTTCTTTCGCTGTTTCGGAAAGATTGCTTTAGAACGTTCGCGATGTGGCTTAGAAAAATGAGTAAGGCAAAAGGTAAACGGAAGAAAAGCTTAAGTTGCACAAAATAGTCTTAGCGGTAGATGTGCAGATGTTTCCCTACCGTTGTAGAAAATTTCAACTAAAAATAACGCTAAATTTGACCAATTTTCTTGTAAGCTATTTATTTATTATTATTATTATTTATTTCATGTCATGTGAACACCCAATAATTTTGATAACTAAAGTCAATTACTTTTACTCATGTCACGTTAAGGCCCACCAAAATTTCAGTAGCTAAAGTCGATTAATTGGCTTTTTATTAAGAAAATTAGGTCTAATTATAGTGGTGTTTCATGCAGATTTGAACACTTTTCGCAATTGTATAGTTGCTAATTTAATGGTCGATGCTCCGAAGTTGAAGAACCTTGGGCAATTTTAGTTGCTAATTTAATGGCCGAGGCTATGGAGATAGAGGACAATGGAATTATGGAAATGAAGATGGAGTTTCGCTATTTATGGTGAAACGATAGTGTTATCAGCGCATTAAAAGTATGGTTTGGCAGAGCATAATGGATAGTCTCAGTAGGAATGAAGTGAGAATATGCAAAAATCCCAAGAAAAGAATAATTCTTAATGGGAGCCACCAGAGCCATATTTTAGAGTTACGTGGAAAGGTGATGTAATTCTGGAACGTTGACGCGCTTGGAGTACTTAGCAACATTTTCATAGGTCTACTATTAATTCTTCACAGATTCCCCTCTGTTTCATTAATTCTTGTTCGGGTTAGATGGATTTATATGGCGAGAAGAGACTTAAAAATTGACAGTTGTTTGCAGCTTTCCTATAGTTTATGACCTAAAGATCATAGATATTTTATAGATTGTAAGACAATATTATTGGTATTATAATGGATATTGGCGTCAAAAATGTGTAATAGGTGAGGTAGTGAAGGCAGAAAACAATAGATGACTGACTTCTGCCATCAACTGAATTGGCTGGTGGGTTTTTCCAATGAATGAAATGGGCTGGTGGGTTTTTCCTATGAATTAAATTGGGTGGTGGGTTTTCCTTACATTTCAACAGTAGTCACACGGTGAGCCTTCCTTGTCAATTTAAAAGTAGAGAGGGGTTCCACTCAATACCGTTGGAACAACATCTAAAGAATAGTATAGTCATAAAAGCTGCATGCCACCTTTTCCTTTGAGTTTCCTATCATTGATTCCTCTAAGCTACCTCACCTGCCCTAGTAATCAGTTTCATCTCATACATTGCTTGCTCTTCTCTATATTCCTTGTTTTTTCTTTCATCACTATTTCTCTTTTCCACTGATTTATAAGTTGATAACAACATCCTGTATTTGGGGAATCACGAGGTTTTTCTTCCAGGTCTAAAACAAGAGTTTTGTTGTGATAGAGGATCTGAAAGGCCGCCTGTGTTCTCTAAAATAGCGGATACTGGCAATGGTCACAAATTTATGGAGATTGAAGGTCACATAAACAGATCCCCCCACGTTGCTGGGGGTCTGAGTCCGCTCAGCCAAAAGTTGTGGAAGGAAACGATAGACACAAATAACATTGGAAATGTGTCGGTGTGGCTTACATGGCAAGAGCTCTGTGTCATTGTTTCTATTAGCAATGGTGTAACTCATACTGTACTTCACGGCTTGAAAGAATTTGCAAAGCCTGGAACCCTAATGGCTCTGATGGGTCCTTCGGGATCTGGGAAATCTAAGCTTCTAGATGCACTTGCAGGTATATTGTATTAACTCAGAGGAAATTTGCGGATGAAATTTCGTAAGTTTGTTCGTTGTGTGGTGAGTTAAGTTCATCTGCCATTGTGGAACCATTAGCGAAATTCTTCCGCTATTGAGGAAAAATTTGGCCAGTTTCTCCGATGCTATGGGGAACAATTCTTAATTCTTTGGGCATGGGAGAGTTTGCAGAATTTGCGGCAGACCTGCGGATGTTTCCCCGCTGTTGCGAAGAAATTTAGTGAAAATGTCCCGCATTCTCAGAAGCACTTATCTTACTACCTCCACAATTGCAGACAAAAAATCTCAAGATTTCTGCCCTTGGTTCACTACAAGGTTTTGCTTTTTCGGAAGTTTAAGCCGAGTTTTGCAGCGACGGATTTGATCAATTTTTCCAATGTTTCGGAAAGATTGCTTCAGAACTTCCACAGTGTGGCTTAGAAAAATGAGTAAGGCAAAAGGTAAACGGAAGAAAATCTTAAGTTGCACAAAATAGTCTTTGCGGCAGATGCACGGATGTTTCCCCGCCATTGCGGAAAATTTCAGCCAAAAACTTCAATAGTCTCGGCAACAGGGATCTAACATTCTGCGTGATTGCATGATAGGTGACGCAGTGAAGGCAGAAAACAATACATGACTGACTTCTGTCATCAACTGAATTGGCTGGTGGGTTTTTCCAATGAATGAAATGGGCTGGTGGGTTTTTCCCATGAATTAAATTGCGTGGTGGGTTTTGCTTGCATTTCAACAGTAGTCATGTGGCGAGCCTTTCTTGTCAATTTAAAACTAGAGAGGGGTTCCACTCAATACCGTTGGAACAATGTCTAAAGAATAGTCCAATCATAAAATATGCATGCCACCTTTTCTTTTGAGTTGCTTATCATTGATTCCTCTGAGCTACCTCGCCTTCCCTAGTAATTAGTTTCTTCTCATACACTGCTTGCTCTTCTCTATATTCCTTGTTTTTTCTTTCATTACTATGTCTCTTTTCCACTAATTTGCAACGTGTGCCTTGGGGTTATAAGTTGATAACTGCATCCTTTATTTGGGGAATCACGAGGTTTTTCTTTCAGGTCTAAAACATAAGTTTTGTTGTGATAGAGGATCTGAAAGGCCGCCTGTGTTCTCTAAAATAGCAGATACTGGCAATGGTCATAGAGTTCTGGAGATTGAAGGTCGCATAAACAGAGCCCCCCACGTTGTTGGGGGTCTAAGTCCGCTCAGCCAAACGTTGTGGAAGGAAACGATAGACACAAATAACATTGGAAACGTGTTGGCATGGCTTACATGGCAAGAGCTCTGTGTCACTGTTTCTATTAGTAATGGTGAAACTCAGACTGTACTTCACGGCTTGAAATAATTTGCAGAGCTTGGAACCCTAATGGATCTGATGGATCCTTCGGGATCTGAGAAATCTACACTTCTAGATGCACTTCCAGGTATATTGTATTAACTCAGAGGAAATTTGCGGAGGAAATTTCGTAAGTTTGTCCACTGTGTGGTGAGTTAAGTTCATCCGCCGTTGCGGAACCATTAGCGAAATTCTTCCGTTATTGCGGAAAACTTTGGCCATTTTCTCCGATGCTACGGGGAACAATTCTTAACTCTTTGGGCACGGGAGAGTTTGCACAATTTGTGGCAGACCTGCGGATGTTTCCCCACTGTTGCGGAGAAATTTAGTGAAAATGTCCCACATTCTCAGAAGCACTTATCTTACTACCTCCACAATTGCGGACAAAAACTCTCAAGATTTCCGCCGTTGGTTCACTACAAGGTTTTTCTTTTTCGAAAGTTTAAGCCAAGTTTTGCAGCGATGGATTTGATCAATTTTTCCGTTGTTTAAAAAATATTGCTTCATAACTTCTGTGGCGTGGCTTCGAAAAATGAGTAAGGCAAAAGGTAAATGAAATAAAAGCTTAAGTTGCACAAAATAGTCTTTGCGGCAGATGCGCGGATGTTTCCCCGCCGTTGCAGAAAATTTCAGCCAAAATGTTTGATAGTCTCGGCAACAGGTATCTAACTTTCTGCGTGATTGCGGACAAAAAGTCTCAAGATTTTCGCCGCTAGTTCACCGAAAGGTCTTTCTTTTTCAAAAGTTTAACTTTGATTTCAATTATTTGCATCAAAGTATGTGAAAAACAATGAAATTGTTTACAAGTTTGTTGACTGTTTGTCAAGTATATGTTCCTTATTTTTCTTTAAAGTTTATGTTCTCAGATTTTATGAAAACTGAGTTATTGCCATGCAAAGTTATCAGACTTGGATTCTAATTAGAGCAGAAACTAAGACTGGGTCAAATAGAGAAATTAAAAAATTAAAATTAAATTTTAAGATTATATATACACACATCAATGTAAATGCAAAAATGGGAACAATTAGAGACCAAATTTTTAAGTTCCTTAATTTATATTGCATGTAAGAGTGTAAATAAGTGAAATTGCATCAAGATAGAAGTAGAAGATTTAATATACATAAAATTAAAGTTCTGAGACAGAATACATAAACAATGAGGCTCTAAATGACCATCAAAGTCAGATATTCATCAAACTTTGTGATGACTAAGGTGATGATGTTCAAGTTTGCACTTGTACTCATAGACTTCACATCACTTTAAATTTTAATATTATATATACACACATCAATGTAAATGCAAAAATGCGAACAATTAGAGACTAGATTTTTAAGTTCCTTAATTTATATTGCATCTAAGAGTGTAAATAAGTGAAATTGCATCAAGATAGAAGTAGAAGATTTAATATACATAAAATTAAAGTTCTGAGACAGAATACATAAACAATGAGGCTCTAAATGGCCATCAAAGTTGGATATTCATCAAACTTTGTGATGACTAAGGTGATGATGTTCAAGTTTGCACTTGTACTAATAGACTTCACATCGCTTTATAGCTGAATGTGAAGTGTTGAACACCAAGATTAGGTTAATGCTAACTCCCTTTTACCTATAATTTTCTAGAAACTACAAGAGTCCATCTCTCTTATTCAATATATGAAGTGTGTTATCGCTGAGCATGCTAATTGTAGTCAATAGAATTAGGTAGTAGACCTCTAGTTTAGACATTTGAAATGAAATCCAATTTTTTATTCTTAGTGTTCTAATGTTTAATATAGGTCTTGAGTAGGTTGATAAAGCACCCACGCTGAAAAGGACTTATGGTCATAAGTTTGAGTACATTTTTCAAGGAATTAAAGATCCAGTTTGGAAAGATCCAAATTTCTATTGATATTGATAGAATATTAGATTTTATACAGAAAAGAAAGTGAAGTTGAACAACTAGTCTTTCAATGAAAAATGCATTTCCATGCGAACTGGGGTCCCATTGAAATGCATTTTGATCTTTGCAGAAGGATGGATGTAGGTTTTTGGAGTGTATCGACTTGGCACAATTGACAATCATAATTTGAGCCTTGTGGGTACAAATATGTGTAGTTAAATTTCCCATTGATGAAGCATTTTGACTGTCACTGGTTATTAATGTTGTGAAAATAACATTAGAGATCGATGTCTAATCATTCATCTGAATTCCCTACCCACCGAAACAATTTACGACAATTAGAAGGACGAAACTTGGTGAAAAAATAGTTTATTTCCACAAACAATTTCATTTAAAAAACGTTATGTTTTCATAGGTCCTACAAGATCTACGTCATGAAATTGAAAACCACACTACATAGAAGGTTTCCACAGGAAAATCATTGGCATCATCAGCTGAACAACGACTAACAAATTTTACTGTCTAAAACAGATCATCCACCAAATGAAATTGAAAACTATACTACATAGAAGGTTGCCACAGAGAAATGCTTAGTATCATTAGTTGAACAAGTAGTAGGAGTAACAATTTTTACCATAAGGAACTTATAAAAACTTTGAATAAATCAGAAACCTGAAAAACTCAGAAATATTCAATAAAGACAGTAAATATTCAGAAATATTTACTCAGAAACTCAGGAAAACTTTGAACAAATCAAAAACCTGAAAAACTCAGAAATATTCAACCAAATCCGCAACCTGAAAAACTCAGGAAAAATCATAAATTTTGGGAGAAATCACATATATTTGAAAGAGAACCAGGAATTAGGGCCAGCTTGCAAAAATGAGCAAAATCTCATGATCACTATCATTAACATTCCATGTCTGGCAAGTTGTCACCATAGCTAAGCATTGATGAGTGGCTAAAGGCATTTGAAATTTTGAGTCAACTGACTAAATGTGCAAATGTACGGTTTTAAAATGTTCCCATGAAATTAGCAAATGCCTATAAATAATCTAGGAAATTCATGTTAGCAAATATCTGGACTAATTCATGATGCGCAAAATGAGAAAAGATCAGAGATTAAAAGTTAATTTGGTATAAAAATATTTTTAAAGAAAGCAGGTACCAATCTTTTAATGATTAAGAAATGTTAGTCTTAGAACCAAAAGCATTAGTGCTCGCAAAATGGAGAAATCTTCAATGATTACAAAATGCCAATCAACTAGCAGCCAAAAATCTAAATAGAATCAATAGTTTATAGCTCTTGATATAGAACCATTGTTTTAGTAAATGAAAGCAATTATTAGCTAATTCTGGAGAACATATAAAAGAGCAAGAAGACAATAGCAAAGGGGGTGCCATAAATTTCATATAGTACTAAAAACATCCGTCTTTGGAGGCAAATCTAGAAAGTGTAACATATCTATAAATGCCAATGCAAAACATTAGAAACAAAGTTCTTATTGATGATTTTATTTTTAAAAATGACATTTTATATCGTTGGAAGATATTATGTTTATTTTCTCAGTAAAAAAATAAAGAAAAACAGAAGTGACTATGAATCTAGTTCCACCATAATCTAAAATATTTGCATGATACATCAATTCCCTTAAAGATTTTACTTATGCAACTCTGGAAACAAAACTAAAGCCCAGTGTGCTAGCTAGACATATCACGACTTTAGAAAACGCAGTTCTATTCTAATTGCAGTCATACAAACAACAGTTACTATGGACATATCTTAATGAAGCTGCAGTGATAGTGAGATTTCTGCATATTCCCAGCATGTCTGATAAATCTATCATCCTATATACGTATACTGATGCAATTGTTGTTGGCAATGGTACTATAAAAGAAATAAATTATGTTATTTAGATTTGGTACAAGAGAAAGTTCTCTTGTTAAATTACTTTATCATCCATCTATAAATTCATTAGACAGTCTGCCTTACAACATTTTTCACTTTTGTTAATGGATATTAATTTGGAGTTCTGACACAAATCATAATCTGGAATCCAGGAGAAAGAGCTCAGTTTTTAGCACCATGAAGATGGCTTAAGCCTCTTTCAAAAATTAAAAACAACTAGGGTTGAATGGTCGAAAGAAACAAAAAATAGATTATATTATAAAATGTACAAAAGGTTCACACATGAATTATGGCTAATATACACACAAGTTATCTTTTGTATTTTTGGCAATAGATTCTTCATAACACATTGGCTAGTACATATCTGTCTGCACTAGCTTGTTCTGCTTACACATTTGATTTTATATGAAACGGGAATTTGGAAAGCATCAATTCAAGTGCCATTCCAACAGCCTACAAATCTCAGCATACTACCTGTGCACATGATACTATGTCCATTAGTTACGAAACAAAAATCTATGATGTTGAAAGAAATAGGAAAAAGAAGAAAACAATAAACACGGAAGGAAATAGCAATATTCACTTGCAAATTGGATATATATTTATATGGTAAGTTGTATCCACATACATATAGACAAGATCAAGGCATTAAGTGGTTTATTATAGCAAAATGTGATGTACATATTCACAAAAAGACTTAATACATGTTGTAAGAGTCAATAAGCTATGATGCTTAATTACAAAAGAGATTGCTCAGTAATTGCACAAAAAAACATATTGACAGTCATGTTATTTTCTGATTGCATATAGAGCAAAATGCAGTTGACATTTGTTAGCATTGTGTATCCAACTCTGAATAGTCAAACAACTATTGCAGCCAGATTACCACCAGCTAACTGCAGATGCATTTCCAAATAAGATCAGCTAATAGCCACAAAAAAAACAAAAAACATTTCAGCAGTGATGAAATTTGGATTTTATGTAGAGAGCAAAAAAATGGACATATTTCTTAGTGCATTCTGCTAAATTTCTATAGTGTCTGTACTAGTCTTGCAGTCGAATTTATGTTAGTATGTTGTCCATTGTCATTGAGAAATATCCCTTTCTTTCAAATGTACGTAGCAACCGTAAATTCAAGGAAACACCTACTCTGTATTCCTGATAACTAATTCCAAAAAGTGCTGGGAAAGTCTCCTCAAGTAGTGGTTTTCTCACAACACAATCAACCGCTATGTTGTCTTTCTCAAGTATACACTGCAAACAATGCTCATAGCTGAATGCTGTATTTGCTTGGAAATTTGCACAAAATCACAGACCATTGTGATCAAGGCATGTTCCTATCACCAGCTGGTGACACTTGCTACAAAAAGGTGCAAAAGGTGGTGCATATGTATTCTTTGCTCTCAGAACACCTTGAACCTGCAACATGAAATATGTTATTGTAATTTTCTATTGCAATGCGAGGCTATCACTGAACTAGTGAGCGCAGGATATTGTTTTCAAGAAGTAGTTCATTGATTGTTAGAATATATGCATACATACCTGGATGTTTAAGCACACAAGAAGCTGTAGCTGTTCTTTTTCACATTCATCGTTTAGCACCTCAACATAAGTCGACATTCTAGAACGTAGAGTGCGTGATGCCCTAGGTCCATGTCGAACAATGTTCTTGAACAAGAACATTGGAATGCATTGAGTAGCTAGTTTTGCTTGTGTTTCCAAAAAACAATCTTTGAAGCCTTCATTTAGCTATAGCTGCAATAAGAAGAGTGAATAGATCTTATTTCTCTATATGCAACATGAGAAGTTTTTTAGCCAATGTAAACACTATGTATCAAGCACTGAGTTCTTTCAAAATAATGAAAGAACAACACAGGCAGGAAAAACAGACAATGCTTACTATTGCAATGTTGTCCATTGCTTCTCCATCCTTTATGTATAAGAGGAAGTGGTTTCTAATCTCTTCACATCTTGTGACAATTGCAGCAACACTGCCAAAAGAATAAGCATTTTTTTATTCTACTAAGCCCTGTATATTGACACTCGGTGCTAATCTTCTTTCTTTGCAAACTGTAGGTATGGTCTCGACACTACTATTTGGAGTGATTTGCAAACGGTATTCAGAGTCTCCTCTCTCATATGTTGTTTGTCGCTTGAACAAAAATTCTATTATTCAAACACCTAAGCCAACTTGAAACTGAGACCGATACACCGGTATGAGATTGTTACCAATATTCAAAGTGATGGTTAGCTGACCATCTCTGTCAACCAAATCAGCATGTATCAATTGTGCCTTGCATGGTGAATGTGGATCCTTGCTGCAGCCTGGCCCGTACACAGACAAAATGTCATCCTCAAACATGTTTATGTAACTTTGTTGTGAGAATTCAATTACTGAACATGGTTGTTGTGCAGTAAGCTTAAGACTGCGAAATTCAATTGTAAAAGAAATAAGAAAACTAGAAGACATGGGTTGCGAAGAAGACATTGCATAATTGACATCTCCAAGTATTTGTTTCAAATAGTTATATTAAAAAGAATAGTACCGCTTCTCCCTATTTTGACTGTCAGCATGCAACTTAGCATCTTCAACAGAGACAAAAGTAGGATATGCACTATTCATTTTATGGAAAAAATAAGTTTGTTAACATGCCAAATAGAAAAATCTCGCTCAGGCTAGTCTTTTTGCATAGAAACATAGTACTTTTGTGTGTTTAGGTGCATTCTGGATTTCTTCATGCAATGCAACATCTTCACCAGATGTTATTACAGATTTTGCACTGTTGATTTGAAGTAAAAAAAGAGACTAAATATAACATATATATTATATATAATGGATGACAAAAGCAATGTGAAATGTCCATAGAATGTTTAACTAAAGTCAATAGAACAGTTGATTCAACTCAATCTTTCTGGAGAAAGCACACTACAGAATTTGTTGAGCTGTATTTTAACTGTTTGCATGTAAATCAGCAGCTTCAGCGCTAGCAAAAACAGAATTTGCACTGTTGGTTGCAAGCAACAAGAATTTGGTTAAACAAGGCATATAGAAAATGGAAAAAACAATCTGAAACATTATTGTATTAAAAAGATAAGTAGTCCCACTTGTCTCTATTTTGACTATCAACATGCAACTTAACATCTCCAGCATAAATAGAATGTGCACTATTCATCCGATGTGCAAAAAGTAATTTTGTTCACACAACATATAGAAAAATCAAAATGTTCAAAAAAATTTATGAGAACAATTAGCTCAAGCTTGTCTTTTTTGGGAAAAATCATAATACTCTATTTGTTGAGGTGTATTCTGGCTTTCTTCATGCAATCCAGCATGTCCAGCAGATGTTGGAACAGATTGTGCACTATTGGTTTCAAGTCAACAAAGAATCTAATTATAACATATCTATATGCTGAATGACAAAAAGCAATCTGAAATATGCATAAAAATGTTAAAAACAAATAATGGAACAGTTTATTGAAATTAGCATTGTTGCATAAAAGCACAATACTTTATTTGTTCAGGTGTATTTTCACTGTCCAGATGTGAGCTAGCAGCTTCAGCAACAGCAAAAACAGAATTTGCACTATTGGTTGTAAGCAAAAAGAATTTCGTTAAGAGAGAATATATAAAAATGGCAAAAGCATTCTCACATATGCATGACAACATTTAAAAATGTTCAACAAAAAAATTGATTAAAGCTAATCGTTTTTGGGCAGAAGCACAGCACTCTGTTTGTTCAGTTTCATTGTCAGCATTAGTAACAACACCCAAAGGCAAAATTGCCTTTGATTCTTGCATCTCATCTAAAATCAAGTCCATCTGCAAGACATTGTACCAATGATTACTAAACATGGGAAAAAATCTATATAAGCTACGCTTTGCAACAAAACAGTAAAAGTATGTTTTCATAGCTAAATTGAAAATTGAAATGATTTAATTCACTTATACAACACTACAAGCATTTCTGCACCATTAAATCAGCTACAATGTTTTTTTTTGCAATAGACAACATTTCCTGTCAATATAAATCTGTCATAGACACTTATTTACGTCAATCTCCTGAATTTATCAAATGTTTGCAGTGTAACCATGTATGCTCACATGCTCACCATATGTTGTCTCTAGAAGAATACCAAACAAATGATGACCTACCAGTCGAATGTACCAATAACAAGATTTTTGTGTTGTATTGCGTATGGAGCCAGTTTCAACTTTCTGAATTCCATGGTTTGGCTACTTAGCCTATTAGTAAGCAAATCGAACAAGGCAATGGGAAAAGAATATGTCTTAGGAAATGGTTCAGGCAATGACAAGCTCAAACAAAAACTTCCATCCCTCTGGATTCAAATACTTCCATGCAACTATATTATAAAGTCACACACATTCTAGATGGAGCAAACATTATAATTGTTGATCATTGATGACTAATAAATCCTAAGGAAAGAGAATGAGAATATAGCTCAGGAAACAGTTCAGGCAATGACATTTTAGACAGAATATACCTAAATTGACATGAGATATAGGTATTGACACCAACTTATGATAGAAACAATCGTTTCATTCTGCAGAGCATTTGCGTCCATGCAAAAGTATTACAATGCAGAGAACAAAGTATGTGTGCATAAAGACTCTAACAAAGAGGCCCATAAAAGCAAACAAGGCAATGGGAAAAGAATATTTCTTAGCAAATGGTTCAGGCAATGACAAGCCAAAACAAAAACTTCCATCCCTCTGGATTCAAATACTTCCATGCAACTATATTATAAAGTCACACACATTCTAGATGGAGAAAAAATTATAATTTTTGATCGTTAATGACTAATAAATCCTAAGGCAATAGAATGAGAATATGTCTTAGGAAACAATTCACGCAATGACATTTTAGACAGAACATACCTAAATTGACATGAGATATAGGTATTGACACCAACTTATGACAGAAACAATCGTTTCATTCTGCAGAGCATTTGGGTCCATGCAAATTTATTACTATGCAGAAAAAAAAATATGTCTACATACAGACTCTAACAAAGAGGCCCATAAAAACAAACAAGGCAATGGGAAAAGAATATGTCTTAGGAAATGGTTCAGGCAATGACATTTTGGATAGAATATACCTAAATCGAAATGAGATATAGGTATTGACACCAACTTATTACAATGCAGAGAACAAAGTATGTCTACATACAGAGTCTAACAAAGAGGCGAATAAAAAAAAAGAAGGGAATGGAAAAGAAAATGTTACTTCTCTCTCACTCCCCGCATAACAGACTAAAAAACATGGCTAAACCTCAGCTCGAAAGACCATAGCTAAAACATGGCTATTGACACCGACTTATGACAGAAACAATCGTTTCATTCTGCAGAGCATTTGCATCCATGCAAATTTATTACAATGCAGAGAACAAAGTATGTCTGCATAAAGACTCTAACAAAGAGGCCCATAAAAACAAACAAGGAAATGGGAAAAGAATATGTCTTAGCAAATGGTTCAGGCAATGACAATCCAAAACAAAAACTTCCATCCCTCTGGATTCAAATACTTCCATGCAACTATATTATAAAGTCACACACATTCTAGATGGAGCAAAAATTATAATTGTTGATCGTTAATGACTAATAAATCCTAAGGCAATAGAATGAGAATATGTCTTAGGAAACAATTCACGCAATGACATTTTAGACAGAACATACCTAAATTGACATGAGATATAGGTATTGACACCAACTTATGACAGAAACAATCGTTTCATTCTGCAGAGCATTTGGGTCCATGCAAATTTATTACTATGCAGAAAAAAAAAAAAAAAATATGTCTACATACAGACTTTAACAAAAAGGCCCATAAAAACAAACAAGGCAATGGGAAAAGAATATGTCTTAGGAAATGGTTCAGGCAATGACATTTTAGATAGAATATACCTAAATCGAAATGAGATATAGGTATTGACACCAACTTATTACAATGCAGAGAACAAAGTATGTCTACATACAGAGTCTAACAAAGAGGCGAATAAAAAAAAAGAAGGGAATGGAAAAGAAAATGTTACTTCTCTCTCACTCCCCGCATAACAGACTAAAAAACATGGCTAAACCTCAGCTCGAAAGACCATAGCTAAAACATGGCTATTGACACCGACTTATGACAGAAACAATCGTTTCATTCTGCAGAGCATTTGCATCCATGCAACTTTATTACAATGCAGAGAACAAAGTATGTCTGCATAAAGACTCTAACAAAGAGGCCCATAAAAACAAACAAGGAAATGGGAAAAGAATATGTCTTAGCAAATGGTTCAAGCAATGACAAGCCAAAAAAAAAACTTCCATCCCTCTGGATTCAAATACTTCCATGCAATTATATTATAAAGTCACACACATTCTAGATGGAGCAAAAATTATAATTGTTGATCGTTAATGACTAATAAATCCTAAGGCAATATAATGAGAATATGTCTTAGGAAACAGTTCAAGCAATGACATTTTAGACAGAATATACCTAAATTGACATGAGATATAGGTATTGACACCGACTTATGATAGAAACAATCATTTCATTCTGCAGAGCATTTGGGTCCATGCAAATTTATTACAATGCAGAAAACAAAATATGTCTACATATAGACTCTAACAAAGATGCCCATAAAAACAAACAAGGCAATGGGAAAAGAATATGTCTTAGGAAATGGTTCAGGAAATGACATTTTAGATAGAATATACCTAAATTGAAATGAGATATAGGTATTGACACCGACTTATTACAAGGAAGAGAACAAAGTATGTCTACATATAGAGTCTAACAAAGAGGCGAATAAAAAAAAAAGGCAATGGAAAAGAAAATGTTACTTCTCTCTCACTCCCTACATAACAGACTAAAACACATGGCTAAACCTCAGCTCGAAAGACTAGTTTCTAAAAAAAGTAAGCCATAGTAGTAATAAAATCCAACTCTTAGTATGTTTGAGCTTTTCCAACGCCCGCAACAAGAAAAATCCAGCCACATGCGGCAGAGGCAAGGGTTTCTGCGACCAATGGAAATATAGGTCGTCTATTTTTTAACAATCCACCTCAGACCAGGAACAATAGCAGTCAAGCCAAGGTTATTGGGCGTGAATATAGAAAATATAAACGAATTTGCCAAAGATAGGGATTTTTAAGACGATTTGACAACATCTACCACCAAGCTTAAGCAATGCCCTAGTAATAAAAGCGAATTCTGAGTACGTTTGAGCTTTTCCGAAGCCCGCAACAACAAAAATTCAGCCACATGCAGCAGACGCAAGGGTTTCTGAGCGTGAATACAAGAAACAAATTTCCCAAAGCTCAAAAATTTTAAGCCTCAAGCAATTGAACATGCGCATACTTCGACAATGCCTCACCACTGCTCGAACAACGCTGAACAATGTATTTTCCCAAATCGCAACAAATTTCAGCTTCTGCTACAGAAACTCGTCCCTGCAAACCACCATTTACACCAGGAAACGAACAATGAAACCAACAAAGAAGAACAACAAGATAACTACCAGTCTCCTTTAAATAACAAACTCTCCAGCACACACAGCAAAAACTCGCATTAAACTCCATCGCTACTTCAATAATTAGCCAAATGTGCGAAAACTTAATTCGTCGGAAAACCCTCATTACAGCTCCCGGCCGACATGGTAGAAGGAAGTCATCTTATAGGTCACGGCTAGAACATGAGAGCTCATCACTTCAATGCAGCTCTCACACAGTACACTTCCCACGTATAACCTAGCTAGGGCACAGACAAAACATCAGTACTACATGCCTTCAAACTTAATGTCCAGTATAATGCCCAGACACGCGGCCACCACGAGCAGGTCTGAGAAGAATGCCCACACTACAAGCAGGTATGGGATCCAAAAACCAACGCAGGAAGTTCATTAAAAAAAGTTTTATTTTTATTACATTGTAAACAAATTATGTAATAATTGATATAAAATTATTTTATTAAAATTTCTATTTAAATTCTAGGACATGTGTAAAATTCTCGAATTTTTTAATTTTAAATTATTTTAATTTCATTTTAAATTCCGAAAATAAATCCATCTCCTGCAAGGATTTATGTCTTTTCATACATGTCCTTCACCAATCAAAAAATCAGAATTTCATTTTTCAGAAATTAAAATAAATAATTTTTATTTTGTAAAAAAACAAATTAATACTTTTTTATTGAAACATTATGAATTGCGAAAAATTTACAAACTAATGCAAGTCAAAGGCCTTTGACTTTCCAACAGAAAGTATATCCCTGCCTTGGAAGGGGCTAATAATAAGATTGTGTACTTTGATGAATAAGATTGTGTACTTTGATGATTTATGTTTGCAAACATAAGGGTAGATTTCAAAATGATGCTTTTTCTTTCTTTTAAAAGGTTGATTTATTATCAACAATTTTGCATCACCATGTATAAATAAAATAGGAATCACATAGTGAAGTCACTGATAGATGGCTTGGTATTTGTTAGCTTTTTTTCAATTTCTATGTTTTAGATTAATGGTAATAATGGATTACAAATTGGGTTTATTGGCAAGTGTTTCCATCTTATAATTCAATAAATGGGCATTGGATGGTTTCGAATTGATTTTAATGTGAATATATTTTTCTTCACGGACATTGATACAACAAGTTAGCTTTAGAAATATTTTCATTCAAAGTTTGCCAACGCAATTTTTTATTTTACATCATTTCAACAAAGTTTGCGTCATGAAATTATGTATTAGTTGTATGAAGTGGTGCTTCCATATTCATTGAATATTAATTAAAAAAAAAAAACCATCATGGTTGCACATGGAAAAGCAATGAGCATTCTACAAATAATTATTAAAAAGATTGTAACAACTTCCATTTCATTTTATGTCTATTAATATTTTATAGAAAATGTATATTTTTTCCCATAATTATATAGATAGATAGATAGATAGATATGAAATTAGGCTACATGTATCAAATAAACACATATACAAATTTTCAAAACCGGCCCTGGAAGGAGAGGAGGGGATCTTAGTATGGGAATAATTTCAGGACTCTCATATCTGTGATATGGGTACTGTGAGGTTTTTTTATTAATATTTCATATCAAGATCAATTATCTTACTAGCATTGTTTTCTTTTTTAAAATCATAGGACTGGGTAGTTTTGTCGTTATATCATCCTATTTGAAGACATTTTCTCAATGCAAAGGCTTAGATATGATATGTAGCTCTGATTTTGTATGTCGGTATTTTATAAGACAAGAACATATATGTATTATTTGATTCTATATGAATAACAATAGTATGATTTGTTCTACTGAAAATATCTATATATATATATATATATTAAATGAGGGGTAAATAAATATTTAAGATGGGAAAATAAGGTGTCACTTAGTCATGAGGGAACATTGGAGGTGTGCGGCCAACAAGAGCAAGATTCTCCATGCCACATGAAATCCTACTCTCACCCATTCGAATCCAAGGTGGATTCTAACGTTCTTGGGGGAGTTGGAAGGGCATAATACTTGGAATGAATCAATGAGGGTCAAATTTGAGAGGAAGAGTAACCCCCATGGAAGAGGAAGAGGCATCTTGGAGGTATTGGGACACTTGGCTAGATTCCCTAGCTTCTATGACACCAATTATGAATATGCTATGACACATATGACAAATATCAGACCTGATTGCTTAAATCTAACATATATGATATGTCAAGGATAAAAATAGCCTCCAAGAGGGTGCACAAGGGAGTTAGGGCAGCCAAAGAGTCCTCCATTCGAATTGATTGAAGATGGAGTCTAGAAATTGATGGACAAGTGGCATACATTGGAATCTCTTCCCAATTCGAGTTGGAATGAAGATCATGGAGGGAATTCAAACCATGAAAGGATTGGGAAGCTAATAAAAGACAAGAACTAAGAAGGATATTGGCTTTTGATCATTTCTCATTTTGCAAATTGGAGAGCATAGCTTGTCCATGCTAGTGGAGTGCTTACTCTACTTGCCTTGTTACCAATTTCGAGGGTGAAAGATTCCCTTCCTAATTAGCCATTGGAGAGGCCATTCAAAACTTTCATTTGGAGCTACAATGTATTCCTTTGTTGTAGGTTGAATATACAGGGTAACTCGTGATCTTGTCTTCTTCAACTTGTTCCCGTCTCTCTCACATTTATCTTCATATTTTTGCTCTTGGAGGAAGGGCGCACTTGGTGAGATGTTGATCTCTTTGGGAGAGTCTAAGATACACCATTTATTTGTAATATGATATATTTAATCTGTATTTGATGTTCATAATATTCTCAAGTCGAAATACCAAGTGAAACTATGTAAAAATACCAAACAATGTATAAATGGTGCCATTTTCCCTATATCTTGTTGTGAGAGCTTGAAGTTGCTTCATTTCAATTTGTATCAATCAATATATGTGATTTTTTTATGTATACAGAGCCATTAATTTCTTGAATAAGTTTCATACAAATTTCTTAAGTCTTTGGAACATAAATCTCGAAATTCATAACAAGTGGTGGAGTTTCCTAGCTTTTCCCCCTATGTGAAGACATGTCTACAAACCTCTGATTTATGGAAGTTGCAGCAGCCTTTAGGAACTGATAAATGATGCATTTGGTTTCCCATTGAATTCATTTAACTAATACATTCCTCTTTTCTTAAATTTTTGAGGTTCGTACAACATTTGGGAAGCCATTAGTGACCTCTACCCTTGGGGGTTGAACCTCGAATTTGCTAGTAAAATTCCCCAATTTATCCTGAAGTTAAATGAAAGTTGAAGAAGTATTTTGAGAGTTTCCAAGCACCCATCAGCCTTATTTTCATGTATTATTACCTTTCAAACACCTTCATACCCAATTTGGAAGGATTTGGAGCCATTTGGGAGCATTGGAGTCATCACTAGTCTAAGGGTCGAATTGACAAAAAAATGCAAATTTCCCCAATTTTTCCAAATTTATAAAAAGGGACACTACAAGTGGTATCAGAGCATGGTACTTGCACCTGGTTTGGGTGACCATTTATGAGGTCAATAATTCATCCCCCGACTTTAGAAACAGAAACTGAAAGTACCTTTGGTGAAGAGGAAGAAGAAGGAAAAGAGGTGTATTCTGTTGAGACTATGGCTAAGGATGAGAAAGGAAATTCTTATATGGCGGAGAAAGAGGATTTTAGGAAATTCATGAAACCATTTTTTGAATATATGACAAGGCAGATAATTCAAGGGTTCGAATTGTTGGCTAGTCAAATCGGTAGCAAATTGGCCATAGCAGGCAACATTAATTCTTCTAGTGAGGAAAATAAGACAGTGGATGGAAGCATTTTCTCAAGGACAGAGCCTCATAATCAACCTCATGAATTTCAAACCTCAACAAGAGATACCACACCTAAGTTTCTTGAGCCCAAATAATATCTTAACACTCAATTTGGCATGAAGGAAATTCTAGCAGAATGGCAAGAGTTGAGTGAAGATTGTAGAAGGACATTACCATTCGATCAATTCTTTATTGTCTCAAACACGCTCAAAATGAGAGGAGGTAACATAAATCCTTTTCAAAATAAAGAATTGAATTATTCCATAGGTAAAATTCCCCTTCCTACCTTTGATGGCTCATATCCAAGTTCTGCAAATACTTGGATACAAAAACTAGATGTGTATTTTTAATTGAATCCAATGGTTGAAGAGGATGCTGTAAAAATGGCTATTTTGCATCTTGAGGGAGAAGCCAATGATTGGTGGTTCCATGGAATTAAAACTTTGGGACATGATCAGGTTAAAACATATGAAGAATTTTTTAATAGGGTATTGGAAAGATTTGAGCAAAAATACCCAGAAATGCCTTTCAAGGAACTAGCACAGTTGAAGCAAATTGGAACCCCTGATGAGTACATGTTGGAATTACAAAAAATATCAATTAAGGTGTCTGATATATCTATGGTCATATTAGTATTTATCTTTACTAAAGGTTTGGATAAACCTTTGAAGGGTTTAGTTAAGGCCCACAAACCTACTTCATTGAAAGATGCCATGAACTTGGCAGGAGATCTGCAAAATGTCTTACCCAAGACAAAGTATCCTCCCAGGCCCAACTTTCCTTCCAAGTTCATATTTGAAAAGAAGCCATGGAAAAAATATGAATTTGGAAAGGATAAGAAAGAGGGACCAAGAAAGGAAGAACTCGAAAGAAAGAAACTATGTTACACATGCTTCCAACCATAGGTACCAGGGCATAAATGTGCTAAGGGGAAAGCACAATTCATTGAAGTATTTTCTGATGATGATGAGTAGGAAGGGGGTATGGAGGAAGAATAACATATTTCATCCCAATAGGAAGGATATGATACAATCGAAGAAGATCTTCCCTTACCTGAAAAATGGATAATGGCAGTGCTTTCAGGAGTGCCTCGTTTTCACACTATTCGATGCAAAGGAGTGGTACAAGGACAAAGTGTTTCGGTATTGTTAGATGGAGGATCCACACATAAATTCATTGATGCAGCCATGGTGGAGAGGAGAATGCTTCCTACTGAACCATTCGATGGCTTCACATTCATCATTTCGGGTCACAACACCATGGAGTGCAAAACATGGATTCCAAAGCTACAACTCACCATAGGTAATTACACTTTTTTTTATAGCTTTTATGTGGTTGATGTTGCTGATACTAATGTGGTATTGGGAGTGCAATGGATATGCTCCATAGGGGAACATACAGTGAACTATCAAATCCCAGAAATGAGATTCCAATATTAGGAAGCAAAACAAAGGGTAGTGAGAGGAATGCATACCTATCCGAATCAAGTAGTGTCCTCCCACAGTATGAGGTCCATATTGAGGCATGGGGATATTGAATGCGATGTTGAATGTTGCATCACTTCCCCAAATCCAAAATTAAATATTTCAGAACATCCAAGGGAGATAAGGAATCTACTACACAAATATGAAAAGGTTTTTGGAGACCTTCCTCCTAGAAAGCCACCTGATAGAGGAGTTGAGCACAACATTATTTTGGAGGTGGGTACTTCACCTATACAAATACCACCATATAGGCACCGCAAAAAGTTCAGATATGAGATTGATAAGGCTATTCGAGAGCTCTTAGAATTGGGGCTCATTAGACCAAGCTCTAGTCCCTATGCTTCTTCAGTTGTTTTGGTGAAGAAAAAGGATGGGACCTTGAGGATGAGCATTGATTTTAAATCTCTAAACAAGAATAGAATTAAGAATAGATATTCCATCCCTAGAATATATGAGCTCATGGATGAGCTACATGGAGCAAAATTCTTCTCCAAAATTGATCTTAGATCTGGTTACCATCAAATTCGAATGAAGGAGGAGGATGTGCAGAAAACAGCTTTCAGATGTCACTATGGCCATTTCGAGTTTCTTGTCATGCCTTTTGGGTTGACCAATGCTCCAGCCACATTTCAATCATGCATGAAAAAAAGATTTTGCAAGCAGCTCCGTAAGTTTGTTTTGGTTTTCTTTGATGATATTTTGATTTCCAGTAAAACATGGGAGGAACACTTGCACCATCTAGAAGTTGTCTTGAAAATTTTGCTTGAACAATATTTGTTTGCTAAGTTGTCCAAGTGTGAATTTGGGTTGAAAGAAGTTTTATACCTTGGGAACATCATTGGGAAAGATGGAGTGAAGGTGCACTTGGAAAAAATAAGGGCTATTCTTGATTCACCATCACCCAAAAACATCACAAAATTGAGAGGCCTCATTGAAATATGCACTTACTATAGAAAGTTTGTGAAGGGGTTCTCCAAATTGACTGCTCCACTTACTGATTTGACCAAGAAGGATGCTTTCAAATGGGATGAAGAGGCTGAAAAGTATTTCCAAAGAATGAAATAAGTAATGAGTATTTTTCCAATACTTACATTACCTGGTTTTTCTAAACCATTTGTTTTGGAATGTGATGCATCAAGAGAAGGAATATGGGCATTCCTAAAGAAAAATCAACACCCCATAGATTTTGAGAGCAGAAAATATTAGCCACATGAGAAGATCTACTCCATTTATGACAAAGAAATTTTGGCCATCATGTATGCCTTGGCCAAGTTTAGGCAATATTTGGTGGGAAACAAGTTTGTCGTCAAAACTGATCATAACAGTTTGAAGCATTTTCTCACACAAAAGGACCTCAATGAAAGGAAACAAAAGTGGGTAAGAAAAGTCCAAGATTTAGATTTTGACATTGAATATGTAAAAGGGAAGAATAATATTGTAGTAGATGCATTATCTAGAAGACCATCAATTTCCCTTATGGACATTTTGAAAGATTGGAAAGATATGCTAATACTTGAGTATGCCAGAGATAGTTTTGCTCATGATGTGTTAGATAGGGTCAAAGATGATGATAGGTACAATATTTTGAATGGCCTATTTTACTATAAGGACAGAATATACTTGGTTCATGGTTCGAATCTAAAGCATAATATTTTGAAGGAAGCTCATGATTCTCCTTTAGCAGGCCACCCTGGTTTTTTCAAAACATATAGGCAATTAAGGAAAAGGTTCTCTTGGAAAGGGCTGAAAGAAGATGTTTTAAAATATGTGAATGAATGCAAGATATGTCATCAAAACAAATCTGAACATACACATCCTGCTAGTCTATTACAACCATTTCCCATTCCACAACAAAAATGGGAAAGCATCTCAATGGATTTCATCACAGGTTTTCCCAAGGCTTTGGGTAAGGATTGTATTTATGTTGTGGTGGATAGACTCACAAAATTTGCTCATTTATTTGCTATTACATCATCTTATACTGCTGCACAAGTGGCTAATCTATTCTTTAGAGAAATTTTCAGATTGCATGCACTTCCCAAAAACATTGTGAGTGACATGGATAGCATATTTATGAGTGCTTTTTGGAAATAATTCTTCAAGTTGGTGGGAACTCAATTGAATCCAAGCACAAGATATCATCCTCAAACTGATGGCCAAACATAAAGAGTGAACCAATGGTTGGAGGGATACTTGAGGAACTATGTTGGTGCACGGCAAAAAACATGGGTTAAATGGCTCCATTTGGGTGAGTTTTGCTACAATACAACCTTCCATATGTCCATTGGCATGTCTCCTTTCAAAGAACTTTATGGTTATGAAGCACTCACCTTTTTTTAGAACATTTTTGGTGATAATAGACCTACAAAAGCTAAGGATTGGATTGAGTAAATTCAATATATTTTGAAGCTTCTAAAAGACAATTTGCAGGTTTCCCAAAATCAACAAAAACAATATGTGGATCAACATAGGGAGGAAAGAAATTTTCAAGTGAATGATTTGGTCTATTTGAGGCTACAACCATATAAACAAACCTCCTTAAAAGGGAAATGATCATAAAATATCAAACCAAGGTATTATGGTCCATATAAGGTAGTTCGAAAAGTTGGGAAGGTGGCTTATGAGTTGGAACTTCTGGAAGGTAGAAAAATCCACAATGTATTTCATGTTTCTTGCATTAAGAAGGATATTGGTCAAAAAATATATGTTTCAGAAACCCTCCCTCCATTAGATGATGAAGGACAACTCATACTTATTCTAGAAAAAAAATTGAATGAAAGAGAAAGGAAATTGAGGAGCAGAACCATAAGGGAGTACTTGGTACAATGGAAATATTTGCCATGTGAGGATGCCACATGGGAAGAGGAACATATTTTGAAGCATCCTAATTTGGAATTGCTTGACGGCAAGCAATCTTGGGTGGGGAGTACTGTACCCATTCAAATAAATCTCAAGAAGGGAAAATTCCACCAATCTACTAGTTTCCTAGGTTGGGGTGGAAACATTAGATTTGGAATAAGGGAACTATAAAACCACAAATGGAAATTATATTGACAAAAATATATTAAATGGGGGATAAATAAATATTTAAGATAGAAAAATAAGGTGGCACTTGGTCATGAGGGCACATTGGAGGTGTGGGGCCCACACAAGCAAGATTCTCCATGCCACATGGCATCCTACTCACCCATTCGAATCCAAGGTGGAGTATAACGTTCTTGGAGGACTTGGACGGGAATAATACTTGGCATGACTCAATGAGGGTCGAATTTGAGAGGAAGAGAAACCCCCATGGAAGGGGAAGAGGCATCTTGGAGGTATTGGGACATTTGGGATAGATTCCCTAGCTTCTATGACACCAATGATGAATATATTATGACACGTATGACAAATATCAGACCTGATTGCTGACATCTAACATATATGACATGTCAGGGTTAAAACTATCCTCCAAGATGATGCACAAGGGATTTAGGGCAGCCAAAGAGTCCTCCATTCGAATTGATTGAAGATGGAGGCTAGAAATTGATGGACAAGTGGCATACATTGGAATCTCTTCCCAATTCGAGTTGGCATGAAGCTCATGGAGGGAATTCGAACCATGGAAGGATTGGGAAGCTAATAAAAGACAAGAACTAAGAAGGAGAGTGGCTTTTGAGCATTTCTCATTTTGCAAATTGGAGAGCATAGCTTGTCCATGCTAGTGGAGTACTTACTCTACTTGCCTTAGTACCAATTTCGAGGGTGAAATATTACCATCCTAATTGGCCATTGGAGAGGAAATTTATGCCTTTTAATTTGGAGATACAATGGAGTTCTTTGTTGCAGGTTTAAGCTACAGGGCAGCTCGTGATATTTTATTCTTCAACTTGTTCCCATCTCTCTCACATTTCTCTTCATATTTTGGATCTTGGAGGAAGGGCGCACTTGGTGAGATGATGATATCTTTGGGAGAGTATAAGATACACCATTTATTTTTAATATGATATATTTAATCTATATTTTATGTTCAGAAGATTCTCAGGTCGAAATACCAAGTGAAACTATGTAACAATACCAAACAATGTATAAATGGTGCCATTTTCCCTATATCTTGTTGTGAGAGCTTGAAGTTGCTTTGTTTCGATTTGTATCAGTAAATATATGTGATTTTTTTTATTTATGGAGAGCCATTAATGTCCTGAATAATTTTCATACACATTTCATAATTCTTTGGAACATAAATCTCGAAATTCATAACAAGTGGTGGAGTTTCCTAGCTTTCCCCCCTATGTGAAGACATGTCTACAAACCTCTGATTTATGGGTGTTGAAGCAGCCTTTAGGAACTGATCAATGATGAATTTGGGTGCCCATTGAAGTACTTTAACTAATACATGCCCATGTTCTTAAAGTTGGGAGTTTTGCACTGCATTTGGGAAGCCATTAGTGACCTCTACCCTTGGGGGTTTGAACCTCGAATTTGCTAGTAAAATTCCTCAATTTCTCCTGAAGTTAAATAAATGTTGCAGAAGTCTTTTGAGAGTTTACAAGCATCCATCAGCCTCATTTTCATGTCTTATTACCTTTCAAACACCATCATACCCAATATTGTTCTATATTAATGTAAATTTAGGTTATCATATACTAAAATACTACAAAGCATAGTTTGATGAACGTGGGTGGCCAACCCTTAGTAAGGAGGATGCTTGAACTGAGCGGATACTGAGAAACGTCCTCTGTTTTAGAACTACATATGGATACTTATCTTCTGAACCTAATGTATCTTACATATTGATATTGGTCTCCAGGTCTGGGTCTGATATGACATAACGAAACTACTTGCTGCTTCCTACTGTTGAAAACATATTAATACTACTTGTTTCTCATGCTCTCTTATCTTTCATATGGAGACTAACTTATGTGCAAATCGATACTTCCTAATGTGCAAGCTCCTTTCTGTTGATATTGAGAGTTTAGTTTGAAATGTATGTAAAAAAAATTATAATTAAATCATAAATATTTATAGATAATGAAACAAAAGTAATATTATAATGAAACATGTATTACCAAATATGTCTTACAACATTATTGACTTTTACAATGTGTTTTCACCTTTACAGCATGGTTATAAAATTTAAATATTCACACTGATATATCATAGGTTTTCAAGTTTTCATACCCATTCTAATTTGTATTTAGTTATGCATACTTTTTCCCATATATTTCCATCTTCACAACATCGTTATAAATTTTTAAATATCTACACACTAATATATAGTAGGTTGTTAAATTTGGATACAATTTTCATATATTTGATATATAGATTTCAATTCCATGCTATGGTAGGTGATGTTTTTTTTAAGTAAAAGAATATAGCAATCTAATAAATTCATTTTTATGAAATTTATATTATGTAAATAAAATTATTAGTAAATTTCTTTTTTTGAAATATGACAATTTATTGTATATTTTTTTTCCTTTTTTTTGTAACTAGGGGAATCGGTAACTAGGTCAAGCTCATACTTGTGTGACGTGGGTCGATTTGAATCTACTACCACTCCACCTCTATGCATATCAACATTGCTCCACACATTGTACAAAGAGCTCATGAGGTTTGAACCAACAATGTAGCAAGAAAAACATTGGCAATGCACCATATCACCAACTAGTCTACACTACAGGGGATGACATAGTTTATTGTATCATCACACATCAAGGTTAAACCATAAGCAAATTGAAAAATCATTTACCAATTAGGGGATATTGTAGTTATTTAAGAAACATTGAAACACTAACATAATATTGTCCTAGCCATAAATACTAATGTCTATATGGCACTTTTTCCTTCCCTACATTTATTTTCTCTTTCACTTGCTTCCCTTTCACCATTCCTTTACATCTTATGAACATACCTTTACATCTTATGAAGCTAGTTTAATTATAACATGTGATCCGTGAGGACATGCCTCCCTTTCCAATTTAATGATTTGAATGTAACTTGTCGTCTTTCACCATTCCTTTACACCTTATGATGATGACATGCCTCCCTTTCCAATTAATCATCTCAACGGAACTTGTCCTCGTTAGGTCGCAACTCTCCACGTGGTTTTCATTTTAGCTTGTGTTTATGGGACATTTACACCACTTGCCTTTAGTTAAACGAAACTTTCGGAATTTTATGAAGCCATGTGGCTTTTATTGTGCCTTGTCCTCTTTGACAGTTCAATGGGCCGTCTCTCGTTCCAAATTTAATAATTTTAAATTAGCTCGGAATTTAATATGGACACGCCTTCCTTTCAAATTTTACAATTTTATCGAAACTTCTCAACTTTAGGTTATCTTTCCACTACACTCAATAAGAGGTTTTATCATTCAATATCTTAGCTCGGAATTTAATATGGACACGCCTTCCTTTCAAATTTTACAATTCTATCGAAATTTCTCATCTTTAGGTTATCTTTCCACTACACTCAATAAGAGGTTTTATCATTCAATATCTTTAACACATTATTGATTTTTACAATGTGTTTTCACCTTTACAGCATGGTTATAAACTTTTAAATATTCACATTGATATATCATAGGTTTTCAAGTTTTCATACCCATTATAATTTGTATTTACTTATGCACACTTTTTCTCTTATATTTCCATATGCACAACATGGTTATAAAATTTTAAAAATCCACAGACTAATATATCGTAGGTTGTTGAGTTCGGATACAATTTTCATATATTTGATATGTAAATTTTAATTTCATGTCATAGTAGTTGATGTATGGTAGTTGTTGATGATGATGATGATGTTGCATGGTGGATCTGTCACAGGATACAGGGGTTATACATGGGAAGATATGGTTGTATGCAGGTTTGTGAAGGATTGGGAGTGACAGTTTGGTTGCAACGCTACATGGGTTTGATGGGTGACTACAGTAACTTGGACTCTAGTCAGCCAAGACGCTGGCTTTAGTACCAACCAAGGTAAAAAAACTGGGAAGTAGGGTTTCTTTTTTGCAACTCTTTGTCGGACCCATGTTTAGTTGTTATGCGACTGGATTGGATCTTGGTCTTTGTCGGTTTGTGGTTTACCCTTTGTTGCTTTGGTTTTTTTTCTTTTAAGACCCCACTTTAGTCATTGATTTGCTTACCCTAGCTTGGGGTCGGTTTCGTGCTTCCTGTGCTGTGGTTTACAGCTAGCAGTACCCTCGTACAATGCATACACGTGGTTTGAACTTACCTTTTTCTCCCCATGCGAAACACTCTAACCCTCATTTTGGTTTTTACCCCTTTTCCGCTTCCTCTACACAAAACCCTAGCCATGTTTATGCGACAAAACTTTCTAAGGAGTTTCCCTCTGAACCAAAGGTGGACTCGATATTGGATTCTGGTCTCCTGATTGTTGATACTAGTGCTAGAAGGAACCCTAATTTATTTGGAGCTAAAGCCCGGTCCCGACGACTAAAAAAATCCATCAAAACCAAGGATGGTCAAGCTCGGTTTGTTATTAACCCTGAAACAAATCTTGATCATGTTGAGATTTTGGCTTGCCGTGCTCTGGTAGGACGCCTGGAGTTTACTTTAGGGAGTAAAATAGAAATTCTGGATTGGGTCAACTCAAACTGGATGTCATTGGTTGGGATGGCCCCTTGAGTCAATCTCCTACGGAATAATTGGATTTTGTTCATCTTCCCGAGCTGTGATCATCTGGATGACATCCTTGGAAACATCTGTCTCTTCAAAGAGGGTTCTCTCGTCCTGAAAAAATGGCATATATCGTTTGACTCGATGAAAGAAAAACAGTCTCGCAGACACATTTGGATGCTAATCCCAGGGCTCCCTATTGAATTATGGACTGAGAACATTATCATTGAACAGGAAAACTCCGTGGATAGGTTTATTCGGCTAGATAAGCAGTCCCTTTTTGGTTTTGACAGAAGAATGGCACGAGTTATGGTCGAATTTGATATGAGCTTGGTTCTTCCTGCAAAAGTGGAGGTTGTTTGGGGTACTCGCACTTTCTGCCAATGCTTGGATTACTATATAATGCCCTTCAGATGTTATGGTTGCAGGGAACCGGGTCATATCCTGGAAAAGTGCCCAAATATCTCTCGAAAGACTAATGGGGAACGCTCAACTAATGTGGATTCACCAATCATTAACAACCCAAGTGCGAGCCCTGCTACTCCTCACCAGCATCTATCGGGTAAGCTTTCCCCTTCTATTACATCTTACAAAGATGTTTCCAAGGCTGAACTCGATTTTTATGTTGAAGTTGAGAAATATTTGGATAAGCGTATTTCCCGAGGGGAGGTTGTTTTAATTTTGGGTATTTCAAATGAACAACCCACAACTTGTGTGGCCTCGGACCAGGATCTGCCCTCTCCTCCTCTGTCCTGTCCTTTTGTGACTACCTCTTCTAATCCTGAAGTTGAAGCTAGGGTTTTTTCCAAAGAAGAAAATGTGGTGCTTTCTGATTGTGGCTATTCTACCATTTCAATTGATCCTTGCTTTACCCCCTTAGCAGTTTATTCAAAAAAGCCGTCAAATAACTCTGATGTTATCCCCGCCGAAAGCATCCGGTTCCAAAATGTCACTATTAGGAAAAACCGCAAGAAATCAAAGGAGGTTTATGCTGTGGATGATTCAAATAGCTATAAACCTCTGCTGGCTCGCCTTGATGATCCTTCTATTTCCTGTGTTGTTTCTTCTGACCCTAGGTCACTTAGAGCGGTGTTGCCCTCGATTTCTAGTGAATAATGTTAATCATGTCCTTAAATATCAGAGGTTTAGGTAGGGCTTCCCGGGTTAGGTCCCTCTCTAAACTAATACTTGCTACTAGCTCGGACATTATCCTCCTTCAGGAGACTATGTGTGTTGACTCTGCTGCTATTTTGAAGATTGCAAATATTTTTCCTAGTTGGGAACTTTCGACTGTCAGTGCTTTTGGATTGTCTAGGGGTCTGTTAGTTGGGTGGAATCCCCTTTTGTTCCAATTTATGTCATTCAAAACCAGTTGGGGAATCTTTCTTGATGGTTGGAGTAGGACCCAAAATATCAGGGTTTCTGTTGTGAACTGCTATGGACTGTATAAGGATAGGTTCCCATTCTGGGAATCCCTAAAATCTTTTGGTGTTTTAAACTTGGATAACTTATTTTTTGCTGGGGACTTGAATTTTACTACTTCTGAAGCTGAGCTATGGGGATCGTCTGCGAGAAAGGATTTGTTAGCTAACTTCTTTTCAAATTTGATGATTGATTATGATATGATCGATGCTGCTCCAGGGGTTCTTCTCCCCACCTGGAAAAATGGAAGATAGGGTTCTGATGGCATCCACAAAAGGATTGACAGGTTTATGGTTAAAAGGCCCCTCCTTCAATATTTTTAGCGACACCATTCTTGGGTGGGAGAGGCCATTTTTTCAGATCATTGGCCAATCTTTTTGCAATTGGATGATTGTGTTTCTCTTATAAAGTTCTCGTTCAAATTCAAATGTTCTTGGCTCCAAAATGAAATTTTCTGTGATCACATTAGACAATCCTGGTTAAGCTATGCTCCAGATGATGAGCTTAATCCGATGGATCTCTTTGTTCTAAAGCTAAGGAAGCTTAAGGATATTGTATCAAAATGGATAAAAAATAAACAACAAGAGGCTCTCAAAGAATACAAATATCTGGAAAAATGGATTCAGGAAATTCACTTAAGGAATTTGCTTCAAGATTGGAAAATTGATGATGCTGCCCCTTTGAAATCTCTTGCGTTGAAAAAGGAGGAAATTTTGAAACAAGAAGAAGTCGATTGGAGACTAAAAAGCATAGCATTATGGCTGGATTTGGGAGATTAAAATAATAAAAAATTTCATGCTTACACTTCCAGTAGAAGAATTAATAATGCAATTTGGGACCTCGAGGATGAGGCTGGAAGGAAAATTTCGGGACAGGAAAATACTATGGGTTCTGCTAAAGACTTCTTTGGGAAAATATTTCATGACTCTGGTGATTGTAATCTTATGGCACAGATGGAGGTTGCAAGGCTTTTTCGTATCTTTTTCAATACAAAGGAAGCATTGGAGTTGTCTAAGGATGTTACCCTAGAGGAGATTGAAGCCACCTTAAAGCTTTTTACAAAAGAAAAGAGTCCACAGCCGGATGGCTGGATAGTTGAGTTATTTTTGCATTTCTTCGAGATCATGGGTAGTTATATCCTTAAGATGGTGGAATTCTCTAGATTTCATGGCTTTATCTCGGGGGATTTAAATTCAACCTTTCTTACCTTGATTCCAAAATCAAATAAGCCTCAATCCTTTGGGGAGTTCAGGCCAATTGCTTTATGCAATCTGGCATATAAACTTATATCCAAGATTATAGCTTTGAGACTCAAACCTGCTTTCTCAAAGTATATCTCTTCTGAACCATTTGGATTTCTGCATTATAGGTAGATCCTAGATGTTGTTGGTGTCTCTCAATAAGTCATTCATACTATCAAAAAAAGGAAAAAGAAAGCTATGCTACTAAAAATGGACCTTGAAAAATCCTATGACAGAGTTGATTGGAGATTTCTCATAACCATCTTAATTCAAATTGGTGTACCTCCACTGGTTCTTAATTGGATCATGGCATGCGTATCTACTACAGATATTGATGTATTGATAAACGAGACGCCATCCGACTTCTTCAAATGCTCTAGGGGAATAAAGGTTGTCCAATGTCGCCTCTTCGGTTTCTTCTCGTCATAGATGGGCTTAGCAGATTGATTAACAGAGCAAAAATTGAAGGTCATATCAAAGGTATCAAAATTACATCAGACCTTTCTATCTCTCATTTGCTTTTTGTTGATGATGTTCTCCTAGCTGGTTCAAATTCCATTGATGAATGGTTGTGTTATAAAGATATTATTAATGTCTTCTGTGAGGCCTCAAGGGTGAAGGTTAACACTTCAAAATCCATCTTCTATCAATACATGATGGATGAATCTGATCTTTTGGAATTCCAGAGCCAAATGTCCTATAATATCAATCAAATGGAAGATGGTTTCAAATATTTGGGTTTTTTTTTATGAAACCTAATAACTATTTGATAAAGGAGTGGTCTTGGCTCATCAAAAAAATTGAAAGCATAATCAACTCTTGGACACACAAGTTACAATCTATTGGTGGACGCCTTACTCTAGTGAAGTTTGTTCTTATAGGAATTCATGTTTATTGAATTTCATTATTAAAAGTTCCATGTTCTGTTCTTATTTCCTTGAGGAGATTATTCTCAAACTTTTTGTGGTCAGGTAGCCAAGTTCGCAAAGGTGTTATTATGGTTAGCTGGGGAAAAATAGATCTTCTAGAAAGCTATGGTGGTTGGGGTTTAAAAAACTTGGATGCCTTTAGCAAAGCTCTGCGGCTCAAAAGCATGTGGAGAGGTATATGGGGCTCAACGTTATGGTCAAAAGTTTTGGAATCAAAGTATATTAAGGAGGACCATATAAACTAGCTTAGGAATCCATCTAAGAAACTTAGGAATGTTTCGCCAATCTGGAATGGATTCATGAAAATTTATAACTGGATGGTTAAGGACCTTCATTGGCAAGTTGGTTGCGGTAAACAAATCTTGGTTGGCATAGATCCCATTCTGGGCTAAGTCACATGGTTCGAATTCAAATTCGAGTTTGACAACCATTTGATTCAATTCAAATTCGAATTTCTCGATGAGGTTCGTTTGAGATTTGTCTTTAGATTCTAATATATATATATATATATATATATATATATCTGAAATATAGTACAAAATAATAAAAATTTACATCAAGAATTTACTCGTGGAACTAGAAACGCACGACTTGGGGTTTGTTTCAATTTTCAACTCACCTGCGTAGATAAATTTAATCTCAATAGAGATTATCTTCAGTCTTCAATGGCAGCACAGCAGAATCACGGGTCTATGATTGCAGTTGCACTTGTAGATTATAGTCTGTAACTCAAATGGTGAGTTGGTGATTGTGAGCAGTAGCAGTGATTCGTGAACACTGAGATCAAAACACATGGAGTCATGAGCTCTAAGCAGTAGCATGAGGGTTTCTTTGCTACTTGACCTGGAGGAGGAAGAGATGCCTCAGTGTTGAAAGATCCGTCACCGGAATGCTAAATCAGGGTTGGGGTCATGTGACCCAGTGATCCACCCATGGACGCCCCGGACACCAACCTCAAGGCTTCAAGCCCTTTCATGAGGCAGTCAGGGATGCCACTAAGCCATAGTACTTCCAAGCTAAGTCACATGGTTTGAATTCGAATTCAAGTTCGACAACCATTTGATTTGATTCAAATTCAAATTTCTCGATGATGTTCGTTTGAGATTCGTCTTTAGATTCGAATATATATATATATATATATATATATGAAATATAGTACAAAATAATAAAAATTTACATCAACAATTTACTCGTGGAACTAGAAATGCACGACTTGGGGTTTATTTCAATTTTCAACTCACCTGCGTAGATAAATTTAATCTCGATAGCGATTATCTTCAGTCTTCAACGACAGCACAACATAATCACGGGTTTATGATTGCAGTTGCACTTGTAGATTATAGTATGTAACTCAAATGGTGAGTTGGTGATTGTGAGAAGTAGCAGTGATTCGTGAACACTGAGATCGAAACTCATGGAGTCATGAGCTCTAAGAAGTAGCATGAGGTTTTCTTTGCTAAGTGGTGGCAATGAGAGAGGAAAAAATTCGCTCGCAAGTTGGGAGTCGAGACTGAGGTAGGTAGACCGTGGTGTGTTAGGACTAAGGTTAAGGTTAAGAAACCAACTCAAATTGTTTTTATTTTTTTATTAAATTCTCCTTAAAATTCGTCTTCAGATTCGAACCAGCTTGAGATTCAGCAAAATTCAAACCTCAAGGTTCAAATTCAATGAATCTTGTGACTTAGATGCTGGGTATGGAATACTGGTATACTCTTTCTGAGGATATTTTGGTGTTCCTGAAAGATATTGACTATGTAACCCTGGATAGAATAAAAAATAGCTTCAATTTGGATCGGAATTCTTATTGGAATATAAAGGTGAGAGAATTTGGGTTTACTGGTAAGTATGCCTTTGAATGGGATTAGTTCATACATATGCTTGATTCTACAGGATGCAGGTTGTCCGATAATAGTGACAAACTTATTTGGTCGGGAAATCCTAGGTCCGACGAGATCACTGCAAAAACTGCATACAGAACCATCATCAGAAATCGACATTTTTTCCCTCAACACTGGTGGTGCAAATGCCTCTGGAGATGGAAAATTCCCTTAAAATTCAATGCTTTCGTTGGTTTTCATTTCAAGGAAAATTAAAAACATGGGACAACCTGGTTAAATTGGGTTGACATGGCCCTGGCATTTGTTCTTTGTGCAAAATTAGAGCTGGATCCACTCATCATATTCTTGTTACATGTGATTTCACTAGAGAAATTTGGCACAAGATTTGCTATGAGCTGAAATTGAATAATAACTGGGGATATGATTACTTTGATGTATGTTCGTATAAATGGATTAAGGAATGCCGATACCACTGGATGCTCCCGGTGATTATCTCATGGTACATATGGTACACCAGAAACAAAGCTATCTTTGAAGATGAGATCCCTTGCAAGCAGAAAATCACATGTCAGATTTTGGGTGTGGTCCATTCTATTGCAAAGACCCAGGGGCCTCGAAATATAAAAAAAAAATCAGCTCATTTGATCCATAGTTCAATTTCCCTGTTCTCTTCTTTGATGGAGCTTCCAAAGACGGTTTATGTGCTGCTAGTGGAGCAATTTATCTCAATCAGTCTCATTTCTTTACGCTTAGGATCAACTGTGGCATTGGAACCAATATGAAAGCTAAACTCCTGGGGTTATGGTGTGTCTTAAAAGTTGCCAATATTTTTGGGATCGATGGTTTGAAAATATTTGGAGATTGAAGGGTCACACTCAAATGGGCACAAGGAGAATACAATTTGAAAGTCATATATCTTCTTCATTTGGGTAACAAAAACAAGTAACTTTATCAATATTCAGCAAGGTGACCCTGGAGCATATTTATAGGCAACATAAGTCCTTGGCCGACAAGCTTTCCAAACAAGCATTGGATGGCGAGGAAGGATACTTAATCTGGGAAGAACATCTGGATTCCCAAATGTGTGACATGGGATCTATGTGGTTTTTTTGAACAATTTTCATATTCGAAAACTATGACTCCTTTTGTATACAACTGTATCTTTTTATGCGGATGATTTTAAAAATCCTCTGTAATGAGTGCATGGATTTTTCATCATAGAAGATGAGGCAACGCTCTGTACTTGAAGAATATTTTGTAGTAGTCAAGGCTAGTCTCTTGTAGACATTAAATTTTTGTACCATTTGATTCACATGAATAACAATGGTATGCTTTTTTTCTGCTGGAAAAAAATGGTAGTTGATGTAGTTTTTTTTACTAAAAGAATATAGCAATCTAATAAAAGAAAATTTATGAAATTTATATTATATAAATAAAATTATTAGTAAATTTTTTATTTTGAAATATGCCAGTTTATTGTATATTTTTATTTTATTTTTTTGTAATTAGGAGAATTGGTAACTAGGTCAAGCTCATACTTGTGTGACATGGGCCGATTTTAATCTACTACCATTCTACCCCTATGCATACCAACATTGCTCTACACATGGTACAAAGAGATCACAAGGTTTGACAATGCACCATATCACCAACTAGTCTACACTGCAGGGTATGACACAGTTTATTGTATCATCACACATCAAGGTTAAACAATAGGAAAATTGAAGGATCATCTACCAATTAGGGGATATTGTAGTTATTTAAGAAACATTAAAACACATATTTTATATAAAAGGATAATGGATTGCATTGTAACATAATATTGTCCTAGCCAGTTCAATTGGGTTTAGCCTGAGTGGTTGAGTTATCGGATTGTTATCTGCTCCACCCAGGTTCAAGTCCCACTAGTGACACTTGCTCTTAAGTGAGCCGATGAGCTCTTTAGGAGCTCTACTAGCCAATTAATTGCCCTTCCTATGTAACCGAACATCGGGGAGGTTAACGTGGGCGTATCGGGCAATGAAAAAAGAGGGCGTTCCATGAACCTCACGAAGAAAAAAAATATGGTCCTAGTCATAAATGCTAATGACTACGTGACACTTTGTTTTTGGCAATTGGTCTTGTTATTTTTTGCTTCCGATCAAATTACATTTTTATATGCCGTTATCATTTAGTGCATCACCAATTATAGATGGATTACATAGAGGCTCCATTACCATCGTTAACAATGGCTTAAAGGCATACAAAGAATGGTTAACCATTTGGAAAGATACTTCTTCTTTTTCATAGTTCCAAAGGAGATTTTGAAATCACACCATGGTTTTCCAGTTCTATTAGTCCTCTATAATTTTATATATCAAAATATTTTCTCCTCAAATTTGCAATGATTAGACATAACAATAAACCTTAGTGAAATATCGGTTGAGAACTTTTTTTCAGTTTACATAGTTTTTTTAAGGAACTATGATGTTTTGAAATATTGGTTGAGAACTTTTTTTAGTTTACATAGTTTTTTTAAGGAACTATGATGTTTACCTATAGAGTTGGTTGGACCAATGATTATATGCCTTGCACATGCCATATTAGTTGCATTTATTTTTTCTTCACATATTTCTTTTGATGACAAAATTAAGAAGGAATTGAATAATCTTTTTAAATCAATATTACTTTTAAAAATGCATATTTTGTATAACAAATTACAAAAAAAATTGAATAATTTATATGATTGATAATTTATATCAATGTTATAGCAATTATTTAAATTTAATCCAATTTTTCCTACACCTACATTTATTTCCTCTTTCACTTACTTCCCTTTTTATTTTCACCTTTCACCATTCCTTTACATCTTATGAAGCTAGTTTAATGATAATATGTGCTCCCTAAGGGCTTGCCTCCCTTTCCAATTTAATGACTTCAATGTAACTTGTTAGCTTTCACCATTCCTTTACACCTTATGATGATGACATGCCTCCCTTTCCAATTAATCATCTCAATGAAACTTGTCCTCGTTAGGTCGCAACTCTCCACTACAACCCTTCATTTTAGTATAAAACTTCGGAATTTAACCACGTGGTTTTCATTTTAGCTTGTCCATTAAGTTAGTCCAGGTGGCCTCTGTTACAAAAAAATGATGCAGAGCAATAATAATAAACAAGATGAAAATATAAATGACATAAACATAATACAATATAGACACCAATATACATGGTTCACCCAATCTGGACTACGTCCACAGAGAAATTTTCAGTGCTTTTATTATTATACCATCCAACAAATGAAGGGATACAACCTACAACACATCCGTTACAACTTCCTCTTCACTCTCGCATAGTCTAAGTCTCTTACACAATCACAGAGATCTTTATAATACTACAATATAGAGCCATATTACAATGCCTTCCTTTTAAAGAGCGATTACCATGGGAAAATACCATGGGCCCGTAAATCACCCATTATTGACCAAGTCATGACTATGAAATTACAACATTTTAAAAGGCATTTTTTTCTGAAATTTTCGCTATGGGGACGCTGCCCTCGAACCCCCGCTCGGGGGTCTCCTAAAATGTAGTCTCCACACCCCATGGTGATGGAGACTATAATGGGGGTTAAGCCCCCCTAAATCCCCCCGTCATGGGCTAGGATCCAGACACGGCTGAAACACAACCTATGAATAAGGAAGATCGGGCTCCACAACCAATAGCCTCATGTAACTCCATATTAAAAATCGTAAATAAAATCCCACCAATGAATAATGGCCTTAGCTTTTCTAGATTAAAAATCTCAAATGATTTTTTTAGAAATATTCATGATTCTTAGTTATCAATTCCTTGACCAAAATTGTTAAATTTATCTTCTTTCATGACCTAGTATTTCCAATTGTATGTTTGAAAAAGAAAAATGCAACCATACTAACCTTACTCTCTACAAGGGGTCATCCTCAAACCAAAAACAAAGTTTTACTATAAATGGAAGCCCTATAATTTGTGTGGACAATGACATTGGTTGTACAAGTCCATAGACTATTTTATTAGCTAAATGGACTCCTTAGAAGTTTATATAGAATCGATGCTCTTCCTCTAGTACAAGTAGCTGGTAAAGGTGATCTAGATTATTTGGAGAATGAAACAAAAGGCAACAATATAAAATGGAAACACACACAAAAATATTTTACAGAAAACATAGTAGTACAGTAAAATCTAAATTATAATAATGAATGGAATGGGAAAACGTTGTAAACAACAAAGCAATACAAACTAGCTCGGATGGTGGTAACTTATTTTGTAAGAGATATGTGTTGGCTACACTCATTCATAAGAGATTATTACAAAGATACCACAAAAGGAATTTGTATCTTAATCATAAAGCGGAAAAAAAACTAACATCCAAAAACCTAACCTAGGCGATGAAGCGCCAAAAGCATTTGTGGGTCCCGAGGTGGCTAGTTTATAAGTCAACTTATCGGGGGTGCATGTTTTGCATATGATCTCTATTTAGGGTGCTCAAAAACTCATTAGAAAGAACAAATTGAGAATTACAACTTTTAACTGGTGTTAGGGAATGTCATGGAAACCCCTGACCCCCTATTATCAAAAAAATGTCATTTAGGGACTCAAAATGGCCCCGTCAGTTTGGAACCTAAAAACTTGTAAACATTTTCCAAGAATATAGGGAACCCTTGTAACTCAGTGGAACATGTGGGTAGCCACCAGTAACCACACTAATACAAGATGAGAGATTAATGACCAAAAAAATGACCAAAATCCGCATATAAATGACCACTTTTGAGTTGGTGACCACTGGTAGGAAATTAGCGGTCATTTATCACGTGACCAAAAATGTGGTCATATTTCGCTTGGTCATTTATAGTTTATCTTGTGGTCATATATTTGGTCGTATATTTGGTCATTAATTGACACAATTAATGACAAAATTTATGACCACATTTTTTGTCACGTCATAAATGACCGCTAATTTGCTACTAGCGATCGCCAACTCAAAAATGGTCATTTATATGCATATTTTGGCCACTTATCTCTCATGTTGTACTAGTAGTTGTTTATACGCAAATTTTGGTCATTTTTTAAGTCATTTATCTATTTTTAGTGGTTTCAGAATATATATAGTGTACGGAGGAATCAAACCACCAACCTCCTGCCTATAAGGCAGGTGATCTACCATTGAGCTAGCAACCTTAAATAGAATTCCTTATGGATTGATATGAGAATAAAATTTCCAACAGTTAACACCATCTTGCCAAATTCTTGAAAAGGGTCACATACCTAGGTTGATTGAGGTAGAGAAAATATTTGATCAACTGCAAATATCCTACGAGCAATGTTACCTACCATTTAAAAAAATAAAAAATAAAACATCTTCTTATTCCAAAAGTCAAAGATATATTAAAAAATACCCTTAGATACTAGAAAAATTTCTCCATAACCCCTTCGTTTCCAACAACCATCCACATCCTTATCAACCATAGGAATAGATTCATACTCCAAAAATCCATCAGAGGAATTCACTTGCCAAGCAACCTTCCCCTGTAAAGGGCAAATCAGAATAAAAGAGATAAGTTACACTATAATTTGTAAAATGCTTATTCTTAGTATAACTGAAGCAAAAACAAATATTTATAGTGGATAATAAATAAATGTAAAGCAAAATCTAACTCTTATCTCAATTTTGAAGAAAGATACTAGCAAAATAAATTACTCATCCAATAAATTACTACTAGCAACATAATTCCTTGGCCGACAAGCTTTCCAAACAAGCATTGGATGGTGAGGAAGGATACTTAATCTCGGAAGAACATCTGGATTCCTAAATGTGTGACATGGGATCTATGTGGTTTTTTTGAACAATTTTCATATTCAAAAACTATGACTCCTTTTGTATACAGCTGTATATTTTTATGCGAACGCTTTTAAAAAGCCTCTATAATGAGTGTATGGATTTTTCATCATAGAAGATGAGGCAACATTCTGTACTTGAAGAATATTTTGTAGTAGTCAGGGCTGGTCTCTTGGTTTTTTTTTTTTTTTTTGGTTTTGCTGGAAAAAAATGGTAGTTGATGTAATTTTTTTTAGTAAACGAATATAGCAATCTAATAAATTCTTTTTTATGGAATTTATATTATATAAATAAAATTATTAGTAAATTTTTTCTTTTGAAATATGATAGTTTATTGTATATATTCTTTCTTTTTTTGTAACTAGGAGAATTGGTAACTAGGTCAAACTCAAACTTGTGTGACATGGGTCGCTTTTAATCTACTACCAATCTACCCCTATGCATACCAACATTGCTCTACACATGGTACAAAGAGATCACAAGGTTTGACAATGCACCATATCACCAACTAGTCTACACTGCAGGGGATGACACAGTTTATTGTATCATCACACATCAAGGTTAAACAATAGGAAAATTGAAGGATCATTTACCAATTAGGGGATATTGTAGTTATTTAAGAAAAATTAGGGGATATTGTAATTATTTAAGAAACATTGAAACACATATTTTATATAAAAGGATAATGGATCGCATTGTAACATAATATTGTCCTAGCCAGTTCAATTGGGTTTAGCCCGAGTGGTTGAGTTATAGGGTTGTTATCTGCTCCACCCAGGTTCAAGTCCCGCTAGTGACACTTGCTCTTAAGTGAGCCGTTGAGCTCTTCAGGAGCTCTACTAGCCAATTAATTGCCCTTCCTATATCTCTGAACATCGGGAAGGTTAATGTGGATGTATCGAGCACTGAAAAAAGAAGGTGTTCCATGAACCACACGAAGAAAAAAAATATTGTCCTAGCCATAAATGTTAATGACTAGTAACACTTTTTTTTGGCAATTGGTCGTGTTATTTTTTACTTCTGATCAAATTACATTTTTTATATGCCATTATCATTTAGTGCATCACTAATTATAGATAGATTCCTTCTGCAAGATTACACAGAGGCTCCATGACCATCGTCATCGATGGCTTAAAGGCATACAAAGAATGGTTAACCATTTGGAAAGATACTTCTTATTTTTCATAGTTCCAAAGGAGGTTTTGAAATCACACCATGGTTTTCAAGTTCTATTAGTCCTCTATAATTTTATATATCAAAATATTTTCTCCTCAAATTTGCAATGATTAAACATAATAATAAACCTTAGTGAAATATTGGTTGAGAACTTTTTTAAGTTTACATAGTTTTTCTAAGGAACTATGATGTTTTGAAATATTGGTTGAGAACTTTTTTTAGTTTACAAAGTTTTTTTTGGAACTATGATGTTTACCTATAGAGTTAGTTGGACCAATCATTATATGTTTGGCACATGTCGTATAGTTGCATTTATTTTTGCTTCACATATTTCTTTTGATGACAAAATTAAGAAGGAACTGAATAATCTTTTTAAATCAATATTACTTTTAAAAATGCATATTTTGTATAACAAATTAAAAAAAAAATTGAATAATTTATATGATTGATAATTTATATCAATGTTACATCAATTATTTAAATTTAGTCCAATTTTTCCTACACCTACATTTATTTCCTCTTTCACTTACTTCCCTTTTTATTTTCACCTTTCACCATTCCTTCACATCTTATGAAGCTGGTTTAATGATAACTTACTTCCCTTTTTATTTTCACCTTTCACCATTCCTTTACATCTTATGAAGCTGGTTTAATGATAATATGTGCTCCCTAAGGACAGGCCTCCCTTTCCAATTTAATGACTTCAATGTAACCTGTCGTCTTTCACCATTCCTTTACACCTTATGATGATGGCATGCCTCCCTTTCCAATTAATCATCTCAACGGAACTTGTTCTCGTTAGGTCGCAACTCTCCACGTGGTTTTCATTTTAGCTTGTCTTTATGGGACATTTACACCACTTGCCTTTAGTTAAACGAAACTTTCGGAATTTTAGGAAGCCATGTGGCTTTTATTGTGCCTTGTCTCATAACACCATCATTTATCTCATTTCATTTATGTGCCTTGTCCTCTTTGACAGTTCAATGGGCCGTCTCTCCTTCCGAATTTAATAATTTTAAATTAGATCGGAATTTAATATGGACCCGCCTTCCTTTCAAATTTTACAATTTTATCGAAACTTCTCATCTTTAGGTTATCTTTCCACTACACAGGGTTTATCATTCAATATCTTAACACATAAAATAATAATTTTTAGATTTCATTTTTTTAATACAATATTTATAATAAATAAAAATAAAAATAATATTATAGTTGAAATAAAATACAATATTTATAATAGTAAAGTCTCTTATGGGGAATTAATGCAACTACCACTTTACAAAAATTGATAACACTCATATTATTACTTCTACTTTTAAAGAGTAAATGTGGTGCAAAGAAGAATTAGAGGTAAAAAGAAAGCTTCGGTATTATAAAGTGATCATTAACCCTATTCTCGAGGATCAAAACTATCTTTCTATCTTAACAAGCTCAAAGAAGAAAATTAATATTTCTAAGATTAGTACGAACTCCCATGAGCTTCACAGTGAAACTAGGCATTGGACAACCCCTAAAATGCTTTGGGCTGAAAGAATTTGCCATCTTTGTGATTCTATGAGCGTGGAAGATAAAAATCACTTTCTCTTATATTGCTCGGCTTTCACTCACATCAGATTTCAGTTTTAGCATTTTTGCTCCGACACTAACATTTCTAACCTTCTAGATCCCCAAAACTATAACGAGCTAGGGACTCTCCTCTGCAAGCTCTTTAAGCATAGAAATACTATTTTAAAGAAAACTAAATAATCTCTATCTTCTTAAGGTCCGATAGACCAAGATTGATCTTAATGGACGTTAAAGACCACCATCATCATCATCATCATCAATAAAGGATATTAATATTATATGGGTGAAAACGCGAAGGTGGGAAACAATTCTGTGACAATTTGCTTTTTTTTTGTTCTAATTTTCGTTTTCTTGCCCAAGACAAAAGTCAACCAATTTTCTCGGGCGAGATTTTTACTACTTCTCGGGCGAGACATTAACCACGGTTAGATTTCTCTCGTCCGTGAGTTTTTCCATAGTTAGAGAATTGTTCGCTCGAGAGTTTTTAGTTTCTCGTTCGAGAGTATAACCATTTTTTTTTATTGAACTCTCGGATAGGTTTCTCGGTTGAGAGTTTTGATTCCTTTTAACGTCTCGGCTGAGACATGTTTAACTATATAAACGCAATAATATTTCCCTACCACACGCATTGTCATTTTCAACGCTGTTGCTGTTGTTGTCTGTTTTCGCTCAAACCGACACTGTGCTGAAACAGCGAAGGGAAGGAAGACCACCCACTGCAACTCTGTTTGTTGAAACACTGAAGGGAAGGGAAGACCACCCACAGCAACAAAGTGAATGGCCATGAGAAGAGGACCACCACCGCCAATTCGATCCAGTCGACCAGGCGACCATACCATCAGACGACCACACACGGGTATGTTTCTCTTTTTCCACGGGCATCTCTCTAAAACCCAACCGAATTCAATTTCAAATTTGGCTACCATTCCTTGGAACTAATCTAATTTCGATCAATTTTCCCTTAGGGTTAGGGTTAGAGGCCGAATTCCTCTTGTGATTGGACCAACGGTATATTTGGACCCTCTTCTTTGGACCCTCTTCTGACTAAAAGCACATTGAGTGTCAAGTTCAACTTAGTGACTCTTCCCCCATTGAGTAAGGGAAATATACTGCATCAAAAAACCTCAAGCACAAACACCGAGACCCTATTAGCCTTGCTCTAGCACACCAAAATATTTTGATGATAATACTTCTCTACCTATGTGTTGGAGCCCGAGAACAACTAGAAACACAAATGTAGAGAAAAGGATCCCTGCAGAGACAGAGAGACAAACCTAAGGGACAAGATCAATAAATAGAGATATCACCTACCAAGTCAATAGCCAAGATAACTTCCCTCACTGGGTCGGGGATTTCTACTTCATTGAGCAACCTTAAGTGTAAACAAAGAATCCATGTCAATGTGTCCCTAGTGCGTTGGGAGATTTCACTGTTTTGAAACCATTTTGAGAATGATATAAGGCCTCTACCTTGATAAACCCACATCCTGATGCTCACCATTGTCGAATCCGACATCAATCGACTGTGAAATTGCATTGCTGAATTCGAAAGACTTCTTCATTTGTTGCTACATAATTCAATAAAGTTGCAGAATACTTCCTACCTGCTCCAAAGTACTTCAGAGTGCTGCTACTAACCACATCTTACTAGCGTTCGACTTCTTTGCACTCCATCAACACTCTTCTTCAGTTAACTCAAGTTTTCCATTCACTTTCTCCTTGAATATTGACCACAATTCATCATTTTTAAGATGTTTTTAGTTAGAAAACCCTGGGTATCATCTCCTTTAATGCCTTGTTCATTCCACTCTGTTGTATCAATTTTTACTACAATCCCCTACATTTTTTACAACCCCACTCCCTGCAACCATATATCATATTATCCAAGGTCGGCCAATATTTTTAGCTGGGGATAGAGTGATGTTCACATCAAAAGTGAGATAAGTATAATGGGTTAATGCAAATGGATTAATGTAGATGTGAATGATGACAAATTAATAAGGGAGCTAAAGATAGGAGTCAGATGAGGGAAGATAATGCACATGTTTATCATTCTTATTTTCCTTGCACTATATAGGTATTTTATTTTTTAGTTATCCATGTTGCTACTAGGAAAAAAACCTTGCAGCATACTTCATAGTGGGATTGGGGGATCCTATTTTTGAAGAAGCTCTTTTAACTCTCCCTAGCTAGAAAGCACACTTTTACAACTAATATTTCCATTTTCAAAAGGTTTAGTTATATGGGTGGATATAAAATTTTGTTAATGAAGAATATGATTTGATGAAGAATCTGCTTTGTATGACATAATTGATGCACAAAATACATTCCAATTCATTGACATAAATATCGAAAGTACCATTTTGTGTCCACGAAGTACTCTCTCCAAGCCACATATATATTCTCCCATACTTCCTACCTATTTCCAACCTCCCCTCATTTGTTTTCCTACCATTTGCTTGTCCCTCCACTAGTTGTTTGGCGATGCAGTCACCTTGTGGATTCATGGAGGAGCACCCTTGTGTCCTTATCACTCCATCCAAGGATTCATTGTCTATGTTGTATAATTGTATACAATAATACACCAAATCCTTCTGGTCCAAGATTTCCCTTTGACACTTTGTCAAAATTTATATTTTTTAAGCTTGTTAAGGGAGGATTCCATTTGTCTATACATGAGGCTATTGTTGCATGTGGAACTGGTGTTAGTGTCTTTAGTTCTAAATCCCTAGGATTGCATGCTGCTGATCTCATTTTGTTGACACTTCCAATAATGTTCACTCCATTGGTTTATCGTAGGGTCTTTTCATTGTCATGCTTGGTTTTAATATAGATGTGATTATTGTTCATTCACCTATCCTTAAAGATTTTGCTATTGCACCCTTTCATGGTTTCCCTTAAAAGAAATTATAGTAGGAGATTCCATGCCCGATTGAGGATGGGGTTTTTAAATGCCTCTGTTTTCTAGAATTCACTAGTCGTACTTATACTATCCCTGTGTCTGCTGGTTTTCTGAAAGAGGGTTTCACTTATTTCAAATATATTTGACACAAAAATTCATTGGTTCAACATAGGTTCCATGGATTCCTCTTTTATCCTACAAAGATAACACCACGATGGGCCTTCAAATCCTGTGATTATTATTTGATCCCATGTTAGGATTTTCCTCCTTTCCACTAGCTAGAGGAAGCTGGATATATTTGGCCACAACATCCATTTCCAAATCTAATCCCCTATTTTCTGCTATTGTTCAATGTTGTTCCCTGCTACTAATAGATAAGCTACCATTATATTGAATGTACCATTGATATTGTATCCCCATTTGAGTTTGTCAAGGCCAATTTTGATTCTAATCCTTGTTTGTTGTAACTTTGACCATATCCACTCCCAATGAGAGCTATCCTTGATTGTGGCCATCGCTCTTTCGGAAACTAGGTTCTCCATCTTGAGTTTCTATGACTAGTTCTCTAGTATTGGTTGACTTGGGTTAAGCCTTGGGTTTGTAGAGTTGTATGAAATTCCTAGAGTTCTAATTGTTTCGAAAACCTATGCAGTTGATTCCAGAAATTCTACCATAAAATAGATCTCTTCCCATCTATAATATTCTAGAAGCAGTGTTCTTGGATGATATCGCTATTTTTCCAAGAACTGTTCCAAATTATGGATCCTTTCCTTTCACCCTCCATTCATATGAGTTGTGAGTCTTGTATTCCGAGGGGTACTTGATCTTCCAGAGCTTTCTGCATCGTTAATTTTTGCTCACCTCTTTAGGTATACTTAGAAATTGACAATTGATTTTTAGTATCTCTACCTCTTTCTTTGCACAAGAATACTTAGTCTTGATTGCTTCATTTTTAGTATTAGAATCTATTTCTTATAGGTTTAGACATTTGATCCTCTCGAGTCCATTGGCATTAGAACATCATATTATATATATGCAATATAACACTTTTGATTATAGAAGATTTCTAAGAGATTATTTGTTTGAAAGTCATTTACAAATTTCCTTTTCTTGCATTTTGTAGTTTGCTTTAGTAGCTTAGTCAACCTCTACCAGAATAAGACATCAAAGATCAAGATCTAACAGGGGAGATCTGATCTTGTGGTCAAATTCTAAGCTAATCCTGTGGTGTTAGTTTACCTCGTTGTTTGATTTGGTTTTATTACATTTTGAAGTGTGCTTGCTAGCATTAATTTAGGCTAGAATAGGTTCTTATCTTGCATTTCATGTGCTTACATCTCTAAGTTTATGATTAACTTGGTTGATTTCTCATTTTGTCTTAACAAGGACACATTGATCGTCCAGAGACATCTACCATCAGTGCTAGATGAAGACATGTGATGTAGTCAGGTATATTCGATTGTTAATCTGAAATATATTTCTCTTGTTTGACATGTTTTGACATGTTTTGACATGTTTATTAATCTATGGAAAATTCTTATCATGCACAGCTTCACAGCTTCAGGGTGAAGCAAACTTGACTTCTATGCAACAACACTCAGTGAGGTCATTGTCAGGTAAATTCAATTGTTATTCAATTTATGCTCAAGTCTATATAAACATAAATATTTTTTTACACAACTTTCTAAGATCTTGTTGTGCACAGGTGGTGTCTCTCACAATGATAGACGTCTGTCTGAGGGGTCTACAGGTGTCGGTGGACAAACTCAGAGGACACGCTTAGTGTCTTATACGCCATCGCCAGGTAGAGATTGTTTACATAAATTCTGACTAGAATTCTTGTTTGACATGTTTTTTAATATGTGGAAAATTATTATCATGCACAGCTTCAGAGCTTCAGGGTGAAGCAAACTTGACTTCTAGGCAACAAAACTCCGTGAGGTCATCGTCAGGTAAATTCAATTGTTATTCAATTTATGCTCAAGTCTATATAAACATAAATATTTTTTTACACGTCTTTCTAAGATCTTGTTGTGCACAGGTGGTGTCTCTCGCAATGACAGACGTCTGTCTGAAGGGTCTACAGGTGCCGGTGGACAAACTCAGAGGACACCCTTAGTGTCTTATACGCCATCGTCAGATAGAGATTGTTTACATACATTCTGACTAGAATTCTTGTTTGACATGTTTATTAATCTATGGAAAATTCTTATCAGGAACAGGTTCACAGCTTCAAGGTGAAGCAATCTTGGCTAGTATGTAGCTTCACTCCCTGAGGTCATCGTTAGGTAAATTCAATTGTCATTCAATTCATGCTCAAGTCTATATAAACATAAAACTTCTTTTACATAGATCATTCTAAGATCTTGTTGTGCACAGGTGGTGGCTCTCAAAATGACAGACATATGTCTGAGGGTGGGTCTACAGGGGCCGTTGGACAACCACAGATGGCACCCTTAGTGTCTTATTCTTCAGATACGCCATCGCCATGTAGAGATTGTTTACATACATTTTGACTAGATTTTTTGTTTGACATGACTGTTTTATTTGTAAAAAATTACATGATTTTTCGTGTAAACTTACATGTGATTGCCAATATTTGGTTTCCTACAGGGGATTCTATACATTCTAACAATAATGATGGTTTAGAAGACTTTATTTCTATTTCTCACTATGTTCATGATAATGCAGAGGTTCCATCAAGTATTTATAATGAACACATTTTATTTAAATGTTTATAATTTGATTGACAAATTATATATATAGTTTTTAATACTTGCATATGCATTTTACTTCTTACAGGGTTTGCTGCTGCTGATCCTAATCCACCTCCCCAGACAAGGAGAGGTCGTCGGGTGCATCAGTATGCTTGCAATGAAAGATATGATCCTCTTTACATTCATCCTAGAGATGTTCCCGAGGAGACTCCTTGGGAAGACAACATCGCTATGTTGACTGTGGAAGAGATGAAGGAGCATTCATCGAGATTGCAGGCAGAACTTGACACTTCAAATATCTCTTTTGGTTCTCAACAGTGTCTCCAGATTGTTTTGCACAACTTAAACAGTTTGATCGAGACATATCTTAGGGTTGGACCATCAACCCATATTTTTCATGACATGATGCGTAGGAGGTGGTTGTCAGTGATGGGTCGCCACAAGTTTGAAGAAATAAAAAAAGTTGTCACAAAAGAAATGGTCTTTTCATGTTTTGACTTGCGGCCTGAAGACAAAAAATGTCTAAAGATCACAAGATTCAATGATCCACTGATTGCACCCCATATTTATTCCAGGTTTCTGTGTGCATATGGGAAGTTCCCTAATAATGACGAGGTTCCTCAGTATTTTGTTAATATGCTAATTGTAGAGTTCCGGTTTCACATGGACCCCAACTATACAGGTACGGGATCCAGTTTCTATGGTGCTGGCAAAGGTCGTACATATGAATGACCTGATGCACAACGAGATGTTCAGTATAGGCGTCTGATGCCTCAGTTAGTACAGCCACATCCTAGAGTCGTTTCTTTGCTAGAGGAGTTGGAAATGACATCCCAAATAGCAAGACGGGTGAGGGAAGAGATAAAAGAGCGTGTTGGGGCTGCATTGGCAGGGATGGAAATCGACATAAATACTTTGTCATCTTCAACCAGTATGGATGAAATCCCATTTGATGATTATTCTGATGATCGCTTCAATAGCATGACTCGATTAGAGCTTCAACAGTATGCAACGTACTGTAGAGATAATTATAAGAGAGTCATCGTTGGACAAAATCAAAACAGAGGCATGGTATGTAAGTATGCAATAATATTTTTCAATTTATTATATGAAATCTATTTTTTTTTATTCTCCAAATCTAATGTCTATAAATTATATGGAATTTATGCAGTATACCAGATTCATGAATGATGACAACTTTGATGATACGGATTTTATTGATCGGTCAGAAACAAAGGCTAGTGGCATGAATACGCATGTTGAGGAAATTGTAGTTTCACAATTTCCACAAGGGACACAGGTATGGATATTCCTGTTTCATGTCTTCTAATCATTGGTCTTAGCTTTAGCTTAAAAGGTTTACCTCCTGGTTTTATGGGTATTCAGTGTTATATACATAATACTGAATTTATATTCATGGTATTCTAGGTATTCTGTGCATTTTTTACTGTTAAAAATGGATGTTCGTGCCCAAATTCTAAGATTAGGGTTTTTTCATGCCTAGAAGACTAGCCAAAATAGCTCCCAATGTGCACATAAATCATAATTAAGAGGTTTATTACTGTTAAAATCCATAAAACTATCCAAAACAAGCTTAGAACTGCCCAAAATTAATGTAACTGCTTTTTTGATGGTTGGTATATGTCTGTAGGAATTTTCATCCATGCAGAGACGTGTTATTTGAATGGTGTATCATTACTTAACTGCCAACAACACTACATTTAAGATTGATATCATATACCTTGCCCAAAATGAGAAATTGTAGTTTAGGGTATGAGGAAGGTACTATCACAAGCAAAAGGTGTCACAAATATGCCCTACATGCTACCTATAGCTGCTACCCAAAATACCCATGGATATATGTTTGTGCAAGGTGTTGAAGAAGAGATATTCCCTCATAGATTCACCAAGAATGATCCATACCTTTTCCTATCATAAATCCCTTAAATCGTAATAGATCTCATCACAATCTAGTGGATCATGCAAATCATGAATTGTAGGAACAGTGGGAATAAATATTGGTGGACAGCTTAACACTATGACCTCATTAGTGAACCAATGCCCCGTTGGCCACTGGTTCTGAACAATGAGTGTAATATCTCCTACTGTATCTATAATTAAAATACAATGGTGAACTCAATAAGATACAAAAAATTATCTCATGGTGTCGATTCAAAAAACTTTGTGATGAAATTCCATTCTTAAGCCCATTCATTTATCACGACAAGTGACCTTTTTGGGAAGTATTGCTGATGTATGGAACATTACATGATTCATGCTCAAGATATTTAATATCAGATGTTATGATTTAGTGTCTAAATACTTTCCCCCAGGCATCCTTGCGATCCCCACTGTGCCTCCTCCTAGATTGGAAGCTCAGTTAATTGAATGGACATCTTTTGTCTTCACAGTGTAATGCAGCTCATGGAATATGTTAATTGCCTTGGTTTTAGGGAGTAACCCTGGTTGCAAGAAATGTGTTGTATAGGGTTGTACCATGCATGTTTCTATACCAAAGTGTGGAAATGTGTGTGTTATGGCCCTAAAACGTGTTTCTGGGTTGTACAAGCATTCATATGACATGTTTCGAAAAAGGTTTAGCTGATTGTTTACTCTGTTTTTCATTGTGTTTAACCAAAAATGCTAGCAATTAATGGTAATGTTTAAAAGTTGACATTTCCTTTATCGTTTTTATTTAACCTTTTAATGGAAATTTTAAAAATTTAAGTAAAAGGATAGAAAAAGGAAAGATAGAGGAAATGCCAACTTTTTAACATTACCATTAATTGTTTCAAGACGTTTGATAGTAGTTCCAACCTCATGGGACTTCATATAGAGAAAGTAGAATTTCATATCCCATTCAAAATTCAACAGACTTAGCAGTTTTGACGATTTCAGGATTGGCAGGATTGCAGCATTTTCATTGGATTCTATCATGTATGAGGGTATGGGATTGGCCTTTAATCAAGAGAACCAAGCACTTTATGCCCCTCATTGTTGATGGTGCTGGTTGTTGAACTCCTTTTCCATTCCCTTAGCAAAAATATACCCTCCACTCAAGCTGAAGTCATTGATTAGCCATGTTGAACTTTTCTACCATATTTCAAGGCTTGGATTTGGCAGTTTCGTCAAAATTGGATGGTGCTGACTAAATTTAATTGCATATTGAAATAAGATGGAGCATAAATAGTGAGGGATAGAGTTTATGGCACTGGTATGCTCATTCTCATTAAAAATTCATTTATTTACCTTTACAAACTTCTTGCCCAAGTGCCACTCTCAGACTTGGCTTCTGCAATGCTTACAATGTTTGGTTTGCAACTGTAAATTTTCAAGCTTAATTCAGGATACAATAAACTTTAAATTTTCTTTTATATAAATGTGCAGATCTGAGAACTTTTATCAACAATAATGCGGAAACTGAAAACTGTAGAGCAGTAGTAGATAGTGCACAAAATAGAGAGTCACACAAAGACACAGGAAATTACCCTGGGGAAACCCAAAGTGGGAGAAAACCCCAGAAAACAATCTTTCTTATTTGCAAAGATGATAGAGCTGGAAGTACAATATAAACCCAGCTACAATGGCTTACATTCAAAAGAGAAGATGTTGCTCAAGTCTAGCAGAATGCTAGCATACTTTCTGAGGAAGTGCCATGAATTGAAAATCTGATCATAAAATTATTTGTAGTAGCAAATGCACTAGCAGCAATAGAGAGAGTGAAAAACAATAGATAATAGTCCTTCGATCAACAACTTAGAATGAGTAAAAATGATGTGAATATAATAATAGCACTAAGTAGACTTTTCTTTCGGAGTTCCTTGCATGACTTGGTTAACTCAAATTAGCTTCAATGACAACTCACACTTGCAACTTGAATTAGAAACTTACACTTGCCACTTGAATTAGCTTTAATGACAACTCACACTTGTCTTTGAACTTATCTTAGTAGCTCGACTTGACATTGATGATAACTCAAGCTAGCAACTCGTCATACTATGACAACTAGACTTTACATAACTCGACCTTAGCAGCTTGACTTAATAATTCTCTTTGCATTAATAAATCGATTTTACATTAGTAATTTAACTTTGCTTTAATTTGACTCTTCTTCTCTCTTCCAGCATTCACAAGTGCCATTGTACTAGCTCTTCTCAAGTTCATCATTTGCATAATAAGAAAGATTATTTGACTTGATCTTCAGGGGATCATTACACATCAATCTAGCTCACAGAACTTGTACATTCATCCTGTCTATTGCTTAGACTTGTCTTGACTTTTGCACTAAGCTCTCAAGGCTAACGTTGATTGTTGCACATGGCTCACAAGGTTTCTGTCTTGACTTTTGTCCTGGCTTACAAGGCTTGTACACTTGATTCTTTCAATTATGTCAAATAATTGTTCTTGATCATTATTCTATTTTTTTTTTGGATTATTATGAAAATTGTATGCCATTTCACTAACATAGTTGAAATTCTGAAAATTTGTTGGATTATTCTGAATTGTAATGACTGGAAGTATTTCCAAATTCCAAGTGCTAAGATTTGTTAGGGAGGACATAATACTTCCTTCAACTCAACCAATGTTCAATTCATATGGGTGGACTCTACATGCATGTCCGTCAAGTAGTTATAAATCATGAACTTACTTGGTCATGCATTTTACTTTCCATCAGTGACTAACTTACTGCCTTTGGTAGGGTTTGGGTCCAACCATTTTGCTCTGAGTATTATAGCATTTTGGAAAAAGAATAAAGTTTGTCATTGCAATAAAGTTTCACTTGTAAAATTTAACCTTGCACTATTGTAGTTTATAATTTATTGTTCTCCCATCTCATTGAAAGTGATCCAATTTTAATTAGAATTTTAATAAGCAGTAATATTTTTGTTGAATCTTGTTTTCTTACTTTATGGTTTTACTCCTGCCAATTTTCGAAATATTAGTTTTAATTACCTTTTTTTTGTGAAATTTGAAGTCTGTTCCAAACAATTCCAAACATATTTTTGACAAATTTAGAAATGGTTTCATCCAGGAATTAGTAAATTTGGACAACTACCATCCATCACTTTTCCAAAACTCAATAGAAATCTGATTTGATATTGGAAAATTTCTAACTTTGTTGGAAGGAAAATGAAGCCATTGTTCAGCAGAGCAAGAATTTCAAAATGTTGGCACATTAAAGTCATTATAGTTAGTAATGAATGTTGGAAACCCTAAAAGACAACATTCACATCTCTACAAAAACAAACCTTTTGCTTAGAATAAACCCCTCAAAAGGTCTTGTCCTTATTATCACATTTATGCTTAAAATTTTTCATGATAAGTCTTCAGTTTAGTCAAATTTAGGCCTCCAAATGATGTTATCACTGCTATAGGATGGTGATAGCAATTGCATACTTGGATTATGCTTGTGTTCCTTCAACAGTTTCATTATTATGTACAATCACGTGTCTTCTTTACTAGTGTAGATGTTTCCCTTGGACTACATATGAAGAACAACTAGTTGACTCTTCAAAGAACTTACCTAGAACTATGAAACAAAGGTCCTTTAACTGTTGGTCAATGAATATATAGCTTGTATCTTCTAGTGTGCTACCATTTCACTTTTCATTGGAATTCTCTCACATCTAGGTGAATTTATGCTTGCTATTATGAGTTTGATGGTCTAGAAATTCCATTATTCCATTATTGTTTGGTATAGTAAGACCTGTCTAAAAATGGTGTATCGACAGTTCTACAATGAGCACCCCATTTTCCCATTATCATTCTTCTCTAAATAGGCTTGAAATAATGGTCCTTTTGTTAAGGGTTCATTTAATTACTACTTTTTCTATATGGATTGCATGATTGGAACATGAACGCTATTGATTATCCATGTATTATACAAGCTGTCACAAAATGCTACCCAGAATTACCCCTTTAACCTTGAGTGTTCAGATTATCAAAATGTATTATTATAGATTCCAAGTTGTAATCATTTTAATGAGGGTGGACAAATCATATTTTCACTCCCAACGCACTTTAAATTTTGAATTTTGTGAGTACTTTTCCTTTTATTTATATAGGTTCCTTCACTACACATTAGGGCTACCTATGAGTGAAAGATGATGATTGTTATAGCAGAGCCAACCTCTAGAAATATGTCTTCAAATAGGTATTTATCCCCACAGTTTACGTCTCCTATGATTGTTGGTACTGATTGCTTAATGATATGTTTAACACCATCACAAAACAAAATCGCCTCCAGTATAAAAAATGAAGGAGCTTAGTTTGTCCATGGAAACCTCCTTAGAGGGTGTGTACAGGATTATCCTATAGGATTATAGTTTGTCCCAAAACTTGTATACATACATATATATATAAACTTTTCATTTTGACTTTGCAGCCCATAGAAAACCAGGAGCCATTGGTGTTTCGGTTTGAAGGTTGAGATCAATCTGCTCTACTTGTAAATCAATTGTCACCATTTTTTGCGATAGTAAGAAATGACCAATGGCATGACGATCATTTTTGGTTACTCGAACGATCATCTTTGGTTACTTGAACAATCATTTTTGTTTACTTGAACATAGTTTCCTTGTGACTGAGCTTTTGGTGATCAAATTATTTGGTTATGGCAGGTATTGGAATATCACTTTTGTTTTTGTCATGTATGGTTAGAAACTGTGTGGTTACTCGCATATCTGATCATCCTATTCCTTCCTCTTGCAGCATCTCGAGTGAATCCTGGTCATCTGTCCTATTTCAAGTTTTGCGGCCGTTTTATGGTCTTGTGGCAGCTGTTATGCTATTTTTCACCCTGGATGATTATCAATGTCAGTTTTGATCTGCTTTGCCATGTGTCAATATCATCCTACTGTAGCAACAGATGAGGTTGATCAGCTTTCATTTCCTCTTGTTTTTCTTGCTTGTACTCTGACATGCTAGTTAATTATGTTTCATTTTTTCAGGTTATGTTTTTCTAACCTGAAACGGAATTAATGCAGTATGTAGGTACAACTTGGGATGAACTCACTAGATTACTCACTAGTATGTAGGTATAGCTTGGGATGAACTCAACAGATTACTCACCAGTTAGAGCTTAGTTACTCATATAGGAAGAATTAGGCAGATATGGTGGTATGACCTCCTAAGCTCCCAGTTCTATTATATTTTTATCTATGGGTTAGCCTCTTTAACTGTCTCTTTCTGCTTGCGCTATATTTTTCGAGCCATATTTGTGTCTTGTAGCTCAATCATATTGACGACAACGTAAATCAATAGAGTCATAAAAGTTATATCTACAGTGTCCATAATATCTTTTCCATTTGTCTCATCACCAAAATATATGTGGGTCTCCTTATAAATAAATATTATAGAGAATACTTTTAAATATATTTATTTATAGACACCTAGCTACCCTGAATCATTGATTATAAAAATTTACTTTATAGAAGTAAAATTATTTTATCCTGTATCTATTAATCATTATGATTTGTTTAAATAGCAACAAAATGCCAAAATGTGCCAGAAATAAAAATCTATTGCTAATTTAGGCATCAGATTTGACAGAGAAAAGCATCAAATTGATGAGAAAAGGAGAACATCATCTGTGGTAAAAGTCTATGAAACGAAGGTTTAAATACATGGAAAAAAAGATGGTGCTATGAACTTATAATTTATTTAAAAACCAAATCCTAGAGATAGCACATAAAAATGATTCTTATGCATCTACCATTAATCTTACGATTATCCAAACATGGTACACTAGGTTAATGGAAGCCTGAGGGAGGCTGTGGTGAATCTATAACCTGTAGCATAGTTTGTAGAGCCAACACTATTAGTTAAACAGGAAAAGGTATAAAAACACAGGTGAGCATTCAAACCCTGTGGTCACAAGATGGGAAATAGGTTCGAGTAGATGAGGTTGGGGTAGCCGAGGTTCAGCTTTGCAACCCTGTGTTCGTTTAGCAGTCCCTAGTTATGAGCGGCTCAACTGGCGTCCAGAAAATAGGGATGACCAGCCCAATAGAAGTTTGAGGAATATAACCCAAAAGATGGTCCTATCTATTCTCTTGAGGATAAGATCTTAAACTACAGATTGAAGGGTGGAACAATCAAAATAAGGTTAGACCCACTTCATTACATAAGTTGTAACAAGGCCTAATCTTTCTTAACCCCAAAGTAAAGAAGGAAATAAGTAGATTAGTCGGGATTGTTGTAACTGGGAGCTTAGTTACAATGCTTACACTAGTTAGACCAGTAACCGGAATGCAAGTATGGTAGTATATGAATGATTACCATTACCTGTATTGACATTATAGTAGTAATACCCCGGATATGATCTCTAGCTTGTACAAGGTTGGTATAGGTCTGATCTCTAAGTAACAACCAATGACCCATCTAAGCTTAATATGATTACAAGCAACCCTGTAATGATTTAATTAACTTGTATAACTCACTGCTTATAGTTCATGCCGAGCTTTACCTCTTGCTCCATCATATTCATAGAGGTAAAGATACTTTATTATATGGATAAAACTTACACTCCTTGGAACCTCTTGTAAGTTGATCTCATGTCTAAGCTTATATGCCTAATTACTGCCATTTGTATACATTACTTGTGTATGTTATCTCAAACTGAAGGGACCATCTCTATCTCTCTGTGTTGAAGGAATATATTAGTAATCTGTAGTGCAAGTCACTTTATACCTAATCACTAATGTTAACTTGGTGTCTCTACCAATGTTATCAATTTTGGTTTCAAGTTCTCAAGGCTATACTTTTAGTTCTGCAAAATGTAACACTTAATTTTTAATTTTTGGATTCTAATATTTTATATGTATGCCTCGTAGGTTGGTGATGCTAGGAGCTTAGATAGAGAAACCGTTGAAAGTGAACTTACTTTTGCAGGATTTGTGGTCAGTCATTCATATTGTGATATTTGTGTTCTTCAAGTTTGATATGTTGGTTCCTTTTCCATAGGTGCTATAATGTGTTTATGTTTGTATTGTGATTACTTATTGTTTACTTTTAGGTATTTAATTGTCCTATTCGAGCTGACTCTGCCGATGTCCTTAGGGAACTTAAAGAGTCATCACATGATTTGGTACGTGATACTTTGATATCAGTGTAATAAGCCATCTATGGACTTTTGTTTGATCCATTAAAGACATGTATTGACATGGATTTCCATTTTATGTAGGTGACGATTACAGGTGATCAAGCTTTGACAGCTTGCCATGTTGCAAGTCAAGTTCACATTGTTTCACAGCCTCCTTTAATCTTGACTCCAATTACGAACAGTGAAGGGTTTGAGTGGCTCTCACCTGATGAGATGATGAAAATTCCTTATAGGTAATAAATATTTTGTAGTATACCTAATCAAGTTATTATTTACATATTTAGTCATGTAGTGTATTTAATTACTATTATTTACGTTAATAATTATTAATATAATTAATAGTCTTGTGGTATACTGCATAGTTCCTGTTATCCATTTTGAAATTTGTTTTATTTGTATCATACTCTAACCTAATAGAAATTGTTGAATTCATCTCCAGTGAAGATAATGTGGAGGAATTGTCAGTTTCTCATGACCTCTGTGTAGGTGGTGACTATTTCATGATGTTGAAACGTACAAATGCTAAACATTCGGTGATCCCATATGTAAAGGTATGAACATGTATACTCTCTGGCATGAATATTTCATGGATAAACTTTACCTTGATAATTTGTAATGTTATCCATTGCAACTGACCTTGATGAATCTATTGTAGGTTTTTGCAAGAATTTCCCCTGAGCAGAAAGAACTCATATTGACAACTCTGAAGACAGTGGGAAGAATGAAATTGATGTGTGGTGATGGTACAAATGATGTCAGTGCTCTCAAACAAGTAGGGAATGGTGACCTTTTTCTTTTGCATCAATAACTTTGGCATGCAAAATAGAGTTGATTGTTTTTTCACCGATGACTCATTCAAAATTTTGAACAATTGCAGGCTCATGTTGGTGTAGCCCTTTTAAATGCAATCCCATCTACCCAATCATCCCAAAAATCTACGTTGGCACAATCATCAAATTCTGGGGGTAAAATAATAAATCCGGATTGAAGATTGAAGAGTGGAGCACCTGATTCTGGAAACGCCAATGCAACTGATGGAGGACAAGTAGGAAATACATCCATTAATCAGCCAGTTTGAACTTTGGCATTGCCTGTTGGATCTCAAGCATCTCATGGTTCAACTAGCAATCGTTAACTTAATCCTGCTAAGAGACAAAGAATAAAATTGAAAAAGATTATGGATGAGATGGGAGAGGAGGGAGATGGCAGAACTCCTCCCACTGTGAGGCTTGGGGATGCATCAATGGCATCTCCTTTCACTTCCAAGCATGCATTAGTAAGGCTGACAACTAATATTATTCGGCAGGGACACAACACACTTGTTACAACTTTGCAGACATTTAAGATCCCGGGGAAGTGTATATGCTCCTGCCTGTTGTTTTGCATGACATATTCTAACCGTTTGTGACTCATATTTGAATCGTGATTATTCTGTATGCCAAGTCTGTGGAGTTTTATGGACCATTAGAAAAAAATAATGATACTCTTGTAGTTTGAAATTTTGGGTGTGTAAGCTACAAATATTGTTAAGTAAATTGGTATTTAATCGAAAGTTTGAAGCAGAAACCAATCATAGATAGTTGTGTGAAAATAATTTTGATTTCTACCAAAAGAACTAATTCTTAATGACTAAAAATGTATGTCCTGTATAGTTTGTATATATTTTCAGGACCTACTCTTTGAGGCATAGATAATGTTGGTTATCCACTTATAATGAGAAGTGATATGGTTTTCAACAGTTTTTCAACAAGTCTCTACAGAGTAGACACTTATCTAGAAATTATGGACACTTTTGGAGCTTCTTTGGTAGAGACATGGCTAGTGACCCATGGAGATACTTCCAGGTTTTTAACTTATATATTCTATTCTATCTTATATTTCTTGTTGGCACTATGCATTTTGTCTTGTTATTTGGTTATTCTATTTATTTAAAAAATGAATATTAATTGTACAAGTTGCTCAAGAACTCTAGCCCATTCAAATACACAAAATATCACTAAATCATAACTAGACCATCGGTATACCCTCTAGAGGTTAATTTTCTTTGAAAATGTATTTATTTTTCTTATGCGCAACTAGATGTATGTCTTGAATGGGTCAAAACAATTGGACAAAAACGTATGAAGATGATTTTTTATATGATGTTTGAAGATTCTCAGTTCACCATTGAATATATCAAATTGATTTGTTGTATAGCTAAGCTATTTCTTGATAGATTCGATAACAAAAATAAATTATTTAATAAGGTGGATTTAAAAAAAATATTAGGATATGGTATGGAATATTCCTCATAGTCTTAAATCCCAATTGATTTATTGTACTTAAAAATCATGTCTACATTTTGACTAAGTGATACACAAATAAACCCTCTAAAGTGGAGCCTTGTATTTTGCTTGATCAATCTCAATCTCAATCTCAATCTCAATCACTCACACTAGAACGTAGACCATCAACAAAAAATTGAGGTTAAAAATTTAATTTTTTCATACTATTAAAACTATTAGAAAATGTTGCACCTTTTATGATGCAAGGCAAAGCTTCCTTTGAAGTTTACTACCGCACACAGGTAATTGAATGGAAGTTTCCCAAGTTCAAAATTAAGTAATATAATCTAAGCTTTAGGAAAATAAACTAGACTTGTAACAAATTTAGATAAGGAAATAATAATTGATAAGTGATATTTTAAAAAAAATTATATTCCCTTTTAAAGATATCTAGAAGATTGTGTTCTATTATTTCTAATTTTTTTTTATAGAATGACTATCTAAATAATAATATTGTCTCAAATGAAACCTTCAAATTGGATTTTTTTCAATGCCTTAAACTCTTCATTTTTTTATAAGATAATCAATTAAATACAATTTTAACACTGAAATGTTCACATCTTCTTAAGTGCTTACCACATTCTTCTACACCCTTGATTTGTCTTGAAACTAACCTCTTCCATAAGTTGATGATATGTGAGTTAAGCCTATTCTATTTTCTCTAGAGTTAGATTATCTTACAACTTTTATTTAACTTTAAATTTTATCAATGGCTATTGTAGATTGACAATGCAATTTAATGCTGTTTTCTGTCAATTTATTGATTGGATTTAAAAAATGAATGTTAATTAATTCTCTAAACTATAAAATTATATTTAATATTTTTTTATTCACTATAAACTTTTATTTAATGACTAAGTAACTAAATAGCAAATAATGTAAAGTCAAAGTGATGCCTAGGCAAAACCTATAATCCCAATGTAACACGGACTAACAATAAAGTGCATGATGGTCATTAGGCTTATGGTATATGGCATATATGAAAGGGTGCATGATGGTCATTAGGGTCATGGTATACGACATATATGAAGGGATGGATTCACATATATTCTGATAGCTTAAATGGGGTTGGATGTGATTGGTGTGTGACATAATGGAATATTCTTCTCAATTAATGAAGGGAACCTTTAGATTCTACCACATCTAAGTGGAGGGAAAGTTGTGATCTAACTATGCTATAAGAATTTATTGTCTCAATCTTTTTCAAATGATTACAATGTAATTTATAATTAAATGAGATGACAAATATATCATATTAAAAAGAAAATAACACTTTAAATACAACAACTTAAGTTTAAAAGATGTCGTCGTCTTTTAGTTCTTGCCTTTAACATGCAAGGATTATATAAATAGGCTTGCATACATTGCATATTTATTCAAAGTTTTGTTGCTTGATAGCCCATAATTTTCTCTATATATGCTCATAAATTACTTTTAACCTGATGTACATCAACAAAATAGTATTTAGTCTTATTTGACCCCATCCCAACCTAGGGCTAAATGAGACCACTCATTTCATGTTTGGATTTGACTTAGGAAAATATATCAATAGCAAAAATATTTAATATCGTATATGAAGAAGTTGATTAATGTTAAATTTTGGCTAGCTCATGGGGTAGAGTAATTGGTAATGAGTAAATGAGATGAGAAGTTGTAAATGGAAGGTCACAAGTTTAAATCCCCTTGGGTACTTACAAAAAAAATGTTAAATTTTGGCTAGTTCAAAATATGATCTTGCGCACTAATTTTAACTATGACCTTCACTCATGGCATGTTTGGTTTGTCGCATGGAACGCTTAAGTTGTCACACAATGTCGTTATAACAATGGCAGGTGTCCCAAAGGGTGAAGCCATCTCTCTTGTTCCCATGAACATCTATGAGCCTTGAGTTATCATTGGATATGTTAAAAAGAGCTTCTCTTAGTTTTGAGAATTATATATATTCTCTATTGACGAGGCCAACCACGTGAAGGTGGAAGCTCATTTGGCCCCACCCACCCTAGAATCAAAGAAAACATTCGTCAATCTTGATGTGTTCCTGAATCATATGAAATGTGCAGTGGCATATTTTCAAGAATGGCATTATGATCTTCTATCGACAATTTCCATTGTCGATGCTTGGAATTTTTCCTACTCTTCACTGCCTTCAACTGCAATCGGGATGCTATGACCAAATGACTGTATTGAGCACATATAACATTTGACTCATAGTCTTGAAAAAGAATATGGTCTTTACATTTCCTTACTTCTGCAAAGAAATGTCCCATTAAAACCATTGAACCCATTGCATACATATAATTTGATGGGTCTTTAAATTCTTGCATCAACGTGCTTTTCGACCTAGTGCATCTCAATAAATAATAATGCACATTTTCTAGATTATCTGTTGGTACAATGACTGCAAATACATCGCCTTCTCTAACCAAATCAAAAACACGATCATAATCTTTGTCAATCACAACCGCTTCATTGTCGCGCTCTACATCGCTGATATTTCCAAATGGGGGAAATGGTGTCAATTCTTGATGTCTCCATGGTTTCACAAATTTGTTAGTTTGGTTTTTACACTCATCCAAAGACTCTACATCATCAATACATGCAAGACAGAAGCAAGAGTACTTCCGTTTCTCGATTGCGTATATATTTTCCATTTTCTTACTCCTAATGGAGTGTAAGCCCCTTGCTTTTGGGATTGTAGTACAATTATGCGGCATTGATCTGTCAACATCCCCCATTGCAATATTCCAAAAAAAACTTCTCACATTACCCATCCTTTCATTGAATTCATGGCTCAAATTTTGTTTGCACCAATTAACAACATCGTTTGAATTTGCAAGGCGAGAAGCAGAATGATTCATTTGATATATCCTAAGTGCACGTTTCACGTAGGCCCCAACACCATCATGTTCTCCTTTTCCATGTCCCGTTTCAAAAAATCTCCATGTGTGGCGAACATCCATGTTTCTATGAAGGCGAGACAACCATAAGAATGATCGTGTCGATTTAAACTGACCAAGACAACCATCTGACCACACCAAATGTTCTTTAAAAGTGACCACCCTTCTTTTTAATTCTTGAAAAAGCATACCAAAACAATGCTGGACAAAACATGTATCATGTGTACGATCATCACTGGTGTAGAAATGATACTCCTTAATCACTTCACTATTATTTTCATTGCTATCAAAACCATCGACATCAAGCTCTGCATGTCTATACATAATATGCACAAGTATAGATACCTAATTTGAATGATAATACTCACTCTGTATCTCCTTTTGCGGAGTGAAAGTGTAATTTTCTGCAAAAATAAAAAATGGATAATATTGTCCCTTTTGGAAATACATCTCGTGATTGCTTGAACTGTAAGTCCTGCCATCGTGCGGAGTGAGAGTGCTTGATATATTTATATATTTGACCCCTGAACAAATTCATAAAATCTGTCAAAGAGATATCACTTTCAACCAAATTAAGCTTTCTTGATGTTGCCGTTGAATCTGTAACTACAGTATAGTCAACATAAACATATCTCTTGCATTTGACAATGCGATTTGACAATTGAGGATTGTTTGCATCAATGGGGTAGTTAGCATTAAAAATGGCCAAATCAGAACATTCCTCACATTTTTTACCTCCGACGCATTGTTTCTTATAGAATACTTGATGATTCTCTCGAGCACATAATATTTTAGATACAAATTCATGAACACTCGAAGGAGGGGGGTTATTTGGCCAACACTACATGCCAAAAGTTAGAAATGTCTCATAATATAATTCGAATTCTACATGGTATCGACAAAAACATGTGTCGCGAAAAATGATGGGCATGACATACCATGGTTTAAGCTTCACAAATGTGCTAAGGGCAATCTTCACATCAACATTACTCTCCATGAAAGTTTTGAACATTTCCGCTTAAGTGATCGATGTTATGTGTTTGGCATGAGTTTCATAGTTTCCTTTCGATATACGACATCGCACAACATCCTTTTCGTTTGGTAAGACACGCGAGTTTACATCCCAAAACTCTTTCACCATGTCCCTCACATTATCCGAAAGTCTATCTTGATAAGGTTGCCTACAGATAACACCCCAACATGCAACTTCATCATCCTCATCTAACTGAACCCGAATCTTTTTATGCTTCCATAAAAAATTTCTTGATGTTTTTAATGTTCTTGCAGTCATAGACAACAAACAACTGGTTGTAGTGTTTTTTGCCACAACCCCTATTAGAATTGCTTTACGAGCTACCATGAAATTGTGAGATCGTTTTTTTGCAAGTGATGCAAGGACCGAGGTCAAATTTTGTGATACAATCTAATTTGACTTAGCCTCTTTGGCACTTTGAATGCCCAATAATGTAATTGCATCTCTTAGACATTTTCGCTTTAACAATTTATGCAACAATTGAGCTTGTTGTATGACAGAAATACCTTCAAAATATTTTTTGACTATCTTATCTACTCTATAACGAGTTGTACGATCAAGCATCTGCGGTCCCATTTATTCAATTTTACTTGGATCCGAATTCTCCAAAAAATTATCATCAATGACGATATTGTTGAAGCTTCCAGTTAATCTTTGTAAATTTCTAACTGTGGTAGGATGTTGTATGTTTAATGTCAACCATGCATAAAAATAAATATAAATTTATAATATTTTGTTCACTTTCAAATCAGATATATATATATATATATATAAAATCAAGTATTATAAAGTAAATTATAAACATATAAAAAAAAATTACTCACCACTCATGGTCTCAATATCAACGTTACCCATAGTTTGCTCCACATTTGTCATTTCCTTGTCACCTCCATGTTCCTCATTTCTTTCATCAACGTGCTCCTCGACTATTTGGATTCCTTCATCACTGCCATGTGCATTCACATTTTGCATTTCTTCGTCACTGTCATGTGCATTCACATTTTGCATTTCTTCGTCACTGCCATGTGCCTCCACGTTTATTTCCATTGCTCTTTTTGCTCTTAAATTTGTCATAGAAACACGATATCTCTCTTTCCTTGCCTCTTCATCAACTCTGGTGTGATCATATTTTCTTTCACATTTCTTTCGGTTTCCCATGTTGAAATAAATAAAAACCTAAAATCCAATGCATGAAAACATATGAGAATTGAGAGTTATATGCTGAAAAAAAAAGAACAGTACATTGACCCAATAAGTGTTATTCATTCAAAATGAAATAGTTCTTGTTATGGCCAAATAGTATCCAAAAACCTCTTCAACATGAAGTAGTTCTTATGCATGTAAAATGAATACAAAGCATTGATTGATCTAACCTTACCTTTATATCAAGAATACAATGATCATATAAAACAACAATTTCAAAATAGTGCAAGACTTGTTATGTGCTTCAATCTCAATTCTTTAGATCTCAAATATTCATCAAAGACATGTGATACTACCAATCTTAAAACAATTCCGAATGTAATCAAAATGCTCATTATGGGTGATTCAAGAGAAAACGTAGTGAAAACTTAGTGAATACAAACAAACGAGGCCTCTTTTAGGGAATATTTCACCGTGCAACAACCAATACAATTCACACAAGTAGTAATTCTAAAAAATAAAGAATAATGTGATGAAAACTTTCTCAATGGAAATGTACTAAAAGATTTTTCTTATCAAACTAAAAATAGTCTTCATTAAAAGCACTAAAAATTTACTTTAAATACCAATGAGTTTAATCTCCAAACCTTGCTTGATAGAAGTGGTGATTTGTAACCCTTTTCAAGTGAAATTTACCATTTTGTAAATATATAAGATGAGTTCAAGGTTCAACAACCAAGAAGAGAGCAAGTGCAGCATTAGGCATAATTGAAATTGAATGAATAGACTCTCGGCTAAAAAGAATGCTCACTTAAAAAAATCCCCTGAAAACAAACCCTCGGCTAAAAAAAAACCTTAGCTAAAAACAAACCCTCGGCTGAAAAAACAATCCGCTGAAAACAAACCCTCGGATGAAATAATTTGGCAGACTATCTCGGCCGAGAGATTATATATATCATTCTCGGTCGAGAATCACGGGCATCCCGTCCGAATAATGTGGAATCCCACCCACAAATCAAGGAAATTTAATACTTAATGTGTTGGGCCCTAAAATATTCTCGGGGGATTATGTAACATAACTCTCGGGCGAGACATGTTATAACCTTTGCGATGAGAGTTTAAATCAACTTTCAGTCGAGATTTTTCGTTAACTCTGGGTTAATTTTAGAGCGGGAACGACTCTCGCCCGAGACATTTTAAATCGCTCGCCTGAGACATTTTCTGGGTCGAGAGTTTTTGGTCAACAGTTCCAGCAAAATTTCTGCAAAATGCATAAATGTGTCACTTTAACAAGGTCAGACCACTGCAAAACATGAGAATTACATGTCGGATTTTATCACAATGCCGAAGCCAAACAAATTAAAAAAAATACAGGGATGTTCCTTGAACTGTCCTCTTCAATGGGTTGGTTTTATTTTGTTTGATAAGAGTCACATTTGAAACAAAATGAGAAGACAAAAACATGTGTCGATAATGTACCATTTTTTTAACATATGCTGTTTCGATAAATAATAAAAAATAGTTCCCAAGTCTTAAAAAACACAAAATATAGTCCAGGAACTAGTTTAGTGTGTGTAGATTATGAGCCTACATTTTTTTTTCCCTAAAATGAATAACCATCTATCAAAAAACCGACGTCAACACAGGTCACTCATTATCCGTACCTAAACTTTTCAAGTATATGTTGTTGGTTGACAACAAATTTGTCCCACATTATTTCCATAAAAAAAATTAAAAAAAATACAAGTAGAAAGCTAATTCAATTACCTAAAACCTTTGTGTTTACTTAAAGTTGAAATTCCTAAGGGAGATATGAGTTTGAAGAGGTCGAAGTTGAAAAACATAAAAATTAGCAGTTGTTTTGGTAAAAAACAAGCTAAAATTGTTTCCCAACTTCATGTTTTCACCCATATATTATTAAAGTATAATATAAATAAAAACCAAAATATTTAAACATGAGTAACAAGGTGTTAATGTCTTTGCATCTTGATAAATTGAGGCCTTATAAATAGACATACTAATTTTCAAGGGATCTAAGCTAATAAAGGAAGGATGCATTTTGAATGGCGAAGAGTGAAAAGACTTTCATACAGCTTCTAAAGGAAAGATAATAAAGGGAATTGAAGTGTTACAAATCATTTACAAATAAGATAGCAAAAGAAAATGCCTAGATATCTACTCAAACACATTTGTCAATTATGACAAATAACATGCAAAATTTAAGCAATGCTTGGTTCTTTCTTGTATTGAATTGAAATGCATTTAAAATCTAAATGATCCTATCATGTACCTGGTGATCTCACAATGTCTTTAAGGCCATAGGCTACTCATTAACTTGCCAAAAAAACACATTTGTTACTCAATTTCGTTTTCCACGGACTATTTATAAATTTTACAACACAATTAATTATAACTTGTCACTCAAAATAGGCACATGCAAATACAAAATTCTAGAGGCAATTCTTATATGAATGAATTCATATAAAGTCAAGAATTCCATGCATTCAAATAATATGATAATAGTGAATTAAACAGTATATATAATATAATTAAAGTACATGGTAATTCATACACAAGTAGAAACTTATCTCAAATCCTCTAATTGTCTGTGGAATGCGGGTGTTCCTTCCAGCCATAGGCACTATGTTATACCAATTCTCTCTATAACAAAGACCACTTCTGAGCTGGGTATATCAATCTGCAAGGCTAATGTTCTTTAATAAAGAAGGATTTATACAACTTAGGATAAAAAGGGATCATATATGGATAATGACTTAAGGTTATAAGTCACTAGGGTCATCTCCCTCCTTAACTTTGTTCTCACTTTCCCCTCTTATGGAATCATAGCCCCCCATCTCATCTTCATCCTTCTTAGTCTGGAGTTGTAGTGGTTTTTATATTAATTATAAAATGTACATAATTACACCATCTTGGTCACGGTTGACCATTCATGTTCGACTTCAAGCCATTTCATCCATATTTATATAATTACAATATGGGGTAAAAAACAGGGTGTTACATCCCCCCCCTTAATTTATGCATTGTCCTCGGTGCATCATCAACGATATATATATATATAATTTAATATGTATTTAGACATGTACAATATGCCATTACATGATGTCTTTAAGTTCCCAAGTTGTTTCCTCGGCCCCTTTTGCCATAGTATTCTTGATCCTTTCAATATGGAATAGTTGTTGGCCATCTCATTCACAATGCACCATCATTGATTTCCCGCTGCCCTATCGGCCTTTGCTCTAGAACTGGACTTGATCTTTCACCTTTGTATTTTCTACCAAATCTCTTCTTTCCTTTTCATTTTTCCCTTCTTGGCATGTGCAACAAGAGCTTGGATTTCTTCATGATGAGAGGCACAAGCATTATTTTTGGCTGCAAGTCTAGTCTCTTCTTGTGTACATTCTTCCCACAAATGATCAAACTTGGGTAGCTTGGATCTTCCACTCACACTTTGAACAAATGGTTCCCAAGAATGGGGGAGACCATTTAGAGTCATCATGATAAGCTCTCAATCGGAAACTATTTCTCCAATGGTGCCCAATCGATCCTTAATTTATGATATCTTCATAAAGTAGGATGCAATAGAGTCTAATATAGGCATCTTCACATTTGAGAGTTGATGTCTTAATGAAAGAGCCTTATTGACATTTGTATTCTCAAATAGCTTCTTCAAGGTGTCAAACATAGCTTTAGCTAACTTCTTTTGAGAGATTTGAGGAATCAAATGATCCTTGATCTAGAATGTATGAGGATCCTTCTTGTCTTGGCATCACTCTTCTTCCATTGGGCCTTTCTTGTTTTTTCTTCTGGTCTTGTTGCTCCTTCTTCAAGAAAGTTTAGAAGATCGCTTTCTTCTAATATAATAAGTACCTTGGACTTCCATGAGTTGAATTTGGAATCCCCATCAAGTCTAAGTTCAACCTTGATGCTGGTCATCTTGACTAAAGGCAAGAAATTTGAAATCTCGTTCATAAACCCTAACAGGAGCTAGGTCAAAAATTTCACTTTGGAAGATGAGAAATTTGAATCCTCAAGCTAGTGCGCCCTCCCAAGGAGAGTTGAATAAGTCTCCTTTTCAGTCAATCCTGTGGACATAATTGCTCAAATCATAAACCCTAGTTTCTCAGTTGAGGCATAAATTAGGTAAGATTTGAAATTTCTTTGAATGAAGATCTTCTTCCACAGATAAGTGCGCCCTCCTAAGGAGAATTCCAAGGTGGTCTTCGTAAATCAAAACTGTTGTTGGAAACTCTAGAAACAAGAAGGCCTAGTTTCTCGCACTCGTATCTTTCAACATTGCTCTGATACCATGTTAAAGTATATAATATAGCAATATAATTTCACTTTATAGGATCACTGGAAGTAGAACAATGCACAGAAACAAAAAGACACAAAAAAATTTACCCTGAGAAAACCCAAACTAAGGAAAAACCCAACAAAACTTTCTTATTTAGAGATTCACTACAAAGTGCAAGTAAATCAGATATACAAGAAATAAGAGATGTCTAAAACCCCAGAGATATTATTCTTCCTCAAGCAACTTCTTTTCTCTCCTCCGCACCTATCTAGCTAACTTGAGCAAACTTGCTTGAGTGATGAAATGAAAAGGACGTCACCTTTATTTATACTTGTTTTTTGGCTGACTTTTTCCTTGTAAAGCTGACTTCCCTTTAGTGGGGCCAACTTCATTTGTAGAGAATATAATATTATTTATTTGGTTTTCTTTCGTCGACATAGCTAATGAAAAAACCTCACATAGCTATAAACATCATCAACATAGTTTACATATATAATTTGCATAGTTTGTTAATTATTTTGCATTTAAAGCTTCTTTCTTTGAACTGAAAATATATCAGATATAAGTGCTAAACAATATACATTTACTTTCCATCATCTCATATTTTAAATTGCTCAATGCTTAATTATTTAAAAAAAAATGTAAACCTTGCACAGTATGGATTTTATTTACGAAAGAAAACACTTGCCAAAATGGAGATGAAGATTGTGTAAGATTAAAATGATTCCAAACATTATCTTTGATAGTCAATTATTGCAACGTGACTGTGACAAAAAAATTGGTTGGTGACATAGTCCTTGGTAAAAATAGCTTTAGCACGGATTCCACAAAAACCACAACCAAGACAGATGACAGATGAGATTAGTGATGAAGAAAAACAACTATTAATTTAAAGCCCCATTCGTGATCCATACAGTTTAACTAAATTTATAAAAAACTATTTAATGATGGTGGGATATTTTCCATCATCATCCGTGGTACTATAAAAAAAAATGGTCATAGTTTTTTTATACCATAATTTATAATCATTATATAATTTTCTCAATTCCCATTACTTTTTATAGTAAATATTATTCAGTCTGCTGCAATTTATTTAATGCCGTTGCAGTAGACCAAGGATCAACAACCCCACTACAAATGTATTCATAAATCTTAAACTATTAAAATTTAAACCTACTACAACCGCATTAAATAAACTACAACAAAAATAATAATATTTGAGTCACTCTTCTTGTCTTTATTTGCGTCACTCTTCACTGACTTCAATTCCCATTACTTTTTATAGTAAATATTATTCAATCTGCTGCAATTTATTTAATGCGGTTGCAGTAGACCAAGGATGAACAACCCCACTACAACTGTATTCATAAATCTTAAACTATTAAAATTCAGACCCACTACAACAGCATTAAATAAACTACAACAAACTAAATAATATTTGCCTCACTCTTCACTGACTTTTATAACGACTATTTTTATCGATCATTATCGATTGTCACTTCCCATAACTCTTAAGCGTCTTTTATAACTACTATTTTTATCAATCACTATCAATTGTTTATTCCTATAACTCTTCACCTAATTTTTATTTCTATTATTTTGGTCAATCACTACTTCCGTAACTTTTTACTGAATTTTTATAACTAATCTTGGTATCAATCATTATCAAATTTAATAAATTAACAGAGAATACTTATCAAATTAAATAATTTCATAAATTTTATCTTATATGCCACCAATTTGATAATTTCATATATTTGATCCTTTATACCTTGTTCACAGTTCTATGCCTTTCATTGAATCATAGAGAGCTAAGACAGCATCACTGAAGCGTTGGCTTTTCCAATATGCAGGAAACCTTATCGCAGGCTTTTCAAGAATTTCAAGAGGTATGGCCATCGTTGGTTTGCGCAGTTGTGTTTTTGCTGCTGCTTTTATGGGATGTGTTTATAGCGTTGAAGAGGAGGGCTCACTGGGCTCCCGGACAAGCTCTCGTTCTCACCGCTTTGACTATCCAGATGCTGAGTTCGATTGCAGCTATGTCGGATATCAGCTATGTCGGCAGCAGGGATGAAAGAAATCATGAAGTGGCCGATTTAGTAAAGAAACATCAGCTGTTATTTGACTGCGGAAGACTTATGATGTGTGTATTCATAGGCTATTTGCTACCTTCTATGGTCCGTTCTAACTGGACTCAAGCGTGGAGCAACATTGGAGGATTGATACTCACCATCTTGTTTCGTTTGGCCTTTGAGGTTTACTTCGTTTGGAGGATACCCGATCGCCGCCAATCATTGTGGTTTGTAGTGTCAAACACTACCCTATACATGGCCAGTTCAGTGTTGAGTCTTCTCTTGAGCTGCGCGGTCTTGGCAGGTAAAAGCATTCGTTTTATCCTCTCTGGAAAGGTCAAATGGGCACTCTCGTGTTGTACACATTCCAATAGCCCTCGAGAGTGTAAGAACTCGTGTTGTTCTGATTCGGGTGGACCGTGTAAGAATTGGTGTTGCTCTGAAAACACTGATAGGTGTGAAAACACTGAGGATCACGTCCTCAAATGCTGGATTGTGGCTCGTGTCTCCCAACCTGAATATATCATGGCCAGGTCGGTTTTTAGTTCGTTAGCCGGAGTCATAGTCACCATTTCTATTGTCGTCATGGTTGTTAAATGGGCCTGCATTCCACTTCCGCTACATTACGGTATCGCCCATAAATTAACGGTTTTTATTGAGATGGCATTCATACTAGTTGGATGGATGGTTATCTCATTTAGATGGTTAACAGCCGTTCTATATTTTCCAAGAAGGGCGGAGTTCTTGCAGAAACGGGAGGATTTTTGGACACAGAGCATTGTTCAGCTGCAAGCCGATTTGGATGCACAGTCAAAAAGCCATTTGTATAAGGAGAAAACACTGAAAAAAAGAAAGCTAGGACAAAGGATCATCCTTCATTTAATCACAACAGTTCGGCTCCATTCTGTATTATTGCCCTTGAGGGTTTGGCTGCAGATTCTCATGGTCTCGCTGAGTAAAGCCTGCTGGGGTCTCTCTCAGAAGTTAATGGGAATGATCCGACCTTTTATAATGACCACCAAAAATAGGTTGTATGGCTCGTCCTCGGGACAAAAGTTCCAAAAAACTTTGAATTTCATACGAATGCCGGGAGAAACCGCAGTCGACTTGTGGAGAGCCAATGAAATGGCCTTTAGGAGGACACAGTGTAAAATTGAAGAAGGCATTGCGAATGGTAAGAGCAGTGCAAAGTTGATCCAATTGATACAAAAGCAAAGCCCTGTAGATGAATATTTCAAATTAAAAGAGGAAGATAAAAAAAATTTCAATAAAATGTCTTTCAAGAAGAGAGGAGCCTCCTTGATGTATTGTATGGTCCACTTATATGAGCACAGCAATAATTCTGAAGGGATCAATGGTGCTACCAGAGATAATATAATCAACACGGATATTAAATTGGCTGTTGATATGGCTTATGAAATGGCTCTTGATATTGATGATGCGATGGAAGCCTGCTCCGACGCATGGGATTTGTTGGATTTTCTTGACAGTTCCGACAATGTGGGAGCAGATAGAGAATTCGACAATCTAAGGAACATGTGGCAGAAAATTTTTGGGAACCTGAAGAATCTCAAAGTGTCTATCCAAGAACTTGCAGATAGACACACTGAGAACCGAGAGCGATCTGCGCAACCAGCTGGAGCAACTGGCGAACGGGAGAAATGGCACGGCTCATTGGAGAATTGGCACGGCTCCAAGGACTGGATGAATTTGACTGTGCAATGTGACTCGTACAAGAAATTGTACAAGAAATTTCACTCAAGTAAAATGAATGCACAGGTGGACGATAAACAGAATGCACAGGAGCATGAGGAGAATACAAAGGACCTGGAGCACACGGAGCACACGGAGCACACAAAGGACCTGGAGCACACGGAGCACACGGAGAATGCACAGGTGGACGAGAATGCACAGGAGCATGAGGAGAATATAAAGAAGGAGCATGAGGAGAATAAAAAGGACCTGGACAATTTAATACGCATATTGGCGAGTGTTATTCGTGATTGCCTCGAAAAGATATTAGACAAGGTGCTAATAGAAAAATGCAATAACTGGGCAGAGGAAGGCAACGAAGAAGACATATATAATGCAGCTTTTATAGCGGGGAAAGCCAAGGTATGATTTTATCAATCTCCAACCTACACTATTTACATTGTTATCACTATTATGCGTTGTCAATTTCCAGATTTCGAAGATAAACCATAATACAAATTTAAAAACTTTTTACTACATATTATTTATTAGTTTATACCATACATATCATTGGGGTTAATTTCACGTACTGACCAAACAGATCTTAGCATCAACAATATTATATTGTTATTATTATTTTTGTATGGAGATATAAAATGCATAACTATGTGATTTTGTCATTTTTTCAGAGTTTCAAAGTAACGGAGAATCATTCCTCCAGTAAAGACGTTCATGATGAGATATCCCAATCGCCAAACTCGTGCTTTCAGGGCTCGCCAAAGTAGATTAGATATGTTTTATTTTTTAAATAAGATTATTAAATAAAGATGAGATGAACTCATTAAAAATAGTTTACTAATTAGTAAATTGAGTGTTTTAAATTATGTATTAATTTTTAATTTCAGTATGTGATGTTTCATTTTTTAAATTATAAATAAAATTATTGTTAATTTTATATCCAAGTTTTTAGTTCTGAGTATTTTTCCTCTTTCTCGTTTCCAAGTTTGAGGTTTTAGCTGGGCATTGGATAGTACAAAAACTTATTTTGTTGAGTAAAGTTTTTTTTTTTTCAATAAAAAACTTTATTTATGTTATAGCATAAGAAATGTAAATCATTCTTCGAATTTAAAAAAATTAGGTTCTTGAATATTAAGCAAAGTTATCTTCATTTGAACTATCGTTAATCATGGCCGTAACGTTAACGGTTAGCTATTTTTCCATTCGCATGTGTTGAATCCTGTGGTGGTAGCCTTTCGAAATTGTTTATGATATTATGTTTATTAATTTCCCATTTTATGTTAATTTCATTATCAACCTGAGATGCCTGAGATAACTTTTTACTTATGTTATTTAACTAAGTACACAACTATTATGCATGGAAACGAGAGTTTATGAATTTTTACGTTTTATGAGTCTGGAAATGGTAGATTTTAATCATAGTGGAATATTCTTAGTCCAAAATGGATGTTACAGATTAAAAAAATTAACTTACATGCATGTTTTAATCTTATAAGTCACCAAGGATTATTTGAATTCCAACATACTGATCCATGGGCAAATCGATCAAGAGTCTATTAATGGATCATATCACCCAAAGAGCATATCATAAGCTGTATTAAATATGTAGGAAGTTATAATATGGAATGTGGATGAAGATTGTAATGAAGATAATGATTAATGTTTAATGAAACCAACTTATATGTGAATACATCACAATTCACCTTAATTCCCATGTCCTAGTTTATAATTTATATGCAAGGATACATGGAATATACATGGCAGTGGCTTCTGCCTTACCTGTTCTTCCCAGGAAATGTGACTTCTTCATCTGTTGGGCTTTTCAATGGAGCCCATGATTTACTTCAATCTCGCAGCTAACAGTCTTACATAATACCGATTCACTTTATTCTCGTAGCTAACAGTCTTACATAATAAGAGTGTTATATTATTAATATTGATTTTGAACTTTGGAATATTGTGGTTTGTACCAGTTCATAATAATGATTCCCTTTAATTTGGTGGCTAACAGTATTACATTAGTTTTACATAAAGAGAGTTACAAATTATTAATAGTAATACTATTATGTCTGTGTGACATATTGCAACCATTTTGCACATATTAGATGGTCGGTGCAATTTATTTATTTTTCAATGCCAAAGTTTTCAAAAGTTCAGGTTTATATATTTGCATCGGAATTTGGCGCGGGGGTTTTGCTAGCCGCGTGTCCCCTGCACCTGTCATTGCTCACAGACCTTTACAACAGGTGAGGGTACGACAAAATGTAGGATTCGTGTAATCCTCGTCCCAAAACTGTTCAGAAAACGATGCATAGAGACAGGCTCCACGTTTTTGAGTTCACAAAATAGGCACAAATGGATAATCAAGATGCCGAGATAAATCTCCGCACATTCACAACAGATTTACAGACGAATTAACGCAGAAATCAATGGGAATAGAAGCGATTCTCGCATCCTGAATGAACATCCTTCCCTCCTCTGTTGTTGTTCATACACATATACACTCACTCGCACCTTCCACCTCTCTCACACAAGAAAGCCATTGGGACTCCCAAACGTTTCTTTTGATAGCCCAGATTCGTTTCCAGATATGCCTGTCGGGTCATGCCCTCACTTGCAAGGGACATTGTTCCTGTTGATGTTCGTCTCCTTCAAGGCGATCCTTTAAAGATTGACTAGTCTGCTCGAACCCTGGGGATAAAGTGTTTTCATTGTTTACTTGTAAGAAGGGAGAAATTAAGGCAGTTGTTATTGCAACGAGAGTTCACACATTTTTGGGCATTTGGTAGACTCCACCAACAATGTTGGGCATTTTAAAAAGGTTTGTATGTATGCTTTTGTGCTTGATTTCTAATAGTCCATGTCTGCTGTTTGGGTAAACTGGTGTTGTGAAAATTAATTATTTTTGATAAGTTGAAAATCCCCATCCAAGTAATGTGTTATACTTAATATTTTCTTGTAGTAGGGTTAACAATATCTTCTCCATACTAATGCAGGTTCTTACGACCATTGGAAACTTCTGTATTTGATCCATTGCAACTGGAATATTAATAGAGATCGTTGTCATGTATCCCATCCAAAATAGGAAATACAGGGATGGAATAAACAATATTCTGGTTATATTGATCGGCGGGATTCCTATTGCCATGCCTATGTGTTTTCCGTAACAATGGATATCGGCTCCCACCAGATCTCCCAACAGGTATTATTGCTTTGTGAGCTTATTACTTTTTATTCTTTGAAGGAGCACTTTAAACAGTGCATCGAACTATTTACTTTTAACGTTATATAATTTTTTACTGCATGATGCAATATACAAATGGCTATTAAAAAATGAATGACTACCATTGAAGAAATGGCAGGGATGAATGTGCTTTGTAGTGATACGACTGGAACACTTACACTCAATAAGTTGAGCGTTGATAAAAATCTTATCGAGGTGATATTTCTTAACATCCATAAAGCTCTATATTCCCAATATAGTTGTATTTTGTGTTTCTTGTTTGCATTGTTTAGCATGGGTGCTTTCCCTCTTAGATTAACTAGAACCATATGCCAATGCATAGAAACCTAATAACATTTTTAGGATAACCCATATTTTTTTCCATAAAAGCTAGATAGAAGATATCTACTGTTGTAGCTTTTCAAAATTCAATGTCAATAAACTATTGAGTTTTTTGAATATAATATAGATATTTGTGAAAGATATGGACAAAGACTACATAGTTTTGCTTGCAGCTAGAGCTTCCAGAATTGAAAATCAAGATGCAATTGATCTTTCTATTGTTGGAATGTTGGAAGATCCAAAAGAGGTATTTTGTGTCAATTGTTGTATTTTTGGGTCTTCTTGATATGACCAAGCGTGCACTTCAAATTGGAGTCTAATTTTTTTTTGATTCTCTGTCACAGGCTCGAGAAGGGGTTACTAAAGTCCATTTCTTACCTTTTAATCCGGTTGACAAACGTACGACACTTACATATGTTGATGGTAATGGAAAGTGTCATCGTGCTAGTAAAGGATCACCAGAGAAGGTAATAGCTAATGCCCGTTTAGATGCATATTTTTTCTTGCTATGCAGTCACCAAAGCACATAATAGTTGATATAATTTTTCCACTTTCTTGTTATTGACAGTTAGAATAACATATTTCTATCTTCCAGTAAATCTACTGAAAGTCTTAAGTCTACAGATTCTTAACCTCTGCCATTGCAAGGAAGATGTGAGAAATAAAGTACATTCAGTAATTGATAAATTTCTTGAGTGTGGACTTCGTTCTCTTGGTGTAGCTAGACATGTTTGTTATTGACTATTTGTTATGGTTCAAGTAGTTGCAAAATGTAGATTTTATCCTAAAAAAACTTCTTTGAAATCATAATTTAAGACCTTAATTTCCACTGTAGATAAAGGCATATAGGAACTTCACTAAAGGTATGTTTGATATACAATTGTAGGAAGTACTTGAAAGTACCAAAGAGAGTGAAGGATCCCCATGGCAATTTGTTCGATTGCTGCCTCTATTTGATGCTCCTCACCATGATAGTGTTGAAACAATCCGTATAGCTCTTAATCTTGGTGTCAATGTGAAGATGATCACATGTATCAATTTTGTACTGATTTGTTTCTCCATTCTTTTTTGTACAATGATCACTTTTTAAATTGAACTTGAGTTTCATACCATGCTTCTTTTTTTCTTCGGTGATCAACTTGTCATTGCCAAAAAGACTGGGGGAAGACTTGAATGGGTACAAACATGTAACCTTCATATTTGTTGATTGGTGGGGATAAGGATGCTTGAATCGCATCTCTTCTTGTTGATGAATTGATTGAAAAGGTTGATGGCTTTGCTGGGGTGTTTCTAGGTTTGCATACCTGTTCATGATAACATGCTCATCTAACTCTTTCCTTGAATCTCTTTAAGTAGTCTACTTCTCACGTGTCATGGTTTGAATTTTGAATTTTCTCTCTGTAAACAAAACACAAATATGAGATAGTGAGATGGCTTCAGGAAAAGAAGCATATTTGTGGAATGACTGGAGACAGTGTTAGTGATGCTCCAGCCTTGAAAAAGGCAGATATTGGAATTGCAGTGGCAGATGCAACTGATGCAGCTAGAAGTGCATCCAATATTGTGCTCACTGAGCCAGGGCTGAGTGTTATTATTCGTGTTATTCTAACAAGTCATGTTATCTTTCGGAGAATGAAGAATTACATGGTATGTAGCACAATGTTTTTGATTTGTTTATGCACATGTTCGCCTCTCACATGAGAACTAATAACTGGCCTATTTGTCCACAGATATATGTGGTGTCAATCACTATATTGTGGTAAGTACAAATATATATCTAGTTAGAAATACAATAGACAAATATAAGATAAATAAATGTTTTTTGCAATGGTTGTGACTTACTCTGGACCTAAAAAATTGTTGTTGTGCTATGGTTGCAGCTGGGTTTTATGCTTATTTATTTAATATGGCAATTTGAATTTTCTCCATTCATGGTTTTGATCATAGCTATCTTAAATGATGGTTAGTTCTGATTCTTTGCTAAAACATACATGTTCAATATTGATGCACTAAAATATCATAAAATATATCAATTCAAGCTAATATTTCAATCTGGTATCCCCTTTACCAGGTATAATTATGAACATTTCTAAGGATCATGTCAAGTCATCCCCTCAGCCTGATAGCTGGAAATTGAAGGAAATTTTCGCAACTGGGGTTGTTTTGGGAACATACCTTTCAGTAATGACAGTGATATTTTTCTAGGCTATGGACAAGAATGATTTCTTTTCGGTAGGTTGTTGCAACTCTCCACTTGATATGTTGTTATTTTATGGTTTCACTAAAATAGAAAATTGAATTTTGGGTAGGTTGCTGAATGTTTATATTTATTGTCTTGCAGGACAAGTTTGGAGTAAGGTCTATCACGGGTCATTAGCATGAGATAACATCTGCGCTATACTTACAAGTCAACATTATGAGGCAGGCTCTCGTTTTTGTCACACAATCTCGCAGCGGGTCATTTGTAGAACGGCCCGGTCTTTTGCTTATGACTGCATTTATTATTGCCCAGATGGTTAGTTTGGGCATAACAATAATTTATTTCTGTGTCTTATTATTTTGTAGAAAGCTGTAGATTTCTGAAATAAGCTATACAAGTAACTGACCACTATTTTGTTTCTATGGTTTGCTTGTAGATTGCAACATTCCTTGCAGTTTATGCCAACTTTAGCTTTTCCAAAATCAAACCTATTGGTTGGGGTTGAATCAAGACTGCTGAAATGAGTGAAGTGGTTGGAAACAGGGAGCACCATTTCTGAGCCACCCTTGAAATCAAATGCAACCTCAGGCACCACAATGTTCTCTAGACCAGATACATTATAACAGAGTACTAGACTAGTCCTAGCTTCAACTTCAACTTCAGTAGCTCTTTCGTGTCCCAATTTGAGAAGCAAACCTAGCGATAATCTTTTGAAATATTTCTTCGTTAAAGATAGTCAAATTAGTTCCTGAATCTATTATGGTTTCTCCATTTCCTTTGCTTACGAATCACAATAGCTTAGAAGGCAGCTCAAGCATTTTCAGCCAATACTGACCCCTCTGAGATCAACGTAATAGAATTAGTTGTATCCAGAAGAAGGAGCTTTGGAATTGATGAGAAAGGGAGTGTAATTCAAAGAGATGCCACTGGGGAGCGCCTTGTCACCAATAACCACTATGATTTTGTTGCTCTCTTCTTCAAAACGGTGGTGGTGGATTTGCAATATGAAATCTATCTTTGCCAATTTTGTTTTGATCACTAAGCTGGGAGGGCATAGACAGAGCTTCTGCTAAATCCTAAACACTGAAGGAAGGAATCTTTCTATGCAAATTGTAAAAATGCAATGGTAATGTTAAGTTAATTTCTTATGTCACGGAACTGTATTTGCAAACTCTATTTCCATGCTTTGTCACGGACATTGCCGCATGTGGCTCTTGTTGTTATTGATTTTGAACTTTTGAATATTGTGTTGTGAGATTTATAAGAGCTGCATGAATAGTTTTTTTTTTTGCCTTCTTGATGAAATTTGAATTCTTGATCAAATTTGAATGTTAAGTCCTATTTCACTTTGAAGGGCTATGAAATATTGATAGATTTTTCAATGTTCACATGTAAAAATAAATTATTATTTTTATTTGAAAATGTAATAATATATCAAAATTTCATTATTACTTTTACTAATTTATTAATATATTTACAATATTTGCATTGTTTCTCTCTATAAATTGTAATAAGCAATATTTTATTAATATGAGCTAGTTAAATAACCTAAGAATCCATATAGAATAAATTTCAAAAACATAAAGAAAAAACACTAAAAAAAAAAATACATTGTTTTACATACATATGTCCGTAGAACAAAAGACTTATCTTGAAACAAAAGCTTTAAAAAAAAGGATTCCATACTAAGGGATAGAACACCATATGTTTGCACATCATTGAGCTTGTTCAACAATCACAGAGCAACTCAATTGCTTTAATGCTCCAAATTAGTTTTTTTTGAGTGCATTTGTTGTCAACTCTATGAGCATAGTTACACTTGGGTGGAGTGTAGCCATCTTGTTTATATTGAGTGTAGTATGTAACTATCATTAACCTGAAAAAAAATAGTAATGTTAATTAAACTCATATTAAAATAAAAAAGATAGTGTGCAAATTAATAAAATTCCATCTAACAACAACAAAATGTCAAATGACAAAGTGCTTCATTTCATTACCTTTATTACAATTTAATGGATGCCAAACTCCTTGCAAATGTGTTAAAGGTTGAAACCAAACATGAAAACCTAAAAAAACATGTAATTAGATACATATGTATGTACATAGAAACAAAAACTTATGTTGAACCAAAATACTATTAGAGATGTGATATATCTCATCTATGTGGAGAGTAGAAATTTGGATCAAAATAACTCTATCATCACATTTAATTAAACAAAACCAACTTACTTGGTGTTCTATTTTGAAGTGCTAAATTTATTAGATAGCCCAAAATGAAGTATACATGTTATTTTTTAAGTTGATATACTATTAGACATGTGATACTATTCAAACACATGGATCTGATTGTATCCCAAATGATAATACCTTACACAATCATAAATGAACAAAAGAAAATTGGCATTACTACACAACTAAATATAATAACTGAATATGATAACAGTGAGGACAAATCTGAATATGAATGCAACTATAAGGGAAAGGAGGACAAATCGGAATATGAATGCAAGTATAAGGGAAAGGAGGAGGCTCAGTGCAAGCTAATGAGGGTCACTTTTGGCGTGTTAGATGCAATAGAAAACTGAAAAATCAGACATCCCTCAACTTACTTGAATTTTTTTGAGATACTTACGCAAACTATCTTGCATTGAGTAAAAAAGATGAAATGTAGGAAATTGAATCACGTTTCCGAATATATAACTTTTATGTATTGAAAATTTGCATAGCTATATCAAGTTTCATTTTTCCTAACAGACACTTTTTATTTTTCAGGCAAATGATAAGGTATATTTTTTTGTGGGTGCAGCCTTTGAGGACCTAAATGATGGAATCAAGCTATAAAAATCAGCATGGATGTAGAGAACACATAGCACTTGTGCGCCATTATTTTTCGAAAATTAAATTAGTAATTTTATAAAAAAAAATTAATAGTCTAAGTGATCAAACCTCGAAAATAGTACCTCTTTTGTGGGTGCAGCCTTTGAAGGTCTTAATGCAAAAATCTTGAAATGGGTTTTTCATAGAACGTGGAGCTTAGTGTCCTCTTGTGCACCATATAGTTTTTTTTTTAAATGATTGGGAATTGAAAAAGTTATGGAAGAAACACTAACAGTGTGTTTCACGATTTAAGGAGGTAGGACACAAAAGAAATTGAAAGAAAATAGAAAAAATTAATATTTCAAAATAAAAGTTACATATTTGGAATCTGCATAAAAAATGCTATTTGTGTCTAGATTTCGTCAAAAATGACTGTGTGTAGCATATTGTAATGAGTGGCTAAGCACAGGCTTCTCCAGAAACTGGAAGAAATACCCAATTAGCTTTGGTTTATCATTAACATAGCACAGGTTTGGAATTACCGAAGCAAACTCCAAAGCATACACATAGGATTATTGTTGACATGCGAGCAAGTGAGTCGGCTTGGTTTAGGCTCTACAAAACACGAGTGCGTTCTGTTTAAATTCAAAAATATTGTCGCGCTTTTAAAATTTAAGAACGTGCATGCGTTATATAACTACATAACGTGCATGCGTTATATAACTGCCTAACGCGTATGCGTTATGTAATGCAAAACTGCGCTCGCGTTATGTAAATCATAAAATATATGTTTAATACTTGAGAGAGAGGGGGTGTGGAAGACTCAAGGGAATTTTTGGTTAATATTTGTGAAGGGGTGGGGAAGGGTCAAGGGAATCTATGGTTAATATTTAATAGGGATGGGAAAGGGTCAAGGGATTAGAAGGGCTTAAAAGGAATCTATGGTTAGTGATTGAGGGCGAACAAAGGGAGAGAGTTCTATAGGGACTTGGATAATTGTGAATATATACATAAGGTGAATACCCTCCTCGTCATCATCTTCATCACCATCACCATCATCGTCAACGTCTTCATCATCATCACCATCATCACCATCATCAGCATCAACATATTCATCATCATTGTCATCTCTAGGTTCCTCATCAACATCTCCATCATCATCATCTTCTTCACCCTCATCATCTTCATCATCATCTTCATCACCATCACCATCATCATCAACATCTTCATCATCACCATCATCATCACCATAAACATCTTCATCATCATTGTCATATCCCCCTTCCTCATCAACATCTCCATCATCATCATCTTCATCATCATCATCCTCATCAAATCAACATCTCCATCATGTCACCATCATCTTCTTCATCATCATCGTCATCATCTGAACATCACCATCACCATCATCATCAACATCTTCATCATCATCGTCATCATCTGAACATCACCATCACCATCATCATCAACATCTTCATCATCATTACCATCACCATCATCATCAACATCTTCATCGTCATCACCATCATCATCATCATCAACATCTTCATCATCATTGGAATCTCTAGGTTTCTCATCAACATCTCCATCATCATCATCTTCTTCATCATCATCATCTTCATCACCACTATCATCATTGTCAACATCTTCATCATCATCACCATCATCATCATCTTCATTTCATCAGATCAACATCTCCATCATCATCATCATCATCTTCATCACCATCACCATCATCATCAACATCTTCATGAACATCTTCATCGTCATCACCCTAACCATCATCATCAACATCTCCATCATCATTGTCATCTCCATCATCAACATCTTCATCATCATCACCATCATCATCATCTTCATCATCATCAGATCAACATCTCCATCTCCATCGTCGTCATCATCTTCGTCATCATCAACATCATCATCATCTTCGTCATCATCATCAGATCAACATCTTCATCATCACCACCATCATCATCATCGTCAACATCTTCATCATCATCACCATCATCATCATCATCACCATCATCATCATCATCTTGCTCATCAGATCAACATCTCCATCATCATCATCATCTTCCTCATCATCATTGTCATCATCTGAACATCACCATCACCATCATCATCACCATCACCATCACCATCATAATCATCATCACCATCTTCATCATCATTGTCATCTCTAGGTTCCTCATCAACATCTCCATCATCATCATCTTCTTCATCATCATCATCATGTTCATCATCATCATCACCATCATCATCATCATCACCATCATCATCAAAATTATCGTCATCATCATCATCATCGTCTTCATCACCATCATGATCATCATCAACATCTTCATCATCATCACCATCATCATCATCTTCATCATCATCAGATCAACATCTCCATCATCATCATCTTTTTCCTCATCATCATCATCATCATCTTCATCATCATCAGATCAACATCTCCATCATCATCATCTTTTTCCTCATCATCATCATCATCATAATATATCCTCCCCTTCATCATCATTGACAACTCCCCCTTCCCCATCAACATCTCCATCATCGGCATCTTCTTCATCACCATCATCATCAAAATTATCGCCATCATCATCATGTCATCATCATCATCGTCGTCGTCTTCATCACCATCATCATCATCATCAACATCTTCATCATCATCACCATCATCATCATCTTCATCATCATCATATCAACATCTCCATCATCATCATCTTCATCATCATCATCATCAACAACAACAACAACTTCATCACCATCAACATCTCCACCACCATCATCATCATCATCATCTTATATCCTCCTCTTCATCATCATTGACAACTCCCCCTTCCCCATCAACATCTCCATCATCGTCATCTTCTTCGTCACCATCATCATCATCCTCATAACCATCATCATCAAAATTATCGTCATCATCATCATGTCATCATCATCATCATCTTCATCACCATCATCATCACCATCATATTCACCATCATCACCATCATCATCATCTTCATCATCATCAAATCAACATCTCCATCATCATCATCTTCTTCATCATCATCATCATCAACAACAACAACTTGATCACCATCAACATCTCTACCACCATCATCATCATCATCATCTTATATCCTCCTTTTCATCATCATTGATAACTCCCCCTTCCCCATCAACATCTCCATCATCGTCATCTTCTTCATCACCATCATCATCATCCTCATCACCATCATCATCAAAATTATCGTCATCATCATCATGTCATCATCATCATCATCGTCGTCTTCATCACCATCATCATCATCATCATCAACATCTTCATCATCATCACCATCATCATCATCTTCATCATCATCAAATCAACATCTCCATCATCATCATCTTCTTCATCATCATCATCAACAACAACTTCATCACCATCAACATCTCCACCACCCCCATCATCATCATCATCATCATCTTATACCCTCCTCTTCATCATCATTGACAACTCCCCCTTCCCCATCAACATCTCCATCATCGTCATCTTCTTCATCACCACCATCATCATCCTCATCACCATCATCATCATCCTCATCACCATCATCATCAAAATTATCGTCATCATCATCATGTCATCATCATCATGTCATCATCATCATCATCATCGTCTTCATCACCATCATCATCATCATCAACATCTTCATCATCATCACCATCATCATCATCTTCATCATCATCAGATCAACATCTCCATCATCATCATCTTCTTCTTCATCATCATCATCATCAACAACAACTTCATCACCATCAACATCTCCACCATCATCATCATCATCATCATCTTATATCCTCCTCTTCATCATCATTGACAACTCCCCTTTCCCCATCAACATCTCCATCATCGTCATCTTCTTCATCACCATCATCATCATCCTCATCACCCTCATCATCATATTCAACATATTCATCGTCATCACCATCATCTTCATCAACATCATCATCTCTATCATCTTCATCTGCACCATGATCATCTTCATTGTCATTAGGGAGGGATAATGACAAAGATAAAGAGAAGGTGGAGAGATGGAGAGTGGGGTGGTACGGACATGGTTGGAGTAAGGGAGAGAAAGAAACATGAAAGAAACATGTAGGGAGGGATGTAGAGAGAATGAGGGACATATATTTAGAAAGAGATAGAGCGTATCTAGGGATTATTGGGAGAGAGCTAGGGGGTAGTAAACCATACAAAACATTTGGCCCACAATAAAAACATTTCTTTTGTATGTAACCATACAAAACATGTGATTTCTTTTGATTTTATTTGTTGCCCTAGCCGTGCACCTAACCTATTTATTGTGCTTAACCATATTGCGTACGCATTTTGATTCTTCATATCACGTGCGTGTTTTATCTTTACATAACTCGTGTGCATTTTGTAACTCTATAAATAGTGGACTATCCCTGTTTGAGAGCAACTTAACTCTGTCTAAGCGAAAACAACAAATCCCGCGATTTTTTCAAACAACACGAGCCCACCATTGGAAATACTCACACTCTACACCATCTCCATCATTATTTTTGTTATGCAGGTGCAGCATTGAGGACATCTTTCATGGTTGCTCAGTGTGGTGTTGGGTTATATGGCCATATTTGAAGAAGAGAATCAGCAAGCTTGAAGAATCTCCAATTGAATAACACCAAAGATAAGGTCTTTGAAAGTTTATTTTTGCCTATATTTGAGGAGCACACAAGTAAGATATCAAGCTTGAAGACCATTTCATCGTGATGGTGGATATACACAATTGTACAAGAGAATCAAAGAGCCCAAACAATTTATGATTTAACTTTCATTTGCTTATTATTGAAGAGCACCAAAGGTAAATTTTCTCATTCATAATTGTTTTGATGGGAAAGATGAACATTTGAGAAGAAATATTGAAGCACCTTGAAGGATCTATAGTTTTAGAAAGCACTAAAGGTTTGAAAGCTTGTAATTGAGGAGCAACAAAAACAAACTATATTGAATTGATCATTGTGGTGATGGGGAATCCATGTAACCAAGGAAGAAAATTAGCAAGGAAGAAGAGACCTCAAGAAGTCATTGAAGAAGAGAAAGAAAAGAAAAGAATACACATAATAAATCGGAGGCTTTCTTTGGAAACTAATACAAATCCAATTGTAGAGGATACCACGGTTCATCCTATTAATCCATGACAAGAGGGACCTTCAATTTCCACAATAGTTGTTGAACAAGCACCCCATGGAAGTAATCAAGAAGCTCATGAAGAAACACAAAATTTGTTATCCGGATGTGGTTATACAAGTGATGAAGTCAGAGAGGCATTGGACATGTTTCCTACTGTTGAAGAAGAAAATGTTATCCGGACCATTGATGAGGATGTTGGACTTCCACAGACCATCGATGAGGATGTTGGACTTCCACCATCCAACTACCAGGATGAGAATGAAGGACACCAAGCTACTACTAAAATGCCAAAGCGTCTTGGTGATGCGCTACATGGTAGAATTCCAACCCCCTTACCTCCATTAGCAAGCACACGTCGAAGAACTCCGAAGCATATACAAGTTGATGAAAGTCTCATCAATTCCATTGAAGGTATGCTATCTAAACGTAGTATTGGTTATCAAACTCAACAGATACTTGATAAATATTTTGTTTCTAAATGTGATGGAGATAAATGTAGATTATTTTTATCATTGTTAAAATCTAGGAGCATGAATGTTGTTAGGGATAAAGATGATAAAGAATTATGAACCAAGTTCTCATATAGTTAAAAGCTTAGTAGATGCATTTGGTAAAATTGGTAAGAACACACGTTCAAAGGACCGCAATGCGGCTCGTCGTGCGTTGTCACAAGCAATTGCAAATAAGAACACCAGGGTCCTTCGTATTCTCAGGCCTACATCTGAACTAGTTAATTTGAATGTAAAAACCCTCCGTAGGTATTCTATTAGAAGAGAACATCTTGACACAACCGATCAGACAGATTTTTGGGCCTTTATTGGTCGGTTGCCACGTCGTGACATGAAGCTAGTTGATGCAGTAAAGGGACTAGTGCAGAGATTTTGGCATGATCAGACAAGGCCTTCTTCAAACCGAAAGGATGTACTAAAACTGAGAAGGGGTTCAAAGGATCGTGAACCACATACTAAGCATCTTTTTGATATAACACAGACATAACTATACAAGAAATCTAGGAATGAACATAGACAATTGAACTTGGGGCAAAGATATTTTGAAAAATGTAAGCCATGGTATGTTAGAATAAATACTCTTCGTAACACTTGTTGCTGTAGATACCATGTAGAATATGAATATTAATATGAATCATTTTTGTACATTCGTCGTGTGTTGCATACTAGCCATGTGCAGGACTGCTTCCTGACAATACCACCAACTTCATCAAGAGAATTCATTCATAGCATCATGTGCAATAGGCCTGAGGGGAAAACATATTATGTAAAATCTTGTTTGGATGGAACATGACCCAACTATGCTGGAATGGCATTATTGAGCCAATGTATGCATGAGAGTGGAGATAGTGAAATTGGGAAAATGGTTGTAGACATGAAAAGTTTCAAATATATCAGCTATGAAATAGTCCCAGGGAAAGAAAGCAAAAAAATACAATTGGTGACATCTCGGGTATGCATTTATATCTATAAAATTATATTTGAACAGTTACATTTCAACCCTTGCTTACAAAAAAACTCACATTGAGATCATTTTGTGTCACCAGGTACCAGTTAGTGACTTCGTCAAGGAATTTATTGAAAATACACATGATTATGTTCATCATGTCCACTTGGCACGATGGCAGGATGAACAGTTTAGAATATGCAGAGATAAATTTCCCTATGGTACTATACTTTCAGTTGTTGATTTTGCCGAGAACTACACTCTGCAACCTCAAAATGAGATCCAAAGTCAGTATTATCACTATGAGCAGGTTTCCTTGATGGTCCATATCACATATAGGCATGGTCCAAATAGCACTGAAGAGCAAAGAGAAATTCTGAAGGAATATCACTTCTACATAAGTGATGATAGGTGCCACGACTTCCACTATGTACGTCATTGCTTCATCATGTTCTATGATCACTTGAAGGGAAGGAACATACAGATGGATCAACACTGGATTTGGTTTGATGGATGTGCTGGTTAGTTAAAAAATGCACGCATATTTCAATGGTTGTGTTCATTGCATAAAAACTACAAAGTGCCACATATGTGGAACTATTTTTAGATTGGGCATGGTAAAGGAGAGCATGATGGAGCTAGAGCATGTGTCAAAACAACCCTATGAAGAGAGGAATTAAAAGTATCTAAAGAATCTACTATTCAAAATGGTCAATCTATAGTCAGGTGGTGCACGTCAGTAATGGGAGAGGAATCAACTATGCGAGTAGAATCCACAAGAAAGAGACATGTGGAGAGATTTTTTTGGGAGGTGGTAGACATAGATCGTTCACATGCATGGGAATGCAAGACTGTGCTTGGGACTCGTGGCTTTCATTCGGTTCGAAGCTCTGATAACCCAGTATTTGAAATTTGGACCAGAAAACTCGCTTGTTTTTTCTCGCCTTGTTGTGATGGTGACTGGGATGGGTGTGAATCATCGGATTGGGTTGATGGATGGTATCGCATATCAGTTCCACTTGATTAGCGTGCAATTGTTGAGTTAAATCCATTGTAAGAAGACCAATCATCTATTTCTGTAGATTTTGATCATGTCTCAGACCTTGTACAACCTGGTATGATGCATTTCCTTAACATTTTTTTGTTTATTTACGTAGTCTTCAAATGCACATTAATGGCTTTGTATCGCACGAAAAATATTTTGATCATATACCTACAATCATATTATGCAGGGCACATATACGCAGTGGTTGCCTCAAAAGATAGTGAATGGGGTGGTTATTACTGGTTGGCACGCTGTATAGATGGAAAGAAAACCCTCATTATGTCCATGACTAATGATGAAAACAACCACTACCCAACAGGGTCTATGGTTGTTAAAGGTGAATAATTGACAAAGGACAACAATGCAAGAAAGAAGGGTAGATATGTTTACATGGATTACAAACTAGGTGCAAGTGTGTCTCACTTTACCAACTTAATCATTGGTACAAACCTCCAGGTACGAACAATGCCCAACCGAAATACATCGAAGGTACGCTACTTCTTACCAGATACAGAGCACGGGAGACTAATGGAGACCATCAATATAAGAGATGATTCAGAGGGCTTGGTTGTATGATAATAGGTGGGATCTAGCATAATGAGGTATGTTACATACTTTTAATACTATTCTATTTATACTATTTGTAATTGGATATTGATATATGCTCAATTTTCTCATGTATGTTGTTTATGAATATGTCAATTTTGTGTTCTTGATATGCCAAATTTACGTTTACATTGTTTATAAATATGCCAAAAGTTCTTTTGTATGTCAATTTTATGAATATGCCATTTTTTACATGTGATCAATAAACCCTAAGATTATATTATGTTGATTATGTTGGTTATTGGCTTCACCCAACAAAATTTATATTTAACAATACACATATTCATAGATTTGGTTTCCCATGCTCAATGCTCACTATATTTAACAATACACTTATATTAAATTTAATTCATGTCTTTTTAAATATTTCATAATGAATTAGTTATTTGGTTTCCTTCTATAACTCTAACCCTAACCCTCAACAAAACCCTACCACTAAACCCTATGTACCGTTTAGATACTTCCTCCAATATCATTGTCATCTCTAGGTTCATCATCATCATCATCATCATCATCATCATCATCATCATCATCTTCACCACCATCACCATCATCAACATCTTCATCATCTCCATCATCATCATCATCATCAACATATTCATCATCACTGTCATCTCCCCCTTCCTCATCAACATTTCCATCATCATCATCTTCTTCATCCTCATCCTCTTCATCATCATCTTCATCACCATCACCATCACCATCATCATCAACATCTTCATCATCACCATCATCATCATCATCAAAATCTTCATCGTCATTTTCATCTCCCCTTCCCCATCAACATCTCCTCATCAATGCTAGTCGTAAGTGCCCAGTGGAGGATTTTGTAAAGTTGACCCCCATGTGCAAAAATTGCACACTCCCTCACTGAGCAAAACCCTAGTTTCCAAGATGGACCTGGAAGGTGACACCTGCGTCATGAGACTGGAGGCGAGGGGTGCCCCTAACACTATCCAGACGTCCTGAATCCAACAGAGTCGACGATTCGTCGATCGGAGCCACGGTCGTCATTCTATGGCTCATTCCGTCTCGCATCCAAAAGGCCTTCAGGGACACCTCCTGGATACCTGTCGGGGGCATAGAATTCCAACCGTGCAGCAAAACCTAGTTCCGGGGAGTCCTGCAAGTGTGTCTACAGAGGCTCCGGGTGGGAACGCTAGCCGTAAGTGCCAGGTGGAGGATTTTGCAAAGTTGACCCCCGTGTGCAAAAATTGCACACTCCCTCACTAAGCAAAACCCTAGTTTCCAAGATGAACCTGCAAGGTGACACTTGGGCCACGAGACCGGAGGAGAGGGGCACCTCTAGCACTATCCGGATGTCCTGAATCCAATAGAGTTGACGTTTCGTCGATCGGAGCCACGGCCGTCATTCTATGGCTCATTCTGTCTCGCATCCAAAAGGCCTTCAGGGACACCTGCTAGATACCTGCCGGGGGCATAGAATTCCAACCGTGCAGTAAAACTTGGTTCCGGGGATTCCTACAAGTGTTTCTAGGGAGGCTCTAGCTGGGAACGCTAGTCGTAAGTGCCCGGTGGAGGATTTTGCAAAGTTGACCCCCGTGTGCAAAAATTGCACATTCCCTCACTAAGCAAAACCCTAGTTTCCAAGATGGACCTGCAAGGTGACACCTGGGCCATGGGACCAGAGGATAGGGGCACCCCTAGCAGTATCCAGACGTCCTGAATCCAACGGAGTCGATGGTTCGTCGATCGGAGCCACGGTCTTCATTCTATGGCTCGTTTCGTCTCGCATCCAAAAGGCCTTGAGGGACACCTGCTGGATACCTGCCGGGGGCATAGAATTCCAACCGTGCAGCAAAACCTAGTTCCGGGGAGTCCTGCAAGTGTATCTAAAGAGGCTCCGACTGGGAACGCTAGCCATAAGTGCTCGGTGGAGGATTTTGCAAAGTTGACCCCCGTGTGCAAAAATTGCACACTCCCTCACTGAGCAAATCCCTAGTTTCGTAGATTAACTAGCACCTATTGCATTAGATAGCTTCACTGACTCCATTTAAATTCAATTGGACATGACATGAATTATTTAAATTCAAAACCTTAGCTAGCTTCATTTCATTCAATGATGGGACTAATTTGACGGGAGCATGGGAACCCAGACTCCATTAAAATTCAATTGGACCCATTGGACTTCAATTGGATGTGACATGAATGATTAAAATTCCAGCCGGGAACGCTAGCGTAGAGAAAAACCTTTGAACTAGGAAGTGTTGTAGAAATTTCTCCCTACGGATAGGTAGAAACTCTCTTAGGTTAAAGTAGACTTTAACTGACTCTAAACTAAGACAAAAGATAACAAATGCTACCTTGAATTCCTAGATCTAAACATACATTTCAAGATTAAACTACTGAAAGAAACGGAAGAGATCTAACCGACCTTCGATTCAATTGCTCGTCCTAATGGTCGCTCCAATTTCCAAGTCCTCGTGAATGAACTTGTTAGAATGAAACCAAGATACAAGCATATATGATTATCTAGAAAATTGAAATATGAGTTAGAATCTAAATCTATAACAGATACAAATCATATAATTGAAACAAAATCAACACACATGATTTGGGAAACAAGACAAGTTATGTTCTATTACCAACTTGAAGTCACTTACAATGGTTGCTTGATATCCAAGCCAACTCCCAGCTCCAAGTGCTTTCTCCTCTAGCTATATCCACAAAGATTCAAGATCATAAGTTTGATGTCTCCAAGAGTCCTCCTCTTTGCTCATGGAATGCCTCTCTCTTATAGTGTGTAGTAGGTTTAACCATCAAGAGAGAAGAATGGATCTTGGGAATGTTTGGTGGATCAGGCCCACTAATCTGAGAAGGTGAGTTAGGATCAAATCAGGGATACCAATCCTAAAAAATCTCTCGAAGATCAAGATCCCATAAACCATGGCAAAAAGGCTAAAAAGGGAGTACCGCACCTCTTAAACTGAGCATAGCGCGGTAGTACCACGTGGCAGAGAAAGAGCATAGCGCGGTAGTTTGGACTACGACACACCTAAGCTGGGGCAAGGCGTGGTAGTGTAGGTATATGAAGTCTCAGCTGGGTTGATTCTTGACATGATAGGTTTGTCTTAAAGGATCACTCATCATTTTTCTCTTCTGGGTGTTTTAAGCAGTAGGGGAAGTGTCGTCAACTATTTTTATGGTGAAGATGCGACATTGTGAAATATGGTAGTATAACAGGAAGAGGTAAAATGAGCTAGGTTGAGGACAATAAATGCTGTATTTTTTCACACAATCTAACGAAAAATGGCCACGGAATTGGGCGGGATAACTCCCTCCAAACAATGGCCAGCACATATCTACAAAACGGGGATAAGGGAGGGAAACAAATGTTAAAACAAGTAATAATATTCACTTTATACAGAGTATAAATTATTGCTACGTGGAATATTCTCGTAAATTGAGATCATATTGGCATCCTCAAAGCGAGAGGACAAGTTCATCAAAGCGACTTCATTCATCTATATTCTCGTAATGTACACATAGTCCATCCTTATCTTGATAAACAAGATTTTTATGATAGCTTGAGTTATTTGGGTGTGGTTATCTCCCTGTATTCGGTTGTCTGATTGGTTGACAAGCTTGCCTAAAAATCTGTACGTTGAACTTGTTTGTTTTATTGCTGAAAATTGGAAGGGATTTTCAAGTCACCTGCAAAATGTTCCTTTGTTGAAATATGTAAGTTCTTCCAACAACATAGATTTGGCTAGTGTATCAAATGCTGCCATAACCCGAAGAGCTTACCAGTCTTTGCAAGAATATTCCCCTAGTAGATGAAGGTGGGAAAATCATTAGGGTATGAGGCTCTCTGAAGTTTCTCCAGCCTGCATCCACGAGGAATCCTTGGACTACCATGGGATTTTCAACCCTTTCTGAAGGTTACCTTACACTACCATCTTGTGCAGGAGCTTCGATGTATTCAGTTAATGATTTAGTTTTATTCTTTCGAAGACACCTTGATGTAGTGGATATTCCAGAGCTGTTTCCTCTGAATGCCAATATTTCTGCTGTTTCCCATGCTTTGACAAAGGAGAATGCATTTCTTTTGCTGCAGTGGATCCAATATTTGAAAAAAAAACAAAAACCCTAGTTTACGAAATGAATGCACAATGAAGCCACTGGGCCATGAGAAGACGAGGGAGAGGCCCCCCTAAAGGTAATCGCCTGCCAGGAGACCAACGGAGTCAACGGTTCGTCGATCCGACCTCCGGTTTCTGAGTTATGTCAAGTTGCAAATCACATGAAAATGTCGTTCAGGGACACTTGGTGACTTTCGGTCCGGGAGCCAAAAAGAAAACGGAGCAGCAAGATTGTGTGACATTGGCTCCTGCAAGTGTGTATGGGCAATGCCAATGTGGGAACATTTCCAACACTGGCTCGGGGGAGGGTTTTGCAGAGTTGACCCACCAATGCAAGATTGCATGCAATGAAACTGAGCAAAACCCTAGTTTACGAAATGAATGCACAATGAAGCCACTAAGCCATGAGAAGACGAGGGAGAGGACGCCCTAGAGGTAATCGCATGCTAGGAGACCAACGGAGTTGACGGTTCGTCGATCCGACCTTCGGTTTCTGAGTTATGTCGAGTTTCAAGTCGCATGAAAATGTCATTAAGGGACACTTGGTGACTTTCGGTCCGGGAGCCAAAAAGAAAACGGAGCAGCAAGATTGCATGTCGTTGGCTCCTGCGAGTGTGTATGGGAAATGCCGACGTGGGAACACTGGCAACACTAGCTCGGAGGAGGGTTTTGCAGAGTTGACCCACCAATGCGAGATTGCATGCACTGAAACTGAAAAAACCCTAGTTTACGAAATGAATTCACAATGAGTCCACTGGGCCAGGAGAAGACGAGGGAGAGGCCCCCTAGAGGTAATCGCACGCCAAGAGACCAACGGAGTCGACGGTTCGTCGGTCCAACCTCCAGTTTCCGAGTTATGTTGAGTTGCAAGTCGCATGAAAATGTCGTTCACGGACACTTGGTGACTTTCGGTCCAGGAGCCAAAAAACAAACGGAGCTGCAAGATTGCGTGTCGTTGGCTCCTGCAAGTGTGTGTGGGCAATGCCAACATGGGAACACTACCAACACTGGCTCGGGGGAGGGTTTTGCAGAGTTGATCCACCAATGCGAGATTGCATGCAATGAAACTGAGCAAAACCCTAGTTTACGAAATGAATGCACAATGAAGCCACTGGGCCATGAGAAGACGAGGAAGAGGCCCCCCTAGAGGTAATCACACACCAGGAGACCAACAGAGTCGACGATTCATTGGTCTGACCTCCGGTTTTCGAGTTATGTCGAGTTGCAAGTCGCATGAAAATGTCGTTCAGGGACACTTGGTGACTTTCGGTCCGGGAGCCAAAAAGAAAACGGAGCAGCAAGATTGTGTATCGTTGGATCCTGCAAGTGTGTGTGGGCAATGCCAACGTGGGAACATTGGAAACATTGGTTTGGGGGAGGGTTTTGCAGAGTTGACCCACCAATGCGAGATTGCATGCAATGAAACTGAGCAAAACCCTAGTTTACGAAATGAATGCACAATGAAGCCAGTGGGCCATGAGAAGACGAGGAAGAGGGCCCCCTAGAGGTAATCGCATGTCAGGAGACCAACAGAGTCAACGGTTTTTTGATCTGACCTCCGGTTTCCAAGCTATGTCGAGCTGCAAGTTGCATGAAAATGTCATTCAGGGACACTTGGTGACTTTCGGTCCAGGAGCCAAAAAGCAAATGGAGCAGCAAGATTGCGTGTTGTTGGCTCCTACAAGTGTGTGTGGGCAATGCTGATGTGGGAACACTGCCAACACTGGCTCGGGGGAGGGTTTTGCAGAGTTGACCCACCAATGCGAGATTGCATGCAATGAAACTAAGCAAAACCCTAGTTTACGAAATGAATGCACAATGAAGCCACTGGGCCATGAGAAGACGAGGGAGAGGGCCCCCTAGAGGTAATCGCACGCCAGGAGACCAACGGAGTCAACGGTTCATCGGTCCGACATCTGGTTTCCGAGCTATGTCGAGCTACAAGTCGCATGAAAATGTTGTTCAGGGACACTTGGTGACTTTCCATCCAGGACACTTGGTGACTTTCAGTCCTCCTAGGGTTTATGTTTTTTAAGGCTTGTATAATTTCCTTCATGACAACTCACCTCTTATACCATGTTAAATTTTTGATACTTGATCTAGATAAATGCTTTATACCAATGATAACCATTAGTTCAATGCATAAATTTAACCATGTAAACATTTACATAAAGAATTTAACATGTAGGATCTAGTTAAGAATAACAATGCACAAGAGACACAGCATTTTATCTCGGGAAACCCTCATGGGGAAGAAAACTAGCAACCTTTCTTAGAATAATTATATGTTTAGAAATCAAGTACAATGAAACCATGAACAAACCCTAGCCCTAAAGGGTTTTACCACATGAAAAAACCTTAATGACACATGACAACAAGAGTACTTATCTACATGAAGACCTCCAAGCCATAAGGATATCCAAGCATATCATTCCCAACCAACAACAGAAGGCACTTTATTTCTCGAATCTCGAGGTAAATTTTGTTCCTTTCACCAATGTTGCTTTGAGCACTTGTATGTAGTTACTCATATGTAGTGTTGAATCTAATTGTGCAATCAAATATTGGGCGTTGATGAAATGTGTAGCATGTATTGCACTCAGTTTTATTAAACTATACTTGGACATTGACTTAACTTGTAATTTAATCATCCAAACTCACAAATTTTAATTAGACCTATCCAATTAGTGTGCATGAGTGAGTTCGTTGAAACCTTGAAAAACATTGTATTGCACTTAGTTTGATTAAATTATACGTGCAAGAACTTTGACTTAACTTGTAATGATCATCCAAAATCACAAATTTTAATTAGATACCAATTATTGCATGCATGTAGTGAGTTCGTTGACACCTTTAAATATAATAGTTTGTTCTTTTGACATAGCGCATTCATGAGCAATAGATAACCCACACAAATCAACACATTAGATTGACACAAGAACACGTGGAAACCAAAGAACAAATACAAAGTGAAATGTATCATTCATTTATAAGTGAAATGTCAATGTACATGTCTCCAAAAGTACATATATATCCAAAAGTATCAAAAAGTACATGTATCCAATGAAGTCAATGTACATGTCTCCAAAAGTACATGCACAATGAAGTCAATGTACATGTCTCCAAAAGTGAATGTATCGAAAAGCACATATATATCCAAAAGTATCCAAAAGCACATGTGTCCAAAACTATCCAAGCCACATGTACATGTATCCAAATGTACATATATCTCATAAGACACATCAAAACTCAAGATTCCTCTTGTTCTTTCCCGATGTTGATCCTCTAGGGACATCTCTAGGATTAGTGTGCATCTCTAGATCCTGCAAATTAAATATCAATTGTTAAATTCAACTAACTATGTACTAATACATTAGCTCAACAATTATCAACTTGTGCATGGAAAGTGCATGAAACACTTGCTCACTGAAGGACATCTCACCTCAACTGACAAAGGGGATTGCATTGCTTGTGTAGTAGATGGAGCCGTTGGTTGAACATCTAGGATGGTCGAACCAGATGGGGCCAGGAACTGCTCCTGCCGGTGGTGGCTAAAATCACAAAATGTTGAAATAGTTAGACATGCATGAATAAACAATAGACAACAATAATAAACTATGTAAATATTATGTTGAAATAGTTACATACCTGTGTGTGATCAGTTGCCATTGCAGATGCAGTACTGACTGCTGCATCAACCATCGATGCGAGGTTTTGAGTAGACAACTCGGGTTCCTGATGCAGTAAACATGCAATTCAAACATTAACAAAAACAATTTATGCACTGGATTTCAAGTTAAACAACATATATCATTGAAGGATATACATTACCATGGTATGAGTAAGCCCATGGTCATGGGAAGCTGGAGTCTTGCTAGGAGTAGGCCGCCTCACATACACACGAACCTTGTTCATGAATGGCCTAGAGAGAGATACAAATCCAGGCAGGCAATGGTCCAGATGTCTTTGATGGTGCCTACAATCAGCAAGTGTTCATGTAGTTAGACATGCATGATTCAACAAACAAACATGTATTTAAAAATGACATTTTTAATTGTTTACCTAGAGCCCAGATGTTTCCTTGGACGGTACGACCATGGGTGCTACCTCCACATTAGCTTTCCCCCGTGAAGGATCTGCCATCTGCAAGTTTAATAATTGTAAATATTAGACAAAAGATAGCATTAGTGAACTAAAATGTAAAGTATGTGGAAATTAACAAATTAACAAGTATTAAAAAACTGAAATTTTAAAATGTTTACCTTGGTGTGAGATACGGCAATGGGTGGTATATAATATGGGCCTGCCAAATGGGTAGCATCATGACCCCCTGTAGAGTCTGGAACATCTGAATCTGGGGCGTCACCGTCGGCATAAAGCATCAACTGCAAGTTCACAAAATTAATATATTAGCTCAAAGTATATATATGTGTACAAAGATGAAAATAAATGAAGAATTTATTACAATTAACCATCTACATACCTCAGTCAAAAACCCACTGAAGGCAACATCTGAGGCAAGACCATAGCAGGGACGACCACACGATGTGCACTCGTGAGGCTCAATACTAGGCTGGGGATGTCCTGATGGTCCTACACTAGTGGATGGTCCTGCACTAGACGATGGTCCTGCATGGTGATGACCTGGTGTATGTACCACACCAGGGACAGATGTCCCTTCCTCACCCATATGCTGAACCATAGTGCCATGGTGAACAACCGCCCGTGCCAAACTCAAAATGCATCACGTGTCTGTGGAATAACACGATGTGCAGGTGGGACATCTGGCCCAGGAAACTGCCTGCCAGGTGTAGGGATAGGGCGATCCTGGTCTCGAAGCCTCGCATTGGGTCGATTTTGGGGCATCCCCCCACTGATCCCCTGAAACTGCAAGATGTCAAAATAGCTTACGTGTTTATGTAACATGAACTCTGCATACATCTTTCGAAGGAAATACAAGGGACTTTCCTTGTTATTATGTGGTGGCATATCAAAAACCATGTACCATCTGTCCATCGAGTTATCAACAAATGGTTGAAACGTGCACCGTCCATCCAGTTATTAATGTAAATTTAGGTTATCATATACTAAAATACTACAAAGCATAGTTTGATGAACGTGGGTGGCCAACCCTTAGTAAGGAGGATGCTTGAACTGAGCGGATACTGAGAAACATCCTCTGTTTTAGAACTACATATGGATACTTATCTTCTGAACCTAATGTATCTTACATATTGATATTGGTCTCCGGGTTTGGGTCTGATATGACATAACGAAACTACTTGCTGCTTCCTACTGTTGAAAACATATTAATACTACTTGTTTCTCATGCTCTCTTATCTTTCATATGGAGACTAACTTATGTGCAAATCGATACTTCCTAATGTGCAGGCTCCTTTCTGTTGATATTGAGAGTTTAGTTTGAGATGTATGTAAAATAAATTATAATTAAATCATTAAATATTTATAGATAATGAAACAAAAGTAATATTATAATGAAACATGTATTACCAAATATGTCTTACAACATTATTGACTTTTACAATGTGTTTTCACCTTTACAGCATGGTTATAAAATTTAAATATTCACACTGATATATCATAGGTTTTCAAGTTTTCATACCCATTCTAATTTGTATTTATCTATGCATACTTTTTCCCATATATTTCCATCTTCACAACATGGTTATAAATTTTTAAATATCTACAAACTAATATATAGTAGGCTGTTAAATTTGGATACAATTTTCATATATTTGATATATAGATTTCAATTCCATGCCATGGTAGGTGATGTTTTTTTTAAGTAAAAGAATATAGCAATCTAATAAATTCATTTTTATGAAATTTATATTATGTAAATAAAATTATTAGTAAATTTCTTCTTTTGAAATATGATAATTTATTGTATATATTTTTTTTCTTTTTTTTTGTAACTAGGAAAATCGGTAACTAGGTCAAGCTCATACTTGTGTGATATGGGTTGATTTGAATCTACTACCACTCTACCTCTATGCATATCAACATTGCTCCACACATTGTATAAAGAGCTCATGAGGTTTGAACCAACAATGTAGCAAGGAAAACCTTGGCAATGCACCATATCACCAACTAGTCTACACTGCAGGGGATGACACAGTTTATTGTATCATCACACATCAAGGTTAAACAATAAGCAAATTGAAAAATCATTTACCAATTAGGGGATATTGTAGTTAAACAATAAGCAAATTGAAAAACATTGAAACACTAACATACTATTGTTCTAGCCATAAATACTAATGTCTATATGGCACTTTTTCCTTCCCTACATTTATTTCCTCTTTCACTTGCTTCCCTTTCACCATTCCTTCACATCTTATGAACATACCTTTATATCTTATGAAGCTAGTTTAATTATAACATGTGATCCGTGAGGACATGCCTCCCTTTCCAATTTAATGATTTGAATGTAACTTGTCGTCTTTCACCATTCCTTTACACCTTATGATGATGATGACATGCCTCCCTTTCCAATTAATCATCTCAACGGAACTTGTCCTCGTTAGGTCGCAACTCTCCACGTGGTTTTCATTTTAGCTTGTGTTTATGGGACATTTACACCACTTGCCTTTAGTTAAACGAAACTTTCGGAATTTTAGGAAGCCATGTGGCTTTTATTGTGCCTTGTCTCATAAGACCATCATTTATCTCATTTCATTTATGTGCCTTGTCCTCTTTGACAGTTCAATGGGCCGTCTCTCGTTCCAAATTTAATATGGACACGCCTTCCTTTCAAATTTTAAAATTTTATCGAAACTTCTCAACTTTGGGTTATCTTTCCACTACATTCAATAAGAGGTTTTATCATTCAATATCTTAGCTCGGAATTTAATATGGACACGCCTTCCTTTCAAATTTTACAATTCTATCGAAACTTCTCAACTTTAGGTTATCTTTCCACTACACTCAATAAGAGGTTTTATCATTCAATATCTTAGCTCGGAATTTAATATGGACACGCCTTCCTTTCAAATTTTACAATTCTATCGAAACTTCTCAACTTTAGGTTATCTTTCCACTACACTCAATAAGAGGTTTTATCATTCAATATCTTAGCTCGGAATTTAATATGGACACGCCTTCCTTTCAAATTTTACAATTCTATCGAAACTTCTCATCTTTAGGTTATCTTTCCACTACACTCAATAAGAGGTTTTATCATTCAATATCTTCAACACATTATCGATTTTTACAATGTGTTTGACGTTTACAGAATGGTTATAAACTTTTAAATATTCACACTGATATATCATAGGTTTTCAAGTTTTCATACCCATTATAATTTGTATTTACTTATGCACACTTTTTCTCTTATATTTCCATATGCACAACATGGTTATAAAATTTTAAAAATCCACAGACTAATATATCATAGGTTGTTAAGTTCGGATACAATTTTCATATATTTGATATGTAAATTTCAATTTCATGTCATGGTAGTTGATGTATGGTAGTTGATGATGATGATGATGATGATGTTGCATGGTGGATCTGTCACAGGATACGGGGGTTATACATGGGAAGATATGGTTGTATGCAGGTTTGTGAAGGATTGGGAGTGACAGTTCGGTTGCGACGCTACATAGGTTTGATGGGTGACTACAGTAACTTGGAGTCTAGTCAGCCGAGAGGCTGGCTTTAGTACCAACCAAGGTAAAAAAACTGGGAAGTAGGGTTTCTTTTTTGCAACTCTTTGTCAGACCCATGTTTAGTTGTTATGCGACCGGATTGGATCTTGGTCTTTGTCGGTTTGTGGTTTACCCTTTGTTGCTTTGGTTTTTTTTTCTTTTAAGACCCCACTTTAGTCATTGATTTGATTACCCTAGCTTGGGGTCTGTTTCGTGCTTCATGTGCTGTGGTTTACAGCTAGCAGTACCCTCGTACAATGGATACATGTGGTTTGAACTTACCTTCTTCTCCCCATGCGAAACACTCTAACCCTCATTTTGGTTTTTACCCCTTTTCCGCTTCCTCTACACAAAACCCTAGCCACGTTTATGCGACAAAACTTTCTAAGGAGTTTCCCTCTGAACCAAAGGTGGACTCGATCTTGGATTCTAGTCTCCTGATTGTTGATACTAGTGCTAGAAGGAACCCTAATTTATTTGGAGCTAAAGCCCGGTCCCGACGACTGAAAAAATCCATCAAAACCAAGGATGGTCAAGCTCGGTTTGTTATTAACCCTGAAACAAATCTTGATCGTGTTGAGATTTTGGCTTGCCGTGCTCTGGTAGGGCGCCTGGAGTTTACTTTAGGGAATAAAATAGAAATTCTGGATTGGGTCAACTCAAACTGGATGTCGTTGGTTGGGATGGCCCCTCGAGTCAATCTCCTACAGAATAATTGTATTTTGTTCATCTTCCCGAGCTCTGATCATCTGAATGACATCCTTGGAAACATCTGTCTCTTCAAAGAGGGTTCTTTCGTCCTGAAAAAATGGCATATATCGTTTGACTCGATGAAAGAAAAACAGTCTCGCAGACACATTTGGATGCTAATCCCAGGGCTCCCTATTGAATTATGGACTGAAAACATTATCATTGAACAGGAAAACTCTGTGGATAGGTTTATTCAGCTAGATAAGCAGTCCCTTTTTGGTTTTGACAGAAGAGTGGGGTGAGTTATGGTCGAATTTGATATGAGCTTGGTTCTTCCTGCAAAAGTGGAGGTTGTTTGGGGTGCTCGCACTTTCTGCCAATGCCTGTATTACTATATAATGCCCTTCAGATGTTATGGCTGCAGGGAATCGGGTCATATCCTGGCAAAGTGCCCAAATATCTCTCGGAAGACTAATGGGGAACGCTCGACTAATGTGGATTCACCAATCATTAACAACCCAAGTGCGAGCCCTGCTACTCCTCACCAGCATCTATCGGGTAAGCTTTCCCCTTCTATTACATCTTACAAAGATGTTTCCAAGGCTGAACTCGATTTTTATGTTGAAGTTGAGAAATATTTGGATAAGCGTATTTCCCGAGGGGAGGTTGTTTTAATTTTGGGTATTTCAAATGAACAACCCACAACTTGTGTGGCCTCGGACCAGGCTCTGCCCTCTCCTCCTCTGTCTTGTCCTTTTGTGACGACCTCTTCTAATCCTGAAGTTGAAGCTAGGGTTTTTTCCAAAGAAGAAAATGTGGTGCTTTCTGATTGTGGCTATTCTACCATTTCAATTGATCCTTGCTTTACCCCCTTAGCAGTTTATTCAAAAAAGCCATCAAAAAACTCTGACGTTATCCCCGCCGAAAGCATCCAATTCCAAAATCTCACTATTAGGAAAAACCGCAAGAAATCAAAGGAGGTTTATGCTGTGGATGATTCAAATAGCTATAAACCTCTGTCGGCTCGCCTTGATGATCCTTCTATTTCCTGTGTTGTTTCTTCTGACCCTAGGTCACTTAGAGCGGTGTTGCCCTTGATTTCTAGTGAATAATGTTAATCATGTCCTTAAATATCAGAGGTTTAGGTAGGGCTTCCCGGGTTAGGTCCCTCTCTAAACTAATACTTGCTACTAGATCGAACATTATCCTCCTTCAGGAGACTATGTGTGTTGACTTTGCTGCTATTTTGAAGATTGCAAATATTTTTCCTAGTTGGGAACTTTCGACTGTTAGTGCTTTTGGATTGTCTAGGGGTCTGTTAGTTGGGTGGAATCCCCTTTTGTTCCAATTTATGGCATTCAAAACCAGTTGGGGAATCTTTCTTGATGGTTGGAGTAGGACCCAAAATATCAGGGTTTCTGTTGTGAACTGCTATGGACTGTATAAGGATAGGTTCCCATTCCGGGAATCCCTAAAATCTTCTGGTGTTTTAAACTTGGATAACTTATTTTTTGCTGGGGACTTGAATTTTACTACTTCTGAAGCTGAGTTATGGGGATCGTTTGCGAGAAAGGATTTGTTAGCTGACTTATTTTCAAATTTGATGATTGATTATGATTTGATCGATGCTGCTCCAGGGGTTCTTCTCCCCACATGGACAAATGGAAGATAGGGTTCTGATGGCATCCACAAAAGGATTGACAGGTTTATGGTTAAAAGGCCCCTCCTTCAATCTTTTTAGCGACACCATGCTTGGGTGGGAGAGACCATTTTTTCAGATCATTGGCCAATCTTTTTGCAATTGGATGATTGTGTTTCTCTTAGAAAGTTCTTGTTCAAATTCAAATGTTCTTGGCTCCAAAATGAAATTTTCTGTGATCACATTAGACAATTCTGGTTATGCTATGCTCCAGATGATGAGCTTAATCCGATGGATCTCTTTGTTCTAAAGCTAAGGAAGCTTAAGGATATTGTATCAAAATGGATAAAAAATAAAAAACAAGAGGCTCTCAAAGAATACAAATATCTGGAAAAACGGATTCAGGAAATTCATTTAAGGAATTTGCTTCAAGATTGGAAAATTGATGATGTTGCCCCTTTGAAATCTCTTGCGTTGAAAAAGGAGGAAATTTTGAAACAAGAAGAAGCTGATTGGAGACTAAAAAGCATAGCATTATGGCTGGATTTGGGAGATAAAAATACTAAATTTTTTCATGCTTACACTTCCAGTATAAGAAATAAGAATGCAATTTGGGACCTTGAGGATGAGGCTGGAAGGAAAATTTTGGGACAGGAAAATATTATGGATTCTGCTAAAGACTTCTTTGGGAAAATATTTCATGACTCTGGTGATTGTAATCTTATGGCACAGATGGAGGTTGCAAGGATTTTTCCTATCTTTTTCAATACACAGGAAGCATTGGAGTTGTCTAAGGATGTTACCCTAGAGGAGATTGAAGCCACCTTAAATCTTTTTGCAAAAGAAAAGAGTCCACGGCCGGGTGGCTGGATAGTTGAGTTGTTTTTGCATTTCTTCGAGATCATGGGTAGTTATATCCTTAAGATGGTGGAATTCTCTAGAGTTCATGGCTTTATCTCGGGGGCTTTAAATTCAACCTTTCTTACCTTGATTCCAAAATCAAATAAGCCTCAATCCTTTGGGGAGTTCATGCCAATTGCTTTATGCAATCTAGCATATAAACTTATATCCAAGATTATAGCTTTGAGACTCAAACCTGCTTTCTCAAAGTATATCTCTTATGAACCATTTGGATTTCTACATTATAGGCAGATCCTAGATGTTGTTGGTGTCTCTCAATAAGTCATTCATACTATCAAAAAAAGGAAAAAGAAAGCTATGCTACTAAAAATGGACCTTGAAAAATCCTAGGATAGAGTTGATTGGAGATTTCTCAGAATCATCTTAATTCAGATTGGTGTACCTCCATTGGTTCTTAATTGGATCATGGCATGCGTATCTACTACAGATATTGATGTATTGATAAACGAGATGCCATTCAACTTCTTCAAATGCTCTAGGGGAATAAAGGTTGTCCAATGTCGCCTCTTCTGTTTCTTCTCGTCATAGATGGGCTTAGCAGATTGATTAACAGAGCAAAAATTAAAGGTCATATCAAAGGTATCAAAATTACATCAGACCTTTCTATCTCTCATTTGCTTTTTGTTGATGATGTTCTCCTAGCTGGTTCAAATTCCATTGATGAATGGTTGTGTTATAAAGAGATTATTAATGTCTTCTTGTGAGGCCTCGAGGGTGAAGGTTAACACTTCAAAATCCATCTTCTATCAATACATGATGGATGAATCTGATCTTTTGGAATTCCAGAGCCAAATGTCCTATAATATCAATCAAATGGAAGATGGTTTCAAATATTTGGGTTTTTTTTTTATGAAACCTAATAACTATTTGATAAAGGATTGGTCTTGGCTCATCAAAAAAATTGAAAGCATAATCAACTCTTGGACACACAAGTTACTATCTATTGGTGGACGCCTTACTCTGGTGAAGTCTGTTCTTACAGGAATTCATGTTTATTGGATTTCATTATTAAAAGTTCCATGTTCTATTCTTATTTCCTTGAGGAGATTATTCTCAAACTTTCTGTGGTCAGGTAGCCAAGTTCGCAAAGGTGTTATTATGGTTAGCTGGGGAAAAATAGATCTTCTAGAAAACTGTGGTGGTTGGGGTTTAAAAAACTTGGATGCCTTTAGCAAAGCTCTGCGGCTCAAAAGCATGTGGAGAGGTATATGGGGCTCAACATTATGGTCAAAAGTTTTGGAATCAAAGTATATTAAGGAGGACCATATAAACTAGCTCAGGAATCCATCTAAGAAACTTAGGAATGTTTCGCCAATCTGGAATGGATTCATGAAAATTTATAACTGGATGGTTAAGGACCTTCATTGGCAAGTTGGTTGCGGTAAACAAATCTTGGTTGGCATAGATCCCATTCTAGGCTAAGTCACATGGTTCGAATTTGAATTTGAGTTTGAAAACCATTTGATTCAATTCAAATTCGAATTTCTCGATGAGGTTCGTTTGAGATTCATCTTTAGATTCTAATATATATATGAGATTCATCTTTAGATTCTAATATATATATATATATCTGGAATATAGTACAAAATAATAAAAATTTACATCAACAATTTACTCGTGGAACTAGAAACGCAAGACTTGGGGTTTGTTTCAATTTTCAACTCACCTGCGTAGATAAATTTAATCTCAATAGAGATTATCTTCAGTCTTCAACGACAGTACAGTAGAATCGCGGGTCTATGATTGCAGTTGCACTTGTAGATTATAGTCTGTAACTCAAATGGTGAGTTGGTGATTGTGAGCAGTAGCAGTGATTCGTGAACACTGAGATCAAAACACATGGAGTCATGAGCTCTAAGCAGTAGCATGAGGGTTTCTTTGCTAGGTGACCTGGAGGAGGAAGAGATGCCTCAGTGTTGAAAGATCTGTCACCGGAATGCTAAATCAGGGTTGGGGTCATGTGACCCAGTGATCCACCCATGGAAGCCCCGGACACCAACCTCAAGGCTTCAAGCCCTTTCATGAGGCAGTCAGGGATGCCACTAAGCCATAGTACTTCCAAGCTAAGTCACATGGTTTGAATTCGAATTCAAGTTCGACAACCATTTGATTCTATTCAAATTCAAATTTCTCGATGAGGTTCATTTGAGATTCATCTTTAGATTCGAATATATATATATATATATATATATATATATATATATGAAATATAGTACAAAATAATAAAAATTTACATCAACAATTTACTCGTGGAACTAGAAACGCACGACTTGGGGTTTATTTCAATTTTCAACTCACCTGCGTAGATAAATTTAATCTCGATAGCGATTATCTTTAGTCTTCAACAACAGCACAACATAATCATGGGTTTATGATTGCAGTTGCACTTGTAGATTATAGTCTGTAACTCAAATGGTGAGTTGGTGATTGTGAGAAGTAGCAGTGATTCGTGAACGCTGAGATCGAAACTCATGGAGTCATGAGCTCTAAGAAGTAGCATAAGGGTTTCTTTGCTAAGCGGTGGCAATGAGAGAGGAAAAACTTCGCTCGCAAGTTGGGAGTCGAGACTGAGGTAGGTAGACCGTGGTGTGTTAGGACTAAGGTTAAGGTTAAGAAACCAACTCAAATTGTTTTTATTTTTTTATTAAATTCGTCTTCAGATTCGAACCAGCTTGAGATTCAGCAAAATTCAAACCTCAAGGTTCAAATTCGCTGAATCTTGTGACTTAGATGCTGGGTATGGAATACTGCTATACTCTTTCTGAGGATATTTTGGCGTTCCTGAAAGATATTGACTATGTAACCCTGGATAGAATAAAAAATAGGTTCAATTTGGATCGGAATTCTTATTGGAATATAAAGGTGAGAGAATTTGGGTTTACTGGTAAGTATGCCTTTGAATGGGATTAGTTCATACATATGCTTGATTCTACAGGATGCAGGTTGTCCGATAATAGTGACAAACTTATTTGGTCGGGCAATCCTGGGTCCGGCGAGATCACTGCAAAAACTGCATACATAACCATCATCAAAAATCGACATTTTTTCCCTCAACACTGGTGGTGCAAATGCCTCTGGAGATGGAAAATTCCCTTAAAATTCAAATGCTTTCGTTGGTTTGCATTTCAAGGAAAATTAAAAACATGGGACAATCTGGTTAAATTGGGTTGACATGGCCCTGGCATTTGTTCTTTGTGCAAAAGTAGAGCTGGATCCACTCATCATATTCTTGTTACATGTGATTTCACTAGAGAAAATTTGGCACAAGATTTGCTATGAGCTGAAATTGAATAATAACTGGGGATATGATTACTTTGATTTATGTTCATATAAATGGATTAAGGAATGTCGATACCACTGGATGCTCCCGGTGATTATCGCATGGTACGTATGGTACACCAGAAACAAAGCTATCTTTGAAGATGAGATCCCTTGCAAGCAGAAAATCACATGTCAGATTTTGGGTGTGGTCCATTCTATTGCAAAGACCCAGGGGCCTCGAAATATTAAAAAAAATAAGCTCATTTGATCCATAGTTCAATTTCCCTGTTCTCTTCTTTGATGGAGCTTCCAAACACGGTTTATGTGCTGCTGGTGGAGCAATTTATCTCAATCAGTCTCATTTCTTTACGCTTAGGATCAACTGTGGCATTGGAACCAATATGAAAGCTGAACTCCTGGGGTTATGGTGTGTCTTAAAAGTTGCCAGTATTTTTGGGATCGATGGTTTGAAAATATTTGGAGATTGAAGGGTCACACTCAAATGGGCACAAGGAGAATACAATTTGAAAGTCATATATCTTCTTCATTTGGGTAACAAAATCAAGTCAACTTTATCAATATTCAGCAAGGTGACCCTGGAGCATATTTATAGGCAACATAAGTCCTTGGCCGACAAGCTTTCCAAACAAGCATTGGATGGCGAGGAAGGATACTTAATCTGGGAAGAACATCTGGATTCCCAAATGTGTGACATGGGATCTATGTGGTTTTTTTGAACAATTTTCATATTCGAAAACTATGACTCCTTTTGTATACAACTGTATCCTTTTATGCGAACGATTTTAAAAATCCTCTGTAATGAGTGCATGGATTTTTCATCATAGAAGATGAGGCAACGCTCTGTACTTGAAGAATATTTTGTAGTAGTCAGGGCTAGGCTCTTGCAGACATGAACTTTTTGTACCATTTGATACACATGAATAACAATGGTATGCTTTTTTTTTTCTGCTGGAAAAAAAATGGTAGCTGATGTAGTTTTTTTTAGTAAAAGAATATAGCAATCTAATAAATTATTTTTTATGAAATTTATATTATATAAATAAAATTATTAGTAAATTTTTTCTTTTGAAATATGATAGTTTATTGTATATATTGTTTTTATTTTTTGTAACTAGGAGAATCGGTAACTAGGTCAAGCTCATACTTGTGTGACATGGGTCGATTTTAATCTACTACCATTCTACCCCTATGCATACCAACATTGCTCTACACATGGTACAAAGAGATCACAAGGTTTGACAATGCACCATATCACCAACTAGTCTACACTGCAGGGTATGACACAGTTTATTGTATCATCACACATCAAGGTTAAACAATAGGAAAATTGAAGGATCATTTACCAATTAGGGGATATTGTAGTTATTTAAGAAACATTGAAACACATATTTTATATAAAAGGATAATGGATTGCATTGTAACATAATATTGTCCAAGCCAGTTCAATTGGGTTTAGCCCGAGTGGTTGAGTTATCGGATTGTTATCTGCTCCACCCAGGTTCAAGTCCCGCTAGTGACACTTGCTCTTAAGTGAGCCGCTGAGCTCTTTAGGAGCTCTACTAGCCAATTAATTGCCCTTCCTATGTAACCGAACATCGGGGAGGTTAACGTGGGCGTATCGGGCAATGAAAAAAGAGGGCGTTCCATGAACCTCACGAAGAAAAAAAAATATGGTCCTAGCCATAAATGCTAATGACTACGTGACACTTTGTTTTTGGAAATTGGTCTTGTTATTTTTTGCTTCCGATCAAATTACATTTTTATATGTCGTTATCATTTAGTGCATCACCAATTATAGATGGATTACATAGAGGCTCCATTACCATCGTCAACAATGGCTTAAAGGCATACAAAGAATGGTTAACCATTTGGAAAGATACTTCTTCTTTTTCATAGTTCCAAAGGAGATTTTGAAATCACACCATGGTTTTCCAGTTCTATTAATCCTCTATAATTTTATATATCAAAATATTTTCTCCTCAAATTTGCAGTGATTAGACATAACAATAAACCTTAGTGAAATATCGGTTGAGAACTTTTTTTCAGTTTACATAGTTTTTTTAAGGAACTATGATGTTTTGAAATATTGGTTGAGAACTTTTTTCAGTTTACATGGTTTTTTTTAAGGAACTATGATGTTTACCTATAGAGTTGGTTGGACCAATGATCATATGCCTTGCAAATGCCATATTAGTTGCATTTATTTTTGCTTCACATATTTATTTTGATGACAAAATTAAGAAGGAATTGAATAATCTTTTTAAATCAATATTACTTTTCAAAATGAATATTTTGTATAACAAATTACAAAAAAAATTGAATAATTTATATGATTGATAATTTATATCAATGTTATAGCAATTATTTAAATTTAATCCAATTTTTCCTACACCTACATTTATTTCCTCTTTCACTTACTTCCCTTTTTATTTTCACCTTTCACCATTCCTTTACATCTTATGAAGTTGGTTTAATGATAATATGTGCTCCCTAAGGGCTTGCCTCCCTTTCCAATTTAATGACTTCAATGTAACTTGTCGTCTTTCACCATTCCTTTACACCTTATGATGATGACATGCCTCCCTTTCCAAATAATCATCTCAACGAAACTTGTCCTCGTTAGGTCGCAACTCTCCACTACAACCCTTCATTTTAGTATAAAACTTCGGAATTTAACCATGTGGTTTTCATTTTAGCTTGTCCATTAAGTTAGTCCAGGTGGCCTCTGTTACAAAAAAATGATGCAGAGCAATAATAATAAACAAGATGCAAATATAAATGACATAAACATAATACAATATAGACACCAATATACATGGTTCACCCAATCTGGACTACGTCCACGGAGAAATTTCCAATCCTTTTATTATTATACCATCCAACAAATGAAGGGATACAACCTGCAACACATCCGTTACAACTTCCTCTTCACTCTCGCATAGTCTGAGTCTCTTACACAATCACACAGATCTTTATAATACTACAATATAGAGCCATATTACAATGCCTTCCTTTTAAAGAGCGATTACCATGGGAAAATACCATGGGCCCGTAAATCACCCATTATTGACCAAGTCATGACTATGAAATTACAACATTTTACAAGGCATTTTTTCTGAAATTTTCACTACGGGGATGCTGCCCCCGAACCCCCGCTGGGGGGTCTCCTAAAATATAGTCTCCACCCCCCATGGTGATGGAGACTATAATGGGGGTTAAGCCCCCCTAAATTCCCCCGTCATGGGCTAGGATCCAGACACGGCTGAACACGACCTATGAATAAGGAAGATCGGGCTCCACAACCAATAGCCTCATGTAACTCCATATTAAAAATCGTAAATAAAATCCCACCAATGAATAATGGCCTTAGCTTTTCTAGATTAAAAAGCTCAAATGATTTTTTTAGAAATATTCATGATTCTTAGTTATCAATTCCTTGACCAAAATTGTTAAATTTATCTTCTTTCATGACCTAGTATTTCCAATTGTATGTTTGAAAAAGAAAAATGCAACCATACTGACCTTACTCTCTACAAGGGGTCATCCTCAAACCAAAAACAAAGTTTTACTATAAATGGAAGCCCTATAATTTGTGTGGACACTGACATTGGTTGTACAAGTCCATAGACTATTTTATTAGCTAAATGGACTCCTTAGAAGTTTATATAGAATCAATGCTCTTCCTCTAGTACAAGTAGCTGGTAAAGGTGATCTAGATTATTTGGAGAATGAAACAAAAGGAAACAATATAAAATGGAAACACACACAAAAATATTTTACAGAAAACATAGTAGTACAGTAAAATCTAAATTATAATAATGAATGGAATGGGAAAACATTGTAAACAACAAAGCAATACAAACTAGCTCGGATGGTGGTAACTTATTTTGTAAGAGATATGTGTTGGCTACACTCATTCATAAGAGATTATTACAAAGATAACACAAAAGGAATTTTTATCTTAATCATAAAGCGGAAAAAACACTAACATCCAAAAACCTAACCTAGGAGATGAAGTGACAAAAGCATTTGTGGGTCCCGAGGTGGCTAGTTTATAAGTCAACTTATCGGGGGTGCATGTTTTGCATATGATCTCTATTTAGGGTGCTCAAAAACTCATTAGAAAGAACAAATTGAGAATTACAACTTTTAACTGGTGTTAGGGAATGTCATGGAAACCCCTAACCCCCTATTATCCAAAAAATGTCATTTAGGGACTCAAAATGGCCCTGTCAGTTTGGAACCTAAAAACCTGTAGAAATTTTCCAAGAATATAGGGAACCCTTGTAACTCAGTGGAACATGTGGGTAGCCACCAGTAACCACACTAGTACAAGATGAGAGATAAATGACCAAAAAAATGACCAAAACCCGCATATAAATGACCACTTTTGAGTTGGTGACCACTGGTAGGAAATTAGCGGTCATTTATCACGCGACAAAAAATGTGGTCATATTTCGCTTGGTCATTTATAGTTTATCTTGTGGTCATATATTTGGTCGTATATTTGGTCATTAATTTGGTCATTAATTGACACAATTAATGACCAAATTTATGACCACATTTTTTGTCACGTGATAAATGACCGCTAATTTGCTACTAGCGATCGCCAACTCAAAAATGGTCATTTATATGCATATTTTGGTCACTTATCTCTCATGCTGTATTGGTAGTCATTTATACGCAAATTTTGGTCATTTTTTAAGTCATTTATCTCTTTTTAGTGGTTTCAGAATATATATAGTGTACGGAGGAATCAAACCACCAACCTCCTGCCTATAAGGCAGGTGATCTACCATTGAGCTAGCAACCTTAAATGGAATTCCTTATGGATTGATATGAGAATAAAATTTCCAACAGTTAACACCATCTTGCCAAATTCTGGAAAAGGGTCACATACCTAGGTTGATTGAGGTAGAGAAAATATTTGATCAACTGCAAATATCCTACGAGCAATGTTACCTACCGTTTAAAAAAATAAAAAATAAAAAATAAAACATCTTCTTATTCCAAAAGTCAAAGACACATTAAAAAATACCTTTAGATACTAGAAAAATTTCTCCATAACCCCTTCGTTTCCAACAACCATCCACATCCTTATCAGCCATAGGAATAGATTCATAGTTCAAAAATCCATCAGAGGAATTCACTTGCCAAGCAACCTTCCCCTGTAAAGGGCAAATCAAAATAAAAGAGATAAGTTACACTATAATTTGTAAAATGCTTATTCTTAGTATAACTAAAGCAAAAACAAATATTTATAGTGGATAATAAATAAATGTAAAGCAAAATCTAACTCTTATCTCAATTTTGAAGAAAGATACTAGCAAAATAAATTACTACTAGCAACATAATTCCTTGGCCGACAAGCTTTCCAAACAAGCATTGGATGGTGAGGAAGGATACTTAATCTGGGAAGAACATCTGGATTCCTAAATGTGTGACATGGGATCTATGTGGTTTTTTTGAACAATTTTCATATTCAAAAACTATGACTCCTTTTGTATACAGCTGTATCTTTTTATGCGAACGCTTTTAAAAAGCCTTTGTAATGAGTGTATGGATTTTTCATCATAGAAGATGAGGCAATGTTCTGTACTTGAAGAATATTTTGTAGTAGTCAGGGCTGGTCTCTTGGGTTTTTTTTTTTTTTTTGGGTTCTGCTGGAAAAAAAATGGTAGTTGATGTAGTTTTTTTTAGTAAACGAATATAGCAATCTAATAAATTCTTTTTTATGGAATTTATATTATATAAATAAAATTATTAGTAAATTTTTTCTTTTGAAATATGATAGTTTATTGTATATATTTTTTCTTTTTTTGTAACTAGGAGAATCGGTAACTAGGTCAAGCTCATACTTGTGTGACATGGGTCGATTTTAATCTACTACCAGTCTACCCCTATGCATACCAACATTGCTCTACACATGGTACAAAGAGATCACAAGGTTTGACAATGCACCATATCACCAGCTAGTCTACACTGCAGGGGATGACACAGTTTATTGTATCATCACACATCAAGGTTAAACAATAGGAAAATTGAAGGATCATTTACCAATTAGGGGATATTGTAGCTATTTAAGAAAAATTAGGGGATATTGTAGTTATTTAAGAAACATTGAAACATATATTTTATATAAAAGGATAATGGATCGCATTGTAAAATAATATTGTCCTAGCCAGTTCAATTGGGTTTAGCTCGAGTGGTTGAGTTATCGGATTGTTATCTGCTCCACCCAGGTTCAAGTCCCGCTAGTGACACTTGCTCTTAAGTGAGCCGCTAAGCTCTTCAGGAGCTCTACTAGCCAATTAATTGCCCTTCCTATATCTCTGAACATCGGGAAGGTTAATGTGGATGTATCGAGCACTGAAAAAAGAAGGTGTTCCATGAACCACACAAAGAAAAAAAATATTGTCCTAACCATAAATGTTAATGACTATGTGACACTTTTTTTTGGCAATTGGTCGTGTTATTTTTTGCTTCCGATCAAATTACATTTTTTATATGCCATTATCATTTAGTGCATCACTAATTATAGATAGATTCCCTCTGCAAGATTACACAGAGGCTCCATTACCATCGTTATCGATGGCGTAAAGGCATACAAAGAATGGTTAACCATTTGGAAAGATACTTCTTCTTTTTCAGAGTTCCAAAGGAAGTTTTGCAATCACACCATGGTTTTCGAGTTCTATTAGTCCTCTATAATTTTATATATCAAAATATTTTCTCCTCATATTTGCAATGATTAAACATAACAATAAACCTTAGTGAAATATTGGTTGAGAACTTTTTTAAGTTTACATAGTTTTTTTAAGGAACTATGATGTTTTGAAATATTGGTTGAGAACTTTTTTTAGTTTACAAAGTTTTTTTTTTGGAACTATGATGTTTACATATAAAGTTAGTTGGACCAATCATTATATGCCTTGCACATGTTGTATAGTTGCATTTATTTTTGCTTCACATATTTCTTTTGATGACAAAATTAAGAAGGAACTGAATAATCTTTTTTAATCAATATTACTTTTAAAAATGCATATTTTGTATAACAAATTACAAAACAAGTTGAATAATTTATATGATTGATAATTTATATCAATGTTACAGCAATTATTTAAATTTAATCCAATTTTTCCTACACCTACATTTATTTCCTCTTTCACTTACTTCCTTTTTATTTTCACCTTACACCTTATGATGATGATGACATGCCTCCCTTTCCAATTAATAATCTCAACGGAACTTGTCCTCGTTAGGTCGCAACTCTCCACGTGGTTTTCATTTTAGCTTGTGTTTATGGGACATTTACACCACTTGCCTTTAGTTAAACGAAACTTTCGGAATTTTAGGAAGCCATGTGGCTTTTATTGTGCCTTGTCTCATAACACCATCATTTATCTCATTTCATTTATGTGCCTTGTCCTGTTTGACAGTTAAATGGGCCGTCTCTCGTTCCGAATTTAATAATTTTAAATTAGATCGGAATTTAATATGGACCCGCCATCCTTTCAAATTTTACAATTTTATCGAAACTTCTCATCTTTAGGTTATCTTTCCACTACACAGGGTTTATCATTCAATATCTTAACACATAAAATAATAATTTTTAGATTTCATTTTTTTAATACAATATTTATAATAAATAAAAATAAAAATAATATTATAGTTGAAATAAAATACAATATTTATAATAGTAAAGTCTCTTATGGGGATTAATGAAACTACCACTCTACAAAAATTGATAACACTCATATTATTACTTCTACTTTTAAAGAGAAAATGTGGTGCAAAGAAGAATTAGAGGTAAAAAGAAAGCTTCGGTATTATAAAGTGATCATTAACCTTACTTGAGGATAAAAACTATCTTTCTATCTTAACAAGCTCAAAAAAGAAAATTAATATTTCTAAGATTAGAACGAACTCCCATGAGCTTCACAGTGAAACTGGGCATTGGACAACCCCTAAAATGCTTTGGGCTGAAAGAATTTTCCATCTTTGCGATTCTATGAGCGTGGAAGATAAAAATCACTTTCCCTTATATTGCTCGGCTTTCACTCACATCAGATTTCAGTTTCAGCATCTTTGCTCCAACACTAACATTTCTAACCTTCTAGATCCCCAAAACTATAACGAGATAGGGACTCTCCTCTGCAAGGTCTTTGAGCATAGAAATACTATTTTAAAGAAAACTAAATAATCTCTATCTTCTTAAGGTCCGATAGACCAAGATTGATCTTAATGGACGTTAAAGACCATCATCATCATCATCAATAAAGGATATTAATATTATATGGGTGAAAACGCGAAGGTGGGAAACAATTCCATGACAATTTGCTTTTTTTTTGTTCTAATTTCCGTTTTCTCGCCTAAGACAAAAGTCAACAAATTTTCTCGAGTGAGAGTTTTACTACTTCTCGGGCGAGACATTAACCATGGTTAGATTTCTCTCGACCGTGAGTTTTTCCATAGTTAGAGAATTGTTCGCTCGAGAGTTTTTAGTTTCTCGTTCGAGAGTATAACCATTTTTTTTTATTGAAATCTCGGACAGGTTTCTCGATCGAGAGTTTTGATTCCTTTTAACATCTCGGCCGAGACATGTTTAACTATATAAACGCAATAATATTTCCTCGCCACACGCATTGTCATTTTCAACGTTGTTGCTGTTGTTGTTTGTTTTCGCTCAAACCGACACTGTGCTGAAATAGTGAAGGGAAGGAAGACCACCCACTACAACTCTGTTTGCTGAAACACCGAAGGGAAGGGAAGGGAAGACCACCCACGACAATGAAGTGAATGGCCACGAGAAGAGGACCGCCACCGCCAGTTCGATCCAGTCGACCAGATGACCATACCATCAGACGACCGCACACGGGTATGTTTCTCTTTTTCCACGGGCATCTCTCTAAAACCCAACCGAATTCAATTTCAAATTTGGCTACCGTTCCTTGGAACTAATCTAATTTCAATCAATTCGCCCTTAGGGTTAGGGTTAGAGGCCGAATTCCTATTGTGATTGGACCAACAGTATATTTGGACCCTCTTCTTTGGACCCTCTTCCAACTAGAAGCACATTGAGTGTCAAGTTCAACTTAGTGACTCTTCCCCCATTGAGTAAGGGAAATATACTGCATCAAGAAACCTCAAGCACAAACACCGAGCCCCTATTAGCCTTGCTCTAGCACACCAAAATATTTTGATGATAATACTTCTCTACCTATGTGTTGGAGCCCAAGAACAACTAGAAACACGAATGTAGAGAAAAGGATCCCTGCAGAGACATAGAGACAAACCTAGGGGACAAGATCAATAAATAGAGATATCACCTACCAAGTCAATAGCCAAGATAACTTCCCTCACTGGGTCGGGGATTTCTACTTCATTGAGCAACCTTAAGTGTAAACAAAGAATCCATGTCAATGTGGCCCTAGTGCATTGGGAGATTTCACTGTTTTGAAACCATTTTGAGAATGATATAAGGCCTCTACCTTCATAAACCTGCATCCTGATGCTCACCATTTTCGAATCCGACATCAATCAAGTGTGAAATTGCATTGCTGAATTCGAAAGACTTCTTCATTTGCTGCTACATAATTCAATAAAGTTGCAGAATACTTCCTACCTGCTCCAAAGTACTTTAGAGTGCTGCTACCAACCACATCTTACTAGTGTTTGACTTCTTTGCACTCCATCAACACTCTTCTTTAGTTAACTCAAGTTTTTCATTCACTTTCTCCTTGAATATTGACCATAATTCATCATTTTTAAGATGTTTTTAGTTAGAAAACCCTGGCTATCATCTCCTTTAATGCCTTGTTCATTCCACTCTGTTGTATCAATTTTTACTACAATCCCCTACATTTTTTACAACCCCACTCCCAACACCCATATATCATATTATCCAAGGTCGGCCAATATTTTTAGCTAGGGATAGAGTGATGTTCACATCAAAAGTGAGATAAGTATAATGGGTTAATGCAAATGGATTAATGTAGATGTGAATGATGACAAATTAATAAGGGAGCTAAAGACAGGAGTCAGATGAGGGAAGATAATGCACATGTCTATCATTCTTATTTTCCTTGCACTATATAGGTATTTTATTTTTTAGCTATCCATGTTGCTACCAGGAAAAAAACATTGTAGAATACGTCTTTGTGGGATTGGGGGATCCTATTTTTGAAGAAGCTCTTTTAACTCCCCCTAGCTAGAAAGCACACTTTTACAACTAATATTACCATTTTCAAAAGGTTTAGCTATATGGGTGGATATAAACTTTTGTTAATGAAGAATATGATTTGATGAAGAATCTGCTTTGTAGGACATAATTGCTGCACAAACTACATTCCAATTCACTGACATAAATATTGAAAGTACCATTTGGTGTCCACAAAGTACTCTCTCCAAGCCACATATATATTCTCCCATACTTCCTACCTATTTCCAACCTCCCCTCATTTGTTTTCCTACAATCTGCTTGTCCCTCCACTAGTTGTTTGGCGATGCAGTCACCTTGTGGATTCATGGAGGAGAACCCTTGTGTCCCTATCACCCCATCCAAGGATTCATTGTCTATGTTGTATAATTGTATACAATAATACACCAAATCCTTCTGGTCTAAGATTTCCCTTTGACACTTTGTCAAAATTTATATTTTTTAAGCTTGTTAAGGGAGGGTTCCATTTGTATATACATGAGGCTATTGTTGCATGTGGAACTGGTGTTAGTGTCTTTAGTTCTAAATCCCTAGGATTGCATGCTGCTGATCTCATTTTGTTGACACTTCCAATAATGTTCACTCCATTGGTTTATTGTAGGGTCTTTGCATTGTCATGCTTGGTTTTAATATAGATGTGATTATTGTTCATTCACCTATCCTTAAATATTTTGCTATTGCACCCTTTCATGGTTTCCCTTACAAGAAATTATAGTAGGAGCTTCCATGCCCGATTGAGGATGGGGTTTTTAAATGCCTCTGTTTCCTAGAATTCACTAGTCGTTCTTATACTATCCTTGTGTCTGTTGGTTTTCTGAAAGAGGGTTTCACTTATATGAAATATATTTGACACAAAAATTCATTGGTTCAACATAGGTTCCATGGATTCCTCTTTTATCCTACAAAGATAACACCATGAGGGGCCTTCAAATCCTGTGATTATTATTTGATCCCATGTTAGGATTTTCCTCCTTTCCACTAGCTAGAGGAAGGTGGATATATTTGGCCACAACTTCCATTTCCAAATCTAATCCCCTATTTTCTGCTATTGTTCAATGTTGCTCCCTGCTACTAATAGATAAGCTACCATTATATTGAATGTACCATTGATATTGTATCCCCATTTGAGTTTCTCAAGGCCAATTTTGATTATAATCCTTGTTTGTTGTAACTTTGACCATATCCACTCCCAATGAGAGCTGTCCTTGATTGTGGCCATCGCTCTTTCAGAAACTAGGTTCTCCATCTTGAGTTTCTATGCCTAGTTCTCCAATATTGGTTGACTTGGGCTAAGCCTTGGGTTTGTAGAGTTGTATGAAATTCCTAGAGTTCTAGTTGTTTCGAAAACCTATGTAGTTGATTCCAGAAATTCTACCATAAAATAGATCTCTTCCCATCTCTAATATTCTAGAAGCAGTGTTCTTGGATGATATCGCCATTTTTGCGAGAACTGTTCCAAATTATGGATCCTTTCCTTTCACCCTCCATTCATATGAGTTGTGAGTCTTGTATTCCGAGGGGTACTTGATATTCCAGAGCTTTCTGCATCGTTCATTTTTGCTCACTTCTTTAGGTATACTTAGAAATTGACAATTGATTTTTAGTATCTCTACCTCTTTCTTTGCATAAGAATACTTAGTCTTGATCGCTTCATTTCTAGTATTAGAATCTATTTCTTATAGGTTTAGACATTTGATCCTCTCGAGTCCATTGGCATTAGAACATCATATTATATATATGCAATATAACACTTTTGATTATAGAAGATTTCTAAGAGGTTAGTTGTTTGAAAGTCATTTACAGATTTCATTTTCTTGCATTTTGTAGTTTGCTTTAGTAGCTTAGTCAACCTCTACCAGAATAAGACATCAAAGATCAAGATCTAACAGGGGAGATATGATCTTGTGGTCCAATTCTAAGCTAATCCTGTGGTGTTAGTTTACCTCGTTGCTTGATTTGGTTTTATTACATTTTGAAGTGTGCTTGCTAGCATTAATTTAGGCTAGAATAGGTTCTAATCTTGCATTTCATGTGCTTACATCTCTAAGTTTATGATTAACTTGGTTGATTTCTCATTTTGTCTTAACAAGGACACATGGATCGTCCAGAGACATCTACCATCAGTGCTAGATGAAGACATGTGATGTAGTCAGGTATATTCGATTGTTAATCTGAAATATATTTATCTTGTTTGACACGTTTTAACATGTTTATTAATCTGTGGAAAATTATTATCATGCACAGCTTCACAGCTTCAGGGTGAAGCAAACTTGACTTCTATGCAACAACACTCCGTGAGGTCATCGTCACGTAAATTCAATTGTTATTCAATTTATGCTCAAGTCTATATAAACATAAATATTTTTTTACACAACTTTCTAAGATCTTGTTGTGCATAGGTGGTGTCTCTCACAATGATAGACGTCTGTCTGAGGGGTCTACAGGTGTCGGTGGACAAACTCAGAGGACATGCTTAGTGTCTTATACGCCATCGCCAGGTAGAGATTGTTTACATACATTCTGACTAGAATTCTTGTTTGAAATGTTTTTTAATATGTGGAAAATTCTTGTCATGCACAGCTTCACAGCTTCAAGGTGAAGCAAACTTGACTTCTATGCAACAAAACTCCGTGAGGTCATCGTCAGGTAAATTCAATTGTTATTCAATTTATGCTCAAGTCTATATAAACATAAATATTTTTTTACACGTCTTTCTAAGATCTTGTTGTGCACAGGTGGTGTCTCTCGCATTGACAGACGTATGTCTGAGGGGTCTACAGGTGCCGGTGGACAAACTCAAAGGACACCATTAGTGTCTTATACGCCATCGTCAGGTAGAGATTGTTTACATACATTCTGACTAGAATTCTTGTTTGACATGTTTATTAATCTATGGAAAATTCTTATCAAGAACAGGTTCACAGCTTCAGGGTGAAGCAATCTTGGCTAGTATGCAGCTTCACTCCCTGAGATCATCGTTAGGTAAATTCAATTGTCATTCAATTCATGCTCAAGTCTATATAAACATAAAGCTTCTTTTACATAGATCTTTCTAAGATCTTGTTGTGCACAGGTGGTGGCTCTCAAAATGACAGACATCTGTCTGAGGGTGGGTCTACAAGGGCCGTTGGAAAACCACAGATGGCACCCTTAGTGTCTTATTCTTCAGATACACCATTGCCAGGTAGAGATTGTTTACATACATTTTGACTAGAATTTTTGTTTGACATGACTGTTTTATTTGTGAAAAATTACATGATTTTTCGTGTAAACTTACATGTGATTGCCAATATTTGGTTTCCTATAGGGGCTTCTATACATTCTAACAATAATGATGGTTCAGAAGACTTTATTTCTATTTCTCACCATGTTCATGATAATACAGAGGTTCCATCAGGTATTTATAATGAACACATTTTATTTAAATGTTTATAATTTGATTGACAAATTATATATATAGTTTTTAATACTTGCACATGCATTTTACTTCTTACAGGGTTTGCTGATGCTGATCCTAATCCACCTTCCCAGACAAGGAGAGGTCGTCGGGTGCATCAGTATGCTTGCAATGAAAGATATGATCCTCTTTACAGTTATCCTAGAGATGTTCCCGAGGAGACTCCTTGGGAAGACAACATCGCTATGTTGACTGTGGAAGAGATGAAGGAGCATTCATCGAGATTGCAGGCAGAACTTGACACTTCAAATATCTCTTTTGGTTCTCAACAGTGTCTCCAGATTGTTTTGCACAATCTGAACAGTTTGATCGAGACATATCTTAGGGTTGGACCATCAACCCATATTTTTCATGACATGATGCATAGGAGGCGGTTGTCAGTGATGGGTCGCCACAAGTTTGAAGAAATAAAAAAAGTTGTCACAAAAGAAATGGTCTTTTCATGTTTTGACTTGCGGCCTGAAGACAAAAAACATCTAAAGATCACAAGATTCAATGATCCACTGATTGCACCCCATATTTATTCCAGGTTTCTGTGTGCATATGGAAAGTTCCCTAATAATGACGAGGTTCCTCAGTATTTTGTTAATATGCTAATTGTAGAGTTCTGGTTTCACATGGACCCCGACTATATAGATACGGGATCCAATTTCTATGGTGCTGGAAAATGTCGTACATATGAACGACCTGATGCACGACGAGATGTTCAGTTTAGGCGTCTGATGCCTCGGTTAGTACAGCCACATCCTAGAGTCGTTTCTTTGCCAGAGGAGTTGGAAATGACATCCCAAATAGAAAGAGGGTTGAGGAAAGAGATAAAAAAGCGTGTTGGGTCTGCATTGGCAGGGATGGAAATCGACATAAATACTTTGTCATCTTCAACCAGTATGGATGAAATCCCATTTGATGATTATTCTGATGACCGCTTCAGTAGCATGACTCGATTAGAGCTTCAGCAGTATGCAACTTACTGTAGAGATAATTATAAGCGAGTCATCGTTGGACAAAATCAAAACAGAGGCATGGTATGTAAGTATGCAATAATATTTTTCAATTTATTATATGAACTCTAATTTTTTTATTCTCCAAATCTAATGTCTATAAATTATATGGAATTTATGCAGTATACCAGATTCATGAATGATGACGACTTTGATGATATGGATTTTATTGATCGGTCAGAAACAAAGGCTAGTGGCATGAATATGCATGTTGAGGAAATTGTAGTTTCACAATTTCCACAAGGGACACAGGTATGGATATTCCTGTTTCATGTCTTCTAATCGTTGGTCTTAGCTTTAGCTTAAAAGGTTTACCTCCTGGTTTTATGGGTATTCAATGTTATATACATAATACTGAATTTATATTCATGGTATTCTGGGTATTCTGTGCATTTTTTACTGTTAAAAATGGTTGTTTGTGCCCATATTCTAAGATTAGAGTTTTTTCATGCCTAGAAGACTAGCCAAAATAGCTCCCAATGTGCACATAAATCAGAATTAAGAGGTTTATTACTGTTACAATCCATAAAACTATCCAAAACAAGCTTAGAACTGCCCAAAATTAATGTAACTGCTTGTTTGATGGTTGGTATATGTCTGTAGGCATTTTCATCCATGCAGAGATGTGTTATTTGAATGGTGTATCATTACTTAACTTCCAACAACACTAAATTTAAGATTGATATCATATACCTTGCCCAAAATGAGAAATTGTAGTTTAGGGTATGAGGAAGGTACTATCACAAGCAAAAGGTGTCACAAATATGCCCTACATGCTACCTATAGCTGCTACCAAAAAATACCCATGGATATATGTTTGTGCAAGGTGTTGAAGAAGAGATATTCCCTCATAGATTCACCAAGAATGATCCACACCTTTTCCTATCATAAATCCCTTAAATCGTAATAGATCTCATCACAATCTATTGGATCATGCAAATCATGAATTGTAGGAACAGTGGGAATAAATATTGGTGGACAACTTAACACTATGACCTCATTAGTGAACCAATGCCCCTTTGGCCACTGGTTCTGAACAACGAGTGTAATATCTCCTACTGTATCTATAATTAAAATACAATGGCGAACTCAATAAGATACAAAAAATTATCTCAAGGTCTCGATTAAAAAAACTTTGTGATGAAATTCCATTCTTAAGCCCGTTCATTCGTGTAGTATCATGACAAGTGACCTTTTTGGGAAGTATTGCTGATGTATGGAACATTACATGATTCATGCTCAAGATAGTTAATATCAAATGTTATGATTTAGTGTCTAAATACTTTCCCCCAGGCATCCTTGCGATCCCCACTGTGCCTCCTCCTAGATGCGAAGCTCAGCTAACTGAATGGACATCTTTTGTCTTCACAGCGTAATGCAGCTCATGGCATATGTTAATTGCCTTGGTTTTAGGGCGTAACCCTGGTTGCAAGAAATGTGTTGTATAGGGTTGTACCATGCATGTTTATATACCAAAGCGTGGAAATGTGTGTGGTATGGCCCTAAAACATGTTTCTGGGTTGTACAAGCATTCATATGACATGTTTTGAAAAAGGTTTAGCTTATTGTTTACTCTGTTTTTCATTGTGTTTGACCAAAAATGCTGGAAATTAATGGTAATGTTTAAAAGTTGACATTTCCTTTATCGTTTTTATTTAACCTTTTAATGGAAATTTTAAAAATTTAAGTAAAAGGATAGAAAAAGGAAAGATAGAGGAAATGCCAACTTTTTAACATTACCATTAATTGTTTCGAGACGTTTGTTAGTAGTTCCAACCTCATGGGACTTCATATAGAGAAAGTAGAATTTCATATCCCATTCAAAATTCAGCAGACTTAGCAGTTTTGACGATTTCAGTATTGGCATGATTGCAGCATTTTCATTGGATTCTATCATGTATGAGGGTATGGGATTGGCCTTTCATCAAGAGAACCAAGCCCTTTATGCCCCTCATTGTTGATGGTGCTGGTTGTTGAACTCCTTTGCCATTCCCTTAGCAAAAATATACCCTCCACTCAAGCTGAAGTCATTGATTAGCCATGTTGAACTTTTCTACCATATTTCAAGGCTTGGATTTGGCAGTTTCGTCAAAATTGGATGGTGCTAACTAAATTTAATTGCAGATTGCAATAAGATGGAGCATAAATAGTGAGGGATAGAGGTTATGGAACTGGTATGCTCATTCTCATTAAAAATTCATTTATTTACCTTTACAGACTTCTTGCCCAAGTGCCACTCTCAGACTTGGCTTCTGCAATGCTTACAGTGTTTGGTTTGAAACTGTAAATTTTCAAGCTTAATTCAGGATACAATAAACTTTAAATTTTCTTTTATATAAATGTGCAGATCTGAGAACTTTTATCAGCAATAATGCGGAAACTGAAAACTGTAGAGCAGTAGTAGATAGTGCACAAAATAGAGAGTCATACAAAGACACAGGAAATTACCTTTGGGAAACCCAAAGTGGGAGAAAACCCCAGAAAACAATCTTTCTTATTTGCAAAGATGATAGAGATGGAAGTACAATATAAACCCATCTACATTGGCTTACATTCAAAAGAGAAGATGTTGCTCAAGTCTAGCAGAATGCTAGCATACTTTCTGAGGAAGTACCATGAATTGAAAATCTGATCATAAAATTATTTGCAGTAGCAAATGCACTAGAAGCAATAGAGAGAGTGAACAACAATAGATAATAGTCCTTCGATCAACAACTTAGAATGAGTAAAAACGATGTGAATATAATAATAGCACTACGTAGACTTTTCTTTTGGAGTTATCCTTGCATGACTTGGTTAACTCGAATTAGCTTCAATGACAACTCACACTTGCAACTTGAATTAGAAACTTACACTTGCAACTTGAATTAGCTTTAATGACAACTCACACTTGTCTTTGAACTTATCTTAGTAACTCGACTTGACATTGATGATAACTCAAGCTAGCAACTCGTCATACTATGACAACTAGACTTTACATAACTCGACCTTAGCAGCTTGACTTAATAATTCTCTTTGCATTAATAAATCGATTTTACATTAGTAATTTAACTTTGCTTTAGTTTGACTCTTCTTATCTCTTCCAGCATTCACAAGTGCCATTGTACTAGCTCTTCTCAAGTTCATCATTTGCATAATAAGAAAGAATGTTTGACTTGATCTTCAGGGGATCATTACACATCAATCTAGCTCACAAAACTTGTACATTCATCCTGTCTATTGCTTAGATTTGTCTTGACTTTTGCACTAAGCTCTCAAGGCTAACGTTGACTGTTGCACATGGCTCACAAGGTTTCTGTCTTGACTTTTGTCCTGGCTTACAAGGCTTGTACACTTGATTCTTTCAATTATGTCAAATAATTGTTCTTGATCATTATTCTATTTTTTTTTGGATTATTATGAAAATTGTATGCCATTTCACTAACATAGTTGAAATTCTGAAAATTTGTTGGATTATTCTGAATTGTAATGACTGGAAGTATTTCCAAATTCCAAGTGCTAAGATTTGTTGGGGAGGACATAATACTTCCTTCAACTCAACCGATGTTCAAGTCATATGGGTGGACTCTACATGCATGTCCGTCAAGTGGTTATAAATCATGAACTTACTTGGTCATGCATTTTACTTTCCATCAGTGACTAACTTACTGCCTTTGGTAGGGTTTGGGTCCAACCATTGTGCTCTGAGTATTATAGCATTTTGGAAAAAGAATAAAGTTTGTCATTGCGATAAAGTTTCACTTGTAAAATTTAACCTTGCACTATTGTAGTTTATAACTTTATTGTTCTCCCATCTCATTAAAAGTGATCCAATTTTAATTAGAATTTTAATAAGCAGTAATATTTTTGTTGAATCTTGTTTTCTTACTTTATGGTTTTACTCCTGCCAATTTTCCAAATATCAGTTTTAATTACGTTTTTTTTTGTGAAATTTGAAGTCTGTTCCAAACAATTCCAAACATATTTTTGACAAATTTAGAAATGGTTTCATCCATGAATTACTAAATTTGGACAACTACCATCCATCACTTTTCCAAAACTTAATAGAAATCTGATTTGATATTGGAAAATTTCAAACTTTGTTGGAAGGAAAATGAAGCCATTGTTCAGCAGAGCAAGAATTTCAAAATGTTGGCACATTAAAGTCATTATAGTTAGTAATGAATGTCGGAAACCCTAAAAGACAACATTCACATCTCTACAACAACAAACCTTTTGCTTAGAATAAACCCCTCAAAAGGTCTTGTCCTTATTATCACATTTATGCTTAAAATTTTTCATGATAAGTCTTCAGTTTAGTCAAATTTAGGCCTCCAAATGATGTTATTGCTGCTATAGGATGGTGATAGCAATTGCATACTTGGATTATGCTTGTGTTCCTTCAACAGTTTCATTATTATGTACAATCATGTGTCTTCTTTACTAGTGTAGATGTTTCCCTTGGACTACATATGAAGAACAACTAGTTGACTCTTCAAAGAACTTACCTAGAACTATGAAACAAAGCTCCTTTAACTGTTGGTCAATGAATATACAGCTTGTATCTTCTAGTGTGCTACCATTTCACTTTTCATTGGAATTCTCACATCTAGGTGAATTTATGCTTGCTATTATGAGTTTGATGGTCTAGAAATTCCATTATTTCATTATTGTTTGGTATAGTAAGACCTGTCTAAAAATGGTGTATCGACAGTTCTACAATGAGCACCCCATTTTCCCATTATCATTCTTCTCTAAATAGGCCTAAAATAATGATCCTTTTGTTAAGGGTTCATTTAATTACTACTTTTTCTATATGGATTGCATGATTGGAACATGAATGCTATTGATTATCCATGTCTTATACAAGCTGTCACAAAATGCTACCCAGGATTACCCCTTTAACCTTGAGTGTTCAGATTATCAAAATGTATTATTATAGATTCCAAGTTGTAATCATTTTAATGAGGGTGGACAAATCGTATTTTCACTCCCAACGCACTTTAAATTTTGAATTTTGTGAGTACTTTTCCTTTTATTTATATAGGTTCCTTCACTACACATTAGGGCTACCTATGAGTGAAAGATGATGATTGTTATAGCAGAGCCAACCTCTAAAAATATGTCTTCAAATAGGTATTTATCCCCACAGTTTACGTCTCCTATGATTGTTGGTACTGATTGCTTAATGAGATGTTAAACACCATCACAAAACAAAATCGCCTCCAGTATCAAAAATGAAGGAGCTTAGTTTGTCCATGGAAACCTCCTTAGAGGGTGTGTATAGGATTATCCTATAGGATTATAGTTTGTCCCAAAACTTGTATACGTACATACATACATACATACATACATACATACATACATATATATATATATATATATATATATAAACTTTTCATTTTGACTTTGCAGCCCATAGAAAACCAGGAGCCATTGGTGTTTTGGTCCGAAGGTTGAGATCGATCTACTCTACTTGTAAATCAATTGTCACCATTTTTTGCAATAGTAAGAAATGACCAATGGCATGACGATCATTTTTGGTTACTTGAACGATCATTTTTGGTTACTTGAACAATCATTTTTGTTTACTTGAACATAGTTTCCTTGTGACTGAGCTTTTGGTGATCAAATTATTTGGTTATGGCAGGTATTGGAATATCACTTTTGTTTTTGTCATGTATGGTTAGAAACTGTGTGGTTACTCGCATATCTGATCATCCTATTCCTTCCTCTTGCAGCATCTCGAGTGAATCCTGGTCATCTGTCCTATTTCAAGTTTTGCGGCCGTTTTATGGTCTTGTGGCAGCTGTTATGCTATTTTTCACCCTGGATGATTATCAATGTCAATTTTGATCTGCTTTGCCATGTGTCAATATCATCCTACTGTAGCAATAGATGAGGTTGATCAGCTGTCATTTCCTCTCTTTTTTCATGCTTGTACTCTGACATGCTAGTTAATTATGTTTCATTTTTTCAGGTTATGTTTTTCTAACCTGAAACGGAATTAATGCAGTATGTAGGTACAACTTGGGATGAACTCACCAGTATGTAGGTATAGCTTGGGATGAACTCACCAGATTACTCACCAGTTAGAGCTTAGTTACTCATATAGGAAGAATTAGGCAAATATGGTGGTATGACCTCCTAAGCTCCCAGTTCTATTATATTTTTATCTATGGGTTAGCCTCTTTAACTGTCTCTTTCTACTTGCGCTATCTTTTTGGAGCCATATTTGTGTCTTGTAGCTCATTCATATTGACGACAACGTAAATCAATAGAGTCATAAAAGTTATATCTACAGTGTCCATAATATCTTTTCCATTTGTCTCATCACCAAAATATATGTGGGTCTCTTTATAAATAAATATTATAGAGAATACTTTTAAATATATTTATTTACAGACACTTAGCTACACTGAATCATTGATTATAAAAATTTATTTTATAGAAGTAAAATTATTTTATCCTGTATCTATTAATCATTATGATTTGTTTAAATAGCAACAAAATGCCAAAATGTGCCAGAAATAAAAATCTATTGCTAATTTAGGCATCAAATTTGAAAGAGAAAAGCATCAGATTGATGAGAAAATGAGAACATCATCTGTGGTAAAAGTCTATGAAACGAAGGTTTTAAATACATGGAAAAAAAGATGGTGCTATGAACTTATAATTTATTTAAAAACCAAATCCTAGAGATAGCACATAAAAATGATTCTTATGCATCTACCATTAATCTTACGATTATCCAAACATGGTACACTAGGTTAATGGAATCCTGAGGGAGGCTGTGGTGAATCTATAACCTGTAGCATAGTTTGCAGAGCCAACACTATTAGTTAAACGAGAAAAGGTATAAAAACACAGGTGAGCATTCAAACCCTATGGTCACAAGATGGGAAATAGGTCCGAGTAGATGAGGTTGGGGTAGCCGAGGTTCAACTTTGCAACCTTGTGTTCATTTAGCAGTCCCTAGTTATGAGCAGCTCAACTGGCGTCCAGAAAATAGGGATGACCAGCCCAATAGAAGTTTGAGGAATATAACCCAAAAGATGGTCTTATCTATTCTCTTGAGGATCAGATCTTAAACTACAGATTGAAGGGTGGAACAATCAAAATAAGGTTAGACCCACTTCATTACATAAGTTGTAACAAGGCCTAATCTTGCTTAACCCCAAAGTAAAGAAGGAAATAAGTAGATTAGCCGGGATTGTTGTAACTGGGAGCTTAGTTACAATGCTTACACTAGTTAGACCAGTAACCAGAATGCAAGTAGTGGTAGTATATGAATGATTACCATTACCTGTATTGACATTATAGTAGTATTACGCCGGATATGATCTCTAGCTTGTACAAGGTTGGTATAGGTCTGATCTCTAAGTAACAACCAATGACCCATCTAAGCTTAATATGATTACAAGCAACCCTGTAATGATTTAATTAACTTGTATAACTCACTGCTTATAGCTCATGCCGAGCTTTACCTCTTGCTCCATCATATTCATAGAGGTAAAGATACTTTATTATATGGATAAAACTTACACTCCTTGGAACCTCTTGTAAGTTGATCTCATGTCTAAGCTTATATGCCTAATTACTGCCATTTGTATACATTACTTGTGTATGTTATCTCAAACTGAAGGGACCATCTCTATCCCTCTGTGTTGAAGGAATATATTAGTAATCTGTGGTACAAGTCACTTTATACCTAATCACTAATGTTAACTTGGTGTCTCTACCAATGTTAACAATTTTGGTTTCAAGTTCTTAAGGCTATACTTTTAGTTCTACAAAATGTAACATTTAATTTTTAATTTTTGGATTCTAATATTTTATATGTATGCATCGTAGGTTGGTGATGCTAGGAGCTTAGATAGAGAAACCGTTGAAACTGAACTTACTTTTGCAGGATTTGTGGTCAGTCATTCATATTGTGATATTTGTGTTCTTCGAGTTTGATATGTTGGTTCCTTTTCCATAGGTGCTATAATGTGTTTATGTTTGTATTATGATTACTTATTGTTTACTTTTAGGTATTTAATTGTCCTATTCGAGCTGACTCTGCCGATGTCCTTAGGGAACTTAAAGAGTCATCACATGATTTGGTACGTGATACTTTGATATCAGTGTAATAAGCCATCTATGGACTTTTGTTTGATCCATTACAGACATGTATTGACATGGATTTCCATTTTATGTAGGTGACGATTACAGGTGATCAAGCTTTGACATCTTTCCATGTTGCAGGTCAAGTTCACATTGTTTCACAGCCTCCTTTAATCTTGACTCCAATTACGAACAGTGAAGGGTTTGAGTGGCTCTCACCTGATGAGATGATGAAAATTCCTTATAGGTAATAAACATTTTGTAGTATACCTAATCAAGTTATTATTTACATTTATAACCCAAGTAATAATATTTAGTCATGTAGTGTATTTAATTACTATTATTTACGTTAATAATTATTAATATAAATAATAGTCTTGTGGTATACTGCATAGTTCCTGTTATCCATTTTGAAATTTGTTTTATTTGTATCATACTCTAACCTAATAGAAATTGTTGAATTCATCTCCAGTGAAGATAATGTGGAGGAATTGTCAGTTTCTCATGACCTCTGTGTAGGTGGTGACTATTTCATGATGTTGAAACGTACAAATGCTAAACATTCGGTGATCCCATATGTAAAGGTATGAACATGTATACTCTCTGGCATGAATATTTCATGGATACACTTTACCTTGATAATTTGTAATGTTATCCATTGCAACTGACCTTGATGAATCTATTGTAGGTTTTTGCAAGAGTTTCCCCTGAGCAGAAAGAACTCATATTGACAACTCTAAAGACAGTGGGAAGAATGAAATTGACGTGTGGTGATGGTACAAATGATGTCGGTGCTCTCAAAAAAGTAGGGAATGGTGACCTTTTTCTTTTGCATCAATAACTTTGGCATGCAAAATAGAGCTGATTATTTTTTCACCGATGACTCATTCAAAATTTTGAACAATTGCAGGCTCATGTTGGTGTAGCCCTTTTAAATGCAATCCCATCTACCCAATCATCCCAAAAATCTACGTTGGCACAATCATCAAATTCTGGGGGTAAAATAATAAATCCGGATTGAAGATTGAAGAGTGGAGCACCTGATTCTAGAAACGCCAATGCAACTGATGGAGGACAAGCAAGAAATACATCCATTAATCAGCCAGTTTGAACTTTGGCATTGCCTGCTGGATCTCAAGCATCTCATGGTTCAACTAGCAATCGTTAACTTAATCCTGCTAAGAGACAAAGGATAAAATTGAAAAAGATTATGGATGAGATGGGAGAGGAGGGAGATGGCAGAACTCCTCCCACTGTGAGGCTTGGGGATGCATCAATGGCCTCTCCTTTCACTTCCAAGCATGCATTATTAAGGCTGACAACTAATATTATTCGGCAGGGACACAACACACTTGTTACAACTTTGCAGACATTTAAGATCCCGGGGAAGTGTTTATGCTCCTGCCTATTGTTTTGCATGACATATTCTAACCGTTTGTGACTCATATTTGAATCGTGATTATTCTGTATGCCAAGTCTGTGGAGTTTTATGGACCATTAGAAAAAAATAATGATACTCTTGTAGTTTGAAATTTTGGGTGTGTAAGCTACAAATATTGTTAAGTAAATTGGTATTTAATCGAAAGTTTGAAGCAGAAACCAATCATAGATAGTTGTGTGAAAATAATTTTGATTTCTACCAAAAGAACAAATTCTTAATGACTAAAAATGTATGTCCTGTATAGTTTGTATATATTTTCAGGACCTACTCTTTGAGGCATAGATAATGTTGGTTATCCACTTATAATGAGAAGTGATATGGTTTTCAACAGTTTTTCAACAAGTCTCTATAGAGTAGACACTTATCTAGAAATTATGGACACTTTTGGAGCTTCTTTGGTAGAGACATGGCTAGTGACCCATGGAGATACTTCCAGGTTTTTAACTTATATATTCTATTCTATCTTATATTTCTTGTTGGCACTATGCATTTTGTCTTGTTATTTGGTTATGCTATTTATTTAAAAAATGAATATTAATTGTACAAGTTGCTCAAGAACTCTAGCCCATTCAAATACACAAAATATCACTAAATCATAACTAGACCATCGGTATACCCTCTAGAGGTTAATTTTCTTTGAAAATGTATTTATTTTTCTTATGCGCAACTAGATGTATGTCTTGAATGGGTCAAAACAATTGGACAAAAACGTATGAAGATGATTTTTTATATGATGTTTGAAGATTCTCGGTTCACCATTGAATATATCAAATTGATTTGTTGTATAGCTAAGCTATTTCTTGATAGATTCGATAACAAAAATAAATTATTTAATAAGGTGGATTTTAAAAAATATTAGGATATGGTATGGAATATTCCTCATAGTCTTAAATCCCAATTGATTTATTGTACTTAAAAATCATGTCTACATTTTGACTAAGTGATACACAAATAAACCCTCTAAAGAGAAGCCTTGTATTTTGCTTGATCAATCTCAATCTCAATCTCAATCACTCACACTAGAATGTAGACCATCAACAAAACATTGAGGTTAAAAATTTAATTTTTTCAAACTATTAAAACTATTAGAAAATGTTGCACCTTTTATGATGCAAGGCAAAGCTTCCTTTGAAGTTTACTACCACACACAGGTAATTGAATGGAAGTTTCCCAAGTTCAAAATTAAGTAATATAATCTAAGCTTTAGGAAAATAAACTAGACTTGTAACAAATTTAGATAAGGAAATAATAATTGATAAGTGATATTTAAAAAAAAAATTATATTCCCTTTTAAAGATATCTAGAAGATTGTGTTCTATTATTTCTAATTTTTTTTTATACAATGACTATCTAAATAATAATATTGTCTCAAATGAAACCTTCAAATTGGATTTTTTTCAATGCCTTAAACTCTTCATTTTTTTATAAGATAATCAATTAAATACAATTTTAACACTGAAATGTTCACATCTTCTTAAGTGCTTACCACATTCATCTACACCCTTGATTTGTCTTGAAACTAACCTCTTCCATAAGTTGATGATATGTGAGTTAAGCCTATTCTATTTTCTCTAGAGTTAGATTATCTTACAACTTTTATTTAACTTTAAATTTTATCAATGGCTATTGTAGATTGACAATGCAATTTAATGTTATTTTCTGTCAATTTATTGATTGGATTTAAAAAATGAATGTTAATTAATTCTCTAAACTATAAAATTATATTTAATATTTTTTTATTCACTATAAAATTTTATTTAATGACTAAGTAACTAAATAGAAAATAATGTAAAGTTAAAGTGATGCCTAGGCAAAACCTATAATCCCAATGTAACACGGACTAACAATAAAGTGCATGATGGTCATTAGGCTTATGGTATATGGCATATATGAAAGGGTGCATGATGGTCATTAGGCTCATGGTATATGGCATATATGAAAGGATGGATTCACATATATTCTAATAGCTTAAATGGGGTTGGATGTGATTGGTGTGTGACATAATGGAATATTCTTCTCAATTAATGAAGGGAACCTTTAGATTCTACCACATCTAAGTGGAGGGAAAGTTGTGATCTAACTATGATATAAGAATTTATTGTCTCAATCTTTTTCAAATGATTACAATGTAATTTATAATTAAATGAGATGACAAAGATATCATATTAAAAAGAAAATAACACTTTAAATACAACAACTTAAGTTTAAAAGATGTCGTCTTTTAGTTCTTGCCTTTAACATGCAAGGATTATATAAATAGGCTTGCATACATTGCATATTTATTCAAAGTTTTGTTGCTTGAGAGCCCATAATTTTCTCTATATATGCTCATAAAATACTTTTAACCTAATGTACATCAACAATATAGTTTTTAGTCTTATTTGACCCCATCCCAACCTAAGGCTAAATGAGACCACTCATTTCATGTTTGGATTGGACTTAGGAAAATATATCAATGGCAAAAATATTTAATATCGTATATGAAGAAGTTGATCAATGTTAAATTTTGGCTATCTCGTGGGGTAGAGTAATTGGTAATGAGTAAATGAGATGAGAAGTTGTAAATGGAAGGTCACAAGTTTAAATCCCCTTGGGTACTTACAAAAAAAATGTTAAATTTTGGCTAGTTCGAAATATGATCTTGCGCACTAATTTTAACTATGACCTTCACTCATGGCATGTTTGGTTTGTCGCATGGCACGCTTAAGTTGTCACACAATGTCGTTATAACAATGGCAGGTGTCCCAAAGGGTGAAGCCATCTCTCTTGTTCCCATGAACATCTATGAGCCTTGAGTTATCATTGGATATGTTAAAAAGAGCTTCTCTTAGTTTTGAGAATTATATATATTCTCTATTGACGAGGCCAACCACGTGAAGGTGGAAGCTCATTTGGCCCCACCCACCCTAGAATCAAAGAAAACATTCGTCAACCTTGATGTGTTCTTGAATCATATGAAATGTGCCAGTGGCATATTTTCAAGAATGGCATTATGATCTTCTATCAACAATTTCCATTGTCGATGCTTGGATTTTTTCCTACTCTTCACTGCCTTCAACTGCAATCGGGCTGCTATGACCAAATGACTGTATTGAGCACATATAACATCTGACTTGTAGTCTTGAAAAAGAATATGGTCTTTACATTTCCTTACTTCTACAAAGAAATGTCCCATTAAAACCATTGAACCCATTGCATACGTATAATTTGATGGGTCTTTAAATTCTTGCATCAACGTGCTTTTCGACCTAGTGCATCTCAATAAATAATAATGCACATTTTCTAGATTATCTGTTGGTGCAATGAATGCAAATACATCGCCTTCTCTAACCAAATCAGAAACACGATCATAATCATTGTCAATCACAACCGCTTCATTGTCGTGCTCTACATCGTTGATATTTCCAAATGGGGGAAATGGTGTCAATTCTTGATGTCTCCATGGTTTCACAAATTTGTTAGTTTGGTTTTGACACTCATCCAAAGACTCTACATCATCAATACATGCAAGACAGAAGCAAGAGTACTTCCGTTTCTCGATTGCATATATATTTTCCATTTTCTTACTCCTAATGGAGTGTAAGCCCCTTGCTTTTGGGATTGTAGTACAATTATGCGGCATTGATCTATCAACATCCCCCATTGAAATATTCCAGAAAAACCTTCTCACATTACCCATCTTTTCATTGAATTCATGGCTCAAATTTTGTTTGCACCAATTAACAACATCGTTTGAATTTGCAAGGCGAGAAGCAGAATGATTCATTTGATATATCCTAAGTGCACGTTTCACGTAGGCCCCAGCACCATCATGTTCTCCTTTTCCATGTCCCATTTCAAAAAAGCTCCATGTGTGGCGAACATCCATGTTTCTATGAAGACGAGACAACCATAAGAATGATCGTGCCGATTTAAATTGACTAGCACAACCATCTGACCACACCCAATGTTCTTTAAAAGTGACCACCCTTCTTTTTAATTCTTGAAAAAGCATACCAAAAAAATGCTGGACAAAACATGTATCATGTGTACGATCATCACTGGTGTAGAAATGATACTCCTTAATCACTCCACGATTATTTTCATTGCTATCAAAACTATCGAAATCAAGCTCTGCATGTCTATACATAACATGCACAAGTATAGATACCTAATCTGAATGATAATACTCACTCTGTATCTCCTTTTGCGAAGTGAAAGTGTAATTTTCTGCAAAAATAAAAAATGGATAATATTGTCCCTTTTGGAAATACATCTCGTGATTGCTTGAACTGTAAGTCATGCCATCGTGCGGAGTGAGAGTGCTTGATATATTTATATATTTGATCCCTGAACAAATTCATAAAATCTGTCAAAGAGATATCACTTTCAACCAAATTAAGCTTTCTTGATGTTGCCATTGAATCTGTAACTACAGTATAGTCAACATAAACATATCTCTTGCATTTGACAATGCGATTTGACAATTGAGGATCGTTTGCATCAATGGGGTAGTTAGCATTAAAAAGGGCCAAATCAGAACATTCCTCACATTTTTTACCTCCGACGCATTGTTTCTTATAGAATACTTGATGATTCTCTCGAGCACATAATATTTTAGATACAAATTCACGAACACTCGAAGGAGGGGGGTTATTTGGCCAACACTGCATGCCAAAAGTTAGAAATGTCTCATAATATAATTCGAATTCTACATGGTATCGAAAAAAACATGTGTCGCGAAAAATGATGGGCCTGACATACCATGGTTTAAGCTTCACAAATGTGCTAAGGGCAATCTTCACATCAACATTACTCTCCATGAAAGTTTTGAGCATTTCCGCTTGAGTGATCGATGTTATGTGTTTGACATGAGTTTCATAGTTTCCTTTCGATATACGACGTCGCACAACATCCTTTTCGTTTGGTAAGACACGCGATTTTACATCCCAAAACTCTTTCACCATGTCCCTCACATTATCCGAAAGTCTATCTTGATAAGGTTGCCTACAGATAACACCCCAACATGCAACTTCATCATCCTCATCTAACTGAACCCGAATCTTTTTATGCTTCCATAAAAATTTTCTTGATGTTTTTAATGTTCTTGCAGTCGTAGACAACAAACAACTGGTTGTAGTGTTTTTTGCCACAGCCCCTATTAGAATTGCTTTATGAGCAACCATGAAATTGTGAGATCATTTTTTTGCAAGTGATGCAAGGACCGAGGTAAAATTTTGTGATACAATCTCATTTGACTTAGCCTCTTTGGCACTTTGAATGCCCAATAATGTAATTGCATCTCTTAGACATTTTTGCTTTAACAATTTATGCAACAATTGAGCTTGTTGTATGACAGAAATACCTTCAAAACATTTTTTGACTATCTTATCTACTCTATAACAAGCTGTACGATCAAGCATCTGCGGTCCCATTTCTTCAATTTTACTTGGATCCGAATTCTCCAAAAAATTATCATCAATGACGAGATTGTTGCAGCTTCCAGTTAATCTCTGTAAATTTCTAACTGTGGTAGGATGTTGTATGTTGAATGTCAACCATGCATAAAAATAAATATAAATTTATAATATTTTGTTCACTTTCAAATCATATATATATATATATATATAATCAAGTATTATAAAGTAAATTATAAACATATAAAAAGAATTTACTCACCACTCATGGTCTCAATATCAACGTTACCCATAGTTTTCTCCACATTTGTCATTTCCTTGTCACCTCCATGTTCCTCATTTCTTTCATCAACGTGCTCCTCGACTATTTGGATTCCTTCATCACCGCCATGTGCATTCACATTTTGCATTTCTTTGTCACTACCATGTGCATTCACATTTTGCATTTCTTCGTCACTGCCGTGTGCCTCCACGTTTATTTCCATTGCTCTTTTTGCTCTTAAATTTGTCATAGAAACACGATATCTCTCTTTCATTGCCTCTTCATCAACTCTGGTGCGATCATATTTTCTTTCACATTTCTTTCGGTTTCCCATGTTGAAATAAATAAAAACCTAAAATCCAATGCATGAAAACATATGAGAATTGAGTGTTATATGCTGAAAAAAAAAGAACAGTACATTGACCCAATAAGTGTTATTCATTCAAAATGAAATAGTTCTTGTTATGGCCAAATAGTATCCAAAAACCTCTTCAACATGAAGTAGTTCTTATGCATGTAAAATGAATACAAAGCATTGATTGATCTAACCTTACCTTTATATCAAGAATACCATGATCGTATAAAACAACAATTTCAAAATAGTGCAAGACTTGTTATGTGCTTCAATCTCAATTCTTTAGATCTCAAATATTCATCAAAGACATGTGATACTACCAATCTTAAAACAATTCCGAATGTTATCAAAATGCTCATTATGGGTGATTCAAGAGAAAAAGTAGTGAAAACTTAGTGAATACAAACAAATGAGTCCTCTTTTAGGGAATATTTCACCGTGCAACAACCAATACAATTCGCACAAGTACTAATTCTAAAAAATAAAGAATAATGTGATGAAAAATTTCTCAATGAAAATGTACTAAAAGATTTTGTGTATCAAACTAAAAATAGTCTTCATTAAAAGCACTAAAAATTTACTTTAAATACCAATGAGTTTAATCCCCAAACCTTGCTTGATAGAAGTGGTGATTTGTAACCCTTTTCAAGTGAAATTTACCATTTTGTAAATATATAAGATGAGTTCAAGGTTCAACAACCAAGAAGAGAGCAAGTGCAGCATTAGGCATAATTGAAATTGAATGAATAGACTCTCGGCTGAAAAGAATGCTCACTTAAAAAAATCCCCTGAAAACAAACCCTCGGCTGAAAAAAAACCTCAGCTGAAAACAAACCCTCGGTTGAAAAAACAATCCGCTGAAAACAAACCCTCGGATGAAATAATTTGGAAGACTATCTTGGCCGAGAGATTATATATATCATTCTCGGCCGAGAATCACGGGCATCCCGTCCGAATAATGTGGAATCCCACCCACAAATCAAGGAAATTTAATAATTAATGTGTTGGGCCCTAAAATATTCTCGGGGGATTATGTAACACAACTCTCGGGCGAGACATGTTATAACCTCTGCGATGAGAGTTTAAATCAACTTTCAGCTGAGATTTTTCGTTAACTCTAGGTTAGTTTTAGAGCGGGAACAACTCTCGCCCGAGACATTTTAAATCTCTCGCCTGAGACATTTTTCTGGGCCGAGAGTTTTTGGTCAACAGTTCCAGCAAAATTTCTGTAGAATGCATAAATGTGTCACTTTAACAAGGTTGGACCACTACAAAACAGGAGAATTACATGTCGGAGTTTATACCAGTAGATTCATCATTCAATCTACTTTCTCATAATATAAATTTTTTTGAATTTCATTTAGCATTACTATTTTCTTACTAAACTTTATCATTAAAAAATTTAGTGACTTAAAAATCAATCATAATGAAAATTCAATATCATCACAATGCCGAAGCCAAACAAATTTAAAAAAATACAGGGATGTTCCTTGAACTGTCCTCTTCAATGGGTTGGTTTTATTTTGTTTGATAAGAGTCACATTTGAAACAAAATGAGAAGACAAAAACATGTGTCGATAATGTACCATTTTTTGAACATATGCTGTTTCGATAAATAATAAAAAATAGTTCCCAAGTCTTAAAAAACACAAAATATAGTCCAGGAACTAGTTTAGTGTGTGTAGATTATGAGCCTACAATTTTTTTCCCTAAAATGAATAACCATCTATCAAAAAACCGACGTCAACACAGGTCACTCATTATGCGTACCTAAAATTTTCAAGTATATGTTGTTGGTTGACAACAAAGTTGTCCCATGTTATTTCCATAAAAAAAATTAAAAAAAATACAAGTAGAAAGCTAATTCAATTATCTAAAACCTTTGTGTTTACTTAAAGTTGAAATTCCTAAGGGAGATATGAGTTTGAAGAGGTCGAAGTTGAAAAACATAAAAATTAGCAGTTGTTTTTGTCAAAAACAAGCCAAAATTGTTTCCCAACTTCATGTTTTCACCCATATATTATTAAAGTATAATATAAATAAAAACCAAAATATTTAAACATGAGTAACAAGGTGTTAATGTCTTTGCATCTTGATAAATTGAGGCCTTATAAATAGACATACTAATGTTCAAGGGATCTAAGCTAATAAAGGAAGGATGCATTTTGAATGGCGAAGAGTGGAAAGACTTTCATACACCTTCTAAAGGAAAGATAATAAAGGGAATTGAAGTGTTACACATAATTTACAAATAAGATAGCAAAAGAAAATGCTTAGATATCTACTCCAACACATTTGTCAATTATGACAAATAACATGCAAAATTTAAGCAATGCTTGGCTCTTTCTTGTATTGAATTGAAATGCATTTAAAATCTAAATGATCCTATCATGTACCTGGTGATCTCACAATGTCTTTAGGGCCATAGGCTACTCATTAACTTGCCAAAAAAACACATTTGTTACTCAATTTCGTTTTCCACGGACTATTTATAAATTTTACAACATAATTAATTATAACTTGTCACTCAAAATAGGCACATGCAAATACAAAATTCTAGAGGCAATTCTTATATGAATGAATTCATATAAAGCCAAGAATTCCATGCATTCAAATAATATGATAACAGTGAATTAAACAGTATATATAATAGAATTAAAGTACATGGTAATTCATACACAAGTAGAAACTTATCTCAAATCCTCTAATTGTCTGTGGAATGCGGGTGTTCCTTCCAGCCATAGGCACTATGTTATACCAATTCTCTCTATAACAAAGACCACTTCTGAGCTGGGTATATCAATCTGCAAGGCTAATGTTCTTTAATAAAGAAGGATTTATACAACTTAGGATAAAAAGGGATCATATATGGATAATGACTTAAGCTTATAAGTCACTAGGGTCATCTCCCTCTTTAACCTTGTTCTCACTTTCCCCTCTTATGGAATCATAGCCCCCCATCTCATCTTCATCCTTCTTAGTCTGGAGTTGTAGTGGTTTTTATATTAATTATAAAATGTACATAATTACACCATCTTGGTCACGGTTGACCATTCATGTTCGACTTCAAGCCATTTCATCCATATTTATATAATTGCAATATGGGGTACAAAACAGGGTGTTACATCCCCCCCGTTAATTTATGCATTGTCCTCAGTGCATCATCAACGATATATATATATATATATATATATATATATATATATATATATATATATAATTTAATATGTATTTAGACATGTACAATATGCCATTACATGATGCCTTTAAGTTCCCAAGTTGTTTCCTCAGCCCCTTTTGCCATAGTATTCTTGATCCTTTCAATATGGAATAGTTGTTGGCCATCTCATTCACAATGCACCATCATTGATTTCCCGCTGCCCTATCGGCCTTTGCTCTAGAACTGGACTTGATCTTTCACCTTTGTATTTTCTACCAAATCTCTTCTTTCCTTTTCATTTTTCCCTTCTTGGCATGTGCAACAAGAGCTTGGATTTCTTCATGATGAGAGGCACAAGCATTATTTTTGGTTGCAAGTCTAGTCTCTTCTTGTGTACATTCTTCCCACAAATGATCAAACTTGGGTAGCTTGGATCTTCCACTCACACTTTGAACAAATGGTTCCCAAGAATGGGGGAGACCATTTAGAGTCATCATGATAAGCTCTCAATCGGAAACTATTTCTCCAATGGTGCCCAATCGATCCTTAATTTATGATATCTTCATAAAGTAGGATGCAATAGAGTCTAATATAGGCATCTTCACATTTGAGAGTTGATGTCTTAATGAAAGAGCCTTATTGACATTTGTATTCTCAAATAGCTTCTTCAAGGTGTCAAACATAGCTTTAGCTAACTTCTTTTGAGAGATTTGAGGAATCAAATGATCCTTGATCTAGAATGTATGAGGATCCTTCTTGTCTTGGCATCACTCTTCTTCCATTGGGCCTTTCTTGTTTTTTCTTCTGGTCTTGTTGCTCCTTCTTCAAGAAAGTTTAGAAGATCGCTTTCTTCTAATATAATAAGTACCTTGGACTTCCATGAGTTGAATTTGGAATCCCCATCAAGTCTAAGTTCAACCTTGATGCTGGTCATCTTGACTAAAGGCAAGAAATTTGAAATCTCGTTCATAAACCCTAACAGGAGCTAGGTCAAAAATTTCACTTTGGAAGATGAGAAATTTGAATCCTCAAGCTAGTGCGCCCTCCCAAGGAGAGTTGAATAAGTCTCCTTTTCAGTCAATCCTGTGGACATAATTGCTCAAATCATAAACCCTAGTTTCTCAGTTGAGGCATAAATTAGGTAAGATTTGAAATTTCTTTGAATGAAGATCTTCTTCCACAGATAAGTGCGCCCTCCTAAGGAGAATTCCAAGGTGGTCTTCGTAAATCAAAACTGTTGTTGGAAACTCTAGAAACAAGAAGGCCTAGTTTCTCGCACTCGTATCTTTCAACATTGCTCTGATACCATGTTAAAGTATATAATATAGCAATATAATTTCACTTTATAGGATCACTGGAAGTAGAACAATGCACAGAAACAAAAAGACACAAAAAAATTTACCCTGAGAAAACCCAAACTAAGGAAAAACCCAACAAAACTTTCTTATTTAGAGATTCACTACAAAGTGCAAGTAAATCAGATATACAAGAAATAAGAGATGTCTAAAACCCCAGAGATATTATTCTTCCTCAAGCAACTTCTTTTCTCTCCTCCGCACCTATCTAGCTAACTTGAGCAAACTTGCTTGAGTGATGAAATGAAAAGGACGTCACCTTTATTTATACTTGTTTTTTGGCTGACTTTTTCCTTGTAAAGCTGACTTCCCTTTAGTGGGGCCAACTTCATTTGTAGAGAATATAATATTATTTATTTGGTTTTCTTTCGTCGACATAGCTAATGAAAAAACCTCACATAGCTATAAACATCATCAACATAGTTTACATATATAATTTGCATAGTTTGTTAATTATTTTGCATTTAAAGCTTCTTTCTTTGAACTGAAAATATATCAGATATAAGTGCTAAACAATATACATTTACTTTCCATCATCTCATATTTTAAATTGCTCAATGCTTAATTATTTAAAAAAAAATGTAAACCTTGCACAGTATGGATTTTATTTACGAAAGAAAACACTTGCCAAAATGGAGATGAAGATTGTGTAAGATTAAAATGATTCCAAACATTATCTTTGATAGTCAATTATTGCAACGTGACTGTGACAAAAAAATTGGTTGGTGACATAGTCCTTGGTAAAAATAGCTTTAGCACGGATTCCACAAAAACCACAACCAAGACAGATGACAGATGAGATTAGTGATGAAGAAAAACAACTATTAATTTAAAGCCCCATTCGTGATCCATACAGTTTAACTAAATTTATAAAAAACTATTTAATGATGGTGGGATATTTTCCATCATCATCCGTGGTACTATAAAAAAAAATGGTCATAGTTTTTTTATACCATAATTTATAATCATTATATAATTTTCTCAATTCCCATTACTTTTTATAGTAAATATTATTCAGTCTGCTGCAATTTATTTAATGCCGTTGCAGTAGACCAAGGATCAACAACCCCACTACAAATGTATTCATAAATCTTAAACTATTAAAATTTAAACCTACTACAACCGCATTAAATAAACTACAACAAAAATAATAATATTTGAGTCACTCTTCTTGTCTTTATTTGCGTCACTCTTCACTGACTTCAATTCCCATTACTTTTTATAGTAAATATTATTCAATCTGCTGCAATTTATTTAATGCGGTTGCAGTAGACCAAGGATGAACAACCCCACTACAACTGTATTCATAAATCTTAAACTATTAAAATTCAGACCCACTACAACAGCATTAAATAAACTACAACAAACTAAATAATATTTGCCTCACTCTTCACTGACTTTTATAACGACTATTTTTATCGATCATTATCGATTGTCACTTCCCATAACTCTTAAGCGTCTTTTATAACTACTATTTTTATCAATCACTATCAATTGTTTATTCCTATAACTCTTCACCTAATTTTTATTTCTATTATTTTGGTCAATCACTACTTCCGTAACTTTTTACTGAATTTTTATAACTAATCTTGGTATCAATCATTATCAAATTTAATAAATTAACAGAGAATACTTATCAAATTAAATAATTTCATAAATTTTATCTTATATGCCACCAATTTGATAATTTCATATATTTGATCCTTTATACCTTGTTCACAGTTCTATGCCTTTCATTGAATCATAGAGAGCTAAGACAGCATCACTGAAGCGTTGGCTTTTCCAATATGCAGGAAACCTTATCGCAGGCTTTTCAAGAATTTCAAGAGGTATGGCCATCGTTGGTTTGCGCAGTTGTGTTTTTGCTGCTGCTTTTATGGGATGTGTTTATAGCGTTGAAGAGGAGGGCTCACTGGGCTCCCGGACAAGCTCTCGTTCTCACCGCTTTGACTATCCAGATGCTGAGTTCGATTGCAGCTATGTCGGATATCAGCTATGTCGGCAGCAGGGATGAAAGAAATCATGAAGTGGCCGATTTAGTAAAGAAACATCAGCTGTTATTTGACTGCGGAAGACTTATGATGTGTGTATTCATAGGCTATTTGCTACCTTCTATGGTCCGTTCTAACTGGACTCAAGCGTGGAGCAACATTGGAGGATTGATACTCACCATCTTGTTTCGTTTGGCCTTTGAGGTTTACTTCGTTTGGAGGATACCCGATCGCCGCCAATCATTGTGGTTTGTAGTGTCAAACACTACCCTATACATGGCCAGTTCAGTGTTGAGTCTTCTCTTGAGCTGCGCGGTCTTGGCAGGTAAAAGCATTCGTTTTATCCTCTCTGGAAAGGTCAAATGGGCACTCTCGTGTTGTACACATTGCAAGTCTTCCACTACCACCTCCACGTCCACTCCCCCTAGCCCTCGAGAGTGTAAGAACTCGTGTTGTTCTGATTCGGGTGGACCGTGTAAGAATTGGTGTTGCTCTGAAAACACTGATAGGTGTGAAAACACTGAGGATCACGTCCTCAAATGCTGGATTGTGGCTCGTGTCTCCCAACCTGAATATATCATGGCCAGGTCGGTTTTTAGTTCGTTAGCCGGAGTGATAGTCACCATTTCTGTTGTCACCATGGCTGTTAAATGGGCCTGCATTCAACTTCCAGTACGTTACGGTAACGCCCATAAATTAACGGTTTTTATTGAGATGGCATTCATACTAGTTGGATGGATGGTTATCTCATTTAGATGGTTAACAGCCGTTCTATATTTTCCAAGAAGGACGGAGTTCTTGCAGAAACGGGAGGATTTTTGGACACAGAGCATTGTTGAGCTGCAAGCCGATTTGGATGCACAGTCAAAAAGCCATTTGTATAAGGAGAAAACACTGAAAAAAAGAAAGCTAGGACAAAGGGTCATCCTTCATTTAATCACAACAGTTCGGCTCCATTCTGTATTATTGCCCTTGAGGGTTTTGCTGCAGATTCTCATGGTCTCGCTGAGTAAAGCCTGCTGGGGTCTCTCTCAGAAGTTAATGGGAATGATCCGACCTTTTATAATGACCACCCAAAATAGGTTGTATGGCTCGTCCTCGGGACAAAAGTTCCAAAAAACTTTGAATTTCATACGAATGCCGGGAGAAACCGCAGACGACTTGTGGAGAGCCAATGAAATGGCCTTTAGGAGGACACAGTGTAAAATTGAAGAAGGCATTGCGAATGGTAAGGGCAGTGAAAAGTTGATCCAATTGTTACAAAATCAAAGCCCTGTACTAGATAAATGTTTCAAATTAAAGGAGGAAGATGAAATATATTTCAATAAAATGTCTTTCAAGAAGAGAGGAGCCTCCTTGATGTATTGTATGGTCCACTTATATGAGCACAGCAATAATTTTGAAGGGATCAATGGTGCTACCATAGACAATATAATCAACACGGATATTAAATCGGCTGTTGATATGGCTTATGAAATGGCTGGTGTTATTGATGATGCGATGGAAGCCTGCTCCGAGGCATGGGATTTGCTGGATTTTCTTGACAGTTCCGACAATGTGGGAGCAGATAGAGAATTCGACACTCTAAGGAACATGTGGCAGATAAATTTTGGGAACCTGAAGAATCTCAAAGTGTCTATCCAAGAACTTGCAGATAGACACACTGAGAATCGAGAGCGATCTGCGCAACCAGCAGGAGCATCTGGCGAACGGGAGAAATGGCACGGCTCATTGGAGAATTGGCACGGCTCCAAGGACTGGATGAATTTGACTGTGCAATGTGACTCGTACAAGAAATTGTACAAGAAATTTCACTCAAGTAAAATGAATGCACAGGTGGACGATAAGGAGCATGAGGAGAATAAAAAGGACCTGGAGAATTTAATACGCATATTGGCGAGTGTTATTCGTGATTACCAAGAAAAGGAATTAGACAAGGTGCTAATAGAAAAATGCAATAACTGGGCAGAGGAAGGCAAGGAAGAAGAGATACATAATGCAGCTTTTATAGCGGGGAAAGCCAAGGGACTGCCACCGTATAAGGTATGATTTTATCAATCTCCAGCTACACTATTTACATTGTTATGACTATTATGCCTTGTCAATTTCCAGATTTCGAAGATAAAACATAATACAAATTTATAAACTTTTTACTACATATTATTTATTAGTTTCTACCATACATATCATTGGGTTAATGTAACGTACCGACCAAACAAGATCTCAGCATCAACAATATTATATTGTTTATTATTATGTTTGTATGGAGATATAAAATGCATAACTATGTGATTTTGTCATTTTTTCAGAGTTTCAAAGTAATGGAGAATCCTCTATTCAGTTATGGCTCTCCTCCTCCTGAAATATCAAGTTAGTGGGATTTCGAGTGCACGGTGGTAATTCCATATAAGGTAGATTAGATATGTTTTATTTTTTAAATAAGATTATTAAAGAATTTTATTGAATAAAGATGAGATGAACTCATTAAAAATAGTTTATTAAGTATTGAGTTTTTTAAATTATGTATTAATTTTTAATTTCAGTATGTGATATTTCATTTTTTAAATTATAAATAAAATTATTTTTAATTTTATATCCAAGTTTTTCGTTCTGAGGATTTTTCTTCTTTCTCGTTTCCAAGTTTCCCTATTAACATCGTAGCTCCTCTTAAATGTATTAAAAGTTGTTTTCTTTATTCTCTTTCCTAAGTTTCTCCCATTCATGCCGTATTAATTTTGGCTCATATTAAATGTATTGTTTATGCTCATTGAAATGGCAACACGTCTGAACCTTCTTTGCATATTGATGCAAAACACTGCATATACAACCGAGGGAGGTTTTAGCTGGGCATTGGATACAAAAACTTGTTTGGTTGAGTAAATTTTTTTTTTCAATAAAAAATACTATATTTATATTAGGATAAGAAATGTAAATACGTTCTTCGAATTAAAAAAAATAGGTTCTTGAATATTAAGCAAAGTTATCTTCTTTTGAATTATCGTTAATCATGGCCGTAACGTTAACGATTAGCTTTTTCTTCCATTTGCATACGTGAACCCTGTGGCGGCAGCCTTTCGAAATTGTTTATGATATTATGTTTATTAATTTCCCATTTTATATGCGAACCCTGTGGCGGCAGCCTTTCGAAATTGTTTATGATATTATGTTTATTAATTTCCCATTTTATGTTAATTTCATTATCAACCTGTGATGTCTGATATAACTTTTTATTTATTTTATTTAACTAAGTACACAACTATTATGCATGGAAACGAGGGTTTATGAATTTTTACGTTTTATGAGTCTGGAATGGTAGATTTCAATCATACTGGAATATTCTTAGTAAAAAATGGATGTTACAGATTAAAAAAATTAACTTACAGGCATGTTTTAATCTTATAATTCACCAAGGATTATTTGAATTCCAACATACTGATCCATTGGCAAGTCGATCAAAATGTATGGGGTCTCATTTTCCTTGGGAGTCTATTAATGGATCCGGCCTCATTTTCTTTGTATGGGGCCTCATTTTCCTTGGGAGTCTATTAATGGATCCGGCCTCATTTTCTTTGGGAGTCTGTTAATGGATCATATCAGCCCAAGAACATATCATAAGCTGTATCAAATATACTGGAAGTTATAATATGAGATGTGTGTGGAAACTATGATGATAATGATTAACTTTTACTGAAACCAACTTTAATATATGAAAATACATCACAATTTACCTCAATTCCCATGTCCTAGTTTATAATATATGTGCAAAGATACATGGCAGTGGCTTCTGTCTTACCTGTTCTTCCCAGGAAATGTTCCATCTCGCAGCTAAGAGTCTTACATAATAACGATTCCCTTTATTCTCGTAGCTAACAGTCTTACCTAATAAGAGTACATTATATTATTAATATTGATTTTGATATTTTGAAATAATAAGAGTGTTATATTATTAATATTGATTTTGATCTTTTGAATATTGTGGTTTGTACCAGGTCATGATAATGATTCTCTTTAATCTGGTGGCTAACAGTCTTATATAAACTGTGTTACATTATTAATAGTAATATTATTATTATTGATTTTGAATTTTTGAATATTGTATTGTGGAATTCATAAGAGCGGTATGAATGGTTGTTTTTTGTCACCAGTATCAAATTTGAAGGTTATGGTCCTATTTTATTTTGAAGGGCTATGACATATTGAAACATCTTTCAATGTTACATGTAAAAATAAATTATTCTTTTTATTTGAAAATGTAATATAGTAAATCAAAATTTTATTATTACTTTTAGTAATCCTTTAATATAGTGATAATATTTGTATTGTTTCATTTTATAAATTGTAATAAATAATGTTTTATTAATATGAGCTAATTAAATAACTTAAGAATCCATATAAAATAAATTTCAAAAATAGAAAGAAAAACATTAACAATAGGAAGAAACTTGTTCAACAACCACAGAGCAACTCAAATGTTTTAATGCTCCAAATTCTTTGTCTTTGAGTGCATTTGTTGTCAACTCTATGAGCATAGTTACAGTTGGGCTGAGGGTAGCCATCTTGTTTATATTGAGAGTGTAGTATGTGGCTGAACGTGAAAAAATTATTAATGTTAAGTAAACTCATATTAAAATGAAAAAGATAGTGTGCAAATTAAGAGAAATTTCATCTAACCACAACAAAATGACAAATGACAAAGTGCTTCATTTCATTACCTTTATTACAATTTAATGGATGCAAACTCCTTGCGAATGTGTTGAAGGTTGAAACCAAACATGAAAACCTAAAAAAACATGTAATTAGATACATATGTATGTACATAGAAACAAAAACTTATGTTGAACCAAAATACTATTAGAGATGTGATATATCTCATCTATGTGGAGAGTAGAAAGTTGGATCAGAATAACTCTATCATCACATTTAATTAAACAGAACCAAGTGATATATCTCATCTATGTGGAGAGTAGAAAGTTGGATCAGAATAACTCTATCATCACATTTAATTAAACAAAACCAACTTACTTGGTGTTCTATTTTTGAAGTGTTTGTAAATTTATGAGATAGCCCAAAATGAAGTATACATGTTATCTTTTAAATGGATATTCTATTAGAGATATGATACATCTCACCTAATGAGATATCCAAAAATGAAGTACACATGTTATTTTTTAAGTTGATATACTATTAGACATGTGATACTATTCAAACACATGGATCAGATTGTAGCCCAAATGACAATACCTTACAACCATAATTGATATACAAATGAATGAAACTCATAGTCTCTAAAATTGTTTTAAATCATAAATGAACAGAAGAAAATTGGCATTGCTACACAACTGAATATGATAACAATGATGACAAATCTGAATATGAATGCAAGTATAAGGGAAAGGAGGACAACTCTGAATATGAATGCAAATATCCTTATCTTCATTATTCATGTTAATCACTGGAAATTAGTAAATACATATCACATATCATTCACCATCTAAACAGCAACAAATATATATAAACATTAAATTATCATCTCTAAAATTGTTCTCATTCATAAATTAACAAAAGAAAAATGGCATTGCTACACAACTGAATATGGTAACAAGGAGGACAAATTTTTGAATATGAATGCAAGTGCAAGGGAAAGGTGGAAAAATCTGAATATGAATGCAATTATTCTTATATTTATCATTCATGTTTAATCACTCAAAAAATTAGTAAATAAATATCACATATCATTGACCATCTTATTTTAAACAACAAATATATATAAACCTTAAACTATCATCTTCAAATGCCAAATATTAGTTCGTTGATAAATAAGTAAATATATGAATGTCTAATAATAAGCCAACATGTCATTTACAGGCCATAAGAGTTCCAATAGTCATACAATAAATGAGAAGGCATCTTATGATAACCATGCTATCCAGTACAAGGCACTAAAACCATATCAAATGCTAAGAACAACATCCACTAAAACTCGGTGCATATACTCTTTATTAACATGTTTTGAATACATGTCTTAGGCTGGGACTCAACATATTCAAGGAGGCTATGATATCAAGCTTCAAACACAAATCGTGAGGATTTCTTGGAAGGCACAACTGGAGGTTTTCTTGGAAGACTGTGTTTTGTTCCTTCCTACCTTGTCCCAACTCACACCCTTCATTTCCATCATTCAAATCTATCTTTTTAGGACACACAATTGTTAGTACTTGTCTTCAACATCATGCTAGAGTGAATTTTGCTTGCATTGGTTGTATTGGAGGGAAATTGGTCACCTATGTAAAGTGGAGTAACCTTTATTTAGGTATTGCTTCAAACAAATCTTGCATATTGCAAGCAAATTGTACATGCACATTGATGGCTATGCCTATTCCTTACTCCTCACCACACTCATTAATCATGTGATAATGTTCCTTACTTCCTTCTCATACTACTTCATTTCAATCAAGTACTTAAGTATGTCCAAATATGGGAATAATGCTTAGCCAATACCTGATACTTCATAGATCTTTTATCTTAATTAATGCAATTAGTTAAAACAAAAAGAGACTTTGTGGTCATTTAATTTTTAATTCTTTTAGTAGTTGGAGACACTACCCATGCAATTGAAATGACAACCATTCTTCATAACAAAATGATAAGATATAGATGAGAAAAGACTGTGTTTGAAGTTACAGTTTCATGTTGGTAGCCTAAAATCCCATATATACTAGATATTTACCCCCACACCCAATATTGTGTTTGAAGTTATAGTTTGCATGTTGGTAGCCTAAAATCCCATATATACTATATCTATCCCCACACCCATTTTTCATTATCAGACATTCAATCTCCTCAACCTTCTATCTCTTTTGGGACATCATCACTATAGAACCACTAAAATTCATGTGTTTGTGGTCATAATATCGAGGTTTCTCGTAATTTCAAGCTTTTGGGATTGTTGTTTTGATATCTACGATTACACCCAATTCAATCATATATGGTATATAGATCCTTGAACTTTTAATCCCAATTGATGAGAGAGGACTTTGATTGAATATTATAGCAATACGATAACAAATATGAATAAAAAAGCAGCATGGGCATGCCCTAAATATGAAATAGGTCATACACATATTTTTCATTAAAAATAATAATATGTGCTAAATAAGCCAAGGTAGCATGGCCATGAACAAAGAAGGACCTTTACCAATTGGAAGAAATGGACGAAATCATTTAAAAACTAATAATACTTTGAAAATATATAAATTATTGAAAATATATAAATTAGTATTTCAAAATAACTCTCTTCTTCATATCAAACCACTATCTTAGCATGGTTATATGTTTGCAAAGACTATTATAATTGTGATATAAGTATTTCAAAATAACTCTCTCCTTCATATCAAACCACTACCTTAGCATGGTTATATGTTTGCAAAGATGATTATAATTGTGATATAATTCGTACTAAATATTTGGTAACTTGATGGAGCCACATTGAAAATAGTTTCCACTACATAGTGTTAACATTCTTATATCAAACTCCAAAAACAATAGACATTACAATATTGATTAAAATATTGTATCATCATCAACTTACTCAACCTAGTGGAAGAGGTCATCGCAACATCATTTTTGTCCAAGTTTCATAAACTACATTCCAATATACCTCATGCAACTCCTAAGGTGTTGATAGAGATAAAAACATTAAAGTGCCTAAGGTTTCTAAACAAAGTCTAGATATGTCATCATTTTTTATATGGTTCAACTTAGAGAATCCTCTTTCACAACTAGCATTACTTGTTGGAATAATAAGAACAATTTTCCACAATTTCATCAAATTTGGAAAATAAACCCACCACTTTGGTTCACCGCTGCATTGCTCCCATGCTTCAAACATCTTTTTATTTGGATATTCTTAATGTAGAGCGACAATAAAACATTCCATTTCACCTTCACATTTTTCAGTATCAATTATTGGTGAGTTTCCAACATCAATTTTTTGGCATAGACGTAACAACCATCATTTTGTTTCAAAATCTCTTTCATCCTCTAAGACTTCTTCAAAGTAACAACAAGGACTAAAAAAATTATGCTGCAATGAACATAGGTAAATATGTAAACCTGTTATTGAGACAATCAATCAATTTTTTGATAAATGTTTTTCCTAAGTTAATACAGTCTTCCATAGTACCAGACCCAAGTGAATTTGGTATAAGTTCAAATCTTAATGAATGGACATGTGAAACACTTGTATTGTCAATAAAATCCAAATTTCTATTTTCATATTTCTTTTTAAGAAATATGGAACATGTTGAGAATCATCCCCAAATATGTTTCACAAAAATCTCTTCCAAAGAAGTTCAATGAGCACATCTAATTGTATACCAATGGATGTTATATCAATATGTTCCTCTTGAAATCATGGGCTCAATTTATTTAGTTCAATAAGAACATCAACAAACAAATATATGCAAAATTGAACTTGAAATAGTGTTCACATTTTATACATCTTTGCATCATCATTTTTCCATTCTTCTAACAATGCTCACATGATTTTAACAAGCATGTCCATAACATGCCCCCTAGAAAGCAATCAGATTTGATGAATTTGAATTACTTGCAGCTTGTCAATTCGAAATAGGTAAAAAAACTCTCAATTCTCCATGTCTTTTTGCAAATTTTCCTAGCCATGAATATACTTTATTGACTAGTTTATCAATATAGCTAAATTCAGAAAAATAGTTTGAAGCATATATTATAGCTAAGGCCTCATGATGTGTTATACAGTGACTAAATAAAAAATGAGGCACCTCCTTAAGCAACTTAGCCACCAAACCTTCACGAATACCTCTCATAGATGAGGCTCCATTTGACCCAAAACCCACCATTTGATGTTTTGATAACTTCATCTTAGATAATAACCCCAAAAGTGCTTCATACATGGATTGTGCAATGTTGTCTTGATTTTCAGAAGTTGAATAAATTTTGTCATGCATGGAACTCTCCCTCCATCTATTACATAGGTAATATACACAATCAAGTGTTGCTCCATTGTTTTATCTGTTCTTTCATCAACCAAAATGGAATAAAAAGAGCTAGAACAAATTTTTGCCTTTAACTTTTCCCAATAAAACTCTTTTGTTGCAAGTAAAAACTCTTTACCGAAAGTGATATTAATATATGAATAATATTCATTGGTTAATGGCATATTAAGAGTTCTCTGATACCTGTGTAGGTCACATAAATCTTTGTACATTTCTAAAGGTAAATCCTTTATAGCCACAAAATATATAGTTTCCATAGCACTAATTATTTTGGATTTTTCAACATCCAATGTAAGTTCAATATGCTTTGAGATGGGTAATCAAGGTTGTCTTGATTCACATTCCAATAGTTGAATTGAGCATTTATGAGCCTCAAATGATGCATGAACATTTAATCCACTTAATTGGATTGTACTACTACATTCCTTTGCTAATGGTGTATCTCCTTTGAATTTAACACATCATAAACATTTGATGCGCTCTTCACCATTTGGACCTATTATCAGATAATCCCATTTGTGCATTAATTTCCATGGATGTTTGAATTATATTTTGGTGGATACTCCTTTTCCTTTATTTTCTATAGGACCTTCTTCTTCAATATTCTTATCAATTTAGAAATCGACATCTTCTTCAACATTTGCATCATGTCGACTCAAGTTAAACGCATTATCAAGTGTTGTTTGTCTCCCATGTTTTTTAGGGCGACCAATTCTAGATATTGTTTCTCAATAAATTACATAGCAGAAAATTCATTCATGAGCCACATAGAAACCCATAAAAATATTTTAAGTAGTGAAATTAGTTGGGAAATAGAAGTCTTTGAATATGTATGATTTCCCTGTAAGTCTATAACCTGAAACCATTTTCACAAAAATACTAAACTAAATATTAAATGGATTTTTTTAATTTTTGCATAACTATTCAAACATATGAAACACTAAAAATGAAAAACATGTAAGGAAACATATTATAAAAAAACCATTCCTCTAATACACTTTAAAACTTTCAACTTCGACAAATTAAAAGTCCTAAGAGTTTCAACTTATACAACTGCTCTATGTGGATATTCAATAGATATGGGTTGATTGTATAGCAACCCTATTGTAATGACTCATACTCCAAGGATGTGATGGTTGTTATAAGTGTTTTAAGAGTTGTGATGGTTGTTATGAGTGTTGTAATCTTGCAACGTGGGGAAATACATAAACTTAATTGCAATTTAGATTTTAAAACAAAATTGTTTTGGAATAAAAAACAATAATTAATTCTCAATCCAAGATTCCAAATAGGTTGGAAATTCGCAATCTTGCACATATAGGCTAATTTTTTTTTATTTTCCAGCAAGTCAATGAAAGGTGAAACATCTACTCTTTAGCAAACATGAAAATGCATCCACTAATTTATAGAAGCGGGCTAAAAATGTTGATTCAAGCAAACTAAGATTGGAATTCTCAAGTTATAAAATGGGCTAAAAATTATTTTTTCAAACAAGTTAACCGAGGGATGGAAATACATGTGCAATTCCAAGCTTGCTTGTCTTCAAGTTGAACCTTAAATCAAATTATTTCCATCTAGAAGCTAGAATCTTATGCAACCAAGAAATGGGGAATGAAAACATGCTTCGTAGCCTTTTTGACAAGAAAAAATAACACCAAGACAATCAAATGTAAAGGGCATGAATTAATGATGATCAAAAGGAGAGTTTAGTGGCCATATATTTTTACACTACAAGCAAAAAATACTATGCTCAGTAAATAAATCAATATCTGGAAAAACCATTTCTATGGAAAAAATGAATATGAAGATCAAGTTGCTTTAATGCTAAGTGCATGACCTCATTGAAGCTCAAAACATTTCCTGAAGGCAAAGAGGAGCTTGAAATTTGTGACTATTGGGAGATTGGCATCTTCACAACTTCACAAAGGAATTAAAGAAGGAATAAAACATTGCAGGGAACATTGGTAGGTAGATAACGAGTAATTAAGAAGTAATGAAGAAGTAGGTAGCAAGTTATGGTTGTTGGATAAATTGGTGAAACCCAAGAGAACTACTAGTGCAACGTTTTTCTTGAAATGCCTAAGGATTCTCTTGATGTCAAAGGAGAGTGGCTTCCAAATCAGTGTGATCCTTCAACATGGCGTTGGAGGAAAAACATTATGGTGGTCCTCAAAATATGCCATAACCTTTGGCAATAGGAAAAATGTGTATTGTTTTGCAGATGATTGTTTAGTGTAATGCAGATTTGATAAGTGACCTTTTGATCTGCGCACATGAACATTTCATAAATAAGGAAATACATAAAAATGTATAACAAAAGTTGATTTGAGACGCATGTGAGCAAATTGAAGAGGGAGTTGAAGGTGTTGAATTGTTAGTGTTATAAAAGGTTCAAGACCTTGATGTATTATATAGTTAGTAAAGTGCTACGAGGTTGAAACCTCATATGTGCTTGAGGATAAAATGGTGTTGGAAACCTCGTGTTGGGAGAATGGAATGATATAAATCTGGATGAATGTTATTTTTGGATATGGTTGTAGTCAAGAACAAAGTGTGTGTACTCTGGTAGGATCTAGATGAATGCCATATGGCCTAAATAGAAATCCTAGGTAATGAAAGGATGTTTCACCAAACTCTAATTTCTTGTTCTTTGCTTGAAGCTATTAAGGATGCAAAAGGTGGAGTCCTTGTTAGAGATGTTGTAGATGTTCACCCCATGTGTTATTGAAGACAAGGATGTCATCCCAAGAAATCACTACAACATGCCTAAGAGATGAATGAAAGATGCCATTCATCCATTCAATAAATGTAGTCGGTGTATTGGGGAGACCAAACAACATCACCAACTATTCATAGAGACCAAATGTTGTATTTTAGGTATGGGCGCTCGCACGAAGTTGGTTCCACTTTTTAGTTCCACTATAGAAATAAAAAACGCACATCCAAAACGAAAATCCATAACGCATATGCGTTATTATGGCTAGGTTCGGACAAACCCGAGCCGAAAACCGAGGCTAAGCTTAGTTAGCCCAAATCGCATATGCGATATATCGGACTTGCATTTTTTAATAGTTACAAATCGCAAGTGTGATATATCCCACTTGCATTATATCGCAAGTGCGATATATCCCACTTGCGTTATAACGTAAGTGCGAATTGGATCATCTTAAATTTTATTTTCTTTCACAATGATCAAAATACAGTCTAAGAATCATGATCTGTAATGGTATATGTACTCCCAATTCCTCTCATTCCTCTAGAAGGATTGAATCCCTCCATATCTCTTCCATATTTCAAAGTTGTAGTCGAACTAGGGTTCGATTCATATGGTCTTCTTATTTCACCATCATTTGTGTTTTTGTTTTTTTTCTCCGTTTGTTTGAATGATTAGTGTTTCATTTATTGTACTAATTTTTTTTGTCTCTATACATATAATTTTACTTGGAAAGGCATAGTTAGAGAGATTCAATTGATTTATGAGAGAGGGGACCATATACAAACTTTGTTTGTTCTCTAGATGTGAATACTAGAGATGATTTGAAACATTAATTTTCTTGTCTTATATCCGTTCTTATTTGAGATGTTATCCTTCTGTATAAGGCACCGTGGATCTCTTCTACAACTAATGTCACATGTACAATTTGTGCACTAAATTGATTTCTTGTTTCGATATCTTCTCCTCTAATTTTTTTTCTTCCTTTGATGTCTTATATCATCCCCTTCTCCATATAACTCCCTCGTTGCTTATCCAACCACACCATGTCACCCATCCATGCACCCACTATTTCAACTAAAGTTATTAAATGGAGGCTAATATCTCTTATTATAGATCATAAAAATAAGCAACCCACTTCCTCTCTTCTACCATTACCTTTTCTCCCTTCAAACCTATTTGCCCCTATCCTACAAAGATATAAAATTAGACATTTGAAAAAAACTATTCTCTATCTTTATCTCATTACTCACATGATCTCTTTATGAAAATATATTTGATGACTACAAATATGGTAATTCAATTACAAATAAACTCCATAGAGATAAAATAACACATTTTGGTAATGATGTTTTGTAATCAATACTTATAATGAAATTACTAATTTATAATACATATCCTAAGGTATTTTGAGTTCTTTTCTTCGATGAAACTTTATTTTGATTAATTATGTATTCTACACAAGCATACGATAATTAACATGAAGGAGAAGAGCATTCCTCGAATTACTCTATATCTAATATAATTTTATATGAGGATGTTGATTGTTTGGTAAACCATTGGAAGATAAAAGGGGCTCCATAAATTTATATAATATAAATACCACTAATAGCAAAGGAGAAATTGTGACACAAAATCCCAGAGGGTTAGCTCAAGTGGTTAAGTGTTGTAATCGCAAGCAAAAGAAATCCCTAGGTGGCTATGCAGGGCCTCACTTGATGTCCAGGCTTAAATGGTGCAAACATGATTATCGCGCCCCTAAGGCAAGACATAGAGTGAAAATGTTGTAATTATCACTCCCTAGTAGGCTTGCAAGGAGTGACAAAGTTTTAATTGTCCCTCCCTAGTCAAGGAGAAAGGGGTGAAAATCCTTATACATTGGCAAAAATGAAGGTCCAAATGATGGGATTTCGACATACTAATTAAGGATTTGTAGAATTCAATGTGCCCTTGTCTCCCTCGTCCTTGGTCCAAGGAAATCCCCAATCATTTATTCATTCATATAAAAAGGATTAATAGAGTTAAAAAACGCAGCTGCGATATATCTTACTTTCGATATATCACACTTGTGACATATCGCAAGTGTGATTTGTAATACAATATATATATATATAATAGAGTGACCACTGCACCTCATTTTCATTCATATATATATTAAAGGATTAATAGAGTTAAAAAACGCACTTGCGATATATCGCAAGTGCGATTTATAATGCAAAAAAACTATATATATATATATATATATATATTTAACAGAGTGGCTGCGTCCTCATTTTCATTCATATATATTTATGATTAATAGAGTTAAATAACGCACTTGCGAGATTTGCAATGCAAAATAAAAATAAAAATAAAACACAGTGCCAGCGGCCTCATTTTCCCAATCTACATAGTGAAGGACCGGCGATATCAGGAAGGCGAAAAACACACTTGTCGATTTGCCTTTGAGAGAAGGAGGAGGCAAGCCACTTCACAATTCGGATAAAATGGAAGGTGGGTGGCAAGATTTACTAATTTGTTAATTCCTTTTGAATTTTTCGTTATTGTGTTTGTTAATTTACTAGTTTTTTTTTTTTTTTAAACCAATTTAATAAAATTTGTTACATGTATTAAAAAAAAAAACAATGAAATTGATTAATTAAATTTTGAAATTGAATTGTTTTGTTATTAACAGAGAGCACAAACCCAAACACAAACCCCAACCCAAACCAATATCTAGACACAAACCCAAACCCAAACCAAAATCCAGACTCAAACCCACACACAGAGGAGGAACACGACCATAATTATGAGATTATGGCTCGTTTGCGTTCATTGAGGTGCCTTAGCTCACTCTTTAGTGGGGGGGACCACTTAAGACAATCTTTAGCTGAGGCATTAGACTCCATAACAAATACAATTTCCAATTCCTAGGGAGCACTGTACAACATTAGTTCGTACAGAGATTCCTAGAGACAATACTATTCCACTGGGTTGAGCTACAAAGATGTCAAAAATTAAAGATAACCAAAGACCAATTGTTTTCCTTATTTCGGAACCCCAGCACTGGATTGGTTCCACCCACCATTCGACCACACATTTCCATAGACTGGTGCGTGGAACCAAATATTAAATCCAATTGGATGGATCACTGGTACATGGTCTTCGATGAAGACCCTCACGGGAATAGAGACATCCCATTTTATTTCCTTAGGAAGTTGTATGTAGAATTTATCCTGGGGAAACATGTGAACTATTTTGACATTTTAGATTTCCAGGGTGTAGGTCATGGGATGCCCCAAGATAGGGAAGGGGCTAGGACTGATCCTAACCATGTGCGATTCCCTCCACGCACACCAAACCCCCCTCGGTTATATCCTCTAGCGGGTCCAATTCTTGATGATATGTAGGAGTCCTTAATATATTTGGCTGATACATTGCTTCGACATGGGACTAACGTCCAAGGCAATGTAGGCCAAGGGGTTGGCACTTCCGAGGCTGGCCCATCTGGGGTTAGACCATCTCACAGTCAGGATCCACCTTTTAGGTCTCTAGACCAAACTAGAGCTACACATCGCACCGGTGACGCGGAGTATTCAGATCATTGGGTTATTCCACACCCTTGCACATCATGTCAAAGCATATGCTATGGGCCTGCTTCAGAGTTTCGGGGCGATGGATTACTCCAATATGTAAGTAACATTCATTCTTTACATAGTATATATATTTTGTTTTATATCACAGTTTTCAATTGTTTCGTAATTTATTTCTATTTAAATAATTATGTAACAATTTACGTGAACAAATATACAGCTGGTGTCCAATGACACCCCAGATTCACATAATCCGGCCATTGATGCTGATGCCATTGATGCAGCGGTCAATGTTGCATATGATTTTGGTGCTTCACCATTAGTTGTAAGAACTTTATTTTTAATTTGTCATCGAGTAATTTACATATTTATAATTTAGAGACTGCAACATTCTTGATACGTCTTAAACTCGATACAATATGTTTTATGTAGGGTGGGCACGATGAGTTTGTGGAATCCCAGGTCAGTCCCTCCCATGTAGAGGAAGATTCCCAGACTCAGGTATTCTTTTCATTACATGCTTTTAATGATTTGAAACATGTATGCATTTAATTATTTAAAGAAATTTTCTAATTGTATCTTTATGTTTTGTTACGTAGCATGGTTATGGTCAGGTTTTTTTTTACTATCTAGTAAGGCCAATGTTTAGTATTCCACCCACCGGTGACCCTCTTCCTCCCCCCCAGGTACGTGTACATGTCTCGCTTTCTTTGAAAAAACCATTTTCCGTCCATGTAGTATATATATGTAGTCTTGTTAGATCTTTGTATTTGCTGACATTGACATATATGTTACCTTATGCAGGCATCTAGTGATGCAATGGTGCTTGAAGAGCACCCAATCGACGTTGTTGGTGACCCACCTCTCCCCCCCCCGCAAGTATGTGTATGTCGAGCTCTTTCTTTGAAAAGGTCATTGTACATCCGTACATAGTATATATATAGTCTCATTTTCTTTGTATTTGCTGACATTGGTCCATATGTTACTTTATGCAGGAATCTAGTGATGCAGTGGTGCTTGAAGAGCACCAAATTGACGTTGTTGGTGACCCACCTCTCCCCCCCCCCAGGTACGTGTGTACATGTCTCTCTTTCTTTGAAAAGGTCATTGTACGTCCATACATATTATATACAGTCTCATTTTCTTTGTATTTGCTGACATTGGTCCATATGTTACTTTATGCAGGCATATAGTGATGCAATGGTGCCCGAAGAGCACCCAACCGAGGTTGTTGGTGACCCACCTCTGCCCCCCCCCCCCAGTTACATGTATGTCTCGCTTTCTTTGAAAGAGTCATTGTTCGTCCATGTAGTATATATGTCTTGTTTTCTTTGTATTTGCTGACATTGAAATGTATGTTACTTTATGCAGGAATCTACTGAGCTAGTGGTGCCTGAAGAGAACCCAATTGGGGCCACTGATAACCCTGCACACACCCCCACCCAAGTACATGCACTTTCAGTGCCGAGGACTTACACATGCATGGTAAGTAAAAATGTTATATTTGCTTGGAATTTGAACAAATGTACATAGAGTTTTATTTATTTTTATAGCTTGGTAAACTAACATACAAATTTTGGTTTGTGTGCAGTCTCCAATATTGAGAATGCGTCCTCTTGCGGATCGTTGGGGAATGCCATCGAGCAGCCGCAAAAGAAAGATAGACTTCTCATTAGCCACTGACATTGGCAGTGAAAAGGGGGATAAATAGAAATCATGTATAGGGGGGGTACATATAGAATCCATGTATAGGGGGAATACATACATGTGCCGTTTTGTTTGTATGTACACACAGATGTACAGTATGATCCACAATTTTGTATTATGTCCATGGCATGCCATTTTTGAAAACATTATACATGTACATTTATAATATAAAGAAACGTTCAGATTTACCTATATATGGTTGACTTGATATGGGATGGAGACATGTGTATTATATGCCTTGCATATATATATGCTTGAATATGTTTTTAGGTTTATGGCTTTTTGTTTGTTGGAGAAGAGTTGGCATTGCAAATAATGAATGTAATGTGTTCGGCATAGAAAGGAAGGCTCTAGATGCCTTACTGTATGATGATGTGAATGTTGTTTCTTATAGTGACAAGCCCAATCTAGAAGTTTAATTTCTAATGAACAAACAAGTGACTTTTCATAGCCCCTTCCTCTCCTAAACCTTCTTCACCTCCTAAACTTGTTTATCTTTACAATCATACTACAACTAACCCATCCTTACTATTTATGATACATTCCTAGTCCCACTCAACTCTAGCACTCATTTTTACTCACAACTATTAAATCAAATACCAAGTAGCCACTCTAGTCCTTAGAAATGGAATACAAAAGAACCTCATATATTAGACCTTTTTTAATCACTTACAACTTCCTACTACCCCACAGGATTCACCTTATCAACTAGGTTGGATCCAATAATACAACCATTGTCTTCTAATAAACAAATATATTATGGCGTATCACTTCAAATTTTGATTCATTTTTTTGCTAGATTAAGGTGGATCGCTATTCTATTGCAACACATGAAGAACACATGAAAATATAATTATTTGGGCTTATGCTTTCATATCATGTATACCCTTGTGTTGAAGGGTTTTGTTCATGGTTATAGTATGATGATATTATAGAGCCTAGTCATTGTATTTTGCATACAAACCCTTCACTTCCTTCTACTCTTGACACCCATTCTCCACCCACCTATACCACATAGTTGTGAACACATATAGGTGGATCACACACCTTGAAGCCTAAATACAACAATTAAAAACTATAGTTCACACTACAAGTGGATTAAGCACACTCCAGGACTCCATAATTTTCTTAAAGTGTAGAAAACTTGGTGAATCTTACCAATTTTTAAATTTCCAACCATAAAATGTTGAACAATATTTTTTTAAATATTCAAATTCATAAGTATTTTATATAGTTCATGGAAAATTTTGACCATGCTTATAGTAAAATAATTTTATCCTATGGAATTTGGTTATCATTTTAGATAAAAATCGAAATTGGAACATCGTTTGGAAAAAAAACATCTAAAATTAGCCCATGGGTTAAATTTCACCCCTAAGGTTTTTCCTAGGGCATATATAGAACAAAAACACATTCCTTGTAGTCATTGTCTTCCCCTTGGACACATTCATTTATACCACGAGGCATGGAATACACATTGGCACTTTATCTAACTTAGCTCTATAGTGTGTATTATCCCTAGTTCTATGTCTACAACCTCATGTTTCACATTTGGTTTAACCACAGATAATCATGGATGGTATACATAACCTACATCGTTGGAGGAAAGCGAGGATGTTTTATAGCTAAAGTGATAGGAAATGATAAGGAACATGAACATAGTCTACAAGCCCAATGTAGACTAGGGTTTTGCTCAGTTTCCATCAATGCAATCTCGCATTGTTGGTTCAACTCCGCAAAAAACTCCACCGAGCTAGTGTTGGCAGCGGTCCCACATTGGCATTTCCCATACACACTACCAGGAGCCAACGACATGCAATATTTCTGCTCCATTTGTTATTTCACTCTCGGATCGAAAGTCACCAAGTGTCCCTGAACGACATTTTCATGCGACTTGCAACTTGACATATCTCGGCAACTGGAGGTCAGATTGACGAACCGTCAATTCCGTTGCTCTCCTGGCATGTGATTACCTCTAGTTAGCCTCTCCTCCGTGTTTCCATGGCCCAGTGACTTCATTGTGCATCCATTTCGTAAACTAGGGTTTTGCTCAGTTTCCATCAATGCAATCTCGCATTGTTGGGTCAAATCCGCAAAACATGTTGTAGCATTAAGAAAACACTATGTGTCTAGAGATCACAGGATATATTATTCTTGTACCAACGTATAATCCAACAAGAATATGCCTAAGCTACACTTATAAATTACAAACCAACTAGGGTTTCATGAACTAGACACCGCATAATAAAACTAGGGTTCACAAATTGAGACAAGGAACTAAAAACTAGGGTTTTATGAACTCTCTAGGTTTAGATCATGTACCTAGGATATGCACATACATGAAACAAAATGAATAGGCTATGCATGTATACATGAAACAAAATGCCATATACCTAGGCTATGCACATACATGAAACAAAAAGGCCATATGCCTAGGCTATGCACATACATGAAACAAAATGAATGGGGTTGAACATGGATCACAAGTGGAATTTCACATGCATGCATGACTAAGATGTAGAAACACATGTAAATAAATTATATGCACATACATGAAACAAAATTCCATATGCCTAGTCTATGCACATACATGAAACAAAATGAATAGGGTTGAACATGGATCACAAATGGAATTTCACATGCATGCATGACTAAGATGTAGAAACACATGTACATGAATTATATGCACATACATGAAACAAAATGCCATATACCTAGGGCTATGCACACACATGAAACAAAAAGGCCATATACCTAGGCTATGCACATACATGAAACAAAATGAGGTATTGAAAGAAGTTAGAAGAGAACTATCATACTTGTTGATAATTGCTAGTTTTAAGGTTTATTGGTCATATGTAAAAATTGGCATAAATATTCATAAACTTGATATACAAGAGAAATTTTGGCATATAAAGATGATGAAGATAAACTTGACTCGAGAGCATGTTATTTTCCGATTTCTATTTGGTGGTGTCTAAAGACACCGGTTGTTCTTGGCGCCTCCAATGTGCCATAAATAGTGTTTGTATCCTAGGCACAGGAAAGGCTAAACATTTGTACTCTCATAAGAAAATAAGGAAAACATGCAAACATTATTTATAGAGAACTCACCTGAGGTTGTAGGATCGTGTTTATAACTTGTCCAGTAAATTATGTTTGTGAATGGTATCTGACATTCACAAATTAGTACATTGGGAATAAACTGAAGGCTAAATAATTGAAATTGTGCTTCAGCACACACTTTAAGGATTAAATTTAACGCACCTGACAATCTATCCACACTGGACAATCTAGTAACCCTTGACAATGCACTCACTCGAGTAGGCCATCTGGATCATCTCTGCTACCGATGGTGTCCATCATGTTAAATTTTCAGAATTTACTTCAATCTGATCTAGGATCTTAACTGAGAGAAAAACATGTACAACAAATCTACAGCATATCAATCATGGACACAATAATGCAAGCACACAAGAGACACAGAGTTTACTTGGGGAAAACCATAAAGGTGAAAAACCCCAATAACTTCCTCAGAGATAGATAGAGCAATGATACAACCATAATACAAGAGATAGTCTTCTCCTAGCAGCAGAGCCCCCTCCTCCACAAGTGCGCCACTCTCCCAAGTGTGAGTGAGAGAATAGAAAGTGTAAAATGAGAGAGACACACTCTCTATTTATACACTAACTTGACTTGACCTTTACTCAACTAGGTCGGCCTCAACTTAACCACTTAACATAATGCTGACTGGGCCGACCCCCACTAGGGTGGTCTAATAACCCTTTGACCCACATGGCCGACCCCCAATAGGGTGGTCTAATAAACCTTTGACCCACATGACTTATACAGGGCCGACCCCAACAAGGTGGTCTAATAACCCATCAAGTATAAGTTATGACACTTACAATATAAATGACGACACTTCCGTATAGAGGAATAATAACATCTCTATAGGAATACAAACACTTCCGTATAGAGGAATAATACCATCTCTATAGGAGTACAAAATACATATATGAAATACATGGGTGAAATACATTCCGAAGTTACATATACATCAACACATCAATCTCTCATGCTCTAAATGAGGTAGCAAGTATTGTACATGTGACCTATTTTTTTTTTGAAATTGTGCGCAGCTTGATGTTTATACCAACTACCAAGTTGGTGAAGTGGTATACAATAGCTCCTGATTTATAATCCTGATATACATACCCACCCTTCCTTTTTTGTTGTGCTGCTAGTGTCAGGTACTCCCCTTTTATAACCATTGAGCCAATTGGGTATTCAATATTTTCATCATCTGTAACAGGTTCGAGAAGGGTTTGTTTCCTCTCTAAGCAACGTGCCAACCAATAGTCAGAACCCCATTCATTATTTTTTGGGGCAACCACTGCATATATCTGACCTGTGAAAGGAAATCGAAAAAGGTTAAAAATACATAAATATTAAAAATGGTCTTGCATGTAACATAAATAAAATTTCTTTCAATGTAAGGGTTTGTAGTGATTTAGGTACTACTAATTTATTTTTTTGTACCTACTTGTATGAGATCTAATATGTGATCATAGTCTGTAGAAATATATGTCTGATCATCTTCCAAATGGTCTATTTCATTAACCCCTTGAAATCAGTGCCAAGTGTCACTCGATCCCATGTATCAACTGTATCTGTATACTCACAATCATCCCATTCATCTATGCTACAGGAATTGCAAAAGCAAGCCTTCAATCTTGTCCAAATTTGTAGGGCCGAGTTGTATGAGCTTCTAATTGAATGAAAACCTTGAGTTCCATGCACTGTGTTCACCCAATGTGTTTGGGATCGGTCCACATCTGTCACCTCCCAGAATATTCTCCGCACTAGGTGTTTCCTTGTTGCTTGTTCTCCCATCACAGATGCACACCATTCGACTATAGATGAAGCGTCTTGAAGGCGAGCACCTGTAAACTTCATCTCTTCCCTTGGAAGGGCAGTTTTTATGCATGCACCAGCACCATCGTGTTCTCCTTTTCCATGACCTGTTTCAAAGTAGTTCCATGTATGTGGCACCTTGTATTTTATGTGCAACAAACACAACCATTGAAATACACGTGCATTCTTGAACTGTCCAGCACAACCATCTGACCAAATCAAATGACGATAAAATTGTATATCCATAGCTATCACATCATCATAGAACAACTGAAATCAATGTTGCACGTAATGGATGTCATGGGTCCGGTCGTCACTGATGTAAAAGTGACTCTCTTTCAATATCACACGTTTCTCTTCATTGCTATCTGGCCCATGTCGATAAGTGATATGGACCATTATGCTCACCTGCTCTAAGTGATAGTATTGACTTTGTATTTCATTTTGTGGTTGTAGGGTGTAATTTTCCGCAAAGTCAACCACTAATAGTATTATTTTGAGAGGGAAGGTGTCCCGACATATTCTGAATTGCTCATCTTGCCACCGTGCCATGTCGACATGCTGAATGTACTATTGGATCTTTCCACAGAACTCTGGAATAAAATCACATACTTGCACCTGGTGGAAAAAAATAAAAAATGTTATAAAACAACATAAAAATATTTACATCAATATTTAAAACAATGTTGTAAAACAACATATAAACAATGTACACTCAGTTAAATGAACATTTTTCGTGTAGATTGTCACTTGTGAAGTTATCAATTTAATCTTCTTGCTTTCTTTCCCATCACGTAGCTGATATGTTTCATACTGAAAGTTCTGCTTCTCGACAATTGCATTACCGAATGCTTGATCTTCACTCTCATGGATGCAATCAGACCATAAAGATATCCCACCACAATTGTTGCAAGAAACCTCTACACATTGTTTTAAGTAATGTGTCTGCCCATATTGCCTCGGACACATTATGCTATGGATGAAATCTCTAGATGACATTGGCGGTACTGTACTTGAGCATTCCTGCACATGGTTAGGATGCAAAAAATGACATATATGTGCAAATGTATGATAATGTAGATCAAACTCTATGTGGTATCTACAACAACAGGTGTTCCGGATTCTATTGATTCTAACATACCAAGGCTTGCATTTTTCAAAAGATATTTGCCCGAGCCTTAGCTCTACGTGGGAAAATTTAAACATCTCGAACAGTTAAGTTTGTGTCATTTCAAGGTAATGTTTAACATGCCCTTCATTGTTCATAGAACCCCTACAGTGTTTTAACACATCCTTTGTGTTAGAAGAAGGCCTAGTGTTATCGTGCCAAAAAGTGTGCACTAGTCCCTTCACTGCTTCGACCAACTTCATGTCTTTGCGAGGAAACCTACCATTAAATGCCCATAATGTATCCATTTGTCCCTCTACATCAAGGTTGTCTCTTCTTACTGAATATTTTTTAAGTGTCTTTGGATGTCATTAGAGAGATTTTGAGGTCAAAAAAGGGCCTCCTAAGAGATATACTACAAAAATATGAGATATATTAAAATATTATGAATTGGGGGTTTTATGGGGTAGGTATATATGACAAGTCACCTCCCACACTATTTTCTATGCACAATATAAATAACCATGGTTGAGTTACTTTTCAAAATTCACTAGAAATAAAATTAATAAAATATGTCTACATTGATGTGACTAAGATTGATTGTAAATTCCCAAAAATGTATTGTCCTTTAACATTTATTTGTCTTGAACTTGCAAATGAAATTAAATAATAAAAAACATTTTTAAGAGTTATTTTTTAAATTTTATGTTGACTTTTTATATTTAGTACTTTTCTCATGAATTTAATAATGTAATTTAATTGAGAATTTATTTACATGTAAAATGTCAATAATATTATTATAATCCACATTGCATTATTATTATTATAATTATTATTATTATTATTTATTAAATCTATTATTATTCTTTATTAGTTTGACATTATGTTATTAAATAGAATGAAGTGAATATATAATTTAAAATTAAAAACATAAAAATGATAATATATTATTTTATAAAAAAATGTGAAAGGACTTTCTTTATGAATTAAGAGTACTTCACTTGAAAATGACAATAATATTATTTTATGTGAAAGTGTGAAAAGACATTCATTATGAGTACTTTACTTGAAAATGACAATAATATTATTTTATGAAAAGACTATCATTATGAGTACTTTACTTTATGACTTAAAAGTACTTACACCACTACCTTGGTTAACTATGTGTTTTCATCCACCATAGAAAATTTGACAAATAAGCATTCTTAACTCATGCAATGCCACCTCACCAAGGGGGATGATGTCATCTACTAGAATGTGATTGGTTGTATTTTATAGTACATTTTCTTTGTTTTGAGGCCCTTTTTTGACCTCAAAATTTCTCTAATGAAAGGGACAATTTATGATGTGCATTTAAGTAAACAATGTTGTCTTGTGGATCTAGATACAATTGATTCAACCAATACGCGGCAAGCCACATTACAGTCTTTTGAACGAGTTTTTTTACCAATTGATGTGAATACAGCAGCAAGAGATTTAACAATGTGATTACTTGATTCCGTATTCTTCAATGTTCTTATGCCTAACTTTTTTCTAACATTTGCCATACTTCTAGATTTAATCAAAGCTAAAAACAATTGACATTTACCGGCTTCAGATTTTGGTTCAAAATATTGTTTCATTATTTGAGAACAATCACAAAGGATTGTGCGTTTAGCCACCTTACCTTCCATAGGAGTCAATTCGCTCTCGTCCACTTGTATGCATTTAGGAGTTCTCTTTCGTTTTGATGCAAGATTTCTTGTCGTTTGAAATGCTGGAGAGACATTTACATCCACTGCATGCTGACAACTTCGATTAGGAGATTGAACCACCTGGCATGGTTGTTGTAGAGTCTCGTCAGGAACATAATGATTGAGCTCTACAGAGGGTTGTCCGGTTAATAATGGACCAAAATTTTCATCTTGGTTATAACTAGCTTGCATTAAAGTTGCAATATCTTCCTCAGCCTCTTCATCAGGTATCTGTTGAGCGGGAATGGGAAGTATTTGCTCATCCAATGAATGCCGATGATTTCTTGAATGTTCCCTCTTCTTTTCCTTTTTAATTTCAGCTTCTTCAGTTGTAAGCATCTTCCTCGCTGACTTCCAAACTCTATTACGTGGATTCCTCATTGAAATCCACCCAAAATTGTACAAAACCTATGGATCTGTGTAATAAATGATTAAATTGCAGGTTGAACAGTACGCTCTGTGCGGGTTTCAGAAGAATTATGTCTTTTCCTGTATAGTAAAAATGGCTCATGGTCCACAACCCAAGATTATTTATTAAACAAATATCGCATAGGCGATATAACGCATCTCCATTTTAGCGCATATTCGTTATATCGCATATGCGATATGAACTATATGCTTTTTACGCTTTTTACAAAAGGCCAGTTTGTTAAAAACGTGATCACTAAATCGCATATGCGATATATCGCATATGAGATTTAGTGCATATCAACTATTGAAACCTCATTTAACCATGAACCATGAAAACAACATTTAATCCCTAGAAGATTGGATTTACCCTTGGACCATGATACAGTGTTTTCAGAACTATGTTTTGTCTGGAAATATTCGTAATGGTTCCTATATGACCATGGTCAATGCCTCGAGAACAATCTTCAATGCATAAAATAATATGATGGCACATATATCCCATATTAAGGTTAAATATCCCCTTTAAAGGGCATGTGTAGTGGTTTAAGACTTGTTTCTGTTACACTTTTGTCCCATTACCATGGTTAAGACCCTGAGACCCATCCTTAGTGCATAAAACCTCATAATGACACCCATATCCCACTAAAGGCCAAATATTCCATCTATAGTGCATGTGTGTTGATTTAGAGACTCATTGGACCATCTTTTCTTCCATGACTATGGTCAATGTCCAGAGACCCATCCCTACCATCCAAAACCCTATAATGTCACCCTTATCCCCTTATAATACGATTTAGACTCCCAAGATTCCATCCAGACGATCTATGGGGTGGCTCATGCCCCAACATTACATTGATTAAAAGCTAAAAGAATTGTGGGGGGAGTCAAAGGAGGGAGAGGAAGTTGTAGAGGGAATCATGGGAGGGAGGGATGGGTAGGGGAGAGATATGGGGGGGATGAAGGGAGGAAAAATATAAAGGGAAGGGAGGGATTTGTCTCTGGACATTGATATGAGGGGGAACTAAAGGGAGGAGAAATATAAAGGGAAGGGATTGGTGGGAGGGGAATAAATATAAGCGGGAAGGAGGGAGGGATGGGGGGGAGAGATATAGGGGAATAAATATAACTGGGAGAGAAGAGGGTGATATATAAAAGGGAGGGATGATTGGGTGCAAGAAAGATATAGGACAATGGATGGAGGAAAGATATATAGCATAATGGATGGAGGGACAAATGGGGGGGGCATTAAGGAGTGAGAGGGAGGAGAGGGATGGATGGAGTGGTGGTATATATAGAGATATAGAGTGAGTGAATGAGAGAGACAAATGGGGGGTGGTTAAAGAGTGTGTGTGTGTGTGTGTGAGAGAGAGAGAGAGAGAGAGAGAGAGAGAGAGAATGATGGATGGAGGGATGGTTAGAGGGTGAGAGAGTGGGATAATAACAATGAGAGAGTAGGGATTTAGGGAAATGAAGGATGGTCAAGGATGGTTACACCGAGGGATAGAGATGAGGGATTGTGTGTGTGTGTGTGAGAGAGAGAGAGAGAGAGGGAGAGATCATGGATATTAAGGAAAGGAGAGAAAGATGGAGAGATGAAGGAGGGATGAAGGCTTGAAGGTGGAGAGAGGAGGTAGGGGGAGAAAGTGAGGGATGGAGTGAGTGATAGGATGGAACACATGGATGGAGGGAGGGAGGGGGGAAGAGAGAAAGAGTTTTGGCGGGAGGGAGGGGAAACAAAGGAATTGTTTTAGAGGGTGTGTGGATGTGTGTGAGAGAGAAGGGGGTGGAGAAAGAGAGAATGAATTATGGGGGTAGAGAGAAGGGGGTGGAGAGAGGATGTAGGGGGAGAAAGTGAGATATGGAGTGAGGGAGAGGATCAATCATCAAGATTTCTAGTTAAATTATTTGTTGAAAAATTTCTAGTTAAATGATTTGTTGTTTTTGAATCAATAGTGTAATGTGATTAAACTATTAAAGATCATATAGAAACAAATCACACTAAAATGTCATGTGTACACCCACATTTCATCCCAAATTCAAAATATTTGTTACAATACCAACCTTCCTAACATTTTAATTCATCAAAACTATGGTGATTTATGAATGTTTCTCTTAAAAGTTTCGAGCACAGAAATATAATTCTAAATAAAACCAAGTGACTCCTTACCTTTTTAAAGGTTTGATAGATCAAAATTGGTCTCAATGGACGTTGATAACAGCCATAATCATCATCAATTCAAGTAGAGCATTATTAAGTTATATAATAAATTTGTCATTAAATAAAAAACCCTACTTGAATTCATTTAACTACACTAATATCAAAGAAAGTTTGATTAACAAAATAAGTGCAAAGATATGTTGGTTCTCATCAATAGCATCAATCAATAGATGCATAGTGAACTACAGGTCGAAGCCACAAAATTCAACTATCTTAGTGTAGTAAGGTGAATTTCTATACTAGGAGACTACACATTAGTGAAGATGCAATTCTTGAGATATATTTGAATCGATTTTTCTTCGGTGCCTATTAAATCTCATACCTAGGATAGGATACAAGGAAAATTATTAAAATGGCGAGGATGAAATCCCTAACCCTTGAAAATGGATTGAAAACCAAATTATACTCACCACGATATCCCAATTACTTCATCAATAACAATCCACCATTTGGCTTCTTAAATGTCCCATTCACTTTGATGTGAGTTTATACTTTATACCATATTACCCCATACTACCTAATATATCAAATATAACTTAGTTGAAAATAGAGATGTATTGTTTCCGAACCCATTTGTTATGTTAAACAATGTTATATTAACCATGATGGGATGCTATCTTACTTTTCAAAAGAATAATCTTTATGCCACTCTTTTATCTAATAATCTTTATTCTCTATTTACTCTTTTGTACTAAACCAAAACGCATATCCGTTATATCGCATATGCGATATGAATCGCATATGCGTTATAATGCATATGCGATATGAACAAGTCTAAACTGCATATCCGTTATAACGCATATGAATTAATTTAAAATTTAAAAACTCAGCGGGAACAAGGCTTGGGATGATGTTCGGAAATAGCTTCGGACTACCGAACCTATTGGCTAGAACAAAAAAACCAGGGCCATTGCCTATATTTTTGAACTCTATCAATATGCTCAATTTCAATGGCGTGTTTTGCTATGAAAAACTCAATATTTTTTTATGAAAATATAGACTATTGTAGAGTACGATCTGACGATTGTGAATATGTAATTTTTTCATAAAAATGTATGTTTTATTTATTTATTATTAATTTTCTAAATGACGCACGTCAGTTTTTGAAAATACATACATCGATTCGTTTTTATATAACTTTTTATTGCCTTCACCATTTCCCAAGAAAACTTTATGGTGCACTAGAGGAGACTGAGCTCTACAATCTCATATAGAGAAAATAATGATTTCACTAAATTTTGCCCCTAAAGTGTTGCACCCACACATAACGTTTTAATTTCAAGGTTTTTTTACTTCAATAATTAATAATAAAAACATAATTCATGAAATTTTTTGAAAAAATAGTGTTGCACTAGGCCCATATGTCCTTTATATGTCTGCAAGATTTTATTCAAAATGGACATCATTTACCTCAATAAGTGTTGCACCCGCACAAACATATATGTTATGATGTGCTGAAAATTTGAAAACCCAATTTAACGGAAACTAATTTTATAATCATTTACACAAATTTTTTATAGATAAATGTTATATATTATGAAAGCTGATTCAATTACCTATCTTTTGTGTTTTTACTTTATCTTCAAAACCGTTACGGAAGTACCCCTAATTGTCACCTAAAGTCAGAGGTTCCAGGTTTTTTCAGTATTATGTGGCATCTAAAGTGTCTTTAAAGGAGTCAATGATTGTGCATTAGCCCGTATGATTCTCCATAATTTATGCGAATATGATAGTAACAAGTAGGTAAATCTAGTTTGGTAAAGTGTGTGTGTAACATCTCGAAATTTACAAAAAAAATTAAAATTTTTCGATATAGATTTTAGTGCATAATCTAACTGTGCGGAAATATAATAAATGTTTAAATGTCGTCTTAATGTACTAAATGTTGTGCTGGTCAAAATTGTAATGTTTACGACTAGATGATTAATATCTATGATTCGATGTTATTCTTACTCAACTGTATTTTCACAATTCTTTTGTTGTTGATCCAACGATATAAAGTTTATAAGTGTTAACTATTGATCTTCTGTTTGATGATGAAGGGGTCCCACAGATGCCCCGAGGCTTACTTAGCATTCGTGCTAAAGCATTTTAATCGTCCCTTTTCGTAGATTACAGGTAAGATCTTTAGAGTTTACGACGTGTGACCGAATAGTTTCTAACCAGTTTTTCAGTAATCTTCAAACCTTAATGGTTTTAGAGACAAAATATCGAAATTCCCATTGGGTGAGAAACTTCAGTTAGCTTAGCTTATAACACAAAAGTATGCCAGTGGTAATATTCATAATACTATATTAGCCCTTTTTACTACTTGTTCAAACGATAGATAGGTTTAAGATGATTCATTCTTTCCTCCGTATGTTATTATCTTGAGTTTCTATCTCATGCAAACTATAAGGATAATCAATTTTTATATGTGATGGCTAAGTGCAAATAATGTGCAATATATATATGCAATTCTTTGTATGCTCTCTAGCCTAAGAATTATATGCAATATTTTGTTTAAATTCTAACCTAGGAACTAATTACAAATTCATATTCAAATTCTAGACTAGGAACTATATACAAATTTATATTTGATTTCTATACTATATTGAAATATATATGCAAAACCTTATACATAGTCTTATGAACAATAATTATATAGTATTGTATGTGCATCTACGTGAACCTTTATAACATTATGGATTCCTAGCAATTGAAACCGATACCACCTCGACTTACCACAAGGTGTATGATATGATAAAGTTATGAATCTTCACAAATGAACCGATACATTAGGATGAGTGAGCAATAATGCCATTATGATTTCATGCCGGCAGGCACTCTGGTTTCCTTTTGCATTTAATACTCCAACTGCCAAGATAGTGGAATGTCTCCGTGGATACCGTCATGGTGCTAGGCACGTGAAGATATGGTGATGGGTCAAACAATGTGATGAGCTGTATGTGTCCTTGGTTCGAAGTTTATCTGAGCTATCCTCCTTGGTGGCTATGGGTATTAATGGTATCTTTAATATGGTGGATTTCCTGGGATTACATGATACCCTTCAGGTGATCTCCACCGTTGATCAAACAAGGTCTTGGGATTTGGGATCTAACCCTAACCACCACTATGTTCTACGAAGTTATTGCTTCTCGAAATTCGGTGTAGTGGCTCTGAGGAGAGGCCGATAGGCCGAGAGCCTTTAGGGTTTCAATAGAAGGTGTTTGTGGTGAGTTTCCACGGTTCGAAACCGTGACCTGCTGAAAGCTTGAAGGGTCGATACTCTTATGGAAGTTTTACAGTAACAGCTTTGTAATGAAAGTTCCAGAGTGAGTGATAGATTCTTCATGGAAGTTGATTCAATACTCGGCTTTCCTTGTTTGTTAGGTGATAGTTTTCAGAGTTGTTCTTCCATCCTTCATTGCATTCGGTGATGGAATAGTGGTTACATTTTGGCAGTGTTTTTTGGTGTTTTGCTTCGGTGATAATTTTAAAAGGTAATGTTTCTCAGGTTCGAACCTTGTATCTTCCATTCTATTGAGATTTTCAGTTGTTGATATATTTGCATGTATTGGTTTATTTCCAAAACTCATTTTGACCACTACTTTGTTTAAATGGCAGGTTCCTTCATCAACCGACACCCATACTTAGGTTTCGATAACTGGCAGCTACAAAGAGATAATGGTAAGCCTCGGTGGTTACCCTGTTGCTTCGGTTAGGTGACTTATGGACCTTCCTGTATTATTGCCGAGACTTCATATTTTCTTGGGATCTGAGGAGTGATCTTCATCGAAATGCTTGTGAGCTGTTTGATAGCTTGGGGAGGATGAAATCCTCCACCCCTTCGTCATTGTTTCTGTAGTGTTTGTTTTTTTTAAGTAAAACTATAATAGAAAAATAATCAAAGGAGAGGGTTTTACCCTTCTACTTTCTTTGGTAAATGAAATAATTTTTGTTTTCATACGACATGTGTTTGTGTGGTTGAGACCGTGAGCGGTGCTCCATTTTGTGTAAAGAAAACGAAACTTATCGTTTGCAATCTACTGTGTTTTTGTGGAATATTGAGAGCCAAGGGTTTAGCCTTGTGCTAAGTAGTCAAACCCTAACACGTTGTTCTTTGATAATAGTTTTCTTTTGTTGTATTGATAACAAATGTTTAACTCTGAAGGTAGATAATCGTATGGTTTTACTGTTAATGGTTTTCAATTGAAACGTGATACTGTAGTCTCATGTTGATGCCGAGATGCTCTTTATTTCAGTCTTAAGAATGTAAATGATAAACGTTTTTGTGACTATGTTTTTGGAGTTGGAAGTTTCACTTTGTTATTCTTTCCTGTTGATTAAGTGATGGCTGTGAGACAAAATGCAATGTTTATGTTTCCAGCTATGAAATAAAATCGTAACTAGTTTCTTGTTCTGTTGTTAACTGATGGTGTTGAATGTTAACTAAACTCTTAATCTGAAAGGTAGATGTTGATACTTCTAGGGTTTGATCAATGAAGGTTACGAACCTGTCATGATGTTTAAGTTTTTAAACGAAACTCTGTTTTGAATAACATATTAGTTCTTTGTTTAACAATTGTGATGAATAAAGAAAATGATGAAAAAACAATCTAGGGTTTCTAATCCTATGCTAAATGTAAATGGAATTAGCTGTAGTTTAAATAATAAAATAATATAAAAGAAATGAATACTGTGCATAAAATTAGTGCTAAATAATCATGCATTTGTTTGTAAGAAAAATACAGTGAACCTTAAACACTTAACTGATGAAATGAATGATAAGAGAAAAACATTGAATTTATCTTTTATGATGAATTTAATGATGAAAGGAAATTCTAGGTTTCGTATAGGAATAAGATAATTATTTATGTTGTTAAGCAAGAATAATTATAGTGCCTGTGATGCTATATACCTTTAATATTTCTGAACCTAAGCATATATGCTTTATTACAGAATATTAATGGTAAGAAACACTAATAAAATACAACAACATTAATCTTCTCATTCATTTGGCAATCTGCCTATCAATTTATCTACCTTAATCTCCTTCTCTATACTAGAGTACGATGCAGAAACATTAGCATGGGGAAAAATGCAGAGAATATATTTATTCAATTCATCTTACATAATCATTACTATACAGAATCCTAATTAGGTCACGAACTAAAATAAATGCATTTGTATAATAATATCCTTAAAACAGTAGATTTATAATTGCAGAACCTGTAAATGAAGATAGGGCCGACAAACACCCAAGGAGGCCTATTCCTCCCAACCTTTTCAAGAAGAAGCAACCAAACTACTTACTTCCTTTGGACCCTTGAGCTTGCTTACTGAACCACTAAGTAGATGGAATATGTGTAGAAGCAAGGCACTCAGTAATATAACTTCTGCACTCAAAATATAACTTCTGCACTCAGCAATGTAACTTATGCACTCAAGAATGTAACTTCTGCACTCAATAGTATAACATGCAGACTTACACCATGATCATAAACTCAGCATATCCCCTCATCGAATCTCTTGGGTGCAAGCATAGCAAAACCCCACGGTAAATTTCCTCGTCAGGAAAAGTGATGAACCTCAGTTCATAATTCGATGGCTCTTATATAGAGTGCCTAGGCCTTTAGTGGTCAGTTTTTCAATAAATGAGCCTCAAGCTCCAATCCCACCTTCCACGGCACTATGACCACATTTCAAGGGAGTTGTCCCATACCAACAGCTAGTTAGTTGCATCATGATGCTGCCACTTGTCCATTGCCTTCTACCCCAGATTCCATTCCACCTAGTGGGTTAGTAAACACTCTTTCAACAATCCCCTTAGGTGTTTGTCTCCTATTTAATTTATTAAATAATAAAATATTGTGCAATTACAGTCATCCTTGGACACTTGTCCAATATAAAACTTTACAATAAAAGTTAACATAATGTTTCCAACATAAAATGTTTTTTCAGCAAAAAAAGTATGTTACAGTGTGTCACCTTTAGGTGGTCCCACATATTGCAAATTATGGTATAAAAAAAACTATCTAATAATCTATGACCATGTTTTTTTATAGTATCATAGATAATGATGAAAATATCCCATCATCATTATAAATAATTTTTATAAATTTAGTTAAACTCGACAATCAATAAGCACCCGGTAGCAAACTATTTAATGCTGCTGCGGGGCTATGATGTACTGTCAGCCATCCGTGAGCAGGAGGAACTTTCCTGCCAGAGATATTGACAACGACGAGCCTTACCAAACAGACAGAATTTCATTTAAGGCTTGCCTGTGGCATGCATAAGGTATGGACATCCATGAAATGTTACCGGCTCCGTCAACCGAAAATTTCATGTTTAATCCGACTCGGGCTTGCCAATGTTCACTGCTAGTACCGACCGGAACTCTACTGGATTTTGTTGCAATGATCTGACAGATTTGCCATCAAATGAGGAGGAGTGGCTGAGTTGGAAAATAAGTGCAAATGGTAAATGCGATGGCATTGTCCCTTCAAAGCTATTTCAAAATTCGATGGCAGAAAATGGTAAATGCAATGTTAAATGCGATGGTAAATTCAAAATTCAAAGTTTGCCTCCAGAGTTATTTTAAAAAAAACAAGTTCGGTTAGAATTAGTGATGCAGGGCGATGGCAGAAGTTTGACTTCATAGTATAGTCTAGCAATTATAACCAAATTATGTATGACTGCATTCATTCCATGCCCCTCCCTAATTGTACCCTTAAAAACAAAAATCGTGTGAGTCATTAGTTTAGATTCTATTCAAGTCCAGATCTTTTAGTCTTCACCTAAAATAAATTTATGTTTCCACTGACCTGCTGTTTGGAAGCGCTGCAGTTGGAGAACAAATTAGTTTGGAAATTGCTTATGAAAAGAGATTCAAGTTGCCAAAGGACGCTGTTTTTACTAAACAGTTGAAGAAGTTAAGATTCACAGCATTATGTGCGATAAACACGAAATTGTCCGCTGGACTACAGGTTCTTCTGCTCTAAATAAACCATCCATCTGTAGTTTTCAAATAATGGTGTTTAATGATAATTTCTTTACTCGTTGATGATATTGTTTGAAGCAATAGATTAAATCTGTGTGCAGAATATAGACATGTTAAAATCAAAATCAAAGGCATCGTGGGGAAATCATGTCTTTTATTTGCCTGTGCGGATACCATTTTCAATGGGAAAGGTGGACAATCCTCTGGAATTTGTGAGCAATGCAGTGAGATGGGTATCACCAATCTTAGCTTCCATGATCGCCAGCTCCTACTCGTCAGGCTCTTCAACATGGCGGAAGATAATATTGAGTAGTTTTTGTTCAAGATGCTGGAACAAATCGAAAAAGTAAGTTGTTGAATAGATTCAGTTTAAAGGGTCATTTTAATTAATTGTCTCATTGGTTTATATATGCTGATTTTTCTTAAATTATCAATAGCAGTCCATGTATTAACAGTGAATTGGCAATGGTGATGGCAATATTTATCAATTAGGCTTTAATGAGGTGGCTTCTTATCTTCCCGGGCAGGAAGAGAGGACTTTCCATTCTGCACGACGTCAGTGGCATCATCAAACCTGGCCGGTAATATTTTGAACTAAAAATTGACACTACATGAATTTCTATATTGTAAAACAATTGATTAGGAAGAGCAATTTACTGTTCTTCTGTCTGGGTGCCCAGGTATATTTGTGGTGGAGGTAGAGGTATAAGTGGAAATGCTGTTATCTCAACCTCCATTCAATGCGTTTGCAGATTGACTCTTCTCCTAGGCCTGCCTGGTTCTGGGAAAAAAACTTTACTCTCAACTTTGGCCGGGAGACTCATTCAGATCTGGCTCTGCGTATAAAAGTAATTTGCCAATCTGAAAAGATGTTTTAATTTTCTTTACATGTTTATTATAGTGCAACTTGCAAAACCACGACATCTTATTCTCCAATCGGAGTGCTCAGCTAGAAGTGTATTATTATACATATGACGTTCACACAAACGGTTCAGAACCTCACCACTGCGTATCGTATGATGTTACGCATTGTCTATTTTGAAGCCTAATATGAAGTGGGGATATGTTTCACTCGTGGATATAATATATATGAAAGGCCAAAACATTTTATTTAAAATTCAAACCTTGATATCAGTTCAAGGCCTTAATGAAGGCTTAAATAATTTGTTGTTTATATTTCAAAGGCTTTCATTCTTCTTGTTTGGATGTGAAACATTAATATGACTCATTCTCGTTTGGATGTGAAACATTAATATGACTCATTCTCGTTCAAATGGTTATTAAAATTTTTTGTATATAATCATTAAAAAGGCAATTGTTGTTTTATATCATTAAAAAGAGGTTTTTAACATTTCAAACATTAATATGACTTTGTTTAGATTGCAAACATTAATATGATTTGAGAGCTTAAGCTTATAACTAAAATGACAAATAATGATAAAATTTGAATTTATTTTATATGATCATTAAAAACAATTTTTTGTTTGGATTTTAGGTATTAATTTTAATTTTATAAGAAAACTATAATGTAAATTTTTAATAATTTATTATTTAATAAACTAATATTTATTTTAAAGATTCAAAAGAATATTGTGTAAGAAACATAGTTTTAATATAAATATAAAGACAAAATAACATCTATTATTTTCAAAAATTAAATTAAGAACTTTTTAAAATTTTATAAACAATTATTATTTTTAAAAATTAAATTAAATACTTAAAAATTTTATAAAATAAAATTAAAAATCCTATATTTACAATATTGTTTTAATATAAATATAGATAGATTGTGACATTTTGTAAGAGTTTTTGTCATAGTTTTGATTTTATTAATAATATCCATCTAATATATTTATTATATTTATTAATGAAGAAGATAGTATATGTTTTTGACAACAAATGTTTAATTACATTGTGACATTTTGTAAGAGTTGATCTATACATAGATCCATTTTTCAATAATGGTATTTATGATGTTATATTTATGAATATATTACTTAAATATTTCAATATGTTATTTATGAATATTAAGTTTTTTTTCATTATTTTTCAATGGAACACATCATGGGAAACCCTCAAGTACTTCTCCTCATTTCGAGTATAGTACCCAAGGTAAACCACAGGGGCCTAACTCTTGCGATTACAACACTCAACCACTTGAATATTAAGTTGTCAATATTGTAAAATAATTAAAATAGTTTTTAAAATCTGTATGATTTATTTCTATTGGATTTAATTCCTATAATTACTTTATAGAGTGTTATTTGTTGTTTTTTAATATGCTATTATATTTTAAAAATGTTTAATAATGTCATTCATACAATTAACTTTTTTATATTAATTTTAATTATTTAATAATGAAAAATGATTAATTTTATATTAACTATATTTCTTTATTTAGTAATGAAAAATTATTAATTTTGTATTAATTATAATTTAAATAATCTTATATTGATTATTCATTGGCTAAATTTATTATTAAATTGAGTATACATGACAATATTTAAACCAATTCAATTTTATATTATGTATAAGAAAAATTCTTTCAAAGGATTGGTTTACCAAATGTGGTATCAAGTTTTTTATATGGAATTGAAATGCTTTGCAAGGGTTTCTCACATTGTCACGTTCATCAAGATTTAGGTTAGGTTGCAAGATTCTTCCATATTTATGTCATAATCTAAATTTTAACTTTACCAATTTTATAATCAATTATTTAATTTTTACAATTTTATAATCAATTATATCATTATTTTCTATGTAATTTTTACAATTTTATAATCAGTTTTCTATGTAAGTTGTAAACATATTAGTATTATATAAACATTGACTTTGATTCTAAAAAATGGTAAACATATACTAACATAATAATATTATTACAATTTAACTTAAAATTATTTTGAATTTGAAAATAATGTTTTAACATATTTTAACTTTTTATGCAATCACAATCCTTAAGTTATACTACATTTCTACATCCAATTTAATTTTAATTTTCACATAAATTATATATTAGAATGATTATAAATTTTAGGATTAAGAAATAATTAAAAAATTTACTTAAAGAATATAAGTCGACAATGCCTGAAATGTAACACATTAATAATGTGGCATTCGACATTCATCAAGAGATATGTAACATTGTGATGTATATCAAGTGTTATGTTGCATTGCGATGTTCATCAAGGGTTATGTCACATTGTGACATTGATAAAGGGTCATGTGAGACATTTATAATTTGACATTCTGCATTCATCATGCGTTATGTCACATTGTGATGCTTATCAAGGGTCACATTACATTGTAACATTTATCAACAATTATGTCGCATTTTGATGCTTATTAAGGGTTATGTTGCATTGTGGTGTTCATCGAGGGTTATGTCTCTTTGCGACATTGATCAATGGTTATGTCTAATTTGACATAAGGGTTAAATGTCCAGCTCTGGCATTCATTAAGGATTAAAAAATGATATACATCGAGAATGACCGAGATGTGACACATTAATAATGTGGCATTGGACATTCATTAATGGCCATGTTACATTGTGATGTATATCAAGTGTTATGTTGCATTGCGACATTGATCAAGGGTTATGTCGCATTGTGACATTGATCAAGGGTCATGTGAGACATTAATAATTTGACATTCTGCATTCATCATGCGCTATGTCACATTGTGATGCTTATTAAGGGTTACATTGCATTGTGACATTTATCAACCATTATGTCTCACTAAAGTCAACCATAGTTAACTATGGTGAAAATGAATTGAAGGTTAACTAAAGTCAAACAAGGTTCGATAAAGTCAAACATGTAAGACCAATAGTTTGACATTCAACATTCATCATGCGTTATGTTGCATTATGATGTTTATCAAGAGTTACCTTGCATTGTGACATTTATCAACCATTATGTCACATTTTGATGCTTATTAAGGATTATGTTGCATTGCGGCATTCATCAAGGGTTATGTCGCTTTGCGAAATTGATCAATGGTTATGTCGCTTTGCGACATTGATCAATGGTTATGTCTAATTTGACATAAGGGTTATGTCAAGTTCTGACATTCATTAAGGATTAAAAAATGGTACATACACCAACAATGCTCGAGATGTGACACATTAATAATGTGAAACATTAACTGAGGAAAGACGATCACTTTCACCTACTTGACTAGGAAAAAAATCAATGGGTTTACTAGAACCCTCTGCTCATCTTCAACATTTCGACTTTCAATCACATAATGATCACAAGATTTCCTCAATAAGGACCTCTAATTATTCTCACCATCTCCTTCTTCCATAGTGACTTGACTGAGATCTATATCATGACTAGGATCATTTGAACACTTATTAGTCTTATTATCAACCACACAATGATTATGGAGTTGCTTTTCTAAGTCGACAATGTTCATGGTTTGTCATGGTCCACCAATAAATGCCTATGATATTCTTGGTTCCACAAACGTTGTTCAAGGTTCCTTAATTATACATGGTGTTGTATGCATTTTATATGGTTCCACCTACATTGTTCATAGTTCCACCAAGAATGCTCATGGTTGCACCAACAATGCTCATGATTCCATAAATAGAGCTCATGGTTGCACCAACAATGCTCATGATTCCATAAATAGAGCTCATGGTTCCATAAATAGATCTCATGGTTCCATAAACAGAGGTGGAACCATGAGCATTATTGGTGGAACCATGGACATTGTTGTTGGTGGAACCATGAGATCTATTTATGGAACCATGAGCATTATCAGTGGAACCATGAGCATTGTTGGTGAAACCATGAGCTCTATTTATGGAACCATGAGCATTGTTGGTGGAACCATGAGCTCTAGTTATGGAACCATGAACATTATTGGTGGAACCATGAGCATTATCTGTGGAACCATGAGCATTGTTGGTGGAACCATGAGCTCTATTTATGGAACCATGAGAATTGTTGGGGGAATCATGAGCTTTAGTTATGGAACCATGAGATCTAGTTATGAAACCATGAGCACTATTGCTGGAACCATGAGGTCTATTTATGGAACCGTGAGCATTGTTGGTGGAACCATGAGCTCTAGTTATGAACATTGTTCGCGGAACCATGTGCTCTAGTTATGGAACCATGGGCTCTATTTATAGAACCATGAGCATTGTTGGTGTAACCATGAGCTCTATTTATGGAACCATGAGCATTGTTGGTAGAACCATGAGCATTGTCCGTGGAACCATGAGCATTATTGGTGGAACCATGAGCATTGTGGGTGGAACCATGAACTCTATTTATGGAACCATGAAAATTGTTGGGGGAACCATGAGCTTTAGTTATGGAACCATGAGATCTAGTTACAGAGCCATGAAAATTATTGGTGGAACCATGAACACTATTGGTGGAACCATGAGCTCTAGTTATGGAACCATGAACATTATTGGTGGAACCATGAGCACTGTCTGTGGAACCACGAGATCTAGTTTTGGAACCATGAGCTCTATTTATGGAACCATGAAAATTTTTGGGGGAACCATGAGCTTTAGTTATGGAACCATGAGCTCTAGTTATGGAACCATGATCATTGTTGGTGGAACCATGAGATCTATTTATGAAACCATGAACATTGTTGGTGGAACCATGAGCTTTAGTTATGGAACCATGATCTCTAGTTATGGAACCATGAGCATTGTTGGTGGAACCATGAGCTATAGTTATGGAACCATGAACATTATTGGTGGAACCATGAGCATTGTTGGTGGAACCATGAGCTCTAGTTATGGAACCATGAGCATTGTTGGTGGAAGCATGAGCATTGTTGGTGGAACCATGAGCTCTAGCTATGGAACCATGAGCATTGTTGGTGGAACCATGAGCGTTGTTGGCGGAACCATGAGCATTGTTGGTGGAACCATGAGCTCTATTTATGGAACCATGAACATTATTGGTGGAACCATGAGCATTGTTGGTGGAACCATGAGCTCTAGTTATGGAAGCATGAGCATTATTGGTGGAACCATGAGCGTTGTTGGTGGAACCATGAGCTCTAGCTATGGAACCATGAGCATTGTTGGTGGATCCATGAGCTCTAGTTATGGAACCATGAGCGTTGTTGGTGGAACCATGAGCGTTGTTGGTGGAACCATGAGCTCTAGTTATGGAACCATGAGCGTTGTTGGTGGAACCATGAGCTCTATCTATATAACCATGACCGTTGTTGTTGGAACCATGAGCGTTGTCGGTGGAACCATGAGCTTTAGTTATGGAACCATGAGTGTTGTTCGTGGAACCATGAGCTCTAGTTATGGAACCATGAGCTTTGTTGGTTGAACCATGAGCATTGTTGGTGGAACCATGAGCTCTAGTTATGGAACCATGAGCGTTGTTGGTGGAACCATGAACTCTAGTTATGGAACCATGAGCATTGTTGGTGGAACCATGCAATATCCCGAATTTTGACTGTCTATTTTTTATGTTATATACTGGGATTAAGCCCCAACACATATGATTTATTTTGATTATTGGGCATAATCCCTAGTGCACATGATTCATTTCTTTCATAGATTTACATATTGGGCGTGGACCCTGACTGATGCAGATTATTGTTATATACTGGGCATAAAGCCCCAATGTATTGATTTATGTCTTATTATAAGATTGGGTACAAACCCTAATATACTGAGATGATCTTTTGTTACATACTGTGCAGAGTTATGATTTACATGATTGATTTATATGATGTGTTGAGTGTGGATTCAGGAACACAAGGACGACCTATGTACTGGCTATAAGCCCCGATGTACCTAGAGGATTTTATTACATACTGGGTGTAAGCCCTGATGTACGTAGAGTGTTGGGCCTAAGCCCTAGAGCACTCCGAGCTTGATAAAGAATATCGGATCTAAGGCCATTTGTACATTCTAGATGTGCTTCACAACCACATTCTAGTACTAGTGTTGAGCGGAATGCTCTGGAATTGCACTAGCATAACTCCCATGTGAGAGTGTTGAGTTAAATATCTGAAGAGCACTCGGGGTTACTTGATCTTAAAAGTGTTGAGTCAAGAAGACTCTGAATAGCACTTCTATTCATCACATTTATTTAAATTGGTTAAATAAATCATTTTCTATCTAGCATCAAGGATTGCGGGAACTACCATGTTAAACGAGGGAATCCAACATGCAAGAGAGAAACCTAGAGGTACCTAACCTAGCCAACTATCCAAGCTTACCAAAAGACCCTGTCCAAAGAGTTGGACCTTGTACTTAATATTTACCCAAGAATTATTATGGTATGTACATAATTAAATCAAGAGTTATCATATTTAATTATTGAATAATTAGATTTATTATTGATGAAAGAAAAATTTACTTATGTAAATAACATGCATAAAAGTTACGCATAAGATATTTCTCATGTTACTATTATTATTAATATTATTAATATTATTATTATTATTTGTAATCTAACTTAAAGATACATCTAAGTGTAACAAAATAAAGGTCCTAGATAAACTAGGAGTGAATAACTAATAAAATATTTTTCATAAATATTATAATTCAAATTAAATTAAAAAGCTGAATATTATTATTTAAACTCAAACAGCTATATTCCAAATACACTCACCTATATAAAGAAGGGCAGACCCCAAGAGAGGGATCATCTTTTCCCACTATCATTCTCCTATGGTATTAAGAAGAGAATTATTCTCTAGAACTGAAGAAGCTTACTATTTTTCCGAGATCTGATCAGCAGCCTATCCTGGATCCTCTACTTCTCTTATTACATGTTGGAACTAGCTTGGGGGGATCGAGTTAGAACCAAGAATGGTCTAAGGGTTATGGTTGGGAGGAACATGGTAGTCCCAAAGTTATTCAGCTAAAGATCACCCTACAGGTCAGCTAGGTCAATACTTTTTCCATTAACTAGTGTATGAGTGTGCAAGTTCTGCAAGGGAAGATCAAGCATCAAGATTCAGGTATGAGCTATAAATTTTCCATACGATTCAATTAGATCTATAAATTAAAGTAGGAATCAATATATAGTATTCATGTTTTCTGTACATTATAGTTTTATTTCTTTCTTTATGGAGCAAGGGCCAAATGGCATGGGATCTAAGGGTTAAACTCTAGATTCCAATTTCATTTATCATTTCTGTTGAATTTAATTATCTGTCTTAAAGTGTTACAAGGATCTAGCAGGGCTAGCTTAGCTAGACTATGCTAGATACCTATATAGATAGAATCACTAGTATCAAACTATTATTAAATATCGTTGAGATCAGAACTATCATCCTTTACAAAAATGAAATCATGTTTCTCAAACCCTTAACACTGTACATTTAAATTATTCAAATTATGAGAAAACTAGGGTCAACCTTTCAAATGAGCATTCCAACGCATACATAGATCCTTCCTAAAAGGATCAATGAGACTAAACATAGGTGAATCCTAGTCCTCAGACTTCAATAGCTTAAACCATTACGCTGTAACTATTATAGTATAAACCCTACCTCAGTTTAAATAAAATATTAAAACTCAACAGCAGGTTCCCGAGAGGCTTTTAACTCAGTTAGATAGAGTCGAAAAAACTTAAAGACACCACTCAGAATTTTTTAACCAGTTACCATAGGTTCAACAAGAGACACCTCACACAGGCCAGACCTCGCTATTTGCATTATTTAGAAAATAGTTTGGATCATGACGTCTCAAGGTCAAACCCCTGTCCTATCAATTCTACATTTAAACCACAGGGCAGCGATCCCTTTATGGCGTAGACCTCTGCTAGATCATAGCGTTTTACCAACTTCAAACACAACATAAAACCATAAATAAATTATCTATTGTCCACGCTAGGGATAGAGTGTCGAGCCACAATAGATGCTAAAAACAAGAAGTCATTTCAATGTCTGCCCTACCATTGCTAAAAGCACTTCCACACCGCAAGTGTTAAACTAAAAATTTAAAGAAATACATTACAGAGGTAAAACGAAATTTGTTGGCTGCTTTCTTGGGCAGACCCGGGTTTTAATGAAGCGCAGCAACAAAACCCCTTGGCGCACTGGCCCTCTCGGCAACGAGCTGCGCGGCAGCTCGAGGTCTCACCCGAAGTGGCTATGGGGGGGTTAAGGAATCAGGTTTCCTTAACCGGGGTGACGCGGAGATAGCTTGTCCTTGAATGGTTCCTGCGAAATCGGCGGTCGGACCTTCCCGCAGACCGCTCGGCGCAGCTGCGCGGGTCCCTTCCTCGGCAGGTCTACTGCGCAGTTTCTCCTTTCCAACGCAGCAGGCAACTATTCCTTGGGTCGCCGCGCGAAACACTTTCTCGCCCTTCGCATCTAGCGCAGTAACGCAGTCTGCTCTCGCCGCAGCGACCGTGCGTTACTACCTCTTTAGTACTTAAAATACTTTATAGTTATCAAGGGATCTTTCCAACTCGCTCAAACAATCACCAAGATAAGACAGAAGTCTTGCATACACAAATACTGAACTCGAAATAGTTATCATTCATACAAACATTATAACAAGGCGATATAAGTGAAGCTCATCTCCTCGAGGAAAACCACGTCCTCAGGAGTTCTATATTAACCAGAAAATGATAGAGTTATACAATATGCTGCGCACACAGCTGCAGCCTTAGAACTTACAGGAAACTCCACGCACACAGCTGGGAGCCCTTTTCTCAAGCTTGTCTCCTCTCTATGGAGATTACAAAGGCACAGACGTCGACACAGACTGTCTGGCAACTCAGGGATTAGCTCCTCGGCTATCCAATTTCCTCTCTCTAGTTCTACGCACCAGGTAGAATTTACAGTGAAGGATAATCAACACATGATCTATCCCTTTAGACTGACTCTCTAACAGTCTAGCATCTAACTCTCTAACTCTCCAAAAAGGGAGGAAGAAGAACAAGAAGAAGAAGAAGAAGAACCAACCCTCTACCCATTACAGTGATTCATCTATATAGGTAGCCATGACGGTCACACCTTTACAAAACTGTGGGCCTTTCCCAACAGTGATTCCCAAAAACCCTAACCACGCACATGGCTAGGTGTACTGTAGGCGCCGCTTGCAGTCACGTCGCCGCTTCCTGCAGGCTCCATGAATTCCGGCGCAGATTGTGGGTATGGGCGATCGTCCTTCGCCTTCAATGCTCTGGTCCGTTGCTCCTCCTTGATCCGAGCAACCATAACTTCTGTACTAAGCCTTTAAATGAGGGTAGCTAAGCCCTCTACTCCATCACCTTATTTATTATGGTAGCTGAGCCACCTTCATTCTTCGATGACGTGCGCGCGAGCTCCGCAATTTCCGGTCCGTGATCTGCGCTGAGACCATCCATCTGGCACCGTACTGCGCACCGTCTCCTTCTTACCCAAAACTTAGTGCTTGTCCCAAAATTAGCACTTTCCTTTCATACTCGTGCTTTTTCCCAAAATTCGCAGCTTTTACTATAGCTGCGACCTTGGCCCCAACAAAATTCGTATGCCATGATAGGAGTAAAAGTTGACCACTGTATCCCAAGATTAAATACGATTTTATTTATTTAAGCTAGGTTAAATCCATCTCAGAAAATTAAAACGAGAAAGGAGCCCTACGCCCATAATATCCGAATCAACGAAATATGAAATGATACAAACCCCATTTCTATCAGTCAATCTTCCAGACTTCTCATTACACATTCGAAACATTTGACAGAGGACTTCATCATTTTATAGAAAGAAAACGCAAACAATTTCAAACTGAGTTTTGTAAAAGAAACCAAAATCATCAACGCTTAACCATACACATTCTTGCTCATGACTTTCTATTATTTAAGATAACAGTATTAACATCAAAACCCAGCATTAGTCTTGCTCAGGGAAAACTAGATAAGGGTGTCTTCAGCCATCCAACAAGAACATCGTTTTATACAAGTCGTGACTGTCAGTAAGGGCCCAAAGTAAAACATTAAAAAGTTTATACAACTCCAGAAGTGCTAAAAGGGTAGACCAACATCCTCCAAAACCAAAATCGCAATTTAGGCTACCACTCAGTCAAAACGTCGAGGATTTCCTCACAGAGCACGCTACAGGGCGTTGCTACTTATCATTTAAACAAACGAAGCCACACATCCGAAAGCTCCAAACAGATTTTCACGGTACTTATCCCAGCAATAGGATCTTCCCTAGAAACATAAATAACAAGCACTGCAAAATATTAAAGATTGTCGAGAGCATTCGCTCAGGTGTTGTATTAACAAACTTCATTTCTTGCAAAAACCATATTTATACACATACATTACGAAAGGAAGCAATGCAAAACAAGGTTGAGGGTTCAACCCTCCATATAACAAACAATCATAAACCAGAGCTGGGTGTCAAACCCTAAACACCAAGAACTTATATCAAAACAACTCCTTTCATTTATGTTTTTGCCGAAAAGTAATTCTTGACAGTGGACCAAACTTCTTGTAATCCAAACAAAACTTCATCTATCAACGAATAGTAACCAAGGAAATACATCAAGAAATCGATGCGAGCTACGGATTAAGGGTTCAACCCATAGATACAAATTGCCTTACGGCTTAGAATAAATTACATTCAACTATAAAAACTGAAGCCTGAAACAAAACCAATTCTTGGCTAAACCAAATGAAGACCAACATTGTGCCAAGGTTTCACCAAAAATATTCTGAGTACTATGGATTCCCACAAGGGAATCACCGAGGCTTACCAAGGATTTTAAGCTCTAATCCTTGTTTGTCTAAACTTAAAACCAACGCCGAGGAAGAACTTGTGAGGACAGCAACACAACATGTGGTTAAACTTTGACGTAGCTCAGACATAAACCTAAAACATTTATAATGTTAAAACCCTCGATGAAACACAAATGGGAGACCATAACATTACCTGTAAAAACTCTTGTTGTATGCATGAACACTTCTGCAATGTTAAGCATTCAACATCAACCTTGGAGGTGCACGTATTCACCATCGAACTCTGTAAAGAGTTACAAATTCTGCAAAAAATGTGTTTACACATAACCTCCTGTGACCTTTATGCAGGTAGCAAGGTCATGAAATCGACAGCAAGGTCACGATATCGAATCCCCGGGAGGAAACTGCAAAAAAAGGGTTACAAACCCTATAAAACCGAGAGCCTGTTGGCCTCTCCTCCCACCTTCCTTGGAAAATGAATGCCCAAGTCAGTTTTCTCGTCGAGTAGTTCGAAGTGCAGTAGGGCTAGCACATTAACCAAGAAACTTCACGTGGAGTCCTTCCATGAAGGATGCCAATGGGAAATCCACTTAGTTCACAATTAATAAACTTTAAATGTCATAGATATCGGTTACGTGTGCCTTCCAATACATTATCCACCGAGATTTTATTATATGGTCTTCAACGTGTTTAAAACTTTACATATGACTATTCACTATAACCATAGTATATAGTGTATACGTATAACATTTTAAAGAGTCATACTATGCATAGCATAAGGTTAAGGTGGTTATAGGTATAACGTTTAGAAATAGTATCGATGCATATAGCTTATAACTTCTAGTAATAGCATATACCCATATAATTATAAATAGTCCTAACACATATGTTAGTGCTAGTATAAAACCTTTAGTGTAAGGTTTGACCTTGCATAAAAGTTATAGTGAATGTTAAAAATATATCCATGACTTAATATAAATGAGTTAAATGGCATAAGCATGATCTTGATCATGAAGCTCAAACGCTATGGAAAAGCAAGTAATTATACAAGACATTAATAAATTCGTAATTTGCCTTTCAAACTATATAAAGATGTGGGAAACATTCTGAACGTTTAAAGTCGATGATCGAAACTAGGGTAGATCTCACCCTTGAATAAGTCAAGCTCTCTATATTTTTTTTTATATCGAAGGCTAATTGGAGTTTAAAACAAGTCCTTTTACATACACTGTTAATGCTTGGGAAGAAGTATCGCTCTTACCTATAATTTGCGATAGAAGTTCAAGAGTGTTAGCTAAATAGCTAAGTAAGCCTCGGGGTGCTCACAGGACCCCTTCATCATCAAGAAAACAAACAATTAGTACATATAAATAGAACAATACCATAGCTAATCTACGATGTTTATACATTTAAAGAAGCAACCATCTTTAATTAAAAACAAAAAAAATGAGGTGAAGACATCTTGCAGTAATGCCAAACATAGTTTTACCACGGGGGGGTCACTCAGTGAACTTGTTACATAGCACGATCGTTCGCACGATATTAAAGAATATCCTTATTTTCACTAAATATTGGAAAATGCCTCCTAAAATTGTATTGTTGAACCCCCCCTCCCAATATGCTTTTCCAATTAAGAAAACCCCTAGTTTCACCAGATATTGTAGATATCCATTTTTATCAACCCATTTTTAATACGCCCTTTATATCATGTTATCAAGTTGTAACAAACAGAATCCCTAACACATATTAGTATAAGAAAAAAATATGCTAAATAAAATAATAATATAATGCTAATAATAATCCCACCGGGCTTGGAGGGGTAACTAATCAATCTGTAGCATTGGATAGTGGAAGACCTAACGAAATAGTACTGGAGAAGGCAAAATGTGTAAACGGAAACCCAGTGAAGAGATCAACATAACAAAGAATGTAAAAGACTGATAGTCCACTAGTTAGTGCAATGCTTAAAAAATATGAGAATTGCAAATGTTTCATACCATAGCCTTCCAATCTACCAATATTATATTATGCAAATACAATTATATCCATATAGAGCTCATGTTTTCTATAAGGTTAATAAATTGAACTCCATAAAAATGCAAAATTCAAACCCTTTCGTGGATGGAATCCTCTACCTTCCTATCAAAACAAACATCTTGGTTCCAATGAGCCAAGAAATATTGATTTCACTTTTCTTGGTTTTCGCGGAGCAAGGTTTGATTGAATCTCAATACCCACCTAAACCCCAACCTAAAAAATGAAGATTTAGATCTTTTACTCAAATGCCTACAAAAAATACAATACAATTATTCAACTCTGGAACTCCCAATTAGATACATATCTTAACTTAAAGATGAAAAACAATATAACATCAATTCAAACCAATCCTAAATAAGCTATTAAATGAGGATTTCTCAAGGCTAGTACTCCAAAGAGACTTCCATCGATATTATCATTGGTACATTATTATCATATTTATGCAAAACTTAGGATCATTATAAGCAATATCAAATAAAAATGGAGGGTCCATAAGTTTTAGGTGGCTATGAATTGAGCCCGTGATTTGGAGGTATGAATACATCCGAAGATTTGGAGGTTATTCCTAATCCCACCCAAATAAAATAACCCCCAATATTTATATTACTATGTCAAATTAAAAAACCCCTTTGACCCCTTAATACAAAGCAATATATTTTTAAGGTTTTTAAGAGTATTGAAACCCCCAATATGAATGGACGTGATATGATATTGCCCTGCTAGTGAATTCCCCGTGAGTTTTACTTGACGTAACATGTTTTCAACTCTGACGAAAAATTAAAGAAGGTGTCATCCTATTACAAACTAGGATGTCGTTTACTTAACAAATCATCATTTATTATACTTCCGCATAACGAAAATAAGCTTTAATTGCTACATAGAAAATTTTAAAATTTTGTGAATTTTTGGGATGTTAGAATGAGTCTCATTGCCATTGTACATCATTTCTTATAGTATTAGTCACATTTCCATCACTTCCATCTTCATATGACGTCAACAATGTGACGAAAAGATGGATAAAAGTCAAAGTTTGACCCTAACTAACATGGCATGGATTTTCCCTAAAATTGTCTGATGATGCTTCACACTAAATGCCTCAAAAACCACGATGGGGTCCCAAGATAATTATTATTGCCTCCCAAAAATGTGTAGTGGTTGAAAGTGGACAAACCCTAACCATCATGGTTGAAAATAAATGTTGATTTGATCTCCAAAACCTAACCTTCCCATTAAATCATCAATGCAAAGGAGAATATTCACATTGGAGCTAGATCTTAATATTATCTACATTATTTCCTATAAATACAACCCTCAAGGTCACCATTCCATATCCATATGGGCACTAAGGTTATGTTGCCAAAATTCCAATTATGTATTGAACAACTTTATGCTTTTAGTAAACCTAAAAAAGGAAAGACCATTAATTTTCCAAATCATCCTACTAAGACTTCAATACATTTACATGGAAAACCACTAAAATTATAAAAAAAAAAGATATAAACAATATTGAATTTGATCTCTTTTCCTTTTTAAGCATTTAGGTGGCACTCGTTAATGAAAAAACTTACTATAAAATCGAAGCAGGATTATAAGAACGTCCCTATTCTTGAAATTATCCCATTAATGAAATACACACCCTACCTTAATAATATGTAATTATATGTTTGTTTTATATTTATATGTATTGCAACCTTGACTTTAAAAACCATAAACTAAGAAAACAATGTAGAAATAGAAAACATGAATATAGAGGTACTTACAATGACTAGATAACAATTTATCTTGTCACAATGAATGTAGTACAACCAAGTCAATAATTCATATTAAATATATTATTTTTTTTTTATATAACGACATTATTCCATTATCAAAATCCAAGTTCAAGCAATGTCTATTATTTTTAGTCATTTCAAATGAAACAAACAATCACTTTGATGAATCAAATTGTGCTCCAAGTACATTATATATGTTCCCAAACACATATCAGCATTGATGAGTCAAATTTACTTAAACAAAAGAACAAAATATTGAATGAAAGGGAATAAACAACCTTGTTGTTCATTAACCTTGTTTATATATTATACGTGAACAACTCTATAATGCATAACTTTTGAGTTTATCTTTGATAAATATACACCATTTCAATATCTAGAAGGCCACCAATAAAGAGAATGGCAAATTATGACATTTTTTTTCTTGTATTAGATTTCACTTCTATTCATGTGAAAGAGATTCTTTTTATTTCTAAATGTGTTTTTAGGCACGATTACATTTAGTTTAATTTTTTAATCTCATGTTTAATTATTTGTGGTTATTATTGGAGATTCTTTTAAATCCACAACACCATCTTTGTATGAGATGGGCCTTCACGTCATGACAAGATTAACATGTTCCATTTTTGTATGAGATTGGGTTAAATGGGTCTTAAGTTTTGACATAATTAAAATGTTTTGACATTCATAAAAATAATGATTTAAATATCTTAATTCAAATTTAATTAGTTAATTAATTATTTTTTGTTAATTTATTTAGTTAAAATATGGGTTTCCTGTTTACAATTTAAATGATATTCTAACAAATAAAAAAAAGTTTGATCATCTAATTATTTTATCCTATAAGTTGTGTATAAGGTAGAATAAAAAACTATATGAATTACCTATGAAATAGTTTTAAAATTTAGTTATGATTATTGATAAGATATAAATCATATATCTTAATGATCTTCAATGTAGTTAAAATATTATGTGATATAAATTAATGTATTTAATTTAAAGAAATTAATACTAACCAAACACCTAATAATATTAATCAATTAACTAAACTAATCTCATAAATTAAAAATCATAAACTATATAAAATAGAAAAATATTAAAACATTATTATATTATAATCTAAAAATAATTAATAATAAGTAATTAAACAAAATAATTATAAAATAATTTAGTGAATGATAATATTAATTAATTAATATTGTTATATAGTAAGTCAAAAATAAAATAATATTACTTATTAATTAATATTACGTATTAATAAAATAATAAGTAATTAAAATATTATTATTATTTTTTATTTTATAATAAGTAATAATATTATATTATTATAATTTTTTTTTTAAAATAATAAGTAATTAAATGAAATAATTATAATTTTATTGAATTGGTAATATTAATGTTTAGTTAATGAGATACTAATTAATTATTTGATTACTAATATTGTTTTTTCATTAATAAAAAATATTAATAAAATAATAAGTAATTAAAACAATATTATTACTTATGATTTTATAATAAGTAATAATACTTTATTATTATAAATTAATTATTTTGTAATATTAATTAAACAAAATAATTATAAGTTTATTTAATAGGTAATATTAATTTTTAGTTAATAAAATACTAATTAATTAATAAATAATATTGTTATTTAATTAATAATAATATTAATTATTTAAATAATCAAATAATATATTAAATAAGTATTTGTTATATAGATATTTAATTAAACATTAGATATGTATTATTAATGTATTTGAGAGATATTTATTAACATTGTTATATATTTGAGACATTAATAATATTTTTTTTCCTAACCCTTATGTCAAATTAGACATAACACTTGATCAATGTCGCAAAGCGACATAACCCTTGATGAACGCCACAATGCAACATAGCCCTTAATAAACATCAAAATGCGACATAATGGTTGATAAATGTCACAATGTAATGTAACCCTTGATAAACATCACAATGTAACATATCACATGATGAATGTGGAATGTCAAATTATTAACATCTCACATTACCATTGATCAATGTCACAATGAGACATAACCCTTGATGAACGTCGCAAAGCAACGTAACACTTGATATACATCACAATGTGACATGGCCCTTGATGAATGTCGAATGCCACATTATTAATGTGTCACATCTCGGTCATTGTCAGCGTATACCATTTTTTAATCCTTAATGAATGTCAGAACTAGACATAAACCTTATGTCAAATTAGACATAACCATTGATCAATGTCGCAAAGCGACATAACCCTTGACGAATGCCACAATGCAACATAACACTTAATAAGCATCAAAATTTGACATAATGGTTGATAAATGTCACAATGCAATGTAACCCTTAATAAGCATCACAATGTGACATAACGCATGATGAATGCAGAATGCCAAATTATTAATGTCTCACATGACCCTTGATCAATGTCACAATGTGACATAACCCTTGATGAACGTCAAAATGCAACATTACACTTGATATACATCACAATGTGACATATCCCTTGATGAATGTCGAATGCCACATTATTAATGTTTCACATCTCAGACATTGTCGGTGTCAAATTATTAATGTCTCACATGACCCTTGATCAATGTCACAATGCAACATAACCCTTGATGAACGCCGCAATGCAACATAACATTTGATATATGTATCAAAATGTGACATACCCCTTCATGAATGTCGAATGTCACATTATTAATGTGTCACATCTTGGGCATTGTCGGCGTATACCATTTTTTAATCCTTAATGAATGTTAGAATTGGACATATCCCTTATGTCAAATTAGACATAACCATTGATCAATGTCGCAAAGCGACATAACCCTTGATGAACGCCATAATGCAACATAACCCTTAATAAGCATCAAAATGCGACATAATGGTTGATAAATTTCATAATGCAATGTAACCCTTGATAAGCATCACAATGTGACATAGCGCATGATGAATGTGGAATGTCAAATTATTAATGTCTCACATGGCCCTTTATCAGTGTCACAATGTGACATAACCATTGATGAACATCGCAATGCAACATAACACTTGATATACATCACATGGTGGCATAGCCCTTGATGAATGGCGAATTCCACATTATTAATGTGTCACATCTCAAGCATTGTCGGCGTATGTATAATTTTTTAATCCTTAATGAATGTCAGAACTTGACATAACCCTTATGTCAAATTAGACATAACCATTGATCAATGTCGCAAAGCAACATAACCCTTGATGAATGTCGCAATGCAACATAACCCTTAATAAGCATCAAAATGCGACATAATGGTTGATAAATGTCACAATGCAAGGTAACTCTTGATAAACATCATAATGAAACATAACGCATGATGAATGTCGAATGTCAAACTATTGATGTCTTACATGTTTGACTTTATCGAACCTTGTTTGAATTTAGTTAACCTTGAATTCATTTTCACCATAGTTAACTATGGTTGACTTTAGTGAGACATAATGGTTGATAAATGTCACAATGCAATGTAACCCTTGATAAGCATCACAATGTGACATAGCCCATGATGAATGCAAAATGTCAAATTATTAATGTCTCACATGACCCTTGATCAATGTCACAATGTGACATAGCCTTTGATGAATGTCGCAATGCAACATAACACTTGATATACATCACAATGTAACATGGCCCTTGATGAATGTCCAATGCCACATTATTAATGTGTCACATCTCGGTCATTCTCGTTGTATGTACCATTTTTTAATCCTTAATGAATGTCAGAACTGGACATAACCCTTATGTCAAATTAGACATAATCATTGATCAATGTCGCAAAGAGACATAACCCTTGATGAATGCCACAATGCAACATAACCCTTAATAAGCATCAAAATGCGACATAATTGTTGATAAATGTCACAATGCAATATAACCCTTGATAAGCATCACAATGTGACATAGCGCATGATGAATGCAGAATGTCAAATTATTAATGTCTCACATGACCCTTTATCAATGTCACAATGTGACATAACCCTTGATGAACGTCGCAATGCAACATAACACTTGATATACATCACAATGTTACATAGCCCTTGATGAATGCCGAATGCCACATTATTAATGTGTTACATCTCGGAAATTGTCGGCGTATATTCTTTAAGTAAATTTCTTAATTATTTTTTAATCCTAAAATTTATAATTATTATGATATATAATTTATGTGAAAAATAGAATTAAATTGGATGTGGAAATGTAGTATAACTTAAGGATTGTGATTGCATAGAAAGTTAAAATATGTTAAAACATTATTTTCAAATTCAAAATAATTTTAAGTTAAATTGTAATAATATAATTATGTTAGAATATGTTTACCATTTTTTAGAATCAAAGTCAATGTTTATATAATACTAATATATTTACAAATTACATAGAAAACTGATTATAAAATTGTAAAAATTACATAGAAAATAATGACATAATTGATTTTAAAATCGTAAAAATTATATAATTGATTATAAAATTGGTAAAGTTGAAATTTAGATTATGACATAAATATGGAGGAATGTCACAAGCTAACCTAAGGAATGTTGCAATCAAACATAGCACTTGATGAACGTTGCAATGTGACAAAACTCATGCAAAACCTTCGAGGAACATTGAAAAGTTGAATTTTAGATTGTGACATAAACATGGAGGAATGTTACAACCTAACCTAAATGTTTATGACTGTGACAATGTGATGAAACCCTTGCAAAGCATTTCAATTCCATATAAAAAACTTGATAGCACATTTGGTAAACCAATCCTTTGAAGGAATTTTTCGTATATGTAATATATAATTGAATTGGTTTAAATCTTGTCATGTATACTCAATTTAATAATAAATTTATCTAATGCTATAACCATTGAATAATCAATATAAGATTATTTAAATTATAATTAATACAAAATTAATAATTTTTCATTATTAAATAAAGAAATGTAGTTAATATAAAATTAATCATTTTTCATTATTAAATAATTAAAATTAATATAAAAAATTTAATTGTATGAATGACATTATTAAACATTTTTTAAAATATAATAATGTCACTTTTCACTTTTGTCTATCATATTTTTTAGGGATATAACCTTACTGATGTATTTATTGTTCCCTTTCATCCAACCTAGAGGAATGAGCAGTTGAGGGAGGGAGGGATAGAAAAAAGGCTTGACATGTTTGTTATAGCCTGAATCTATGGTAAGATATCGTTCATAGGTGGTTAATACCTCATTCTTTGACCATATGCCAAAAGTCCTCCAGATGGAAGAAGATGGTAAGAAGATAAGTTATCCTTTTGATTTTAATAATGTTTGGTTAAAGGAATTAAAATTTACAAATATGATAAAAGAAATGGGGCAAATTAGCTATTAATGAAGAGAGATCGACCATGCAAATTTTGGTAAACAAGCTCAAGGTTCTAAAATATGTTGTGATTTGGTGGGAGAAAGACAAGAAAAATGAATTGAAGGAGGATTTGCTTAATATTGAATGGGAGATAGATAGTTTATATCAATACAATTTTTCAAGTATTTTCACTGAGCAGGTGCAAAATAGGATCACTGATTTTGAGGAAAGGAGATTGCAAATATTAAAAGTAGAAGAGCAAACCTGGAGACTTAAGAGTAGGGCCATTTTGTTGTCTTAAGGAGACCTAAACACTAAATTTTTCCTTAGTTTTGCTGAGAATAAGAGAATCTCAAACCATATATGGGACTTGTATAATTTAGATGGGAGGTTAATGGAAAATCCAAAGCTGTTGGAAATGGAAGCGATGAATCATTTTTAGAACTTATTTAAGGATCTAGGTAATTTTTCAGTAGTGAGCCAAATGAAGGTTATTCAAGGATATCCTAGATGTTTTTCAGAGGACAAAGGGAAGATTATATATGAACCAGTTTTATTGGAATAATTAAATTAAATATCATTAAGTTTTGCCAGATTGAAAATTCCATGCCTCGATGAGAGGGCTGTGGAAAATTATTTGGAATTTTTTGATATTGTGGGACTAATATATTGGATGTTGTGGAGGATTATAGGGTCTAATAGAGAGTTATTAGGGCCATGAATGCTAATTTGTTAAGCAACAAATTCACAAAAAGAGCATGAAAAAGAGCATAAATAGACTAGAAAGAGTAATCCATGCCTTTAATGAATAAAATGGAAGAATAGCAAGCCTCTTAAAGGGGGAAACCTCCTTATACAATGTACTAAGTACACAAGAGAAGACAAGAAAAGATGATTTAAATGAAAATGTATCCTTCCTATATATATGAGACAAAGAGGTATAATTACAACTAATGGACCCAAGACGACATAACTAATATAATAATATTAATGACAATTACAACAAATAGAACCAATCTGACATCAATAATATGTAATGAGCCACATTATAGGGGGTAAAGCGCCAACATTTAGGGATTAACATGCCCCTCCACTTCATATAAGTGTTGTTCTCAATGCTTGATTAGTTGTTGATGCTTTTGTATGAAAGACTCATCTTCCCATGTCGAATATTCAACCAGTAAGTTCTTCCACTTGATGAGGTACTCAACAATAGCCCGATTGAGTAGTTTTTTTTGTCCTAGTGATTTGTTCAAGTTCCAATATGACTTTTACTTCTTCATCAAGTTCTAGAAAGATAGTTTGAATTGGGATCTTGTCTCCTATTACCTTCTTTAAGAAATAAACATGGAAAACTAGGTGTACCCTTTAAGATGAATGGAGCTCCAATTTGTAAGCCATACTGCAAATCTTCTGCAACACTTTATAAGAACCATAGCACTTGACTGCTAATTTATTGTATTTATTTATTTTCTTGAGGGAAATTTGTTTGTAAGGTTGCAGCCTCAAAAATACCCAATCCCCTTCTTCAAAAATCCTTTCAATGCGATGTTGATCTGCTTGTTGTTTCATCCCATATCCAGGTTGTCCTTCAGTAACTGGAGAACTTCTTGTCGGTGATCTATGTGATCCACAACTTTAAATTTAGATTTTCCTTTTAAGGGAGATGTGATAGATGGAGGATGATACCCATAAAGTGTCATAAATGGAGAAAATTATGATGATGTATGGAAGGAAGTATTGTACCACCATTTTTCCAAAGATAACCATTTCAACCAATGTGTTTGCTTATCAGATGAATATCAACAAAGATATCCTTCCAAACATTTGTTCACTATCTCAGTTTTCCCATCAAATTGAGGATGATAAGAATAACTTTGAGACAAATAGTAACCAAACAAAAAAATCATTCAGTCCAAATTTTTCAGTCAAAATTGGATCTCTATCACTTATAATAATCTTCAGGTTTCCATGTAACTTCTGAACTGATTTCATGAAGGCTGCATCAATTGTACTTGCATTAAAAGTATGAGAGAGTGCACAAAAGTGTGCATACTTTGTGAGTCTATCAACAACCACCATAATAACATTCTTCCATTCTGACTTGGGTAGAGCTATGATAAAATTCATTGAGACTTCCTCTCAGCATTGACAAGGTATTTATGATGGTTGTAAAAGATATGGGGTCTTAACTGTTTCAGCCTTATTTTGCTGGAGAATCAAACATTCTTCCATGAACCTTTGAAAATCAGATTTAAGACCTTCCTAAATGAATTCCTTCTTGACTCTATGGTACATTTTTAGGAATCCAAAGTGCCCACCTATAACAGAGGTGTGTAATTCTAAAAGGATATTTTGTTTGAGCTGGGAGTTCTTAAATATATATAAGCAATCTTTATACCATAGTGAATCATTTTTCCACACAAAAGTAATTGATACACTGGGATCCTTTTGTAGCTTTTGAATGAGTGTCCACATATATAGGTCACTATTCCATTCTTCCCTTACTACTACTACCCAATTGGGTTGTATAATCGAAATTGCATAAAGTAATGCCTCAACATCCTCATTTTTTCTACAGTGTGCATCTACCACCACATTCTAGTTCCCTTTTTTATAAATGTCTTCAAATTCATATCCCAACATCTTCATTACCCATTTTTGCCACTCTTTTGAAGATAGTATATGTTCTAAGAAGAATTTAATACTATCATGATCTGTTTTGACCTTGAAGTGCCTACCTATTAGGTAAGGATGCCATTGCTTAAGTGCACGTAGTATTGCCATCTTTTCCTTCTCATAAATGGGATTTTGTAAATTATTTCCCTTGATTGGTCGACTGTTGAAAGCAAGGGGTTGTCCTTCTTGCATTAGAATAGTATTGATTCCATTTCTTGAGGCATCACGTTCCCTAATGAATGTATTTGTGAAGTCTTGTGTGGTCAATATAGGTGCTTTGCGCACTTCCTCTTTAAGTTGTTCAAATGCTCGAGTTGCCTTTGGATTCCACGAAAATGCTTTCTTATTCAATAATGTTGTTATAGGTGTTGTTATTCTTCAAAAGTTCTAAACAAACTTCTGTTAATTCCCTATCAAATCTAAGAATCCATTTAAGATTCTTCAAGGTTTTGGGAATCGATCAGTCCATCGTGGCTTTAATTTTGTTAGGGTATACCTTGACACCTTCATGAGATAGAATACGACCCAAATACTCTACCACATTTACCCCAAAGAAAAATTTGGAAGGTTTTGCATATAGTTTTTTCTCATTTAGTAGTTCCAGCACCCTTTCGACATGATGAACATGTTCTTCCCAAGACTTGATATAGATTAGTATATCATAAAAAATTACTAACACAAATTTTCTAAGGAAGTGATTGAAAATGGAATTCATCAAACCTTGAAATGTGGAAGGTGCATTCATAAGGCCAAAAGGAATGACCAGAAATTCATAATGACATTCATGAGTTTTGAATGTTGTTTTTGGAAAGTCTTCTTCCTTCATTATAATCTGATGATGCCATGAACGAAGATCCAACTTTGTGAAGTAAATTGCTCCAAGTTGTTCATATAATAATTCATTAATGTCAGGAATGAGAAACTTATCTTTAATGGTGATCTTGTTGATATCTATATAATTTGGACACATACGCCATTATCCCTCCTTCTTGTGTACCATTGCCACTAGTGTAGAGTAAGAACTTTGGCTAGGCCTAATTATGCTATCCTCTAACATTTCTTCAACCATATGCTCAATTTAACTCTTCTGGCCGTAGGGGTATCTGTAAGGTCTAATGTTAGGAGGAACACTTCTTGGAATCAAGTGAATAGCATGATCAAAATATTGAGTAGGTGGAAGAACTTTTGGAATATCTTCAAATAATTTGGGTTGCTTATCAATTACCCTTTGGAGACTTAGGGGAATAAGAGGCTTAAATGTTTGAACACCTGATGAGCATAATTGTGCAATCACACTTTGATGTCCCCTTTTCAACAATTTTGTCATACCATTGGAGCTTATCACATTTCTTGGATTCCTTGTGATATCCCTTAATTCAAATTATTTTCCTTCCCAAGAAAATTTCATGAAAATTTCTTGGAAATTAAAAGCCAATGTTCCCAATAATTGTGACCATTGAACCCCCTAAGACAACATCAACACCGCCCATTGGTATAGAAATAATTGGAATATTCAATACATATTCCCCCATCGTAAGAATGATATTATGAAATTTCTATGAATAATTGATTATTCCTAAATCTGCAATCATTACTTGAAACTTTGGTGCTGGATATACAAAGCAATTGAGAAATTTGGCTAATTTAGAGCGAATGAAATTATGAGTACTACCCGAATCAATCAAAATTGTTACCTTTTTTATATATATCCTTCAATATTAAGAGTTTAAGGAGTGATATTTCCATCCAATGCATGACAGGATAGAGTGAAAGTAATCTCCTCAGAATTAATCTCTTCTATTTCTTCAGCTTGAGATGGTTCATGTTCTTTTGCTTCTTCCTCTTCACAATCTATGTAGAATAATTTATCATCACCACATATATGTCCCTTACTATACTTGTTGTCACAATTAAATAATAGACATTTTTCTCTTCTTTCATCTAGTTGTTTAGGTGTCAACCTTTGAGGTGGGTTAGAAGAAGGAAAATTATTCTCTCTATATGTGTTGGACGTGGTCCTTCTAGTAGTCATCACCATATTTTTACTTACAATTTTTTTTTCCAAACTAAAAGCATTCTCCAATGATTTAGGTTGAAGGATATGTATCTCATGTTGAATATTCTCCTTTAAAGTGCCCATAAAGATATCCAACAAATTATCTTCTGAAATATTCTTCATTCTAAGACTTAACTTTTGTAACTACTTGATGTGCTTTGTAATTGGACTTTTTTGTTTGAGATTTATTAATTGACTAAAGAAAGTGTTTCTATTAATATCGACATAATGTGCAATCAATTCTTACATGAAAATATACCAAGAGATAATAGATTATGTTTTATAATCACAAAGCCATTGGTACCATATAAATTGATTAGGCTCTAAATACAATGCTGCAATAGTTACCTTTTGCAAAGTTGGCACTTGGTGTAGATCAAATAATTGCTCTCTTTGGAATATCCATGTTATTGGATCATTACCATAAAACTTTATTATGTCAATCTTGGGAATAAAGTAGCTCCTTGAACCTGGGTTGAACCCATGAAGATGTAGTGGATCATCATATTTTGGGGACTCAAACCTCTTATTCTCTAACTGTTTTTCAATTTTCTCAATACGTGGCTGGACTAAGTCCCCCATTTCATCCTTATCCTCTTCTTGAGTAGAAACATGTATAGGAAATCTAAGTATTATCTCATTCAATAGTACCGCCAATATTGAATATCTTCTTTATAACTAGCCACCTCGTTGGTCATATTCACTAGATCCTATGCTCTAGCCATCCCCTTGAGATCTTCTTTACTAGCCATTGTATTTTCCAAGTTAGTTTTGGCCATTAAATTTCTCGACCTTAAACTTTCCTTCTTTCGCCATTTCTCCCACTCGAACCAGGAACCCTTCTTTCCTGTGAGTTTATCTTCCAAATATACCTTTGGCTCTGATACCAATTGTTAAAAAAATAGGATCGCAGAGCAATAACAATAAAAAAGATGAAAATATAAATCACATAAAACACATTACAAGAGAGACACCAATATAACGTGGTTCACTCAAGATGGGCTACATCCACACAAAAATTGTTAGTTTATCTTCAGGAACCAATATAACGTGGTTCACTCAGGAACCCTTCTTTCCTGTGAGTTTATCTTCCAAATATACCTTTGGCTCTGATACCAATTGTTAAAAAAACAGGATCGCAGAGCAATAACAATAAAAAAGATGAAAATATAAATCACATAAAACACATTACAAGAGAGACACCAATATAACGTGGTTCACTCAAGATGGGCTACATCCACACAAAAATTGTTAGTCCTTATTATTATACAATCCAACAAATGAAGGGATACAACTTGTAGTACATCTGCTGCAACTTCCTCTTCACTCTCTCATAGTCTCTCTCACACAATCATAGAGATCTTTACAATGCTACAATACCCAACCGTATTACACTTTTTTGTTTATTTCTTTGTGCTTAAAGAGTAATGAACCAAGACTCAAGTCCCCTATTATGCTCTAGTGACCATTGCATGCTTTCCCTCATCGTTTGTTGCAAATCAGAACTGGGATTTTGAGTGGCTATCTTAATAGGGAAATCCATTTGAAGCCTCATTGTCGAAGCTAAGGGTTAATGTGAACATGACGAGAAGCCATGGGGATACTCATTAATGAGATTTGTTCTCTCCTCGTTGGACATACGACAATGTTTCTCTGTGCTCACTTAGAGGATAATCCTAAAGTGGGCCAAACCAAGAATCAACCCACCTTTAAGCAACTCACTATTAATAACTTTAAAAAAACAAGAGTACAAGCAAAACATTTACTTTCCAACAGATGTCTTTATATTTTAGCACTAGTCCAGTTGTGATTCAGTTATTTTGAATTTGATATACTGTTAGAGTAATTTTTTCTTTCATACTCAGTAAAATCCTAGATTTTATTTCTGCTTTAGCATAATCAGCCTTAGCTTTTTTTTAGCGACCACCCCCCTTGGCTTTGCTAGGAGTTGGCCTAGACAGAGGAGTCAAGTGGTTAAGTGACAAAACTTGACTCGTGAATCCCCCCAAGGGTGCACCCAATGGCTTGAATATTTATACCAAGTTACCTGAGGTGCATCTTAGGAAGCAACATTTTTGACATCGTTGCCGGGGATAAATATTTTTATTCCCAGAATATGACTTTTGGTTTTCCTTTATGTTTTTCCTTTGTTTGATGAATCTTTTGAGTGGATCTTTAATTTTTAGAATGGATCTTTCACTAGTTTATATTTAATCTTTAGAGTGTATATTTAGAGGGGATAAATCTTTAGAGTGGATCTTCAGTTTATACACTCAATTCTACCCTCTAGGCCCATGATTTAATTTATCACTTTGAGTTTTGATCTATTTTCGGCATTGGTTATATTCATTGGATGCTTCGAGATGAATCGCCTAGTATGTTTTTAGATATTTTCTACAGACTTGAGACCTAGTATAATTTTGTTGTTGTATTTTGTTTCCATTGGTCCTATATTGGGCTTAGACTATATCTGTGTCAACACTATATTGGGCTTGGATTTTTCCATTTTGGAATCTTTTGCTCTGTATTTGGCAGGAGATGCATGACTACAATTGTGGTTTTCTGGTTTTCTATTTATGGGTTGTATATCCCTATATACACTTAATACTTATGTAATGTTTCATTTAATTTCTATTATAAGATACATACGTGATAATCATATCTCCCTAGACACGATTGTGCAAATGAAATGATTTTACAAAAAAGTTCACTAGGTTCATCTTTGATGTCATTTTTCGACCTTTCGAAAACATGTCGATATATAAACCCCTATAAAGGGGTCTCTATATCCATCTTTAGTATTAAAATTTACTAAATTATAACATTGTAGATGGATTATAAGACACGGGTGATCATGTAAATTGCCTCACTCAATGGCAGTGGTAAAAAATTGTAATTCATTGTCAAAATTACATTTTTTTACCATTTCCATCGAGTGACACAATATATCACTCGTGTCTCTAAATCCATCTACAATTTGAAAAATTTACTAAATTTTAACACTACATATGGAATCAGAGACCCCTAGGGTGTCTGATTCCATCCGCAATGTTAAAGTTTAGTAAATTGTATAAATTCATTGTCAAAATTGTAATTTTCCTTTGTCGAACTGACACAACTAAAAAATGGCCAAATAAATGATCAATTCATATTATTAATGTTATTGTTATGTGGTCATTTTTAGTTTAGTTACTTGTTATCTAGTCATATATTTTATCCTGTGACCAAATTGGTCATTTATCTTGGTCCTTTTTCGTTGTTTCACTCAAGTTTGGTCATTTATCCCTTGAAAAAATTGTTGTGACTATTATGGAAAAAATTACACAAGTGCACTCTTCCACTTGGTGAGGGGCTAAGTCTTGTAGGTTGTTGAAAGGCCTTAGTCCTTGGATCCCCTTTTGATGGTGGTTGGTATTCCTCCAAGTGATCCTGCAAGAAATTGTTAGTGTAGTTCACATCCAAACATGAAAATATTGATAAAAACAAAATAAAAGAGATAGGGTAGGATGCAAACTCCAATAACAACCAAAGATATGCTAAACCAATCTTGTATTTCCCAATTGAATAGCTGTACAACATCTAGGAGGTGAAGGCTTCAAGGGAAGACAACAATCTTCTTAGGGAGGCCTTTCTTGTCCAAACTAAATTCTAAGTAGATGGAAGAACAATGGAGAGAAACACTTGCCGCTTGATGGTAGGTGGTAAGAAATCTTGGGAATGCTCATAATGGTAGGAAATGGTGGGCTATGAGTAAGCTCCAACTCAAATCTAGCAACATAACCTTGCTCTAATTTATCTCTACAAAATGCATTCCAATGGATTCCTTTTATAGGCCAAGAGGTGTCCATCAAACAACTAGATCCAAATGTGAACTCTTCTCCTTCATGAACTAGTTCCAAGGTACACAAGGGGATAATTAATGCCCCCAAGTGTGTGAGGAGCCGAATTCTAATCCTTGGGGAGGATTGAGTCTTTAATGTGCTACTGGGAGTGAGTGACCCCATAGTTTTGATAGAAGCATGGCTATCAAATGAAAAGTTGTGGAGGTGCATCGCGTGCATTGTTCAGGTAACCTGCACTATAACATGGATCAACTGTGTAATACTCGTGCTACCCTTTTTTAACTGTTTCTTGGCACTTATGGACTCTTGATGTGTTTTGGATCTATTGAGGATTCTTGTGGTGATATGAATTATTTATGTCAATGACGCTTACTGAATGAATCGCTGAAATGTCGCATGTGTGCTACTTTTAGGCGTTAATCGATTCCCCCTGATGTATGAGGTTCGAAGGGTACTGTAGATCCGATAATGCATCATGTTTTCTATTGTTTCTCTCATATTTTTTAGGATGAAGTATATGTGGAAAAAATAAGTTTCTCCCATGGGGGAAGAGTTTTGGTGATGATCGTTCGAGCTGTAATAAAGAATAGTTTTTATCCAAATGAGGCGGGCATACCCATGCTCATGAAATGTTGTCAAAGTGATTACAATGAGAGAGCACAAAGGTGTCGACTCTACTATACTGTTGGGACATGGATGAAGGAGGCTTCAATCCATGTTAGATTAAATTTCCCAAGAGCTACTATGAAATATGGAAGAAGTGGAACTATTGGATACCATGATGAACCCACTGTGGTGGGGGAATAAAATTGGTATGTAAATATTCCTAAGGGATTCAACGTACCGAATAGACTACTATCATGACTTTTAAATGTGAACATTGCTACCTTCAAAAGTGTGTTTCCCCCTGATGCGATGATTTGTTGACATCACGCATAGGGGAACCCACTTAGTTAGGGAGCACTAATGACTCTCCCTACTAAGTTCGAAGTGATCCCTTATAGTGATTGAAAGGGATCACAAAGTACAACTGTAACTACTGCAACTCTCGGAATATAATGTTTTGACGTCGACAAGAGTTGAAGTATATGATAAGACAAGAGTCTATCCTGAGAAACGAGATCATATTGTAATCAATTGGTGGATGGACATACTTGACACAAGACTAGTTGATAAGTGTGGGCCTCATAAATTTCTTTTATCGATGTAAACATGGGGAGCGGGGACGACAGTTTTTCTTTTGGGAGGGCACATATTGAGACTAGTGGAAACAAAATACAAGTGAAAGGGCTTTGATGGAGATGCAAAACAAATGGTAATGGTGACCGAAAAAACAAATATTGTTGAACATATGGAGACTCAAATACATCGATCAAAGGCGACCATGGATTGCTGCCAAAACAATATGGTGTTCCCTCAATGTGAGGTGACGAGGGAACTTTGTTTGTACATAAAGAATATCGATGAAGTACCCATAGTTTTGGGTGTATTAGGGGATCGATTTGATGATGGGCGGAGTCCCCATGGTTTTGAGTGGATCGGGGAACACTTTCCAATGATGAATTCAGGGCTAATATTGCAGATGCAAAGACATGTGCCCCATGAAAAAATGTTATTCAGTATATACCTGTGGGATAACTTGAACAGAATTGGTTTTTTCTGAGGGTGGGGGCCCCACAGATGTCTTTTCAGGGGTGATTATATGAGGGGTATTACGAATGGTAACGTGCTCATGGAGGTATGAAGGTGGCTTCGTGAAATGTTCTCATAACCTGTGCCGAGGTGTCTGACACGTGTCTACTTGGTGGGGTGAATGTGAAATTATGAAATGATACTCTAAGGAAGGGTAGTTTCAAGTTAGGTCAAATTTTTCAAACTTGTGGGGGGGAGATATCATGGGTGTCAATTGATGACGGGGATGGAAGTGGTGTGCACGCCCATGGAGGAACATGTTATTCATGAAAATGATGTTGATGGAACATCAAGGCCATGAATGGGGATCCTATGATGATCAAGGGGAATACTGGGATATGCATTATAAACGGAGGGTAAATAGTGTCTATATGTATGTTTCATAATGATACTTGTGGTAGGGTGTGTGACCCTTATTGTTAGACCTTGGAGTCTTATTCTTATACTGGAGAAACAAGAGGTTCCATATTGTCCTGATCGCAGTCTTGCACATATGGCGCACATACCTAAGTGTAGTAAAGGACATAAACAACGTATTGACAAAGCAGAAATCATATAACCAGAACATAGCGTACCTGTGGGGTACTTTGGATAGGAAGATAGTGTCTCGATGACATTGGTGATCTAGATTTGTTGGTTCCATGCCAAAGAGCTCGAAGTGCTGGTCGTCATGGTGCAAATAGTTTTGGAAACAGAGTTACATTTTTTTCATGGCATTAGTTGGAAGTTTAGGTCAAATGAGTAAAAAAGAGGGGTGTTTGTAATCGATCTTCCATTCTCATTAGTTCAAGACAATTTTGTCATTCGGCGTGCAAAATGGGGCACTAAAAGGAGTAATGGGTGGTCTCTTCACAAGATCAGAAAGGTCTTGGTACGTGTGGATAGAAGCATTCTTGGTCTTCTTGAGTGTTGATTTGCTCCATTATGCATGCGATGGCACTAGGAGGGAGCATATGGGCGGAGTGCCCACATGACGGACATTCATTGTGTGATTGCATTGTTGTAAGTTTAGATGGGTCTTGCGATGTTGTAGGCTCTACCACGGGGGTTTCTCGATTGTTACTTGAGTGATACGGAATGTTTCCAATGCCTCTCAATATCGAGGGAGTTTGGGGAAATGGTGCATATAGTGCCCATGTTGAGCACAAATGGAACATGCATGATTTGTACACAATTTTTTGGACTTAACTGTGGGTGGGGGAGGTGTGTCCCCTTTCACCCTTGGTGGAGTGTGGGTGATGCTAACGAGAGTGTTAAGACTATTCCTTAACTCCGATAGAGTGGGACATAGATTGATTGCATGAACTAGCTGCCCGCAAAGAGAGCATGACAGTGTGACCCTTTGATTGGGAGTATTGAACATAATTGGGGATTTTAAATCCTGATGGTTGATGCCCCCTACTTTAGGATTCACGGTTTCTACTAAATTGGATGTAGGGTTTGGTAATAGTGGACCTTTCAACTTCGGTTGTCGGGTTCCCCTATTAGCGGCCTTAGTGACAACCGATTGTGGTGTAGTTGTGGATTTCATAGGTTGGGCTATCATAACTGAATGTGTTACAGACCTTGCAGACATAGTATCTAAAACACGGACAAACTCATAATGGGTGACTAGTTTGGAAGCCATTGCTGGGAATGGTGGTGTAAGGTACCACATCGGGTTTCCCACATTTATCCCAGGTAGAGTTGACTGAGCCATAATAGGGATCCCTTGTACACCCGTGGGAGGATACAAGAATGGGATTTGAAAAATCAGTGGTACCGATGGACTCAATATTTGTTCAATGCCATGACTCAGCGGTGTTGTTAATGACGGTGTTGAGGTGGAGGCAGATCCATTTTCAGTGGTGAAAATTGTTCACATTAGGCGATCGATAGATGTAGGGATCATTGGTGGTCGTCTCGAATATGCTCCTAACAAATTGGAGTCCTTGTACATACCGGGGGAAATGTTAACGTGCAACTGATCATCGCCTAGTATAGTTGGTAGGACGTTGTCAAGATTGGTTGTGGTGTTAGGGTCATAATAGTTAAGCTGGTCGAGGGTAACTATCTTCCCATTTAAGGGAAACATCATGATACAAAAGACTAAGGAGGTACTACCTTCATGGTGTACATGTAACTATGCCCCAAGAGGATGTTGTAGTCGATATCAACATCAATTACTTTGATATCGATCATAACCATCTTGCCCCCAAGCTCTATGGGGACATTTTGGTACAATCCTCTTGGTTGGGATGCTCTCCCATCATATGCATGAAGAGAGATAGACAAGGGGACCAGCTCCAAATATCCTAATCATTTCTAGACTTTTATGGACATAACGCAAGTGGATATTCCTTTTTCGATGATACAACGATGGATCGTGACATTTTTAACCGTGACTGGAGCTTGAAATGTGGCTGATGATGGTAGTCGTGGATCACCTTTATCAACATCAAAGGTCATGAAGTGCGATTCGGAAGGGTCGACAACACCGAGTGCATTGAGTAACATCTTTCTCTTTATTGGGCAAGACTGTAGTACTTCTAATGTGGACATAGCCGCCAGGGACTGAGCCAAGTCATCCACAATATCGTAATTGTGCGCAGCTTTCATGTGGGGGTTACTAGGGGTACGCCTGAGTGGAGCTTTCACAATCTATGGGATTTTTCTAGTATTCAGGCGTGGTATTTGTAGAGGCCCCCTTTGAGGGGATAGAAACGTCTTCCACTTGGGGGTGGAAGGCTTATCATAACCATTGGCTCATGTCTAAAGGTTTATATCCAGTGTATAGATATATTGGAGAGAGTCATCGCCGGGTGGGCGAAGATCTTGTTCTTGTGTAAATGCCCCTTGATTGGAAAAGGGTTGTTGTAACACTGTTGTTTGTGGTTGGGGACGATTTGTTTCCTGAGGAGGGTTCGTCACCATCTTCTTTTTAGCTTCCACTAATTGTTGGAAGTCGGGGTAAGAGGGAAATGATGTGTGTAATGATCATAATCGCCACAAATGGAGCAGCAATAATTGGTTTTCAGGGGAGGATTCTTCCGGCAATGTTTGGGGGAATTTTTAGTACCTACATTTGAATCACCCGTGTTCTAGTTTTGTTGGGGGGGATCAACCCCTTTCCCCGGCTACTGATTTTGTTTGTTCTTACCTTTCTTCTTCCCTTGATTCTGTGGATTTTGGGGGTTTGGGGCATTCAACTACTTGAATTGTTGAGCTTATTGAACATAAGTAGGTTGAAATAGGTTAACCCCCATGAGGGAGGGAGGTTGCTGACTAGTTGTACATGGGAAATGGTAATACAGATTAGATCCCGGTGGTGGGCTAAATGTCGTTTGCGGTCCATAAGAGGTGGATGTAGGAGCGACTTGTGCCATTGGCGGTGTAGGGACCATCATTGTTTGGCTAACGTTTGGGTATGTAGGACTATATGTTCCATACTGTAATTGACCAACTAATGGTGTTGGTACCGGTGTAGGGGGTACCGATGTAGGTGGCATGGATGGGTAATAGGAAACCATGTTGAATGGAACCGATGTGGTGGGAGGAACCTTTCCTAAATCAGAAATGGACCCAATAATCCCATCCTTAGAATGTGATGAGCCCGAAGGTGTAGGATTCAATGACTGATGCCACAGGGAATCAAGGAGGATTGTGTAAAGGTATCCAGACTATGCATATATGAGATCGAAATGGTGTGCTTTCATAATAGCCTCTTACTCACTTTGTGGCATGGAAGTGGCGACATATTTATCTATGGCAGGTTGGAGAGATTTGATAAACCAATCCAACAAAAAGGGAGGTTGTATTTCGATATTGTATAGTGTGTGGCATCTACGCCACTCATGGATGTGGTATGCGATGTGGTTTAGGTATTCTGATGAAAATCAGTGAGAATTTAGAGGCCTGGATCATGTTGGATTGGCAATTGGAAATACGTAAGAAATGCAGTGGCCAATGTCGCAAATGTGGAATGGGTGCCACTTTCTAGGTTTATGTACCATTTTGTTGTTGTTCCGGTGCAGGTGCACTGGAAGAGGAAAAGCCTCACGTGGTCATCCACCATGATGTTAGATGAAAACCATAAGTGGAAAGACATAACGTGGTTGGCAAGATCATCTCCCCGTTTTCCATCAAATTTGGGAATATCGGAAGGAAGCTTGTCTGGCATAGCCGACCATGTCACATCATGAGAATTGGGGTCATTTGTTAGTTTGGCCAAATCAGGTAGATTTAAACTAGCCATAAATGGTAAGATAGGGATGATAGGTCTTTCCATTTTGTTTGGGATGTGATTTCCATCAGATGGAGACCCGGGTGGTGTTGTAAACAATGCTTGACCTCCTATGAGAGAGGATGGGTCAAAGGGATCTGAGGGATCTCCTTGGGGAGAAGTGAGAGGGGTACTACTTCTTATGGGGGAAGAAGTGGTGTAATTAATAGATTCTTCAACTAACTTCTTATGGGGGAAACACTTCCCAATGGAAATAACTAACTTCATGAGTCAATTGCACTCACAATTACTCCTTGGTGATATCCTAAGTTGGGCCACTAAGATACCTTGCGTCAAGTGTGGATCAATGGTTCGGCCTGCACAGTATAGTGTTGTATCCCTACAACAAGTTGAGTGGCTTGTAGGGGAGAGTAGGGAAGATATACCTCCGCGTTCACCTCCTTGGTCACAACGCACTTCTGATCCAAGTTCTCTATTAACACTTGCTTATAGCAGGATTTTGTAAGTACCCTAAAAGACAACAATGTTATGTTTCAAAGTGTTCCTAATGAAAATAGATTGGTGGCCATTAATGGATGCCTATCCCAATCAATCCTACCTAACTAAAATATTGTTTTGTGAGTTCATGTGGAGGATTTTAGTTGGTTGAGACAATTACAATGTTTATTTTAAGGGGTTTGAATATTTCACTTATGGAGTGTATGAGGGGTATTTCACAATCCCTACCTTTCTGATTCACCAAGCTCACATGAAGTGAGAGGTGAAGAGAATACTAGGATTGGAAGAGTCTTTATGCCTCTTATTGTGTGCTAGTGGTGCAAACACATGTGAGGAAAGAAAAAAAATGATTTTATTGAAAAATTAACTAAAAGAGTATATCAAGCAATGTGTACTTCTAACTCTAAGAGATGCTCATGGCGGTTTGCAAAATCAAATATTCTAACTAATAGACAAGTGTGCAATGGAGGTATTTTACACTTATCGCCCTTTTTCTGGTTCACCAAGTTCACATGAAGTGCGAGGTGAAGAGCATACTTCGGGCGACAAGTGTCTTTAGGTCCTTGCTTGTGTGAAAAAAGTGTTTTGTACACTAGCAATACTACTAAAAACAACATGTCTATTTGATGCATAAACAAGAAATGGTCTTGAATACTAGTGACAACAATGGGGACTGTTGAAAGCCTCAAAGTTGGTTACCTAGGTAAGTTTCAAGAGATATGTACTCTTTACTTCCTAATATTGGTCTAGGTGCACTAATTACTAAGAGATTAAGTAATTTGGTGAATTAGACTTAATGTAAGTTCACTAGTAAGCAACAATTGGGCTGCCAAACTAAACTATGCAGATAAAAAAAAAAAAATCAACAATGGCGCAGCCAAACCACACTCTACTGCGCGGACAACATGGGTAAATACAAAACATATTTGTGGGTAGCACGGGAAATGCACTGACCTACTACACGGATACTATGAGCAGTGTAGTGTGGGTTGTGAACTGGTAGCCTCATGTATGCGCAACTGTTAGAGTCGATTCCGCATTGTCAATGTGGCAGAGGCACCAGGAACCACGCGATTGCGTGAAAAAATAACCTGTGGTTGTGATAGGACCAAATTCTAGAAGCAAGAGGTGGAATACCTGCTCTCCTACAAGTGACAAACAACTAGAATTAGATACTTAGCATAAACAACCTAGTTTAAAAAGAAATGAAAAAAAATAAGTACGGTCTCCATTAGAACTATTATGGAAAAATTGCACAAGTGCACTCTTCCACTTGGTGAGGGGCTAAGCCTTGTAGGTTGCTTGCAAGGCCTTAATCCTTGGATCCCCTTTTGATGGTGGTCGGTATTCCTCCAAGAGATTGTTAGTGTAGTTCCCATCCAAACATGAAAATATTGATAAAAACAAAATAAGAGAGATGGGAGAGGATGCAAACTCCAACGACAACCAAAGATATGCTAAACCACTCTTGTATTTCCCAATGGAATAACTGTACAACACTTACGAGGTGAAGGCTTCAAGGGAAGCCAACAATTTCCCTTAGGGAGGCCTTTCTTGTCCAAACTAAATGCTAAGTTGATGGAATAACAATGGAGAGAAACACTTGCCCCTTTATGGTAGGTGGCAAGAAAGCTTGGGAAGGCTCACAATGATAGGAAATGGTGGGCTATGAGGAAGCTCCAACTCAAATCCAACAGCATAACCTTGCTCTAATTTCTCTCTACAAAATGCATGCCAATGGCTTCCTTTATTAGGCCAAGAGGTGGCCATTAAACAACTAGATCCAAATATGAACTCTTCTCCTTCATGAACTAGTTTTAAGGTACACAAGGGGGGTTGATTAATTCCCCAAAATGTGTGAGGAGATGAATTATGATCCTTGGGGACGATTGAGTCTTTAATGCATAGCTGGGAGTGAGTGGTCTCATTGTTTTGATAGTAGTGCGGCTATGGAAGGAAAATCTACACGAGTGTAGCATGGGTATTGTTCAAGTAACATGCGCTATAGCGCGGGTCAACTGTGTAATACCCACACTACTCTTTGTTTTGACTGTTTCTTGGAACTTATGGACTAATGTTGTGTTTTGGATCTATTGAGGATGCCGGTGGTGAGATGCATTCTTTATGTTAATGACGCTTTACTGAATGAATCACCGAAATGTCACATGTGTGCAACTTTTAGGCTTTAACGGTGACCAAATTTTTTGCTCGCCTAGTCATTTATCTCTCATTTTGTACAAGTGATTTTAGATATTTGAGTATCAATTTATGTACTGTGATATATTTTCCAACTTTATATTGACATTGAATATCTCTTTTGATGAAATTTATCTAATGTTGTTCAAATATGTCCTTACAAAAATATGACCAACCATCACCATGGATAATACTAGACTATTGCACTTTCGAAAATAATTGATTGAACTTTTTGTATAGTTATAATTGGTTTTATATTGTTATTTCCTCATTTCAGAACATGAATTTTTCGACGTATTTTATTAAGAAGAAGGACGAGTTATATTTCTATTCATGGTATAAATTTTGTGACCTATATCGTAAATTTTTGTTTTATTACAATCTCTCTCTCTCTCTCTCTAGAATGGAATGGAGATTTTACACTTTGTAAAAGCAAATTCTAAAGTCTAGTAGAATTGTCATGTGCACATTCTTCAAATATAATGCAATAGCATAAATATCTTCAAGGCATTCAAGAGTAATTTGAAATTGCACACATTTCATGGTATGGATTCTACCCAATTTTAAATTTTGGGAAGTATGTTTATCATGATTGTTATGTATTTCCTTTTCCAAGCCCACTAATTAATAAATTGCTATTTTTCAGAACTATTATATTTGAAATGATTCATTTGGAGGATCAATTTCATTCTCAAAAGAAATTAGTGCTAACTATAATAAATAGAATTAATGCTAACTATAATAAATAGATTTTTCTAGTACATTGTCAGTGCTATTAAAATAATATTCTTGAATATTACATCATCACTATTTGATATAATCAATAAAATCGCACTCAAGGGAGGAGCATTGATGACAACATTTGAACCCGGGTCATTGTCACAACAACCACTCCAAATTGTTGCTATACCATAACCCGATGGATAGTAAACCAATCTAGTGCTCACCACTTGTTTTCTTTCAATTTTCTTGTGTTTGTATATTATTTTTCACTAGATGACCAAATCATTGAAATCAAAATAATAGGTCCTATACTATGTTATAGGCTAGATGAACTACTTTCCTAAATCAATAATAACGCTAAAGTTTCCTATCAAATTCATATAAACATTGTAATCAACATATTATTCCTTAATGTTTTCTTGTGAGAATGTGATTCTTCAAGAGAATGTTTATGGAGATGTCTTCAAATCTATATGTAGAGATCTTTTCAATTTGTATATCAACTTCTCAATTGCATCGATATCCTTCAATGTGATCTTACATGCCATGTAACCTAGTTTTCTAAAGCAATGATAATAGTATACTTTCATGTGAACTTCATATAGACATTGCAATCATCGTTGTTATGTAAAATATTTATCTTGTATGGATGTTTTTTTATTTATAGAGTGCTTGAGTCTATATTATATTGACGTGTTTAAAGTTTAATTTAATTTTTTCATGTTCTCATGTACATACATGTTGTCTATATTATATTGACATGTTTAATATTTTAAGTTAATTTTTTCATTTTCTCATATACATGCTTGCATGTGTATTTGTTGGATTTGGAGTTTCATCATAAATATCATTCACATTTCATCCCCAACTTCTAATGTCTTCTCTGAACTTTATTGTTTATTAAACTTTAGATCCCACCTTTACTCTTGGTATCCAATCTTTGTATCTTAATTTTACACCATAGCATAGACGAGGCAACCAATTTCCTTAACATTTGACATTAAAGTATTTTAACCCATTTAAGCCTTTTTTTTGGAGTTTCCTTTTGGAACATTATTTGGCACCTTATTTACATCATACTACTTGCCACTCTCCTCACAGTTTTCTAGGTGTTGTATACAATCTAACACATTAATTATCAATGGCTTGCAAATTTTGAATTAATCTAAGACTTATTCGTTCCATGATCACAAGTTGATGTTCTTAACCTTTTTTTTTTTCTTTTCTACAGCATTTACGGTTTTGAAAGCTTTAAAAGTTTTTTTGTTTCTTTAAAAAATCAAAATTTCAAAAAATGTAAAAATATCATTAATCTTTAAATGAAAGATTTACATTGTTTCAAAAATATTAAAATGCATAAACAAATAGCCTATTCTTGATCTATATCACATTTAATAAGATTGTGTACTTTGATGATTTATGTTTGTTTCACAAAAATATTAAAATGCATAAACATAATAACATATTCTATAAATAAGCACATTTAATAAGATTTTGTACTTTGATGATTTATGTTTGCAAACATAAGGGTAGATTTCAAAATGGTGCTTTTTCTTTGTTTTAAAAGGTTGATTTATTACCAACAATTTTGCATCACCATGTATAAATAAAATAGGAATCACACAGTGAACACATTTAATAAGATTGTGTACTTTGATGATTTATGTTTGCAAACATAAGGGTAGATTTCAAAATGGTGCTTTTTTCTTTCTTTTAAAAGGTCGATTTATTACCAACAATTTTGCATCACCATGTATAATAAAATAGGAATCACATAGTGAAGTGACTAATAGATGGTTTGGTATTGGTTAGCTTTTCTTCAATTTCTATGTCTTAGATTAATGGTAATAATGGATTACAAATTAGGTTTTTTTGGCAAGTGTTTCTATCTTATAATTCAACAAATGGACATTGGATGGTTTCGAATTGATTTTAATGGGAATATATTTTGCTTCACGGACATTGATACAAGAAGTTAGCTTTAGAAATATTTTCATTCAAAGTTTGCCAACGCAATTTTTTACTTTCCATCATTTCAACAAAGTTTGCATCATGAAATGATGTATCAATTGTATGAAGTAGTGCTTTCTACAAATAATTATTAAAAAGATTGTAACATCTTCCATTTCATTATATGTCCATTAATATTTTATACAAAATGTATATTTTTTCCATAATTATATATATATATATAGGATTAGGATACATATATCAAATAAACACATATATTAATTTAAGTTTTTTTTAGCAAAAAAAAATTCAATTTAATCAAATTTTAATAATGTATATTACTAATACATATTGTTCTACATTAATGTAAATTTAGGTTATCATATACTAAAATACTACAAAGCATAGTTTGAGGAACGTGGGTGGCCAACCCTTAGTAAGGAGGATGCTTGAGCTAAGCAATGACTCAGCAACCTCCTCTATTTTAGAACTACATATGGATACTTATCTTCTGAACCTAATGTATCTTACATATTGATATTGATCTCCGAGTCTGGGTCTGATATGACATAATGAAATTACTTGTTGCTTCCTACTATTGTTTTCTTCTAAAACATATTAATACTACTTGTTTCTCCTGCTCTCTTATCTTTCATATAGAGACTAACTTATGTGCAAATGGATACTTCCTAATGTGCAAGCTCCTTTATGCTGATATTGAGAGTTTAGTTCCCCGGATGCAGGTGTTAGCACTGAATGGGCCATGGAAAGGAGTGTCGCTCTCCCACCTACCAGTGTGGCTCCATCACCTGGCAGCTGATCTCCACCGATGCCCTTCCCCTAGCAGCGTCTTTAAGAAGGTGTCATGTTCCGGACTAGCTGGCATCCCCGTGCACGACTGGTTTAATTCCTATCTTGCTCTGGTGGTTGGAATTGATGTCGGCTCGTTTGTCTATGTCCTATCTCCATTACTTGATCCGCCTTTCCATAATGCTCTCTCGTGTGAGGGTTGGATGCTTCCTCTCCAAGGTTCTAGATATGAGGTATCCTCTACATGCTCCGACTGTTATCTCCTGCTTTTGGTATTCTCTGCTTGCTCTGACCGCTGAAAGCTCTACTCTATCTCCATTCTCCTGCGAGCCTGCTGATAGCGCCATGAATTGTCCGCGTGGTACCTCGAGATGTGGCATTGGTCATGGCGTCAGCAGGATTTCCACTTCCACGGAGAAAGATAAGAAAGCCATCAGCGACTATGATGATAATGTCACTGTTCATGTTCACCAGTTGGTCGATGAATGGGAAGTGAACAATGTCTCTGAGATTCTTGCCTTTGGTAACCAAGGTAATCAAATCAATTACTAATGGTTGATGAAGAACATGTTGGGTACCCTGGTTGAGGAAATGATGGCTAGCTGGAACATGGCCAAGGTCTCTATAATGGACACCAGGACTCACATGGTCCACCTGTATGGAATGCTCGCTGCTATGGAATCCAGCTTAGCTCAAGGTAAATACTCTTTCCTTTGCAATTCCGCTCCTCCCCGCGACTCTAGTCCTGAATCTCGCACAGAGGGCCCAGTTGGTAAAGTGAGCATTCAGGTTGATGGCATCACCACTGCAACTGATTCCCAGGCTACGTACAACTCGCTGCATGAATCCCTTGGCACAGCTCCTGTTCAAGGCTCCACTTCGGGGTTGGTTTCTCTTACAGGGGGGCCCTCCCCGTGGGACATCCTTCCCTACACCCTCGACTATCGACTCTTTGCACTACAAAAGGGTAAGGAAGTATGAAGATGATGTTGTTACTCCGTGCAAGAAAGAGCCTCTGCCTCTCAAACTCCCGGTTCAGAGCTGGGATGAGGACTTCTTCGATAATTGCCCCATAATTGAAGACAAGCCCAGTCCCTAGAACGTCGATGCTATCACCTAGAGCTGCTCTAAGAGAGCCCAACTCCTCTTTTTTGCGGTTAGTGTATGTAATATCCCAACTTTTTGACTAACTAGGTTATGATGATTATATCGGGTCACGGCCCTAGTATATGTGATTTATTATGTTTGACATAGCATTAGTATGTTTTGATTTATTCCTTCATGATTTGTTGTATTGGGCATGGACCCTGATTGTTTCATTGTTGAATATATATACTGGGTAGGAAAGCCCGAATGAATAAACTATGTTGTATTATGAGAATTGGCTACAAATTATGAAATACTGACATTTTCTGTTTTGTTACATTATACTGTGCAGAGCATGATTTATATGGATGATTATGTAGTGTGTTGAGCGTGGACTCAGAAACACACGAATGAACTATATAATGGGCCTAAGCCTTGATGTATTTAGAGGATTCTATTTCGTACTGGGCCTAAGCCCCGATGTACGTTGAGTGTTGGGCATGAGCCCTAGAGCACTCCAATCTTGAAATAAATGATTACCGGATCCGAGGCCACTTAATATCCTATATGTGCCTCACAACCACATTATAGCTCTAGTCTTGAGCAGAGGCTCTCGAATTGCACTAGCGTAACACCCATGTGAGAGTGTTGAGTTAAAAGGCTCTGAAGAGCACTCGGGGTTACTAAATTTCAAGTGTTGAGTCAAGAGGACTCTAAATAGCACTTACGTGTCTTATCACAACTATTTTGACTTGATTAAATAAATCTTATTATCATCATCTACTGCGGGAACTACCATGTTAAAACGAGGGAATCTGACATGTAAAGGGAGAGACTAGAGGTGCCTTTACTAGCTTACCGAAACCGTCCTAGGAAGTGGACCCTTTCCTTAAAAAGAATTAAAAGAAGCATTATGTGAAACAAAATGCTAAGGACCACAAAGCTAAGTATTATTATTTAGGAGTTTCATTATATATTATTGTTACCTATTACATGTATACTTATACATAAGTGGGCTGCCACTTATTAATTATTAGTTATTAATATTTAGATATGTTTGTAATTCTTTTATATTATTATTATTATACAAAGATTAAATATCAAAAACACTTTAATCAAACAAAGTGAGAAGTCCTAGTTCCAAAATAACTAACAGTTAAGTAAACAACTATTATTTTATAATTTTAAAGAAACCAGTAAATTCCAACAATCCTAATTCAAGATTTGTCCTACTTAAGGAGGAAAAAACCCAAAGGTTGGGGGATCTTTTTCTTTTGGTATTATTATGCCAAGAGGAACTCTCTGTTCCAGGAAGTGAACTCTGCCCATAAATTTCTGAACCAGCTACACATCTAGGGCCTCTACTTCTCAGTTTGCATGTTAGAACCAGCTCGGGGAGATTCTTACTAAACCAGGAACGGTTGTAGAATCATGGTTGGGAGGAACGTGGTAGTCCCAAAATCATCCAATCCAATATCAATTATCATGTCAGCTAAGAGTCAATAGTTTCCCTAACTGGTTGGCTAAGTGTGCAGGCCAGTATCAGCAAGAACAAGCTACCGGGATTAACAGGTCAACATCATCAGGACAAGCTATAGGAATCAACAGGTATGAATTGTTTATAAAACCCTCCTATGATTTATATTTCTTTTATAAATGCAATGTTAAAATAACAATGTCCTCGGTATAATTTTTTAATCAAGTTTTATCAAAATCGAATGGAATTCCCAACAGGACTAGACAGCTAGTCTTTGCTAGTCATTTGTATTGCTTAAACTGTTAGAACATGTGAATCGTTGATTTTAATTCAGCAATATATATAGTATTTAACTTCTCTTATCTAAACCCTTGTTTTAAATTACAAACAAAATCACTTAGCTACTGAAATCAAACTTTTAACAGCAAACGTTAAACATCATGTAAAACCATTTGAAAGCCCAGTTATACAAACTATAGCCAAAAATGCAGACATTATATTCCCGGTCTATCTTAGCTTTCTTTTTCAAGACCATACCTACCATAATTGAAACAAAGACGGCAGGTAGAACAGAAATCGCATACATTGTGCTTTTATAGTTACATTCCCATATCCACTTTATCAACAACCCTATGTTAATCAAATAGACAACCCTGAGATTTTTCCATTCTTTTCAACATACAAACCTACGATAGTCACCTACAGGAAAAAATTCAAGCTTCATTTCAAATAACAAGAAGACGTAGAAAGAAGTTCTTTTCCAGGGTCAAAGTCTCATAAAAACATCAAATGTAGAGATCAATCACAAATAGAGGAAAAATGCATTTCGTATGGTAACCACGAAGATGCCTATCGAAAGCTTAGGACCAGGGTCAATTCTCGTGGCCCTCTAAAAGCAAGATGGCATAAGTTATTCCTACAGGATACAAATCTCTAAATAAAACAAAACGCTGAGTATAGCCTTGAAACCCTCTCCACGTAAGTATCCATTCTATCCACGCAACTAGTAGGTTAACGAGATATTCTTATTCAAAATCTAACCACATTATAGAAACAGAGGCGTAGAAAACTTCATTTGATATCTTATATCTTTCCACAGGAAATACATTGTTTACACATAAACACCATAACAATATCCAATACAGTTGACAAGTGCAAATGAAATCAACACACGAACCACAGCTACATTTCCAATCTGAAGGCGCCAAAGGCCTCTTATCATGTCGACAATTTTTGTACAATAGTTTACAAAAATACCCAGGAACCCCATAATATTAGAACACATAAGTTCCAGCTTAAATGTTGGTATTCACACAAGAAAAATAGAATTGTACCATTTGAAATCATTACAACTGCACAGGAGTCATACCCAAACGAAATAACATTATTTGTTTACAAGATTTCGCAGAGCAGAGTAACCAGTAAGACCCAGCTACTGCATAAGTTCTTTTACATCACAGTCCCAGTTACTTTCCAACTATTAAATTTACATTGAAACCCCATCCCTCTGATCTAGCCAATAGGAAACTAACAGACCTCCCAAGGTGAAGCAGTAAGCCAAAGGCTTATGGGAGTCTCCACTCTAAACCAGACCAAACGCATACATACAGCACCAAAGGTGTGAGAGATAGGGCAGGAGTGGGTAAGGCAGACTTACCATTTACCCTAGCTACATCTACGGCACCTTGAATCTTGGTAGCTCCCATACCAAAGCAATTATCACCTGTCATAAACGACATACAATACCAGTTAGTTCAACCATGTGTTTTCAAATCGCAGAAGAGAGAAAAATGTCAATTGAAATTAGAGATTATTTCCATACTTGTAAGAAGCAGGACCGCCTTATGCCATAGTCGAACTCAATAGTTATCAAGTGTGCTGACCACGAGCAGAGCTCGGGTCAGTACACCACACAGTCACCATACAACAAAGTGCAGAGCCAAAAACGAAGAACAAGTCGAATACAAGGATAAATGAAAGAAAACCCCAAATCACTATCCAAACCCTCATAGACAGGCTGTCCCCCATAATCATTAAAAGCGCATTAAAGAGTATACCAATCTCTCTTTAGTGGAGATTCAATTCTTTTGAAAATTCTATAGTGAAGTCATGGATTCACCCACTCTTGCTTTTAATTACAAAAGGCTCGATTTTGTACAAGGTCTATAGTGAAACTATGACCCATTCCACATTTCGTTTAAATTACAATAAGATTATAGTAGTGCACATCACATTGGGAAGACATTTATGTGTGGACTACCATGGTAATGGGATATCCAATTTTTATTAACTCATCATGCACATCGGTGAAATAGGACCATTAGTAAAATAGGAACCAACCCTTTAGAGGCAGCACTCGCAGATTGAACATACTTGCAACCACAGGAGTACAGAATGGCATTAGCATTATGCTAAGTAAGTCCGGCAACCACGATATTCACCCATACCTCCCGGCAACCCTACCAAGGTATGTAATTACCTGTCTAGGAGTATTATAGAACCACCATGTGTACAACATACCGTCATCAAAGGAGCTCATCACCTGAAGGTGACATTTGACATTCAAAATTTAATCACATGATTTCTTAAAATAGTGAGGAGTGTATTTCTACCTTGTACTAGCAATTACAATTAAAATTAAAACATGCCATCATATTATATTCCACACCGCTTCCGCAAATTCCAAACTCACGCATAGAAGAGACCATGTAAAGCGAAAGTCTTAGGACTAAAATTGTTTCATGCAAGTATGGATGTTTTTAATGATATTAGATTTAATGTATGAATCTTTTTACCGTAAATTGACGAATATTGCAGGCAGGAAAAATTTTAAATTTTTGCTATTTTCGGGACATTAAAAGTGGTATCAGAGCGAGTTACAAACACTAAGTGACATATTGGGCTCACTACCAAACATTGCTGCAAATACAGAAAGCTTTGCTTAAAATATCGTATTATATTTTATGTGAAATGATTAACTAATAAATTGTTTTCCGTGAACAGATACTTATATCGATTTCAGGTATAGGCAGTATCAGAAAAATGGATGCAGAACAAGGCAGTAGTGTACGAGGAAATCTAAATTCCCCACCACGAGAACAAGAAATTGTGGTGGAACTCAACTCAGATTTAGAGAAATCCATGCAGCAACTACAGGCTGAATTCTAGAGTTTCAGGGATGAAAATATGCAAGAAAGAAGAGAACAGCGGGCTATAAATGAAGCATTACTCCAAAGCCTAATAGGGGCAAAACCCCATGAACAGCCTACCATTTTCCGTCAACACTCTTAACACAAGGAAAACAACCAACTGCAAGATAGGAGAGCAAGAAGATCATAAATCATAACCATTGGAAGAGGACTGTAAGAGCTCTTCCAATGACAATGGCTCCCCACCTCCTTGCAACAGAAGGAGGAAGAGTGATGACAGGTTACAAGGAGAGTTCCAAAAGATAAGAGCCCCAACTTATGATGGGGAAGTTAACTCAAGAGAGAAGGTTGAATAAAGGTTGTTAGGAATGAATAAATATTTTAAAGTTCACAATTATTCCAGTGAGATGCAAGCCCGACTAGCCATATACAACCTAAATGGAAAAGATGCCAGATGGTGGCGGGACTTAAAACACACTATGGGATAAGAGCTACGAGACATAAGCTGGGACACTTTCAACATAATATTTTAGGACAAGTATATGTCTAAAAGATTCTTTGACAAGAAGATAAAAGAATTTCATGAGTTGAAAATGGGCTCCCTGACTATGGAAGCTTTCATAAATCGGTTCTTAGACTTGTTGCACTATGTGCCTTATATTAAGGACGAGAAGGTGAAAATTCAGCAGTTCTTGGGTGGGCTGCCACCAAACTTTAGAGAGAAGATAGAATTTCACATGCCCAAAACCCTTGACATAACCCTACATAAAGCCAGGCTGTGCTATGAGCATGGGCAGCCAAGGAATGACAACATCAACAGAAATAGGGACAGATTCAGGACCTTCTCAGACAACCGCAGACCAGGTTTTAGACCCACACCTTTTTATAAACATAACAACAGTTTCCCATCCAACAGAGGTTTCAGCCGACCTCAAGCTCGACCAAATGCACCCCCACCAACAAGTCAGCCTTCAACAAAGGGGCAAGGACGGTCCCACCAACTGTTTCTTGCTGGAAATGCCAGGGGCCACATTACTACAGAGACTGTCCCAACAAAACAGATGGGACTTTACACAACATCCAAACGGAACCTACCGTGGGGGACGTGGCAAAAACACCGAGGATTTATGCCGCCCTTGATGGACGACATGCAGATCATCAAGCTACCATGGTAGAAATTGAGGGTAAGATATCTAACACTATCATTTCAGTTCTAATAGACCCCGGTGCTTGTCGAAGCTACATCTCTCCTAGGATAGTAGAAACTTGCAAACTAAACCGAGAAAGTCACAAGGTACCATGGTTGGTACAACTAGCTACGGGTACCAAGCAGAAGGTTTCCGAACTAATTAAAGGCTGTGAGATTGATTTAAATGGATTCCCAACTAGAGTAGATTTAAACCTCATATCGTTAGGGTCTTATGACGTAATAATAGGCATGGATTGGTTAGAGGGACATCATGCCTTGCTAGATTGTTTAAACAAATCCATCTTATGCACAGATACTGAAGGAAACCAAAGAACGATTCAAGGTATACCTAAAGAAGTATCGGTACGACAGATATCTGCATTACAAGCAAAGAAATGCTTAAGAAAGGGTTGTAAACTATTTGCAATACACCTTCAATCAGTAAAAGCCGATAGAGAACAAAAGATAGAGGATTTCCCGATACTAGTAGAATTCAGAGACATATTTCTCGAAGAGATACCAAGGTTACCACCCAAACGGGACTTAGAATTTTCCATAGAACTAACCCCCGGATCCGTACCCGTCTCTAGGACTCCATACTGTATGAGTACACCAGAGCTGGTAGAGCTCAAGATACAGTTACAAGAACTAATAGACAAGGGATACATTCGACCGAGTGTGTCTCCCTGGGGAGCACCAATTCTCTTTGTTAACAAGAGGGACGGCATGATGCATATGTGCATCGATTACCGCCAACTCAACAAGTTAACCAGCATGAACCGTTATCCACTCCCTAGGATCGATGACTTGTTTGACCAAGTTGGAGGAGAAAAGATCTTCTCGAAGATCGACCTACGATCCGGATATCACCAGGTGAGAATCCGTGACGAGGACATCAGTAAGACCACGTTTTGCACCCGATATGGCCACTACAAGTTTGTAGTAATTCCTTTCGGTCTGACGAATGCACCCACCAACTTCATGTGCATGATGAACAATGTTTTCAGTAAGTACCTCGACAAGTTTGTTCTAGTCTTCATAGACGATATCCTGATCTATTCCAAGAATGAAGAAGAACATGAGGAACACCTCCGGATAGTCCGACGGATATTGCGAGAACATCAGCTATACGCAAAATTTAGCAAGTGTGATTTCTATAGACCTCAGATACAATACTTAGGACATATCATTTCCGAGAAGGGAATAGCAGTTGATCCCGAAAAAATCAAGGCTATCGAGTAATGGCCCACACCTACTTGTGTTTTCGATATACGATCATTCCTAGGCTTAGCCGGATATTATCGAAAGTTCATTGAGAACTTCTCGCAGATCGCTTGTCCCATGACCGTGTTACAGAAGAGGACCAGTAAGTTCATTTGGACAGACAAGTGCGAGGAAAGTTTTCAGAAGTTAAAACAACTTCTGATTAGCGCACCAATTTTACGAATTGCCGACCCTAATGGGGACTTCGTAGTTTTCACCAATGCAAGCAAGGAAGGACTCGGTGGAGTCCTTATGAAAGATGACTTTGCCATCTGCTATGAGTCAAGGAAGTTAAAGGAACATGAGAAAAACTATCCTACTCATGACCTCGAATTAGCCGCCATTATCCACGCTCTAAAGATGTGGAGACATTACCTCATGGAAAAGAAATTTCTACTAAAGACGGACAACATGAGTCTGAAATACCTGTTTGATCAACCCGACCTGAGCGCTAGAGAGGCTAGGTGGTTAGCCTTCCTTAGTGAGTATGACTTTGAACTAAAACACATCAAGGGGAAAGAAAACAAGATTGCCGACGCCTTAAGTCGATGAGCTCATATGTTATATGAGGTGATTGAAAGTCGAACTGACTCAGACTTACACGACAGAATTAGAACGGCATGCCAAAATGACCGATTCTATGTCGAGATCCTTAAAAATATCCAAGAAGATAGGCTTTTTCAACAACAGAAAGAATACAAGATAGATGAATCAGGATTGTTATGGTCAAAGGAGAGACTTTACATTCCCGAGGGGGGGGACATTAGACCTAACATACTCACCAAATTCCATTGGAGCCCCTATTCAGGACACCCCGGATATCAAAAGATGATTTCAGCCGTAAAGAAACACTACTTTTGGCCTAAACTGAAAGCTGACATCGCATTGTTCATCGCAAAATGTCAGGAATGCCAGTTGGTCAAAATAGAACACCAACACCCCTCCAGTCTACTTCAACTGTTACCCATTCCAGAATGGAAGTGGGAGGTAATAAGTATGGATTTCATTACAGGCCTACCTAAGGGTAAGAAACAAAACGACTCCATCTTCGTAGTAGTAGACAAGCTGTCGAAAGCTGCACATTTTATACCAGTAAAATCTACCTACAAGGCAGTTCACATTGCGGAAATCTTCCTAAAGGAGATTTTCTGGTTACACGGGATACCCAAAGAAATTATCTCTGACCGAGACACAAATTTCACTAGTAACTTCTGGAGAGCACTGTTCTCCGGGTCGGAAACACAACTTCAATTTAGTACCGCATATCACCCCCAAACTAACGGATAGACGGAACGAATAAACCAAATTCTGGAGGATATGCTGAGAATGCATGTCATGAACAATCCCACTAAGTGGGAAGACTATTTACACCTCGCAGAGTTTGCGTACAATAATGGTTATCAAACATCGGCCAAAATGAGTCCTTTCGAAGTACTCTACGGTCGAAAGTGTTGGACCCCCGTTACCTGGGATAGCCCGGTGGACAAACTTATGTTAGGGCCAGATTTACTAAGAGACTTGGGACAATTAGTCTCCAAGGTGCAACTAAATTTAAAAGAGGCACAAGACCGCCAAAATAGTTACGACAAGAAAAGAAAGGACAAAGACTACCAAATCGGTGAACATGTTTTCCTAAGAATAAAAGTGAAACGAAGCTTGTTGAGTTTGGGGCGTTGCAGTAAACTAGCCCCAAGGTTTTGTGTACCTTTTGAAATACTAGGCAAGAAGGGCCTAGTAGCATATGAGTTAGCCCTACCAGCACATATAAAAGTTCATAATGTTTTTCATGCTTCTTTATTAAAGAAATATGTATATGATACTAAACATGTTATTGATTGGTCCTTATTACAGGTGGAGCCCAAAGGGGAGTTCACACCGGAACCACTCCACATTCTGGACAAGAGAGAGGTCTAGCTTAGGAGGAGAACCATTACTCAGCTAAAAGTGTAATGGAGGCACTTTGGACCAGATGAGACCACTTGGGAGAATGAGGCTACCATGAGAGAGGCATACCCCGCCTTGTTTCATGATCTCATTCCTAGTCCCTAGAAACATTGAGATGGTGTTGTTCTAAGCGAGGAGGGATGTAATATCCCAACTTTTTGACTAACTATGTTATGATGATTATATCGGGTCACGGCCCTAGTATATGTGATTTATTATGTTTGACATAGCATTCGTATGTTTTGATTTATTCCTTCATGAGTTGTTGTATTGGGCATGGACCGTGATTGTTTCATTGTTGAATATATATACCGAGCAAGAAAGCCCGAATGAATAAACTATGTTGTATTATGAGAATTGGGTACAAATTATGAAATACTGAGATTTTCTCTTTTGTTACATTATATTGTGCAGAGCATGATTTATATGGATGATTATGTAGTGTGTTGAGCATGGACTCAGAAACACACGAATGAACTATATACTGGGCCTAAGCCCCGATGTATTTAGAGGATTCTATTTCGTACTGGGCCTAATCCCTGATGTACGTTGAGTGTTGGGCATGATCCCTGGAGCACTCCAAGCTTGAAAGAAATGATTACCGGATCCGAGGTCACTTAATATCCTAGATGTGCCTCACAACCACATTCTAGCTCTAGTGTTGAGCAGAGGCTCTGGAATTGCACTAGCATAATGCCCATGTGAGAGTGTTGAGTTAAAAGGCTCTGAAGAGCACTCGGGGTTACTAAATTTCAAGTGTTGAGTCAAGAGGACTATGAATAGCACTTATGTGTCTTATCACAACTATTTCGACTTGATTAAATAAATCTTATTATCATCATCTACTGCGGGAACTACCATGTTAAAATGAGGAAATCTGGCATGCAAGGGAGAGACTAGAGGTGCCTTTACCAGCTTACCGAAACCATCCTAGGAAGTGGACCCTTTCCTTAAAAAGAATTAAAAGAAGCATCATGTGAAACAAAATGCTAAGGACCACAAAGCTAAGTATTATTATTTAGGAGTTTCAGTATATAATATTGTTACCTATTACATGTATACTTATACATAAGTGGGCTGCCACTTATTAATTATTAGTTATTAATATTTAGACATGTTTGTAATTCTTTTATATTATTATTATTATACAAAGATTAAATATCAAAAACACTTTAATCAAACAAAGTGAGAAGTCCTATTTCCAAAATAACTAGCAGTTAAGTAAACAAATATTATTTTATAATTTTAAAGAAACCAGTAAATTCCAACAGTCCTAATTCAAGATTTGTCCTACTTAAGGAGGACAGACCCCAAAGGTTGGGGGATCTTTTTATTTTGGTATTATTATGCCAAGAAGAACTCTCTATTCCAGGAAGTGAACTCTGACCATAAATGTCTGAACCAGCTACACATCTAGGGCCTCTACTTCTCAGTTTGCATGTCAGAACCAGCTCGGGGGGATTCTTACTGAACCAGGAACGGTTGTAGAATCATGGTTGGGAGGAACGTGGTAGTCCCAAATTCATCCAATCCAAGATCAATTATCAGGTCACCTAAGAGTCAGTAGTTTCCCTAACTAATTAGATGAGTGTGCAGGCCAGTATCAGCAAGAACAAGCTACCGGGCTCAGCAGGTCATCATCAGCAAGACAAGCTACAAGAATCAACAGGTATGAATTGTTTATAAAAACCTCCTACGATTTATATTTCTTTTATAAATGCAATGTTAAAATAGCAATTTCCTTGGTATAATTTTTTAATCAAGTTTTCTCATAATCGAATGGCATTCCCAACAGGACTGGCCATCTAGTCTTTGCTAGTCATCTGTATTGCTTAAACGTTTAGAACATGTGAATCGTTGATTTTAATTCAGCAAGATATATAGTATTTAACTTCTCTTATCTAAACCCTTGTTTTAAATTACAAACAAAATCACTTAGCTACTGAAATCAAACTTTTAACAGAAAATGTTAAACATCATGTAAAACCATTTGAAAGCCTAGTTATACAAACTATAGCCAAAAACGCAGACATTATATTCCAGGTCTATTTTAGCTTTCTTTTTCAAGACCATACCTACCATAATTGAAACAAAGACAGCAGGTAGAACAGAAATCGCATACACTGTGCTTTTATAGTTACATTCCCATATCCACTTTATCAACAACCCTACGTTGATCAAATAGACAACCCTGAGATTTTTCCATTCTTTTCAACATACAAACCTATGATAGTCACCTACAGGAAAACATTCAAGCTTCATTTCAAATAACAAGAAGACGCAGAAAGAAGTTCTTTTCCAGGGTCAAAGTCTCATAAAAACATCAAACGCAGAAATCAATCACAAATAGAGGCAAAACACATTTTGTATGGTAACTACGAAGATGCATATCGAAAGCTTAGGACCAGGGTCAATTCCCGTGGCCTTCTAAAAGCAAGATGGTATAAGTTATTCCTACAGGATAAAAATCTCTAAATAAAACAAAACGTTGAGAATAGCCTTGAAACCCTCTCCACATAAGTATCCATTCTATCCACGCAACTAATAAGTTAACGAGATCTTCTTATTCAAAATCTAACCACATTACAGAAACAAAGGCGTAGAAAACTTCATTTGATATCTGATATCTTTCCACAAGCAATACATTGTTTACACATAAACACCGTAACAATATCCAATGCAGTTGATAAGTGCAAATGAAATGAACACACGAACCACAGCTACATTTCCAAGATGAAGGCGCCAAAGGCCTCTTATCATGTCGACAATTTTTGTACAATAGTTTACAAAAATACCCAGGAACCCCATAATATTAGAACACATAAGTTCCAGCTTAAATGATGGTATTGACACAAGAAAAATAGAATTGTACCATTCGGAATCATTACAACTACACAGGAGTCATACCCAAACGAAATAGCATTATTTGTTTACAAGATTTCGCAGAGCAAAGTAACCAGTAAGACCCAACTACTGCATAAGTTATTTTACATCACAGTCCCAGTTACTTTCCAACTATTAAATTTACATTGAAACCCAATCCCTCTGATCTAGCCAATAGGAAACTAACAGACCTCCCAAGGTGAAGCAGTAAGCCAAAGGCTTATGGGAGTCTCCACTCTAAACCAGACCAAACGCATACATACAACACCAGAGGTGTGAGAGATAGGGCACGAGTGGGTAAGCCAGACTTACCATTTACCCTAGCCACATCTACGGCACCTTGAATCTTTGTAGCTCTCATACCAAAGCAATTATCGCCTATCATAAACGACATACAGTACCAGTTAGTTCAACCATGTGTTTTCAAATCGCAGAAGAGAGAAAAATGTCAATTGAAATTAGAGATTATTTCCATACTTGTAAGAAGCAGGACTGCCTTACGCTATAGTCGAACTCAATAGTTATCAAGTGTGCTGACCACGAGCAGAGCTCGGTTCAGTACACCACACAGTCACCATACAACAAAGTGCGGAGCCAAAAACGAAGAACAAGTCGAATACAAGGATAACTGATAGAAAACCCCAAATCACTATCCAAACCCTCGTAGACAGGTTGTCCCCCATAAACATTAAAAGCGCATTAAAGAGAATACCAGTCTCTCTTTAGTGGAGATTCAATTCGTTTGCAAAGTCTATAGTGAAGTCGTGGATTCACCCACTCTTGCTTTTAATTACAAAAGGCTCGATTTTGTACAAGGTCTATAGTGAAACTATGACCCATTCCACATTTTGTTTAAATTACAATAAGCTTATAGTAGTGCACATCACATTGCGAAGACATTTATGTGTGGACTACCATGGTAATGGGATACCCACTTTTTATTAACTCATCATGCACATCAGTGAAATAGGACCATTAGTAAAATAGGAACCAACCCTTTAGAGGCAGCACTCGCAGATTGAACATACCTGCAACCACAGGAGTACAGAATGGCATTAGCATTATGCTAAGTAAGTCCGGCAACCACGATATTCACCCATACCTCCCGGCAACCCTGCCGAGGTATGTAATTACATGTTTGGGAGTATTATAGAACCACCATGTGCACAACATACCGTTGTCAATGGAGCTCATCACCTGAAGGTGACATTTGACATTCAAAATTTAATCACATGATTTCTTAAAATAGTGAGAAGTGTATTTCTACCTTGTACTAGCAATTACAATTAAAATTAAAACATGCCATCATATTATATTCCACACCGCTTCCGCAAATTCCAAACTCACGCATAGAAGAGACCATGTAAAGTGAAAGTCTTAGGACTAAAATTGTTTCATGCAAGTATGGATGTTTTTAATTATATTAGAGTTAATGTATGAATCTTTTTACCGTAAATTGACAAATATTTCAGGCAGGAAAAATTTTAAATTTTTGCTATTTTCGGGACATTACAATGTATCGGGTTTCCTTGTTTTGGCTTAATGGTTTACTGGTATGCTCTAGTTTGTTTATCTCAACTAGTTTAGTCCGTGTTTTTAATGGTCGTTTGTAATTATGCCAATGACTCTCAACCCATAGGTGGGTAGGTCTACAAAGGTTTTTTTTAACTTTCTGCTCTACGAGAAGCTTCATAATGCTCTCAAATCTACAGACTCTCTTGTGCATATAACTTTTTTTGTACTATAATATAATTTCTCTACGCAGTTTACAAAAAAAGATATTGAAAGTTTAATTTGAGAAGTATGTAAACAAATTTATAATTAAATCATTAAATATTTATAAATAATGAAACAAAGGTAATATTATAATGAAACATGTATTACCCGATATGTCTTATTGATTTTTACAATGTGTTTTCACCTTTACAACATGGTTATAAACTTTTAAATATTCACATTGATATATCATAGGTTTTCAAGTTTTCATACCCATTCTAATTTGTATTTAGTTATGCATGCTTTTTCCCATATCTTTCCATCTTCATAACATGGTTATAAAATTTTAAATATCCACACACACTAATATATTGTAGGTTGTTAAATTTGGAGACAATTTTCATATATTTGATATATATATTTCAATTTCATATCATGGTAGTTGATGTTTTTTTAAGTAAAAGAATATAGCAATCTAATAAATTCATTTTTATGAAAGTTATATTAAGTAAATAAATTTATTAGTAAATTTCTTCTTTGAAATATGACAGTTTATATATATATATATATATATATATATATATATATTTATTGTAACTAGGGTAATCAGTAACTAGGTCAAGTTTATATTTGTGTGATATGGGTCGATTTTAATATATGACCACTCTACTCCTATGCATACCAACATTGTTCCACACATGGTACACAAAGCTCACGAGGTATGAAACAACAATATATCAAAAAGAGTTTTGATAATGCACCATATCACCAACTAATCTATACTACAGGATACAATTTTATTGTATCATCACACATCAAGATTAAACAATTTAAACAATAGGCATGGATATTGTAGTTATTTACGAAACATTGAAACACACATTTTATATAAAAGGATAATGGGTTGCATTGTAACATAATATTGTCCTAGCCATAAATGCTAATGACTATGTCGCACTTTTTTTTGGCAATTGGTCTTGTTATTTTTTACTTCCAATCAAATTACATCTTTTATATGCCATTATCATTTAGTACACCACTAATTATATATGGATTCCCTCTACAAGACTACACAAAGGCTCCATTACCGTCGTCATCGATAACTTAAAGGCATACAAAGAATGATTAACCATTTGGAAATATACGTCTTCTTTTCATAGTTCCAAAGGAGATTTTGAAGTCACACCATTGTTTTCTAATTCTAGTACTCCTCTATAAATTTAAACATCAAATATTTTCTCCTCAAATGATTGGACATAACAATAAACCTTGGTGAAATAGAGGTTGAGAACTTTTTTCCATTTTACATGGTTTTTTTTAAGTAACTCTGATGTTTACATATAGAGTTAGTTAGACCAATCATTATATGCCTTGCACATGTCTTATATTAGTTGCATTTATTTTTGCTTCACATATTTCTTTTGACGACAAAATTAAGAAGACATGCCTTGTCCTGGTTAGGTCGCAACTCTCCACTACAGCCCTTGAATCTTTTAGTATCAAACTTCGGAATTTAATGAATCCACGTGGTTTTCATTTTAGCTTGTCTTTACACCACTTGCGTTTAGTTAAGCGAAACTTTCGGAAATTTATGTGCCATTTGGCTTTTATTTTGCCTTGTCTTCATAAGACCATCATTTATCTGATTTCATTTATGTGCCTTGTCCTCTTTGACAGTTCAATGGGCCATCTCTCGTTCCGAATTTAATAATTTTAAATTAGCTCGGAATTTAATATGGACAAGCCTTCCTTTCAAATTTTACAATTTTATCGAAACTTCTCATCTTTAGGTTATCTTTCCACTACACTCAATAAGAGGTTTTATCATTCAATATCTTAACACATAAAATAATAATTTTTAGACTTATTTTTTTAAATACAATATTTATAATAAATAAAAATTAATATTATAGTTGAAAGAAAGTACAATATTTATAATAGCAAAGCTTCTTATGGGGGATTAATGAAACTACCACTATGTCAAGGATACGGTGGTCCATTGGTGGGGATAGATGGATTTCATTCCATCCACCTGGGTTCAATTACGTTGAGACATCTTCTGGCTTGGATGACCGGTTGATGGTTTGTTCGACCTACCATCCACGATATGTGGGGAAGTTTGTTGGGATTTCCCATGAGTGTTTAGCCTTCCTTGATTCCTCGAGAATAATAGGAAGGTGGATTTTTCACTTGAAAAAAAATGAAACTACCACTCTACAAAATAGTGATAACACTAATCACATTATTACTTCTACTTTTAAAGAGAAAATGTGGTGCAAAGAAGAATTAAAGCTAAAAAGAAAGCTTCGGTATTATAAAGTGATCATTAACCCTAATCTCGAGGATCAAAACTATCTTTCTATCTTAACAAGCTCAAAGAAGAAAATTAATATTGCTAAGATTAGAACGAACTCCCATGAGCTTCATAGTGAAACTGGGCGTTGGACAACCCCTAAAACGCTTTGGGCTAAAAGAATTTGCCATCTTTGCTATTCTATGAGCGTGGAAGATAAAAATCACTTTCTCTTAGATTGCTCGGCTTTCAGTTACATCAAATCTTAGTTTCAGCATCTTTGCTCCGACACTAACATTTCTAACCTTCTAGATCCCCAAAACTATAGCGAGCTAGGGACTCTCCTCTGCAAGATCTTTGAGCATAGAAATAGTATTTTAAAGAAACCTAAATAATCTCTCTCTTCTTAAGGTCCGTGTAACGTCCCCTTCCCTCGTCAAATGCAGGGAAGGAAACATTAACAACACACCGGGGCTTTTGGCAGACTTAGCCCCAATATTACATTACTCATAATTCATAACAATTAAAAACTTCTATATGCAGATTCATCTCAATATAAACACAGCTGAATAAACATACTAATAAGCACACAACCAGTAATGCCTAACATATATATATATATATATATATATATCACAGCGGGGGATGATTCAGCATATAGAGACTCAATCTCATTACAATGCCATGCATGGATTCCAAATTAAGATAATCAACTCATTTCATTAAACATGGACAATTTAACATATTGCAGAACACAAAAATGCAAATAATTTATAATACACAGAACACTTATCTTGAAGATGAAGCTGTCCAACAACTGGCTACGTGAGAGCAACGTTCCACCCAACCATAGATCTCTTTCCAGCCTATATTCTTTCAGCTGAGAGATCACCCCCGAGCTGGGCTGTGTATCCACTAAGGAGGAACTAGATGGCTCACTCACGGTCAGGGTTTCACTCAGACAGCCATGCTAAGCCAACACACAGTTGGGTTTATCAAGCATACAAATGACAAATGAGGAGGATGCTAAGCCAGTGAGCTCAACCACAAAGCTACAGGCATCTCAAATGAACTCAGCAGTCATGGCACCCACAATACCTACCGCACCCAACACAAGGAAGGTCCCCTTCTCTGCTGCACAGTCCCTCAGGCGTCCCTTCCCTCCAGTGATCTTCAGGGTGGGCATAGAAAGGTCCAGCTGCTAATTCCTTGAGATTCTAGCCTTCACTGAGTTTATCAAGCAAACCAAACCTCTGCTTAGTCATTCACACTTGGATTTCTCACAGTTCTGTTATCCAATAACTCAATCCCGTCACTTCATTTCTGGGCTATAAAAAATGGAATTTCCAATGGATTTTGGGATAGCTAATGCTCCCAAATTCACCCCAAGGTTCATACCAATGGATCCCCCATTGGATTTCACTGTCCAATACCAAATCTGGGCGTTTTTGGCTTCCCAAAACGTGGGTTCTTTCAAAGTCGCGATTTCTGGTTTTTCACTCTGCGGGCAATTCGTTTTTGGATGGAAATGGTGCTGGTAACTTCCACCGTGGAATGGGGATGAGGAAGAAGCAACATCCCTGAGGTAGAGTGGCTTGTGGTACAAGAAAACAGAGCCCATACTCTGCCATACGAATTTCTGGGCTGCCCATGCTCCATTGAAGCCATGGACTGACTTCCTCAACCACTTCCTTACAACAGAATTAAATGTCATCAAGGAAAGTCAAATGGGTTCTCAAGGTGACATATGGCAGCCTATGGTTCAATCCCATAGCCCCCTCACCACTCCCTAGTGGATACACATAGCCCCTTCTCATTCGTTGCCTCCGTAGCCAGTTTTGGTATTTTATTGCATGATGTTTATTTACATCCTATTACAATTTCCATGGCTTAAGAGCACATGGGCATCAAATATCAATGCTTGCCTTTAAATCAAAATTCAGGCTTTCACTAGCGGGGCCTTGGCCTTGAGCTCCACGCTAGGAAAACATACATCACATGTACACATTATTTACATTAAATGCTAACATATCCTAAGGGTCAAAATGGGGTATTACAATCCCCTCCCCCTTAGAATAACACCGTCCTCGGTGTTCCAAGACTTAGGTACACATATACAATTTACACATGTCCAAAACTTCAAAAACTTTGCAAATCTGCCCTGCATTCTGTTCTTTACTTTGAACTTTCAGGACCAAGTCCTTTGATCTTCACGAGCTGCTCCTGCTGATTCGGATCTTCCAGCTCATCCATAAGTCTGAAAACTTTATGGCTGCTACCCTCTTGAGGTTCATCTCGTTCTGCTGCTTTTGCATCTTGAGCAACTCTCCAAGATTTTCTTGGGTCTTGGCACTTGCTTGAAGAAGACTTCTAGCCAATTCTAATAGCCTATGGTCTGCTGCCATGGTCATTGTGCACAGCTGGTTCTCACTTGGCTCACAAGCAACACTTGCTCATAACAACTGCAACCAGTTGATTTAATTTCCACCTGTGAAATTCATCATTACAATTCTCGTTAGGCCAAGCATAACCCAAACATTAAAAATCAGTTAATGGTTTTTCACCATTTGACATGGATAGTCCATGCTTTACTCATGAGACTTCCACACTTTTTATGCTTGCCCAACATACACATGAATTCCTTCATGTTCATCCATTCACAGGAAATTCATTAATCAGCATTCACAATTCACTTTAATCAAATAAACACACTCTACTTTCATTCATGCATGCATTCAACAATTTTCTGTGTTTATAAATGCATCAATAAAAAGGAAAGAGAGAGCAGTAAGAGTTTCTTCTCTTAGTCTTGTTCCATTCTGGAACCCACACCACCACGGTGGTTTTCATGCTCCTAGTCTCTTTCACCTCAACGTGAATGCTTGACCTGCCCTTCTTGGCTATGAAACTTAATGTCTATGGTCTATTTCAGACCTCTCAACCATGGAGTCCCTCCACATGGTTTATCTACAACTCTTGGCTGCTAGGACTCACACAGTCCCACTAGCCCCATCTTTCCATTACTGCTCATGTTGATCTCTTTAGGACGGCTACATGTCCACATGCATCCTTAAGATGCTTTCATAGTCATTGCTTCCAGCAATACCTACACTCAAACATTGAATTAATTCACATGTTTAGTTTATTTTCATAGGAAATCATAACCAAATCATATACACATGTATATTCATAAGCAAGAAATTACAACATAACCAAATACTTATCTGCATTGGATGTCTTCACTTTATTCCATAGGGTCCTTCTTTGCTTTACAAGCCTTGGATCTCCTATGGGTATAATAACGAATGTTGGGATAGCACGCAGGCTACTCCTCAACATCAAATAACCTTGTATGTTTGGCCAGCACGCAGGCTGCTCCAAATCATCAAATAGTCTTGCATGTTTGGCCAGCGCACAGGCTGCTCCACAACATCAAATAGTCTTGCATGTTTGGCCAGCGCACAGGCTGCTCCACAACATCAAATAGTCTTACATGTTTGGCCAGCGCACAGGCTGCTCCACAACATCAAATAGTCTTACATGTTTGGCCAGCGCACAGGCTGCTCCACAACATCAAATAGTCAATGCTCAACCAGTCACTTCTGGATTTACCAAGCAGCTTTTAGTTCTTTCAGGGTCCTTGCTTCCTGCATTGACCAAGGTTTCCAACAAAGAAACAATAATGCATCAGCTCATTGTTACAAGCTTTATGCTTGAAACCTTCATTATTTCATATAAGAAATGAATGAAATTGAATACTTATCTGTATTGTGCATTTCTTCTCTGGTCCACAGGGTCCTGCTTTTACTTTATAAGCCTTGGGATCCTCCTGCGGACTAGGATGTTTGGCCAGCACGCAGGCTGCTCCAAATCATCAAATAATTAATGCCCTACCAGTACACCTTCACGCCGACTGGGTTTACCAAGCATTTGGTGGTGCCCAACCAGTCCCATACCTGGTTGGCCCTCCCCATTGCCGAGCCAGCACATACGTCTGGGTCATCGGCCAATGGAAGGTAACTGCGCCACCGACCATTACAGGTCAAGGCTCCACTACCCTTTTCCTTAGGCTTGCATCAGCCTTTCACATGTATCACAATCCCTCAATGCGCATAACAATTCTTCACCCACACAAGGGTGGCACTTCTTCTCTTGTGTAAGCCGGCGGTTCCATTAAGGAATTCTTTAGGTGACTTTCTTAACTGCAGGCTATCATGGCCCCATGATACCCACTCACCCTACACAAGGGTTACCACTGCTCATACAGTCCTCTTGAGTATTCTTTTCTTCACTTTTCCCTTTAATGTGCAGCACTGAATTTCATATGTATAATCTGTCAACACAAAATGGATAGCAAGCTCATTAGTATTGCTTCCTTAAACTGTAAACATATTTCATAACATTCACTATCCAACCTTGAAACACCAGGAATGCGTCCATTCCCTTAAGGCGTAGTCAATATTGGCATCCCTAACATAACTCAGCACCAGAAAGGCGTGCACTCCTTACTGATGTGAACTATGAAGGTCCTAATCATACTTCAAGCAGTCTGCTATAATGGAAATAAAATCTAAACATGCTCTGCATATTAACTCTAATAGTTAGACATGCATGTATGTATATATATATATATATCATTCAGGGTTTATGAAACACTTATCCATTTGCAGATGTTATTTCTCTTCTTTAATGAGGAATGGGGGCTCCTTCTCTGAGTTGACAGTCCCTCGGTTTGCCATCCCAATTCCCTTTTGATGTTACATTCCTCTCACATGTCTTACTGACATAATGTTCACCATCTCACTCATATTGTTTACCAATCATGTAGTGCAGATGAGACATTAATAATGTCTTATGGCGTTTCACCTGAAACCCACTTTCAAATCATGGAGTCCCTTCCCATGAAGTTTGGCTTCTGCAGGACCTCTCTCTCTTGGTCTTACTGCAATGTGTCTCCCTGGCACACTTATTAAACAACCAAACAATCAGCAACATTTAACAATACCATTCAAATCTGATTGTTTCATAACCAATCCATGGCACTAATAATTAAATTCAGTATGAATTTGCAACTCTGTCTACTACAGAAATTAGTTTTCTTATCCATGAGGCTATCCTCATATTGTTTGGCTCGTGTAAGTGACACCACTCTGCTCGCTATGGTCTTATGCCCGCTGCCATACATGAGCATCCACTTACATGTAGCATGTCCTCCTGACACATTTTCATGTAAGCCAAACAGTCATTAGCAATTATTAGCAAAAATTTCAAATCCGAAACATTTACAAATCTGATATTTACAACTGTTCTTACTAACAGAACTTAGAGCTCTCAACCATGAGATTTCTTCTCATAAGCTCTAGATCAAATTTTCAAATCTGTTTCTCACATAAATTTGATTTGCCATTGTGATATTATTCTCATAGCCATATCATTCATACAACTCTGTCCTACCACAGAGCATTCTAGCAGCCCATCGATCATGATTGGGCTCTTCATGCACTTACTATTCTGCATTCATAACAGCCCATGAAATGATCCTAGAATTATCATCAATTCATCATTTCATTCATTATTTATTTTGCAATAACATATGCATCAGTCCTATGCATTCATACAATGCATCACAAGATTTATAAAATCTCTTAATGCACATCTACTCAATGCTACCTTGCATTGTTTCATGAGTACTATGCATTCAAACATATTATAATTGAAACATGACTATCTCATATAACTTTCATTACCATAATCAGGACCACCAGTCCTCACTTGCTTTGGTTATTAAGCACATAACCAACATATACATGGCATGATATAAATTCATATGAATGCATCAAGATTTCTAAACAGTCATAGGGTGTAAGGATCATTTCCCTCACTTACCCACACCTCACCAAGCTTGGTAGGTTAACAGTCCCAATCGGTATTCAATATCACATGCAAACTAACTCAACATAGCTCAAACATAGTTGAAGAGATCTTACCAAATCCTCTTTCAACATTCATGCAATTTGGCACCAATAATCATTACCTGCATGGTTACCATTAACATCGCCTGATGTTACCTGATCAGTTGGCCTCTTATCAAGGCTGCTCAGTCCTTTTGCCAACTTTATGATCATAGATTTGTTGCACCATCCTTTCTGCATAAGGTTGTTGGCTTCATGCAACAACATCCTCAGCACATTTAGCCATGCTCTTTGTTATCCTTGGTCCTACAACCAATACCAACATCAATAGTGATTATCAACCACAATATTCTCCATTAGTGGTTCATTGCATATGCAGACTTCATTATTCTACCAATATGCAATATCCCATTTATGCACAAGCATTTCCATATGCACTATGCAATGTTTGTTAAGATGCCATCTAGTGCATATACATCTATGTAATCCCTTACATTTTTAACATTTTTATGCCATATGACAATTTCAGAATTATAAGTATGATAACAAACAGGGGTTTAAGGAATTCTTCCATTTTCGATCCCTCACTGTAACATGGAATTCCTCTTCCATATCATGCAATTGTAGAAATTGCCCACATTGACAACAAAATTTGTTTGTTAAAACAGCCGCTGGCACTCTTCTGCACTAAATATCTGTGATATATGTAGACCTCATTCAAACTCTGGTCATGCATCATTGCTCCCTGCTGGACAAGCTTTCCAATGCCTGTCTTCATGCTCCATTCCGACATCAGGTGCGGGAACTGCATCTCTTCAAAAATGACAACTTGTACTCCAATTCTGCACATTTTACACAGTTGTATTTTGGTCCAGAATGCCAACTTCGGCCACCTGTGGAAGAAAATCTATGAAGAATCGCAAAAACTTTTATATCGGGAAAAGTTAGTCCATATAACAAGGAACACTCGGCACTTCGCGGATCTCAATTCCGATGCACCATTCATCTTCTATGAAATTCTGGGTTTAACTACTTCTTACTTTTCACATTTTTAACTCCCTTTGCATCCTGTGCTCCACCTGTGCGCCACTTGCGCACAACCTGTGCGCAACCTGCGCGCAATCCGCGCACTATCCGTGCGCAACCTGCACTCAATCCGCGTGCAACCTACGCGCAATCCGCGCACGACCCGCGCGCAATCCGCGCACTATCTGTGCGTAATCTGTACACAACCTGTGCACAACCCGCACGCAACCTGTACGCGACCTACGCGCAGTCCGCGCGCGATCCGTGCGCGCCCCGCGCGCAATCTGCGCACAATCCGCGCGCAATCTGTGCGCGACCCGCACGCAATCTGTGCGCGATCCGCGCGCAATCCGCGCACGATCTGTGCGCACCCTACGCACAATCTGCGCACAATCCACGCACAACCTGTGCGCGACCTGCGCGCAATCCGTGCGCGATCCGCGCGCAACCCGCACGCAATCCGCGCGCAATCTGTGCGCAATCCACGCGCAACCCGCACGCAATCCACACGCAATCTGCGCACAACTGTGCACGATCCGCGCGTAATCCATGCGCAACCCGCACGCAATCCACACGCAATCTGTGCACAACTGTGCACGATCCGCGCGTAATCCATGCGCAACCCGCACGCAATCCGCGCACAACCTACTCGCAATCCGCGCGCAATCTGCGCACAATCTGCGCACGACCCGCGCGCAATCCGCGCACTATCCGCGCGCAACCTGTACACGATCTGCGCGCAATCCGCGTGCTTGCGGGGGTTATATCTCCCTCGTCCCTTAACCAAATTGGACAAATTTGGTACCGTTGGAAAGCTCTTGGAGAGGTCTATGCACCTATGTGATCTTATTCTTCATCTGAGAAGTCTGACCCTGTCATTTTTCTCAATCAGCATGCCGCCCCCAACTTCCCAATTTTACATCAAAACCATTCTGTCTCTTGCCTGCAACTGCAACTTTTCACAACAGTTAGAAAATTTTCTGGAATGTGCCCTTTCATTCCCTTACAGAGGTGAACTACTACAGATCAGACTTTCATAAAACTTGCATAAAAACAGTAAGAGAATGGCAAGAACTTGCATCTCTAATAAGGTATTTTCTTTTCATTTCACATTCAACAATCCAACCAATAGATTCACAATTAATCTCCAAGCAGCTAACAAGCACAGGTAAGGAAACTCATGACCATAAGGGCGTAACTTGCAGGCTTTCCTCACTTCTGAAAACCATCAATTGGCCACACAATGTGGATTCATTGTAATTAACAATCATCATTAAGACATGGGGCTGTAACAACTGATTATTCATGCTTTTAAACAAACAGAACTCATTTCCAGCCATGCTCAACATTCAAGTTCATGCATTCAAAGTATCATGGACATTCAAGGAACATGGATTCATCATTAACCAAGGTCTCAAGCACACGATGCATCATCTCCTATGCACAGCAATTAACAACAACAACAACAAAACAATATAAGATGGCAGAGGTTGCCCCTCCTTTCTCTCCTCCATGGAGGCAAACAAACAAATACAAAACTGAATGCTACAGCATTGGGGACAATTAGAGCAAGCATTCAACCTAAAAATGAATTTTCTCGCTCCTTCCTCTATTTCATAGAATGCAATCAATGCAAGCAGCTTGCAAAAATCCCAAAATAGTCATGGAAATGATTTCCCGTTCCAACAAATAGAAGCCATGCAATCTTGAGGTTTCTTTAATGCATTTTAGTTCCAAATACAAAATGCATGTACACACAATGATTTATATCTCTGTGAAGGGCCCAACAGCCGTAGTGTTGAACCTAGAGCTCTGATACCACTCTGTAACGTCCCCTTCCCTCGTCAAATGCAGGGAAGGAAACATTAACAACACACCGGGGCTTTTGGCAGACTTAGCCCCAATATTACATTACTCATAATTCATAACAATTAAACATTTCTGTGTGCAGATTCATCTCAATATAAACACAGCGGAATAAACATACTAATAAGCACACAACCAGTAATGCCTAACATATATATATATATATATATATCACAGCGGGGGATGATTCAGCATATAGAGACTCAATCTCATTACAATGCCATGCATGGATTCCAAATTAAGATAATCAACTCATTTCATTAAACATGGACAATTTAACATATTGCAGAACACAAAAATGCAAATAATTTATAATACACAGAACACTTATCTTGAAGATGAAGCTGTCCAACAACTGGCTACGTGAGAGCAACGTTCCACCCAACCATAGATCTCTTTCCAGCCTATATTCTTTCAGCTGAGAGATCACCCCCGAGCTGGGCTGTGTATCCACTAAGGAGGAACTAGATGGCTCACTCACGGTCAGGGTTTCACTCAGACAGCCATGCTAAGCCAACACACAGTTGGGTTTATCAAGCATACAAATGACAAATGAGGAGGATGCTAAGCCAGTGAGCTCAACCACAAAGCTACAGGCATCTCAAATGAACTCAGCAGTCATGGCACCCACAATACCTACCGCACCCAACACAAGGAAGGTCCCCTTCTCTGCTGCACAGTCCCTCAGGCGTCCCTTCCCTCCAGTGATCTTCAGGGTGGGCATAGAAAGGTCCAGCTGCTAATTCCTTGAGATTCTAGCCTTCACTGAGTTTATCAAGCAAACCAAACCTCTGCTTAGTCATTCACACTTGGATTTCTCACAGTTCTGTTATCCAATAACTCAATCCCGTCACTTCATTTCTGGGCTATAAAAAATGGAATTTCCAATGGATTTTGGGATAGCTAATGCTCCCAAATTCACCCCAAGGTTCATACCAATGGATCCCCCATTGGATTTCACTGTCCAATACCAAATCTGGGCGTTTTTGGCTTCCCAAAACGTGGGTTCTTTCAAAGTCGCGATTTCTGGTTTTTCACTCTGCGGGCAATTCGTTTTTGGATGGAAATGGTGCTGGTAACTTCCACCGTGGAATGGGGATGAGGAAGAAGCAACATCCCTGAGGTAGAGTGGCTTGTGGTACAAGAAAACAGAGCCCATACTCTGCCATACGAATTTCTGGGCTGCCCATGCTCCATTGAAGCAATGGACTGACTTCCTCAACCACTTCCTTACAACAGAATTAAATGTCATCAAGGAAAGTCAAATGGGTTCTCAAGGTGACATATGGCAGCCTATGGTTCAATCCCATAGCCCCCTCACCACTCCCTAGTGGATACACATGGCCCCTTCTCATTCGTTGCCTCCGTAGCCAGTTTTGGTATTTTATTGCATGATGTTTATTTACATCCTATTACAATTTCCATGGCTTAAGAGCACATGGGCATCAAATATCAATGCTTGCCTTTAAATCAAAATTCAGGCTTTCACTAGCGGGGCCTTGGCCTTGAGCTCCACGCTAGGAAAACATACATCACATGTACACATTATTTACATTAAATGCTAACATATCCTAAGGGTCAAAATGGGGTATTACAGTCCGATAGACCAAGATTGATCTTAATGGACGTTAAAGACCATCATCATCATCATCAATAAATGATATTAATATTATATATTATTAAAGTTTTTAATATAAATAAAAACCAAAATATTTAAACATGAGTAACAAGGTGTTAATGTCTTTGCATCTTGATAAATTGAGGCCTTATAAATAGACATACTAATGTTCAAGGGATCTAAGCTAATAAAGGAAGGATGCATTTTGAATGGCGAAGATTGAAAAGAATTTCATACACCTTCTAAATGAAAGATAATAAAGGGAATTGAAGTGTTACACATAATTTACAAATAAGATAGCAAAAAAAATGCTTAGATATCTACTCCAACACATTTGTCAATTATGACAAATAACATGCAAAATTTAAGCAATGCTTGGTTCTTTCTTGTATTGAAATGAAATGCATTTAAAATCCAAATGATCCTATTATGTACCTGGTGATATCACGATATCTTTAGGGCCACAAGCTACTCATTAGTTTTCCAAAAAAAACACATTTGTTACTCAATTTCATTTTCCACGGACTATTTATAAATTTTACAACATAATTAATTATAACTTGTCACTCAAAATAGGCATATGTAAATACAAAATTCTATAGGCAATTCTTATATGAATGAATTCATACAAAGCCAAGAATTCCATGCATTCAAATAATATGATAACATTGAATTAAACAGTATATATAATAGAATTAAATTACATGGTAATTCATACACAAGTAGAAACTTATCTTAAATCCTCTAATTGTCTGTGGAATGTGGATGTTCCTCCCAACCAAAGGCACTCTATTATACCAATTCTCTCTATAATGGAGACCACTTCTCAGCTGGGTATATCAATATGCAAGGCTAATGTTCTTGAATAAAGAAGGATTTATACAACTTAGGATAAAAAGGGATCATATATGGATAATGACGTAAGCTTATAAGTCATAAGGTCATCTCCCTCTTTAACCTTGTTATCACTTTCCCCTCTTATGGAATCATAGCCCCCCATCTCATCTTCGTCCTTCTTAGTATGGAGTAGTAGTGGTTTTTATATTAATTATAAAATGTACATAATTACACCATCTTGGTCGCGGTGGACCATTCATGTTCGGCTTCAAGCCATTTCATCCATATTTATATAATTACAATATGGGGTACAAAATAGGGTGTTACATTCCGCCCCCCTTAATTTATGCATTGTCCTCGGTGCATCATCAACGATATATATATATATATATATATATATATATATATATATATATATATATATATATATATATATATATATAATTTAACATGTATTTAGACATGTACAATATGCCATTACATGATGTCTTTTAGTTCCCAAGTTGTTGCGTCAGCCCCTTTTTCCATAGTATTCTTGATCCTTTCAATATGGAATAGTTGTTGGCCATCTCATTCACAATGCACCATCATTGATTGCCCACTACCCTATCGGCCTTTCGAAGCTTGGCACATCCGCATGTACCTATATCAATCATTAAGAAGAAGTATGCATGTTACAATCATTCTTATGAAATAACCATAATGTCCACATAAATTTTCCAATACCAAAAGGTAAGAACATATATTCATTTCATCAAATAAGCATGGAATCTCTATCCAATAATTATCTGCATGCATATTTATTTTCTTTCACAAGGTTTCCATGGGAAATAATTCAACTCACTTCTCCTCTTGACACACCCTCTATAGTTGTCCCAATCCATAGCACTCCTCCCCCATCAACTTGCACAACACAAATAATTGGATCCCTTCTTTGCATGTAGTCCCTCAGGTTGTCCCAATTCCCTTCTAGTGCTCCAGCATAGGTCGATCATGGAATCTCTATGCCGAGACTCTAGATATCTCATGAATTTATCCTAGAAATTCATTAATTTGTCTTTCTCTACATTCAATGACCCTTCAAGCTCACACATCCCCTTCTCTAACTTAACAACCCCTTTGTCGATCCATCATTCACCAAGGATTTCTTGCACAAGAAGAGCACAACTTATAGGTTTCTCTTGTCCTCGCAAGGGTCTTCTTCAGAGGCTTTACAACTTACATTTTCCATCATGGTTCGTAGTAGGTATATTCACCGTTCACCTATGTCATAAACATAAACATATATGTATTAGGAATCATACTTTAGGTATATTCACCATTCACCTATGTCATAAACATAAACATATATGTATTAGGAATCATACTTTTATGTATCGATTAATCTTGGGAATTATTATTACAACAATTAAATTCTTGATAATAACATGAGTTCCACACATAATATTTAGCTTTCAATGGGATGAGCAATAGTCCATTTCTTTATTATGGCTCACTTCCACTGCCATATCAAATACATCTCTTTCTCTTATACAACTTTGTTCTTCCGACAGAGCATTCATGTAGTCCATCAAATGTGACTACTTTCTTATGCATTTCTTTCACTACATTCACAACATCTCATGAAATGATATTAGAATCATGCATTACCAATAAGTCCACCCTTTTAGATATTAACATATTATGCAATAAAATATGGCATAACTTGTATTCAACATATATGCCCACATATGTGTATGTGTAACCACAATATTTACATAATCTACTAATGAAACACATTCAATGCATCCTTGCATTGATTCATGATTATGATATCAGGTTCACAAACTCTGATTTGTCGTGGTTATTTGCCCATAAACAACACACACATGGAATGATATCCATATTCACATGTGGCTGCTATTAACACCCCATACCACACCATATTAGTTAGGTATCATTTAATTTCAATGCATTCAATCCCACATGCATACTAAAACATGATTTTAAAAATTATAGCAAAAGGAATTCTTACCCAATTCCTTTTCCAACACTTCTGCAAGAAACATAAATAATTCATACCTAAATAATTTCGTTGACATTTCTAATGATACTTGATTAGTTGGTCTTATGGAAAACTACATCATTCTTTCACCAACCTTTGGATCTGAGTATCATATCTATTACTCTCCTTTAGTTGACTTTTAATTCACTTGCATAGTGTGTAACTTCACCACATGGGTGATACTATCCACATGCTTATCACCATCCCAATAACCTTGCTAGACTGTTCATCTTTTGTTTCTCTTATACACTTCTTAGTATCTCATATTTTGTACAACATTATGGTAATTTCATTTTTTGTCTTGGAATGAACTTCAAACCCATCTATTTTCACTATAATTATGTTCTTTCATTGAGTTGCCTCTATATCTAATTTACCTTTTCATTGTTATTCAATTTCCCTAAGAAATTTTCTTGCCAAGCCCAACTTGGCCCTAATTCTTAATTTCCAAACCCTTCAACTTGGCCCTAATTCTTAGTTTCCAAACCCTTCAAGCTTCATTCATTGATTCTTTTCCTGGCCATTTTGATTATGAATTTGAAATTTACCTACCATTATTCTTCAACACTCAAAAAAATGCACTTATATCATACCAACTTTATATAGACTACTTCACATGATCCATTCTTCTTGCATTCTTTATAAAGCATTGGTATTATGTTATCTATGTATGCCTCTTCTTCCATTTGGGAGTATCCACACTGGTTATGTTCTACTAAATTTTCTACGCATTTGATCCTTTAAAATGTTGTTATCAATATCTATATTTCCATGTTCTCCTTTATTAATGGAATCATCTTCCAATGACTTGGACATCCACCATATGACATCATATGCTCTTATCTCTGATTGTGTGCAAGATTTATTTAATATTGGAATTTTCTCTACACCTCTTTAGATCAGTTCCTGCAAGCTCTACTATGTCGGACATGATAGTTACATTCAATGGAGTGTTTGGGTACTCCATTAGCATATTTTATGATTACCTTCTCTGTAATAACACCTTATATTTCTTCATTAATTACTTGTACATCCTTACCTTAAAAGGTTAAGGAATTGAATCCTCCTTTTATGCATGATATTTATGTCATATTTTGTCTGCAGCTTTGTTCCATGTTCCTTATTCCTATCACTTCTACTTGGTTATACACAATAATTAAATGGAAAAACCAAATTTCCCATACTTCTTCTCTAGCGTTGAACTTGGATGTGTTAATCTTATCCAATGCTTTGCATGTACTCTTTCTTCATACACTAGCAACCGTTTTCCATTCTCCCTTTATCAAGAGTGTTTATAGAGTACAAGATGCAAGAAAACTCAGCAATCTCCATGCAAGTTATTTAACCACTTTGTTAATAATACTGCCATAAATCTCTCTCCTTGAGTGTCCCTCCTCCTCAATAATACTATCGTATTAAAAAGTTCTTATCCAACATTTGTTTCAACCTTCAATTAGTGATCTAACAAGTAACTCTACCCTACTTTTATCATACAAATGTGATTGTGTGCCATCATGGAGTATCTAATAGTCATACACACCTGATTTCATTCTTTTATGTACCTTTATCAACATAACACTTTCCCTAAATGCAGATATTTTGGATTTCCTCCACGGCGATATTTTCCTTGCCCAATACTGCCATGTTCTTGTAGTTGCTTTGAATCTCATAATACCCACTTCTGAGACCTATACCTAATATATGCAATCAATTCCTACATCAAATCTGTTAAATAAATCATTTTCTAAAATTTCATAAAAAAAATCATTTATACATAAAACTTATGGAAAATACCCATTGACACTTTTTGTTAAATTAAGCTACATGCCCCTTTTTTATTAAATTTATGGGAAAATAAGAAATATTGATTCATAGTCGAATTCATTGTACTTAATATCCTATTGATCTTATTTCTAGCGACTGTACCGATGTTCTTTTCCGATTTCCTAGTTGAAAGTTACATCTCTCTAAACTCACTTTTTTTGCTCAATTTTATGATGTTTCTATAACTCCACTTATTCTGAAGGACCAACTTTGAGACCTGTAGAAGAAAATATGTAAGGAATTAAAAAAATAATATATCGAGTGCTGATATCCCATATGATTGTGATCTTATCCAAGAACTTCTAGCACTCAAATTCGATGCTCCAATAAAATGTCATTTAGGGACTCAAAATGGCCCTGTAAGTTTGGAACCTAAAAAACCGTAGAAATTTTCCAAGAATATAGGGAACCGTTATAACTCAATGGAATAGGTGGGTAGCCACCAGTATCCACCTGGATCAAAATCTTTGCACCAGTACACTGCCTTCTTTGATGAGGTCTCATTTCCAAATAAGGTGTTTGGTCATTTCCTTCCAACCAACAAAAAGTGTGAGAAAAAGAATTATTCTGAAACAAGAATATATTCCAATAGTTGTTTGCATACCAATGTTTACCACTACATTCCTAATCAATATATTCAAGTTCCTTGTAAAGTATTAATTGCAACTTAATTATAACATGCTAAATCAATAAAAGATCTTATATTATCCTTCATATCATGGTTCTTGTGTCTAAGAGAAAAACTAACTTCGTTTGCACCCTATAGATGTTCAATTAGCAGTAATCAAACCTGTTATAAATCGGGTGGGATGTAACAAACAAAAACATATACCTTGCATTGAACAAATCTAATAACTTGATTATTAAATGATATTGGCATTATAACAATTGGCAAAATTCCAATTTGGACATTGTGCACATTCAAATAAAAATGGCAAATTATCAAATTTCATTTCCCAAGGCACATTGTTGCTATGGAAAATACTTTAAACTAACTTGGCTAACTTCAATGTTGTAATTGCATGATTCTATTGGGTACCAAATGAAAATTAAATATTAACTTCATTTCCCAAAGCACATGTTTCTCTAGGAAATACTTCTGTAACGCCCCATATTTTGACTAGGCGTGTTTATCAGTTAGACACCTTTCACTTTATTTGCTTATTATCTATTGGACTCAGCTAGACAGAGTGAACTATATTTTCGGCATGTTAGACCTGATGATATGTTGCTACTATGTTTAGGATGTTACTATGCTCATGTTGATACTACGATTATGATGTTATGATGTTACCATCCTCATGATGTTATTATGTTTATATGGTTACTATGTTGTAGTTATCATGAGATTCTTTTATTTCATAATGACAGTGTATGTTTAATAATCGTCCTTAATGAAATGTGATATATATGATGTGGTATGTATGCTGTGATCGATTTAATGATTTTATGTGATGAAATAAATGATGTTGATAATATGGATCAGATGATGATCGAATGGAAATATTGTTATAAATGTATGGTTGCAAAGTACTAATCCACAGGACACCGAGGCTATGTAATAGCCTGATACTTGATATGAAGTATGGTATAGTACCTATTTTGCAGAGAGACTTGTTTACCAAAGTTGATGATACGATGACACAGACCAATAATCTCGATAGTAGCACAATATGATTTTGATAGGGTATAGACCCAGGATGTTGAGAGGGATGGATGTATGTTCCACCCTATGTTTCTATAATACTCAAGGTCGTGGGAGGGCCATGCTGAGACACGCTCCCCAAGTTGTTGTGATGACGACGGTCGGATGCCTGCTAGGAGAGGTTAGGTCCACTAGTTAGCCGACGCTACCGCTCTCAGGTTCTACGTGGCTAGGTCAGTATAGTTGACATCCACTTTTGTACTAGTAGAGGAAGTATATGGAGGATGCGGACGTAGGTTAGGGTGGGAGGATATGTTAGTTAGTACTGTCGAGGGTTGGGTATCCATTGATCCTAATTTAGTGGTAGTAGGTGCGTCTTCCTTAAAAATAATTGATTGATTCATTATGGTGAATTTGGAAAACATAAATGTTACAACTTAATTGGTTAATTATCAATGACTAATGATGTTGAAATGATTATGATATATGTATTTTGAATGGGTGAAGTATTGTGATTGTTTGTATGTATGATTGTTATGTCAATACGAATCCTTGTTTTGTTGAAGTTAATATATATGCATAGGAGAAATGATGTTTTCTTATAGTACGAGTACAATCTATGCATACGCTAGCCACAAATGCACACCTTGTACATGTACACTAGTATTAATGTGATGACTATTGGTTGTGATTGCATTCTAGATAACAGTCAATCGTAAATTAGTGAAGTCCGAATGATGATTGGTAATCATGTAAATATGCATAAATGGATTAGTCGGTTAGTTGTTAATTACATGCATTAGTAACTAATTGTTGGAAATAGTGTTATGCTTAACATCATTTCTGTTTCGTTGGGGATAGTGTTGTAGTTAACATAGTCATTGTTTCGTTTACACAATTAGCGTTGTTTGGTCTAGCATAACTGTCCTCCTCTTTGAACAGTCAAATTATGTTGGTTAGAAGTAATTAATGTTATGTTTATAACCTTTAAGGTCATAGTGTTATAAAATTATTATTATTATTATTATTAAACAAAACAATAAATTCCATTATATGTTTTGTCAGTTACTAAATTATGTATATTGCTTTGTGTGTAGGATGGAATAATATTATTATGATTACATGTTAAATATTTGGAAGGGAGTGTATAATTAAATAATATTATGTTTAACAGGTTATGATTATTAAACTTTAATTCTTAACCCAATACATCTCTGTCGAATCTAATTGTAATTTAAATAGTTAAGACATATCCTCCTCATTATTTGAACCAACCTTAAACTTATTGTCTCGATATGTTAAAAACATTTAAAGAACAACAATTAAATGAATTTTATGTTAAAATAGATAAGTCATGATTTCTTACGTAAGGGACGTTCAACCAAGTGACTGCCTGAGGGACATGGGGAATTTAATAAACATATTTTATTAATATCTTATCTTGAAAAATGCAATGGCATTAATGAGTGGAAGGCGGTGGAGTAGAAACAAAGGAAGGACGATGAAATGGTATTTAGGGAGGTCTCACGATTGAGGAGGGGGCTAGTTTTCTTTTGGGGAGAATTAGACATAGTATTGATATGAAAAGGAGGAAGGTCGAGGAGGGGGAGAACTCGAAGCTTTGAGGAGGTGGGAAACTCAAAGAATGAGGAGGGGGTTAACTCAGAGAAAAGTTTGGATTGGGGAAAACTGCACTATTGAACTATGGACTTGTATTTTATGAAAGTTGCTCTAGGTATTATCGGTCCGTGGGCTCGGGGGATAGGAAACCCATCGGTTTCCTAAGGCCAGCGTGATAAGAGCTGGTTGACAGGATGGATCATCTATTTTTGGTTATTAAGGCTTGGACCAAAGGAGCTACGGGGTCTACAGGGGCAATCTACAACCTACATTGGTCCAAGTATTCTACTGGTAGTTTAGGAAAAAGATTTATATTTCAATATACCCAGTATTATGCAGGAAATTACAATAGTATGTATGTTGTTAAAATTATGTATGTGCACTGTGTGTCAATTAAAATACACAAAATAGAAAATTGTTGAATTTCTTTTAATAAAATAAATTCATATTACTATGCTACTAGACATTTTCTAATCACTAAAATTATGCAAAAAAATAGCATAATGAAACCAAAACAAAAAAATTGTGCTAAACATAATGATATTAATTATTGAAATAATTATGAAGAAAAACAACTCTGTAGGAGCTAGTTACAAAACTTGATTTCAAAACCTAGAACTTCGGTGCCCTTTGGAAAGAGGAGCACTGCACTTCAAACTAACTTGGCTAAATTCAATGTTGTAACTACACCATTCTATTTGGACCGCAATGAATAGTAATTATTAACTTCACATAATAGTTTAGGCATTTTGACCACAAAATTCCAAGCCTTAAAGTATTGAGATGTTGTAAACTTCATATTTATTGTTTTATTTCTTGGTCAAACATATCATCAATGGGCATTATGACACACCAAGCCTAAAACAAGAATAAACTTGAAAACAAACCATTCTAATAGGGTATTTGGATTACGCAAGTTATGATTTCATCTTGCCTTTTTCCCTTGATAAGTGGAATACATTTACCTTGGACACTTTGCATACCAAACTATGGACGTCTTTATTCTATATGAATGCATTCATAACACTATCAAACAATATAGTATAACTGAAAATGCATGCCCGTTGGCAATGGATAAAATAGAACCTATACTCATCAATGCAATATCCATGGTGTTTTCTAACTTAGATAACTTATAAAATGGAATAATATTTTTGGTATTTTCTTTCCCCTTCTTAACCTTCATATTTTTTCATTTTTTTAATCTATTTCTTTCTTTGCATCCATGTTGATATTTGAGCTAGAACCTACCTCAATATTCAACAATATTCTACTACCAGCATAATTGTGTTTCATTTTTTCTCTTGTATTTGACATATGGTATCAGGAACGAACTCTCTTTGAAGGCTTTTTGAAGTTCTTAGACGTTAGGCAAACCCCTACCAAGTATGATATTTCTGGCCATTTTCTCATCATTTTGAATTTTGGCATCACTAAGAACCAAGATCCCTCACAATCCCCTACAAAAATAAAACATGATCAGCAAATTTCTCACGTCATTTGTGCGAAATGGAATTTTACATGAAGACTTGAGGAGTTTCCATGAATGCCTATATGTTTTTCAATAATGTTCATCCACATCTAATTTTGCATTATAACAATAATATGAATCTCATACTTTCCAGAAATGACCATGGATTAGATTCAATCAGTCATGGTAGAAACAAAACTGGTAGATCAAATTCAAAATAAGTGGAAGATTTAATTTTATGCATTCAACTCAACCATTTCACTCAAGATAAAACTTTAATTCAATCAAGCAATTGAAAATAAAATTTTATGAAAATCTATAAGCTATGCTAAAGATTTGATGAGGCTTTCTGAACTATTTAAGGTCATCTGCAAACAAAAATAATTTTTCTATAATGGTCTACTTCTGAGGCTTGAAAGTTATCACTCTTTGTTTGATAATGCACAAGTCTTAAAATATCATGATGTAAAATTATACAGACAACACACATATAGAGTGATAATCAAAAGAAAATTATTATCAATCATATAAGATTGAAGTGAGCCACATAAAATTTGTGCTACAAAATTGCTTTTTGCACACACACACTCTTTAATTCAGAATAAACAAAATGATAAGTGTGCTTTTTGAAATATATTTATCTTATGACAAACTAGCGACTAATTTTATTTGCAGTTCAATCAAAATATACAATGGAAACATATAAGATTGAGATGTACCATGAAAATATCAACAATAATAGACAAGCACTTGAAACTAAAAAGTTTGGACAGAACGATTGCACTCATACTAAACAATTTATATATAAATTAAAGATTTTGATAAAATTGGATGGGTATCGTCCCACATTTACCATTGTTATAAATAACTCTTTAATGTTTTCCTTGATCATTTTCATGCAAAGTCCAAAAAAATAAAAATGGAAACATTTAAGGTTGAGATATCTATGAAAATACCAAGAACGTACAACTAATATGCCCACAGTTTAAAAGAGTTTGCCAAATATGGAATTTTTAATGAAAATGTAGCAGTCTTTCCATTTTACGTCCAAAAATGAAGAAAAATAAATGTAACATCCTATTTCTGACACCATGTTGTAATTACCCATGCATTGTTGTAAAGGCTAGAAGCCATACACAAAGGGTCTAGAATTACCAAAAATATTGTAAATGTGTACATGCTTGAATATAATATAAAAATCCCTTCAATTGTACTGAAGAAGGACAAAGAAGAGATAGGGGGCATGATTCCACAAGTGGCGAAAAGAAAAAGGGGGTTAGGGGGAGATACCCTAGTTGGTATTAACCTAAGTCCTTAGCCTTACTTGTCAAACTTGGTTAACAAATTTATCCCAATGTTCCTTAATCATTAATTAGGGACCATGACATAATTAGTCCTTGTGTGTTATCTTAATAGGGGATTAAGGGGGAAAGGTGGTATCCTCATGAGGAGCCACATGGAAAGTGGAAACCATTCATATATAATGTGGGAATAGAGTTTATAGAGAGTCTTTCATTCCATAATTCATTCCACCATTCAATCATTCACTCAATCAATCTAATTTGGGCTCTAGTTGGTACATCACAAGAAAAAGAAGAGAGAGGAACTTGAGTTCCATAGTTTATCATGCCAATTACCATAGGAAATTGGTGCTATTGGGTGTGGTGAACTTTCAAGATGAAATTGTCCTATATCAAAGATACTTGGAGTCATAGCATGGATATTCCTTAGTCAGCATATGTTAGAGAATTTCCAGGGAGTGGGGATAGCCCAAGGGATTCCAGTGCAGAAAAAAGGATCGCATTCCTTGTGTTGTGCAGGTTGATGGGGGAGGAGTGCTAGTGGATTGGGAAAATTGTGGAGGGTTTTTCTACACCAGAGGGTTGCATAGGTTGTGGTTGGGTAGAAGACCTCAGAGCTTCACCCTTGTGGACTAATATCCCCAGTTAAAGGATTACCTATGCCACATAAAGGATAAGTGTGATAGAGTTCCTAAGACTAGGAGGGATGTCCTTCACTTGTAGTTAGTTCATGGACATTTTCATAAAGATAAGTTCCTTGAATGTGCTTGTTTATAATTATGCTCATGAAATGGCCCTCATTTATGTTTTGTTATGCATTTGAATGCTTTTATAGATGTTCCATTTCTATGCATGTAATGAGATTGGCATTGTTATGAATAAATGAATGGTAGAATTCTTATTTGGCATGGTAGTTATTTAATTAAGGTTGTTGTAGCTTGCTTCTGTAGACTTTGTTTGTAGTCATCCATAAAAATGATGTTGAAATAATTAAAGGACAAATCTAAAAGTGAAAATTGGAATACCCGATCACCTCAATAGTGTTATGGTGGTGGATGGGTAGGTTACAGAGTGGTATTAGAGCTCCATATTGCAACAATGGGATTGTTTGGGCCAGAAATAAGTTTGTACAAGGAACCATTGCATGTTAAGTGTTTGAAAAAAATCCTCAATGAGGAAAAATTGGGGAAAATGTAGTATAAAGATTACTTGTTTGTTAATTTTTAGTGAGAATAAGTGTACCATCTTGAAATTGAAAGATGATAATGGAATTGGAATCTAGTTGTAAAATTGTGGTGTTAAAAAGTCCAGTTCTGAGAAAATGAGTGAGTTGTCGTAAAGAACAATTTAAACGAACACTGTTGTAATCTGATTTACCACTATTGGGGGTGAAATTACCAACCAAGAGACCAGATTTATTAAAATGCTAAATTTTAGATGATATCAGAGTGCATTGGTGGGTATTGGATTGAAAATTTCTTATCAAGAAAGTGTGTAGAAGGAAAATCCATTGCAAAAACAATAAAGTGGTTTTCAAGAGGTGGTTTGGTGCTTTCTAAAGTCCAAATAGTCGTATGTAAAACTTATTTATCAACCTACAAAATGAATAGATATGTTCCAAGTGTCTAATAGGGTACCATACCATGATGGGAAAAAAGTGGTTTTGGAAGCTGAGGAGGTGGTATTAGAAAGAAGAATTGGAGCTATGAAATTACTATGGAGATTCCACATGTCCAAGTAGTATGGAATTTTGGAGGGTGAAGTCTCTGTTAAATCATCCACATTTAACCTTTGAAATCTATAGATTGTGCCACATGTCTAGTGAACCCATGGTAAGTGAAATCAAAAGGGCAATTTTTGGTAGGGCGGTAAGTGGTTCTAGAAGACGAGGAAGTGGTATTAAAAAATGCTTAATAAAGTTCAAAAACTGTTGTCCACTTGATCTAACAATGGAAAAGGAACAAATCTATGGATGGAAACAATTTTAGAAGAAGAAGTAATTGTGTTTAAATTGTAAGTTGCAACCCCAAAAATCAAATGGCTAAGGATCATTCATGATCTATGGTTTACATGCATTTCATGAAGAAAAATACTCGATGGTTAAATGATCCTTTCATCCTCAAAATAAATGACAAGATTCCACATGTCTAGTATAACCTACCACAAAAGAAATAAACAAGGTGGTTTTTGGTAGGGTAGTAAGAAGTTTCAAAATCCATGGAAATGGTATAGAAAACCACTTAAGCAAATTATGAAATGGTTTCCACCTAATCCAACGGTGGAAAAAAGGGTGCATATCTAGGGTTGGAAATTATTTTGGAAGCAAAAGTAATCATGTTTTAATTGTAAGTTGCAAGCCCAAAAAATTGGATGGTTAGGGATCATTTATGATTTATGATACACATGAATTCAAGAAGAAAAATGGTCAATGGTTAAGTGATGCCTTCATTCTCAAAATGAATGATAGGATGCCAAATGTCTAGTGGAACCCATTGCATAGGAAATAAACAAGATGGTTTTTGGTAGGGTGGTAAGTTATTTTGGAAGCCATGGAAGTGGTATTGGAAATCACTTAAACAAGTTCTTAAATTATTGTCAACTTAATATGCTAAGTGGAGAGATGGTGTGGATCTATGACTAAAAATGATTACATGAGAAAAATTAATCAAGTTGTAATCTTAAGTCACACCCCCTAAATATCAAACGGTTGTGGATCATTCACAATCTATGATGCATATGTATTTCGAGAATAAAATTGCTTGATGGTTAAGTGAGGAATCCGATCGTGAAATGAATGATTTGCTACCACATGTCTAGGTGAGATCCCCTAGTCACATCACCCTTAGAAACTATCCAAGGAAAATAAAATAAAAGGGGGCCATGGGACAAAGTATGGTGACATAGAGGCTAGTAAAGGATGACATGATCGCATCAGGTGATGATATGTAGGACCCATCGACACATTAACATCCATGTGTAATTAACATCATACCTCGTAAATATATTGAAAAGTAAAAAGAAAAAAAATGGAGCCAAAAACTTGTTTTGGCCATAATAGGAGCATATTAATTTTGAATTCAATGAAATTTCAGGGAGGACTAAAAACATTCTAGAGATATTTGTGGGCATGTTCGACCCCAATTTTCCAAAAAAGGGGAATTAATGGATTTTGAAGACTTGTACCCACTGAATTAACCCAATGTCCTATTTGAGCTAAGGTTTATATAATGCAATGTTTGACGAGGCACAAACATAACCTAAAAATATTTTCTCCAACTTACAAGAGGTGTGGAGCGGAGACACATAAATAGGACAAAATCCACTATTTGGGATAACAATTTGATGAATTTGGAAAACTTAGAGGAGGAAAAAGTGACCCAGACCTCAAATTTCAAAAAACTTACTCACTTGACATGTTATTTTCTTAATGAGTCAAATAAATTTGGTAAGGTGACGTTTTTCCAATTTTGTTTGGTTTGTGAGATAACAGTTTTTGCTGAAAAGTTCCAAGTCTAGAAGAAGTGCAAAACGTAGAAGTTGACAATTCCAGATTTATTAAGAAAATTATTAGAGCTTCATATCAAGGATTGGAAGTTTTTGAGTACTCAAAATCATATGTAAATCAATGATCAATACAAAAATTTATTGATTCTTCTTATATTTTCTCTACAGATTATAGAAGTCGGTCCCCAGAATTTAGAGCAGTTGCAGGAATAGGGAAAAATTGGGCAAATTTACCAATTTTGGAAAACTATAATTTCAGGCTATAAACTAAAAATGGGGCATCGTTATATTCATTGGAAATATAATCAATAGAATAATAAAGGGGAACAATTTGATCGGAAAGGGTTACTACAAATATTTCTATAAATGTACAGGAAAAGGGGCTTGTAACCTTATTTGACAAAATTATCAAATGGCTAGATTCCAGACTGGTTTTGTATGAGAATTTTTTACAAAATTTTGGAAATAAATTAATTCTAACAAATTCATTTCTATGGACACATTGCATATACAACATTGCATAGATATAACTATACATCAAAATTCTAGAACAGTATTGATCAAGGAAAATAGAAGAAGGGGAAATTCCATGTATTCATGAAGTTAGAGGTTTGAATATCAGTGTGGGTAGTGAAGAAACACAATATAATGAGTACAAAATAATCATGAACCATTGGATTTGGTGGAAACAATGAAGAGCTTGAAAATGAAGGTGCATATATGTAGAGCTAATAATGAAAGAATTATGAGGGCTCAGTAACAACAAAACCAATTGAACACTCAACTCATGCAAAGCTTAAATATGTTATAGAAGCAAATCCAAATTGGGACAGCCTCATTTCATAAGAAAGAAGGTAGGTATGTTCAAATAAAATATTCCATGAAAGATCTAGGCATTCCAAGAGTGCTACTGGGATTCATATGCATTATTACTTGTTAACACCCAAGAATTGTTCACTAGCTCATCTCCCTAGTCACATAACCCATTTGTCCACTTTTCCTACATTTTTGTCCTCCAAAACCCTAAAACCCCTCAAATGGTAACCAAAAAGGAAAAAAAATCATTATCCCCCCCCTCAATTAATGAAATTCCTTCAAAAAAGGTCAAAACCCTCAAAAAAGGGTCCAAAATCCCCAAAATAAAATAAAAAGGGGAAAATGTCAAAAGTAAATTCAAAAAAGAGGGAAAACATCAAAAACCATAAACCAATACTACTGGTTTCCCAAAACCATGGGTCAATACTCCACCACCCAAAATATCTATAAAAAGGTGATGGAGGCCCCCCATTTCACATCCATGATCAATTCTTCACACCCTTATGCTGTCGAAATTCCCGTTGAACTTTGGCCTATCACCTTGAGCTTTTGTTTCCCATTTCAATTGAGTCTTGGCCACCTTTTGAGCATTTGGAGAAGAGAAAGGAACCTTGGAGACTTGGTGCACTACTCACATACGGCTGCAAGGGCTCCTACAACCTCACCTTTTGAGGTAACATCATATTGTAAACCATCTTTTACACATTAATACAAAAAATCATATTTTCACTCATGGGTTCCTATTTATTTGATTACTGTAGTAGTTAATTTTTTTAGTTTTATTTCCATTGTTGCACTCACATATATTAGTTATCTTTTGTGTATTTACAAGTTTTTACCCATTTACATGAATTTCTACTAAGGGTTCATGAATCCTTAGTAGGTTCTCTTTAGCACGAGCTGGTGTGCAAACACTAGCTACAGTTTTTGCGACTCCACTAGCTCGATTCCCATAGAATATTTGGTGATTTTTAGTTTGTACTTGTTATTTTTCTTGGATTTTCCAGCTCTAGTTCAATCGTGGACCCCATACTTGCAAATCTGGCCCTTTCCTTTGTAGTAACCCTCAAAAATTCCAGTTTTATGGCTCACCCTGTGATTGCCGAAACGTTTTTCCACATTGTGGATCATGACTGTCTGACTGATTTCTGCGCTTTCGCTCGAATTTCGGCCCGAAACCGATGCTTTAGCGCAACCTTCGGCCTGAAACTCAGGCTCATTATCGTAGCTTTCGGCCCGATAGTCGTGCTTTAGCACGCTATTCAACCTGTAACCCGCGTGACTGCCACCTCGAACCCCGCGCCCTTTAGCGTGGTTGTTTCTCCAAAACCCACGCCCTTTTTATGTTCCTACCAATCTGTTCCAGCACGATTTTTCTGCAATTTTTTCACACCCAGAGTGTGAGTGTTTTCCTCACAGCCACACCCTGCAGCCATGTTTTCCCACTTTTTCTTTCCCTAACAACCATCTATTTTCTTGCATCCATTTTGCTAGCTATACTTTTCTGCTATTTACTTGCTGCAACATTTAAAACATTTTACTTTGCATTACATTTTAGCAAGTTCATTTATTTTACATAGCAGTTAATACTTTTCATTTCAAAGTTTTAGTTATTTATTTTTCGGTTGGCCAATATTGGGTACACACCACTTATGCACACACTCGGTCACCATAATCCAAGTGAGACCTAAAATATACTTAACTCAACCAACTTTAACTCCACTTGGGGAACACAAAAAGAACTTTGTAGCTAGGTAGGACATTGGGGTTAGGCATCCAAATAACACCCCTTTTTTCATTTACATTTGAGACATAGTTGTTGTCATCTAGGGATCCAATATCCCCTATTACGTATTGGTACGGTTAACACTGATTTGTTGGAAGGCCTCTCCATCAGGAGGGAAAGTAGCAAGACGGGTTCCGGAAGTCTGAATGGAATACCGCTTTCCATTTTGTACTGAAGGAAACCAACTCGTTGTTCTCATCGTGCATACTGGTGCCCATACCGAGTGTGCGACAATCAAAGGACTGGAGCTGCGGGACACCTTTCCGTACATGCCATGAATGGGGTAGCTTAGTTTCCATTCCTCTAGGGCTCTTTTTACCTGGATTCCCTCTCGGTAGAGGGATATCCTTTAACCACTTGGTTCTCCATTTAGTATTGCTTGACTACGGATTTCATCACCCTCCAAGGAATACGATTTATGTGAGATTTCATATCTCTTAGATATGTGTTGTCATGCTCCTATACCCCCATTGGATTATTGAGTATACCTTTTTATTTTAGGAGTGTTTCTTGTTGGTATTCTGACCATTTTCTTGCTCTGCTTATTGTAGCATGAACTCAGAGGCTAGCTTCTTCTTGCACCACTCAATGAGTTTCTTATCTCCAGTGAAAAACAATTCTTCAACATAAAGTACTAGGATCAATGGCTTACCATCCACAACCTTTTAGTAAAGGTTGGAGTCTTCCTCTCTCTTGGTGAATCCCAAGCTCACCAAGTATCCATAAATCCTAGCATACCATGCCCGTGGTGACTATTTGAGTCAAACAAGGATTTCCTCAGTCTGCATACATGAGACTCCTTCCCATGAATCATGAAATCCTTTGGCTTCTCAATGTATACTTCTTCCTTGATCGCCCCATTGAGGAAGCCAATTTTCATATCCATCTGATGTAAGTTCCATCCCATAGCTAAACAAGGGCTATGATAGACCTAATATTCGTGCATCATGCAACCAGAGAAAACGTCTCCTCATAATTGACTCCCTCTTTCCGAGAGAATCATCTAGCCACAAATCTTGTTTTGTGTTTCTCAATGCTTCCATCAACTGCATGTTTGATCTTGTATATCCATTTGGAAGTCACTATTGACTTACCTTCAAGTCTCGAAACAACTTCTCACACATCATTCTTCATGATGGAATGATATTCCTCCATCACAATGTCTTTCCACACTTGCTGGCAGCAACCTCGTCATAGTTGTAAGGATCATAATCAATGAAGTGAGACATCAATGCTACATATCCTAAGAAGTTGTGAGGCCTCTTGCTCTCCCTAAAGGTACCATGGGAGATGCACGCTTACGTGCCTCCTCTAGATCCCGACAAGCCCAAACAGGCCCCTTCCGTCTTGTAGTAATATATCTATGAACATCTGTCGGCTCTACTAGATCAACAAGATCAACCTAATCATTAGGATCAATTGGATCTACTAGGTCCCTCTGAACTGCTGAAGGGGGAGGTGGAGATGATACCATCTCCTTTGGAGCTTCTTTATCCTCACTGTCAATCTCCATGGATAATCCTCTAGCTCTTATAAAGGAAACCTCTTCTTCTAGGATACATATATGCTGACCTTAATTTGTCTCTGACCTGATATATATATATCCTATAAGCCTTTGAAGACTCACTGTACCCAACAAATGCACCCTTCTTTCTGGAAGGTTCTAGATTTGTCCTATTTTCCTTATGTACATAAATGTATATAGGACAACCAAAGGTTCGCAAGTGACCAACACCTAGCTTCACACCTGTGAAGGCCTCTTCTCGAGTCATGTTCCTCAATATTTTATGAGAATCTCTATTGTGGACATATATTGCAATAATAGAGGCTTCTTCCCACAAGGACATAGGTAGGTTTTAATCGTGAATCATGGCCTTAACTACTTCCATAATTGACTTGTTCTTTCTCTCTAGAACCCCATTCTGTTGAGGGTTGTACGAAATAGTATACTCCCTCTTGATTCCTGCTTCCTTATAGAAATCAATGAAATATGAGGAGGTACATACTTCGCTCCATTATCAGACCTTAGAATCTTTATCCTCTTTTTGGATAGGTTCTCAACTTGTGCCTTGAATTCCTTGAACTTGTTCAGAAATTCTTTAGATTCCTTTGTTTTCAAAAAATAAATCCAAGTCTTTCGAGAGTAATCATCAATGAAGATCACATAATACCAAAATCCACCCAAGGAAGCAACTAACTTGGGTCTAGACAAATTAGAGTGTACTAACTCCAATATTCCCTTGGACCTGTTGTCACTATTTGGAAAAGAACTCTTGGCATTCTTGCCAAGTGCACACCCTCTATAAATTCCATCATGCTCAACGTGGAGTTCAGGAAGAACTGTAACCATCGTCCTTAGAGGTGGAAGAGCTCTATAATGTAAGTGAGCAAGTCTTATGTGCCATAGCTCACTCAAACTGAGGGAATCATAAACTAGAGCCTGCATTACTTGTATCATGAATTTGTATAAGCTCTATTCACGAACACCAATCACATTAGTTGAATCAATAGTGGAGTTCTTGTGCCATGTAAGAACCTTTCCATCTGAGAAGGAAACCTTGTAACCTTTGTCTTCTAGAGCAAAAATGGAGACAAGGTTTCTTTTCATTCCTGGTACATAGAGTACTTCACCCAAATGTAGAGAACCACCAGAATCTAACTAGAAGGAAGTGGCCCTAGTTCCTTTCACATTGTATCTGGCATCATCTCCAAGTACAAATCTTAGGTGTGATTCTCTCTCATCTATATCTGAGAGGAAATCCTTATAATATGTCATATGCTTAGAAGCACCACTATCTAATAACCAAGTATTACTACTAGTAGGAACAATACCTGAGAGAGCTAAGATGAAGAAGAGTTCTTCTACATTCCTTGACTTCTTTGGTGGAGTCTCTTCGTCAACACCAACGGTTGAGGCATGTTGCTTTCTCTTCTTTGAGGTAAATTGTTTTGCATAGTGGCCATACTTTCTGCAGTTGTAACATTGAATGTGTGAAATATTATTCTTCTTCTTTTTCTCTAGAACTGGACTTGATCTTTCACCTTTGTATTTTCTACCAAATCTCTTCTTTCCTTTTCATTTTTCCCTTCTTGGCATGTGTAGCAAGAACTTGGATTTCTTCATGATGAGAGGCACAAGCATTATTTTTGGCTGCAAGTCTGGTCTCTTCTTGTGTACATTCTTCCCACAAATGATCAAACTTGGGTAGCTTGGATCTTCCACTCACACTTTGAACGAATGGTTCCCAATAATGGGGGAGACCATTTAGAGTCATCACAATAAGCTCTCAATCGGAAACTATTTCTCCAATGGTGCCCAATCAATCCTTAATTTATGAGATCTTCATAAAGTAGGATGCAATAGAGTCTAATCTAGTCATCTTCACATTTGAGAGTTGATGTCTTAATGCAAGAGCCATATTGACATTTGTATTCTCAAATAGCTTCTTCAAGGTGTCAAACATGGATTTATCTAACTTCTTTTGAGAGATTTGAGGAATCAAATGATCTTTGATAGAATCTATTAGGATCCTTCTTGTCTTGGCATCACTCTTCTTCCGTTGGGCCTTTCTTGCTTTTTCTTCTGGTTATGTTGCTCCTTCTTCAAGAAAGTTTAGAAGACCACTTTCTTCTAAGATAGTAAGTACCCTGGACTTCCATGAGCTGAAGTTGGAAGCCCCATCAAGTCTAAGTTCAACCTTGATGATGGTCATCTTGACTAAAGGCAGGAAATCTAAAATCTGGTTCAGAAACCCTAGCAGGAGCTAGGTCAAAAATTGAACTTTGGAAGATGATAAATTTGAATCCTCAAGCTAGTGTGCCCTCCCAAGGCGAGTTGAATAAGTCTCCTTTTCAGTCAATCATGTGGACATAATTGCTCAAAATCAAAAACCCTAGTTTCTCAGTTCAAGCATTAATTAGGTTAGATTTGAAATTTCTTTGAATCAAGATCTTCTTCCACATATAAGTGTGCCCTCCTAGGGCGGATTCCAAGGTGGTCTTCACAGATCAAAACTGTGGTTGGAAACTCTAGAAACAAGAAGCCCTAGTTTCCGACACTAGCATATTTCAACACTGCTCTGATAGCATGTTAAATTATATAATATAGAAGGATAATTTCACTTTATAGGATCACTGGAAGTAGAACAATGCACAGAAACAAAAAGACACAAAAAAATTTACCCTAAGAAAACCCAAACTAAGGAAAAACCCAATCAACCTTTCTTATTCAGAGATTCAATACAAAGTACAAGTAAATCATATAATATACAAGAAATAAGAGATATCTGAAACCCAGAGATATTATTCTTCCTCAAGATCCTTCTTTTCCCTCCTCTCATGTGTCTAGCTTACTTGAGCGAACTTGCTTGAGTGATGAAATGAGGAGTACATCACCTTTATTTATACTTGTTTTTTGGGTGGGGCCGACTTCCCTTTCCTAGGGCTCAGTTCATTTGTAGAGCAATATAATATTGTTTTTTTTTTTTTTTCTTTCTGAGCGGACTTAGCTAATAAAAATACATCACATAGCTATAAACATCAACATAGTTTACATATATAATTTGCATAGTTTATTAATTATTTTGCATTTAAAGCTTCTCTCTTTGAACTGAAAATATATCACAGGTAATTACTTGAGGATGTAAGTGCTAAACAATGTACATATACTTTCCATCATCTCATATTTTTAATTGCTCAACACTTAATTATTTAAAAAAAAATGTAAACTTTGCACAATATAGATTTGATTTATGAAAGAAAACACTTGCCAAAATGGAGATAAAGATTGTGTAAGATTAAAATGATTCCAAACATTATCTCTGATAGATGAAGATCGTGTAAGATTAAAATGATTCCAGCATAGCTCTGACAAAAAAATTGGTTGCTTACATACTTCTTGCTAAAAATAGCTTTCACAGGGATTCCACAAAAACCAAAACCAATACAAATGAGATTAGTGATGAACAAAAACAACTATTAATGTAAAGCTCCATTCGTTATCCATACAGCTAACTAAATTTCTAAAAACTATTTAATGATGATGGGATATTTTCCATCATCATCTGTCCTACTATAAAAAGCAAAGCATGGTCATAGATAGTTTTTTAAGGCGAGAGCTATCAAAGGAGCTGCAGAGCCTTTAAGACAAGTTTGTGCACTGTCATAGACGCACGATTCTTTATGGAATAATATATGGCCATCGGCCATGGTGATCCATTGCATACCCACACGGTTACTCTTCGACCAGCAGGGACTACTTTCCGACAACTACTCTCTGGTTATCCAATGGCTTTAATGTTGCAATTTGATGTAGACAAGTGATGTAGACAGGTCCTCCGAAATGAATTTCAGCCTTGCGTAACTAGAGACGAGAGGCAGGAATGGGAGGGTAATTTTAATTTGAATTTTCAATGCGTTCCGACTCCATTTTGAATTTGAATTTGAATTTTGAATATTTCCCGCTAGATTACACCCTAACTGCAAGGGAGCAACTAGTTCAACGATCTCCACCTTATATAATTTCCGCATTTTATGAGCTTGTCACGGACAATCGGAGGCAGTTCTCAATAATGGAGTTATAAATTCTGGTAACAAACATTCTCTTCAGTTAGATAACTTCTCCGAATATGGTTATACAACATTTTTATTTTAACCATGAAACTTTACCATTTTGGAAACATGGACAATAGATATGTAGGATAGGATTTCTAGTCTTAGATTAACTTCTACAATCAGAACTTGTATTTTCAGGCCAGTTGGAAATCCTATAAATTTGTAAAAAAAAATCTCCCTCGACTTCAATGATGATGATGATGATGATGATGACAACAATTATGGTGATGATGATGACAATGATAATGGAAACAATGATGATGACAGTGAAGACGATGATGTTTAGGGTGTGGTTATATGATGATGACAACAATGATGGTGATGATGATGACAATGGTAATGGCAACAATGATGATGACAGTGAAGACGATGATGTTCAGGATGTGGTTATATTATTATGATGATGATGATGATGATGATGATGATGACGATAATAATAAGGATGGAAATGATGATGATGATGACAATGATGAGGAGGAGGAGGAGGACGATAAGTATGACAATGATAATGATGATGCATATGATTGATGTATACATTGATTATGAAAATGACGCGGCATTTGGGGTAGAGACTTGGGAGGATAATTTAATAGTAGAGAAGATGATGGAACGTTGGAGGAGAGAGAATAAATATTCAATCATTCTATAAATTTTTGAAGTTGAACTTTTCTCACTTTAATTTTACTTTTACATGTTTATTCCTTTACTTTAAGTTTATGGTCAGACATGCCTATGCTCCAAACTATTAATTAGATGAGCCTGGTCACCCTTTTAGGATCCAAATTAAACTAGTAGAATACCCCATCTTATCCATCATCATTATTGAGAGAAAATTCATTCATAGATAGGGTACATGTTGTACATCACACAAGTTCCTTTATGTACCATCACCTAGCCTCATATTAGAGTGCCCTCTTCCCACAATTTCTAAATTATGATTATCACCAAAGCATAGCATTCCACCACTATAAGTATGATATTCGACAAACTAGTGTCTATGTAAAGACATGTGCAAAGATGCAAGGAGTCCAAAACCCAAGAATATAATAGATTTGTGTTGTTACTAAGACTAAAAGCCTCACATGTTTCCATCTCTTCTGAATATGTTGTACTAGATTCATTTGTATGTTTATTTGGATTTTCATGGGGCAGTGATAGCTTCATTCTTCGATTACTACTTGACAAAAAAATACACACTTCTTTATTAAATATCTCTTGTATTACAATGATGGGGCATCAGTATGCTTTTACACAATGCATATGAAGGTTCTATAAGGAACCAAAATACAATAGAAGGGTCTAATTTTTTCTTCCTTGGGTGCTTCACCCAGAAACCACAAGAGAGTGGGGACTATGCTCACCCCCTAGATAGGTAGCATGATCACCACCTTGTGACCCATGTGTGCACTTGATTCATATGAGCAGTGCATGCACCTAGTTGATATCTCTACAAGAAGAATATTGGAGATTTGAATATTGGCTTCATCTCCTAACATCGAATACACAAGACAAGATGCAATGATTATACAAATGAATCTCTGTTATTATAAATAGGGGATGAAGTGATCATTATGTAACCTAATACTAACTCAAACTAACCATAATTAATATAGTAATAATGAATGATTTTTTGGGCCTTAAAAATACATAACATAAGTTCAACTAAAATCTACACAATATAAAAAATGCACCAAACCTTGTATAAAACACATGTATTTCCAATACACAATATCCCAAAACTGGGACCCTTTATATTATTATGTTTGGGTTTGGTGTTGAGCTTGTACACTCTGGAGCACCTAGGCTATTTAAACTCATTATGTTTGAGTTAGTGTTGAGTTGTAGGATCTGGAGCACCTAGACTACTTAGTCTCATTTTGGTTAAGTTGGCGTTGAGATAAAAGCTCTAGAGCACCTAGACTACCTAGACTCATTGGTTTGAGTTGGTGTTGAGCTGAAGGCTCTAGACTAAGTAGACATGTTATGTGTTATTGATGTTGAACTGCTAGGCTTTGGAGCATAAAATACAAATAAAGACCTTATGACTATATTATTTATCTCCTTTTAAATTTCCAACTAATGGGAATTAATCCACTAACGAGGGGCCAAGCATGTTAGAGGATATGTTGAATTCTAAAGTAGTTTCCAAATGAAAATAAAAAATAAAAAATAGTACAAATGTGAGGATAAACACATTTTAATGAATTTAAAATAAAACAGACAAGGAGAGTAAAAGAAAGTATAAAAATATTTCCTAAAGAAAGAGAAAAGGAAATGAAAGAAAACACAAAGCATGATTTTCCTAAATAAAATAAAAGCTTCCTGAATGATAGATATAATATTTTTCCCTAAGAATAAATATATTAGAGCGAGGACATTACAAGGGGTAATGGTCCCTAGTTTGCTTGAGGGTTTAGTTGTAGGTCCATGACCACCCAGTTTTTCCATGAAAGGATATGGTTGAATCCGAGAAGGATTTGGCATGAACAAGTGGAAAGAAATTACAGGACTCTACATAGAGATGATAAAAAAATCTTGTGAATACTCTGTTGTAGTAATCAAGATAGAGAACATGACTCTAGTCTCATTACTCTAGCATGCTTGGTCCAACTCGAGGGTGACCTGTGAAATGAACAAGGAATTGTTCGAGGTCTATGGTTGGGTAGAATGTGGAAGTTCCTCATTCACTTGGTTACTTAAAAGGTTGATAAGTATCTTTTATTTATTTAATTATATTCTATGTTTGTCCACACATGTAGGAAGATTTTATTTAATTCTGTTATTTTGGACTAACTATTGTAATTGTAGCTTTAAATCAATTGTTGGAAACTAATGGAAGATTTGTTTAGTTTATTTTAATATGTGTAGTTATAATATTAACGATGGAATAATTGCAAGATTATTAAATTCTTTTATATATATCACATTAGAAACTTCAATGTTTTAAAATGAATTTGATCAATTTATGATGATGGTCTAATCTTTTCTTTATTATGTAACTAGGACTAATTAGATATTGTTTAATTGTTTAATCCTTAGTTCTTAATGTTGAAGTCATTATCTATGATTTGATCTCATAAACAACCATTATTGTTTATTAAAAGACTAACTCTAATAATTGCAAGGTATGCCATTTGTTTTTAAAATATTATTTATTATGCTATTTAACCTCACTTGGAAAATAAATTATTAAATTATTATCAAATTAATTAAGAGTAATTTTAGCTTCAAATAATTCGCAATTATATAAATAAATAAATAAATAATCATTTATATTATCTTATGCTTATTATCCTAAAGAGAAAGCTCTCATTTATAAGTTTGAGGAAGAGAGAATTCATTTAAGAATCCAAGAAAAAGCTCTTAACTAATCAAAAGCTTTAAATATTATAATAATAATATAATTAATATAAACAATTCACAAAACTCTTACAAATATCTTAAAACAATACCATAATATGAAACAAGCACATCGAATCTATGATTTAACCCTAACCTAACCCATAAGCTTTTACCCAAAAGCTACTACTATTTATTAAAAAAAAAAGCCATGTAAGCCTTACACATAAAAGCCAAACAATATTATAATAAACCAATTTCTTTTTAATTAAAAACAAATAAAGCCAAAAGCAAGCTTAAGGCTACTTAAGCTTTTCTTCAACCATATTTCTAAGTATATAAACTACTAATAAACCATTAACACTATTTGGAAGGTGATTGAACCGTAGCAAAAGTAGATCGTGGAGACCAATTAACCCAGTGATCGAATCCTATTGAGGGCGTTTAGTTCCAAGGTAAGCCTCAAAGCTTGGGTTTAGGCGCCTCTCGGCCTCATCTTTTAGTATGTAGAATTTAATTAATACAGTCATTATATCACACAAGGGAATGTATAATCAAAATAAAGTTTATATACATCACATTTAAATGATTGATCAAAATCCACAGAGCCTAAACTGGCTCGTATTCATTAACTAAAACAAAGGGTTCGAAGCCCCTATGTTCACACTTGAGAATCAAAGAATAATTTAAGGAATTCTGAGGTCAAACTTCAAGGCGACTCTAGGGTGAATGTTTAGGATTAAAGGAAGCGTAGGTTGTCCCAAACAGTCAACACGACTTGAACAAGCAATTTAAATATTTAAACGTAAAACAAAATCAAGGGATCGAATCCCACAAGCTTTAAACCATAATGAAAATTACAACGCTACCTTATATGTTCAACCCAAATTGATATACGAGCAATACACTTCGTGGGATCGAATCCCTCGATAATTAAAACCAATGTCATAATATATTAACTCAGTAATTAAGTACAGGACATATATACAATTTACAACATGATACATATATGAAATTTATAAATAGGATGCATATAAAATTAATACAACAAAGTGTTAAGTATTATCAATACAACCCTACGTCTTATAGGGAAAATTATATATAAACCATAGAGAGATCAAAACATACATTGTAGTTGGCCATTTAAACCATTGTATATATATTTACTTGCAGTCAATACAAAGGGGAGCCACAGAGGGCGTTTTGACTCTTGGTCGATTTACATGCCAGGCCCAATACAAGTAGAAACTCACATCCAAGGCATAATGCCTTCAGGATTCCATTAAAATTACATTACAAATCTAATAACCCAATATCAGTTAACCATGGGGTTTCTGGTTAACAAAACCTTGCGCTTTCAAAGAGGAAGCGAGCCTCGAGACAGGTTTCTTTCATGGTGCCATGAGCTTACCAAGTAAAAGAAGACTTGAAGTCAACTCCACAAGCTACGCTCCTTAGCATCGTATCCCTGTTGCAAAACCAAAGAAAATATAATTAATATGGTGAACATATCTTGTAAAAAGGAAACCAAGTGTAACCCTTTCAGAAATAAGGTATGTGACCTGAGAGCAAGTATGTAACATGAGGGCGAATGGGAGAATGAAACCCTGAGTTCGAGAGCTTTCACAACCCAGCCTCAGCAGCATACCAAAATGAAAATGAATGTATTTAAGTTTGAGGGAGAATTTTTTTACAAATTTATAGGATTTCCAACCGGTTTGAAAATACATGTTCTGATTGTAGAAGTTAACCTAAACCCAGAAAAACCTATCCTACATATCTACTGTCCATGTTTCCAAAATGGTAAAGTTTCATGGTTAAAATAAAAACGTTGTATAACCATATTCGGGGAAGTTATCTAACTGAAGAGAACGTTTGTTACCAGAATTGAGAACTCCATTATTGAGAACTGTCTCCGATTGTCCGTGACAAGCTCATCAAACGCGGAAATTATATAAGGTGGAGATCGTTGAACTAGTTGCTCCCTTGCCGTTAGGGTGTAATCTAGTTCAAATTCATATTCAAATTGAAAATGGAGCCGCAACGCATTGAAAATTCAAATTCAAATTACCCTCCCATTCCTGCCTCTCTACATCAAATTGCAACATTAAAGCCATTGGATAACCGGAGAGTAGTCCTCGCTGGTTGAAGAATAACCGTATCACCAATGGCCGATAACATACCTTATGCCATAAAAAGTCGTGCGTCTCTGACAGTGCACAGACTAGTCTTAAAGGCTCTGCAGCTCCTCCGATATCTCTCACCGTTTTTTTAATACCATAATTTACAATGTAACTTTGTCAATTCCCATAACTCTTCACTGACTTTTACAACCACTATTTTTATCAATCACCATCAATTGTCAATTCCTATTGTCAGTGACTGTGTGATCAGCAATGAGTTAGACTTACGATTAAACCCCAATCGAGGTCCAACGAACAACGCATAGTAAAGCCTGTCAACTCATCTTTGTGCCTACCACGGGCCATAACTCTTCAATGTCTTTTATAACTACTATTTTTATCAATCACTATCAATTGTTAATTCCCATAACTCTTCACTTAATTTTTCTATCAACTCTTTTCGTCAATCACTACTTCCGTAACTTTTTACTGAATTTTATACCTACTCTTGGTATCAATCATTATCAAATTTAATAAATTAACAGAGAATACTTATCAAATTAAACAGCATCAGTGAAGCGTTGGCTTTTCCAATAGTATTTTTATCAATCACTATAATGAATACTATTTTATCAATCACTATCAATTGTTAATTCCCATAACTCTTCACTTAATTTTTCTATCAACTCTTTTCGTCAATCACTACTTCCGTAACTTTTTACTGAATTTTTATACCCACTCTTGGTATCAATCATTATCAAATTTAATAAATTAACAGAGAATACTTATCAAATTAAACAGCATCAGTGAAGCGTTGGCTTTTCCAATGGTATTTTTATCAATCACTATAATGAATACTATTTTTATCAATCACTATCAATTGTTAATTCCCATAACTCTTCACTTAACTTTTCTATCAACTCTTTTCGTCAATCACTACTTCCGTAACTTTTTACTGAATTTTTATACCTACTCTTGGTATCAATCATTATCAAATTTAATAAATTAACAGAGAATACTTATCAAATTAAACAGCATCAGTGAAGCGTTGGCTTTTCCAATAGTATTTTTATCAATCACTATAATGAATACTATTTTATCAATCACTATCAATTGTTAATTCCCATAACTCTTCACTTAACTTTTCTATCAACTCTTTTCGTCAATCACTACTTCCGTAACTTTTTACTGAATTTTTATACCTACTCTTGGTATCAATCATTATCAAATTTAATAAATTAACAGAGAATACTTATCAAATTAAACAGCTTCAGTGAAGCGTTGGCTTTTCCAATATGCGGGAAAGGTTATCGCAGGCTTTTCAAGAATTTCAAGAGGTATGGCCATCGTTGGTTTCAAGAGGTATTTTTGCTGTTGCTTTTATGGGATGTGTTTATAGCGTTGAAGAGGAGGGCTCACTGGGCTCCCGGACAAGCTCTCGTTCTCACCGCTTTGACTATCCAGATGCTCGGTTCGATTGCAGCTTTGTCGGATATCAGCTATTCCGGCTACCTTCTATGGGTCCGTTCTAACTGGACTCAAGCGTGGAGCAACATTGGAGGATTGATACTCACCATCTTGTTTCGTTTGGCCTTTGAGCTTTACTTCGTTTGGAGGATACCCGATCGCCACCAATCATTGAGGTTTAAATATTAGTGATTTAAAGACTTACGATGCTATAATAAACCAAATTTCCTTTGACAACGAAAATAAATAGATATCTTTTTCCACACTACTCTTCAAGATTTTTATACCTACTTAATTAATTATCAGTCAACAACCACAACGGTTTACTTGATTTTTATACCCAATCATTTTATCAATCACCATCAAATTTAATATGGAATACTTATCGCATTGATTTTTATACCTACTCAATTAATTATCAGTCAACAACCACAACGGTTCACTTGAGTTTTATACCCAATCATTTTATCAATCACCACCAAATTTAATATGGAATACTAATCACATTTTAATACATTTCATCTTATATACTTCGATCACTGCCATGAGCCATCACACAATGTAGTCTCTGGCTGCCATTAACCTAAAAAAATTAGCAATGTTAATTAAACTCATATTAAAATGAAAAAGATGGTGTGTAAATTAAGAGAAATTACATCTAACTACAACAAAATATAAAATGACAAAGTGTTTCATTTCATTACCTTTATCACAATTTAATGGATGCCAAACTCCTTATGAATGTGTTGAAGGTTGAAACCAAACATGAAAACCTAAAAATACATGTAATTAGATACATCTGTACATAGAAACAAAAACTTATCTTGAACCAAAATACTATTAGAGATGTGATACATCTCACCTAATGAGATATCCCAAAATGAAGTATACATGTTATTGTTTAAGTTGATATACTATTAGACATGTGATGCTATTCAAACACATGGATCTGATTATAGCCCAAATGACAATACCTTACAACCATAAGTGATATACAAATGAATGAAACTCATAGTCTCAAATGAACAGAAGAAAATTGGCATTGCTATACAACTGAATATGATAACAATGAGGATAAATATGAATATGAATGCAAGTATAAGGGAAAGGAGGACAAATCTGAATACGAACGAAAGTATCTTTATCTTTATTATTCATGTTTAACCACTGAAAATTAGTAAATAAATATCACATACCATTCACCATCTGATTTTAAACATCAACAAATATATATAAATATTAAATTATCATCTCTAAAATTGTTTTCAATCATAAATAAACAAAAGAAAATTGGCATTGCTACACAATTGAATATGATAACAAGGAGGACAAATTTGAATATGAATGCAAGTACAAGGGAAAAGAGGACAAATATACACAATTGAATATGATAACAAGGAGGACATATTTGAATACGAATGCAAGTATAAGGGAAAGGAGGACAAATATGAATATGAATGCAATTATCCTCATCTTCAGCATTCATGTTTAATCACTTAAAATTAGTAAATAAATATCACGTATCATTCACCATTTGATTTTAAACAACAAAAAATATATATAAACCTTAAACTATCATCTTCAACTGCCAAATATTAGTTTGTTCATAAATAAGTAAATATATGCATGTCTAATAATAAGCCAGCATGTCATTTACAGGCCATAAGAGTGCCAACATCAAGTGCCAACATTCATACAATAAATGAGAAGGAGTCTTATGATAACCATACAATCCAATACAAGGCACTAAAACCATAGCAAATGCTAAGAACAACATCCACTAAAACTTGGTGCATATACTCTTTATTAACATGTTTTGAATCCATGTCTTAGGATGGGACTCAACATATTCAAGGAGGCTGTGATATCAAGCTTCAAACACAAACCGTGAGGATTTCTTGGAAGACTGCATTCTGTTCCTTCCTACCGTGGCACCACATCTACTTCCTACCTTGTCCCAACTGATTTCTTACAAGACTTCATTTTGTTCCTTCCTACCTTGGTACCACTTCTACTTCCTACCTTGTGCCAACTCACACCCTGCATTTCCATCATTCACGTCTATCTTTTTAGAGGACACACAATTGTTAGTACTTGCCTTCAACATCATGCTACAGTGAATGTTGCTTGCATTGGTTGTATTGGAGGGCAATCGGTCACCTATGTAAAGTGGGGTAACCTTTATTTAGGTCTTGCTTCAAACAAATCTAGCATATTGCAAGAAAAGTGTACATGCACATTGATGGCTATGCATATGACTTACTCATCACCACACTCATTAATTTCATGTGATAATCTTCCTTACTTCCTTCTCATACTGTTTCATTTCAATCAAGTACTTAATTATGTCCAAATATGGGAATAATGCTTAGCCAGTACCTGAGACTTCATAGATCTGATATCTTAATTAATGAAATTAGTTAAAACAAAAAGAGACTTTGTGACGATTTAATTTTTGAATTTTTTAGTAGTTGAAGACACCACCCATGCAATTCAAATGACAACCATTTTTCATAACAAAATGATAAGATACAGATGCGAAAAGATTGTGTTTCAAATTTACAGTTTCATGTTGGTAACCTAAAATCCCATATATACTAGATATCTATCCCCACACCCAAGATTGTGTTTGAAGTTATAGTTTGCATGTTGGTAACCTAAAATCCCGTATATACTATATCTATCCCCACACCCATTTTTCATTATCAGACATACCTTCAATCTCCCAAGCCTTCTATCTCTTTTGGGACATCATCACTATAGAACCACTAAAATTTATGGGTTTGTGGTCATAATATCAAGGTTTCTCATAATTTCAAGCCTTTAGGATTGTTGTTTTGAGATCTAGGATTACACCCAATTCAATCATATATGGTATATAAATCCTTGAACTTTTAATCCTAATTGATGAGAGAGCACTTTGATTAAATATGATAGCAATATGATAACAAATATAAATATGATAACAAATATGAATAAAAATACATCATGGGCATGCCCTAAATATCAAAGAGGTTAGACACATATTTTTCATCAAAAATAAAAATGTGTGCTAAATAAGCCAAGGTAGCATGGCCATGAACAAAGAAGGACCTTTATCAATTGGAAGAAATGGACAAAATCATTTTAAAACTAATAATATTTTTGAAAAATATAAATCAGTATTTCAAAATAACTCTCTCCTTCATATCAAACCACTATCTTAGCATGGTGATATGCTTGCAAATACTATTATAATTGTGATATAAGTAGTACTAACTATATGATAACTTGATGGAGCCACATTGAAAATAGTTTCCACTACATAGTGTTAACATTCTTATATCGAACTACAAAAACAATAGACATTACAATATTGATTAAAATATTGTATCATCATCAACTTGCTCAACCTAGTGGAAGAGGTCGTCGCAACATCATTTTTGTCCAAGTTTCATAAACTGCATTCCAATCTACCTCATGCAACTCCTAAGGTGTTGATAGAGATAAAAACATTAAAGTGTCTAAGGTTTCTAAACAAAGTCTACATATGTCATCATTTTTTATATGGTTCAACTTAGAGAATCCTCTTTCACAACTAGCAATACTTGTTGGAATAATAAGAACAATTTGCCACAATTTCATCAAATTTGGAAAAGAATCCCACCACTCTGGTTCACTGCTGCATTTCCCCCATGCTCCAAACATGTTTTTCTTTGGATACACTTGATGTAGAGTGACAACAAAACATTCCATTTCATTTTCACATTTTTCAATATCAATTATTGGTGAGTTTCCAACATCAAATTTTGGCATAGACGTAACAGCCATCGTTTTGTTTCAGAATCTCTTTCATCCTCTTCTTCAAAGTAACAATGGGGACTAAAAAATTTCGCTGCATTGAACACAGGTAAATCTGTAAACCTGCAATTGAGACAATCAATCAATTTTTTTATAAATGTTTTTCCCAAGTGAATACAATCTTCCATAGTACCAGACCCAAGTGAATTTGGTATAGGTTCAAATCTTAGTGAATGGACATGTGAAACACTTGTATTATCAATAAAATCCAAATTTCCATTTTCATATTTCTTTAAGAAATATGAAACATGTTGAGAACCATCCCCAAATATGTTTTGCAAAAATCTCTTCCAAAGAAGTTCAATGAGCACATCTATTTGCATACCAATGGATGTTATATCAATATGTTCCTCTTGAAATCATTGGCTCAATTTATTTAGTTCAATAAGAACATCAACAAGAAAACAAATGCAAAATTGAACTTGAAATAGTGTTCCCATTTTATACATGTTTGCATCATCATTTTTCCATTCTTATAACAATGTCGGCATGATCTTAACAAGCATGTTCATAACCTGCCCCTAAAAAGCAATTGAATTTGATGAATTTGAATTACTTGCAGCTTGTCAACTTGAAATAGGTCCAAAAAAATCTTAAATTATCTATGCCTCTTTGCATATTTTCCTAGCCATGAATATACATTATTGACTTGTTTATTTATCAATATAGTTAAATTCGGGAAAATAGTTTGAAGCATCTGTTATAGCTAAGGCCTCATGATGTGCTATACAGTGAATACATAATAAATGAGGCACCTCCTGAAGCAACTTAGCCACCAAACCTTCACAAATATCACTCATAGATTAGGATCCATCTGACCCAAAACTCACCATTTGATGTTTTGATAACTTCATCTCAGATAATAACCCCGAAAGTGCTTCATACATGGATTGTGCAATGTTTTCTTTGATTTTCAGAATTCAAATAATTTTTTTCATGCATGAACCTCTCCCTCCATCCATTACATAGGTAATATATACAATCACGTGTTCCTCCATTGTTTTGTATGTTCTTTCATCAACCAAAATGGAATAAAATAGGCTAGAACAAATTTATGCCTTCAACTTTTCCCAATAAATCTCTTTTGCTGCAAGTAAAAACTCTTTACCAAGTGATATTAATATATGAAGAATATTCATTGGTTAATAGCATATTAGGAGTTCTCTTATACCTGTGTAGCAAGGATAATTTTAGGGGCGAAATTTAGCCCATGGCCTATTTTTCCATGTTTTTTTTCCAAAAAAAGATTCACCAATTTGCATTTTTTTAAGCCACGTTTTGCTCAATTTTGATGGGGTAAACTTTTTTCTCTCTAAAAATTGCCAAATTATTATATAAACTATATAAAATCCTTAGAAATTGAAATAATTTTAGAAAAATATAGCCAAATATTTTATAGTTGACATTTTAAGAATTGGTAAGATTCACCAAGGTTTATACACTTTTAAATAAGTATGGGTCCTTAAAATTATCCCTGTTGTGTAGGTCACATAAGTCTTTCTACATTTCTAAAAGTAAATCCTTTATAGCCACAAAATACATCGTTTCCATAGCACTAATAATTTTGGCTTTTTCAACATCCAATATAAGTTCAATATGCTTTGAGATGGGTAAACAAGGTTGTCTTGATTCATATTCCAATAGTTGAATTGAGCGTTTATGAGTCTTAGATGATGCATGAATATTTAATCCACTTAATTGGATTGTACTACTACCTTCCTTCGCAAATGGTGTATCACCTTTGAATTTAACACACCATAAACATTCAATGCGCTCTTCACCATTTGGACCTATTATCGGATAAGCACATTTGTGTATTAACTTCCATGCATGTCTGAATGATCTTTTGGTGGCTAATCCTTTTCCTTTCTTTCCTAGAGGACCTTCTTCTTCAATATTCTTATCAATTTCAAAATCGACATCTTCTTAAATATTTGCATCATGTCGACTCAAGTTAAACACATTATCAAGTGTTGTTTGTCTCCCATGTTTTTTGGGTCGACCGATTCTAGACATTGTTTCTCAATAAATTACATAGCATAAAATTCATTCATGAGCCCCATAGAAACCTATCAAAATATTTTAAGTTGTGAATTCAATTGGGAAATAGAAGTCTTTGAATATGTACAATTTCTCTATAAGTATATAAACTAAAACCATTTTCACAAAAATACTAAAATAAATATCAAATGGATTTTTATTTTTGCATAACTATCCAAACATATGAAACACTAAAAATGAAAAACATGTAAGGAAACATATTATAAAAAAACCATTCCTCTAATACACTTTAAGACTTTCAACTTCAACAAACTAAAAGTCCTACGAGTTTCAACTTATACAACTGCTCTGTGTGGATATTCAATATATAAGGGTTGATTGTATAGAAACCCTATTGTAATGACTCATAGTCCAGGGCTATGATGGTTTTTATAAGTGTTTTAAGAGTTGTGATGGTTTTTATGAGTGTTGTAATCTTGCAATGTGGGGAAATACTAGAAACTTAATTGCATGTTAGATTATAAAACAAAATTGTTTTGGAATAGAAAACAATATAATTAATTCTCAATCCAAATAGGCTGGGAATTGCATTCTCAATATTGCACATCTATGCTATTTTTTTAATTTTCCATCAAGCCAATGAAAGCTGAAACATCTACTATTTAGCAAACATGAAAATGCATCCACTATTTTATAGAAGCAGGATGAAATGTTGATTCAAGCAAACTAATATTGGAATTATCAAGTTAAAAAATGGGCTAAAAATAATTTTTCAAACAAGTTAAGTGAGGGTTGGAAATGCATGTGCAATTCCAAGCTTACTTGTCTTCAAGTTGAACCTTAAATCAAATTATTTCCATCTAGAAGCTAGCATGTTATGCAACCAAGGAATGGGGAATAAAAACATGCTTTGTAGCCTTTTGGACAAGAAAAAATAAAAACCAAGACAATAAAATTTAAAGGGCATGAATTAATGATGATCAACAGGAGATTTTAGTGGCCATATCTTCTTACACTACAAGCAAAAAATACTATGCTTGGTAAATAAACCAATATCTGGAAAACAGTTTCTATGGAAAAAATGAATATGAAGATCAGGTTGCTTGAATGCTAAGTGCATGACCTCAATGAAGCTCAAAATATTTCCTGAAGGCGAACAAGAGCTTGAAATTTGTGACTATTGGGAGATTGGCATCTTCACAACTTCACAAAGGAATTACAGAAGGATGAAATGATGTAGGGAACATTGGTAGGTAGCTAGCAAGTAATAGAAGTAATGAAGAAGTAGGTAGGGAGTTTGTGGTTGGATAAATTGGTGAAACCCAAGAGAACTACTAGTGCAACGTTGTTCTTGAAATGCCTAAGGATACTCTTGATGTCAAAAGAGAGTGGCTGCCAAAGCATTGTGATCCTTCAACATGGTGATCGAGGAAAAACATTATGGTAGTCCTCAAAATATGCCATAAACTTTGGAAATAGGAAAAATGTGTATTGTTTCGGAGATGATTGTTTTGTGTAATGTAGATTTGATAAGTGGCCTTTTGATCTGTGCACATGAACATTTCATAAATAAGGAAATACATTAAAATGTATAATGAAATTTGATTTGAGACGCATGCGAGCGAATTGAAAAGGGAATTGAAGGTGTTGAATTGTTAGTGTTATAAAAGGTTGAATCCCTTGATGTATTATAGAGTTAGAAAAGTGCTACGAGGTTGAAACCTCATATGTGCTTGAGGAAGAAATTAGAAAATGTGACAAACAAGAGGAAACAAGTGTAGTTGATCCAAGAATCCAAACCCTTAATATAGATTAGAATGGAAAGTATGATTCCATAGATTTGGCCAAGGACCACCCTTGTAGTCTTACAACGAAGCCATGGAGTGACTTAGAGAGCCTTCTCTTAGTCACATAAGAAATGATACTGCAAGTGTTGTCTAGAACTAGTGGTGCACATAAGCATCTTGAAGATCTTGTTGTAAGAGTTTAGATGGAGGAGAGACAAAGTAGAGTTATGGGAAGGGTCTCTATCTCTGAATTGTGCATCATCAAAAGAGAGTTGGAATAAATGAAGGATGACTACTTGCAGTTGTTCATGGATAGAGACATGTCTCTCAAATTTTTTGAGGACAAAGCAGTAGTGGAAGGGGAGCAACTTCATGTGGATTTTGGGAGTTCACATTCTTTTCCCAGAGTCATTGATGATCATATGTGTGTGGATGATTTCACGCATAATGTATTGGAGGATCATCCTGCAGAAGGTGAGCATGAGGAGTATTGAGAACTACAAAGGCTTGATGAACAAATTGTCTTGGAAGCTATTGACCAAGCATTTGTTCTGTGCCAAGGGGACCATGAGTCATCTCTATGTGAAGGAAACTTAACTATGATGAATGTGGTTGATTACATATCACTTTGATCATCAAGAAAAGAATCATATTCATACTTAGATTGGATGGATAGATACATAACCGAGATGGAGACCCAAGGTTTTGCAAGACTAGCTCACATTGGTAAGAGTTATTTTTGCATGATTGATGGATCTATTGCTGCATTTGAATTTGTTGTGTTCTGTGAGTAGCAGCCAAGACATCTATGGCTGCAATATGATACATTCCCTACATCTACATTCATACATTAGGAAATAAAATACATAGCGGATGAGGTGTCATCTCAAGGAATGAGTTCCATTGTGAAGCATGGAGACAGTGAATGGGCTGCAAGAAATTTCAATACCACTCAAAGCACAATCATGGACCTCTCATGTCATCTTCAAGACATTGAGAAGTCACTACAAGAGCATGATAAGGTTCATGAATACATTCCACTTGGAAGACCACCTGATGAAGGAGTGAAGCACAAGGTCAAGTTGAAGAGGGGTGCACCACCCAAGATGACCTCATCTTCCAAGCATGGGCCATTTCTTTGGAAAGTAGAAGCTTGCAACCACATGAAAGGTATCATATCATCTGTGACATGGCCATCATCACCACCATGCATGCAATGGTTGAGTCTAGACAATACTCATTGTTGAGTGAATGGGTGGTCAAGGTTGATCACAATGGTTGGATGCATTTCATGATTCCAAAGGAGCTTAAGGATTGGAAACCAAGATTGGTAAGTGAAGTCCAAGTTTATAACTTTGATCATGAATGCAAGAATATAGTAGTGGATGTTCTTCTTTATTCAAGGGGAGACTTATTTGTTTTGGAAATTCATTTAGTAGCAGAGTGTCACAAAGGCAAATTTGCATACAAGTTGTTGAATGGTTGGGTTCAAGAAGAACAATTTGACATCATGGAGGAAGGCATATTTTGGGTGCCAAAATCAATTTTTATGGAGGAGTTTATGGGGGCTTCCCAGGATTTGTTCCTAGTTGAACACTTCCTTAAAAGGGGGGTAAAGATCCAACAAAAGTTCACCCACACATACAAGCATATCATGAGATTCAAATGTGAGGTTAGAAAGCACATGAAGGAATATTTTTCACCAAGATTCACCAATCTTTTTGTGAATCCAATTGCATTCAAAGTACCTTGGGAAAGGAAGAGGAATGGATGGCATAAGGACAATCTTTTTCTAAAGTTTGATCTCCACCTTGGCCATCACTGATTCTAGATAAATGAAGAATTCCAATATGACTATTCAAGACTTATGAGCATGGGCACTAGCTTATTTGGGGCACTTGAAGCATGCCACAAGCAGTTTGGTAAGCATGTGTTTATTCTTTTGGATGACATGTGGGATCACTATGGGTTGTTGGATAAGTCTTCAATTATTTTGAGAGTTGCATTGCATGCATGGAAATAATTTACATTGTTTGAGTGTGAAGTTTGAGGGATAACGAAAATGTATCTTAATACCATGCTTGAGAAAGGTGAAGCTAATGTCTACATGGACAGGATTCACTCCACCCTTATTTGTTCCATCTACAAAGAAGTGCACAAGAGATTGCAGCTACATGAGAAGCATTATCTACACCATGACAAAGAGATGCTATCCCATATGTGTGCATTGGCTAAGTGCAGATTTGAGCATGAGATTGAACTCAATGAGTGGTAGCAAAAATGGTTTGCATGTGATTCTATGGATGGGATGATTCATGAAGATCAACATATGATATTCATCCACTTTGAAGTCCCTATCCACGTAGTGCCCAAGTCAATCTTAAAGGAGGATATTTTGGGAGTTGCTCATGTTCCACTCTTAGTTGATCACCATGATTGTTTGGAGACTCACATGAGAGTGAGTAAGAGGTTTTCATGGAGGAGATCCAAAGAAGATGCATTGGATCATACAGAGGAGTGCAACATATACTAACATTATGTGATGGAGTATACTTTTTTGGTTGGTCATCTTGATTGGCAACAACAGTTTGGTGGGAGTGTACAAGTTCTTCAACCCCATGTTTTATATTGCTTGAGGACAATCAATCTTGGGAGAGAAGGACTTCCATGTTCCTTCCTAAGTGGTTACTTGATTAAGTCTTGGACCCTTTTAGTCCCTAAGGGTCTAGGAAAAAATAAAAGAAAGGCATTATTAATTATTTGGGATAAATTTTTGAACCATGCCTATAGTAGTTAAATAATTTTAATGTTTGAAGTACTTTGTAATTATATTTATTTTCATGATTAATTAATTTTGGAACAAGTGTGATGCTCATGTGGCTAGGAGAGTGCATGAGGATAAGGTGGACCACACTCACTCACTTGAGAAAGGGTAGAAACAAGAAGAAAACAACTAAAAGCAAGTTGGCAGCAAAAATAAGGAAACTGGCAAAAGCAGTGGAAAGCAAGAAAGTGTATAAAGCAGGAAAGTGAACAAAGCAGGAAAGTGATTTGCATAAAATCAGCCATTTTTGAAAAGTAGGAAACATCCAGAAAGGAAACGTGGGCACAATTTTTAAAAGCAAAAGAAAATCACAAAGCAAGGAAGGTTGGAAAAGAAGGAAGGTTGCATAAAGCAAAGATGTTGCTAACTCTCCCTAAGGAAGGTGCACTCATCCACTCACACATGCTAATTACTTGCTCATGAAGCCATCCAATCTATAAAAGGAGGCCAATATTCTCCTCTCACATCTTTTGGCCAATTTGTTTAGTGTTTGAGAGCTTTGCTTCTCAAGGTTGAGTGATGTGACTCAACCAAGCTTGGGAGATGTGCCCCCAATGCAGTGTGTGTGTTCCAGTTGTTCATGATATGATCCAGAGCCATTGAATTCTAATCTACATTCCAATATCATCCCACTATTGAAAAATATAAGCCATCTAGAAGAGATCCTTAGTGTCAATTTAGTTAGAGAGAGTTCTTAAGGATATTTAGAGAGAGTTCTTAAGGATATTCATCCAAAAGAGGAGAATCAGCCTAGTGAATGCGCCCCATGAGTAGCCCCTGAAGCTTGGTGCACCTTCCATCAGCAGCCACCTACTCTACGTTCATCCTTATTGCAGATCCAGTGAAGATGATATGATGTGCAGATCTTGACTTACTAACCGCTCATTCAAGAGCAGGTGAATAAATATCAGAATTTGATTTAATTTAATAAAAGTTAATCTTTATATATTTTTATCACTGCTCGATACCATTCATTTCATTTCCGATAGAGAGGTTGGACAACACTGGTGAAGCCTTACTAACCGCTCATTCAAGAGCAGGCGAATAAATATCAAAATTTGATTTAATTTAATAAAAAATTAATCTTTATATATTTTTTTATCACTGCTCGATACCATTCATTTCATTTCTGATAGAGAGGTTGGACAGCACTGGTGAAGCCTTCGCTGTCCCAGTATGGAAAATTTATCGCAGGCTCACATTTCTCAAGTCCTTCAAGAACTGTGGCCAGTTGGCGTTTGCGCAGTTGCGCTTTTGTTGTTGCTTTTACGGGATGTGTATATTGCGTTGAAGAGGAGGGTTCACTGGGCTCCCGGACAAGCTCTCGTTCTCACCGCTCTGGCTATCCAAGTGCTCGATTTCACAAATGATTCGGATATCAGCTATCTCGGAAGCAAGCACCAAAGAAATCAACAAGCGGTCATTTTGGTAAGAGAAGATCAGTTGTTATTCGATTGTGCAAGACTTATGATGTGTGTCTTCTTAGCCTATTTACTTCCTGCTGTGGTCAGTTCTAAGATGAGGAGTGATATTAGAGCATTGTTATTGGGCAGCCTGCTTCATATGGTCTTTGAGGTTTACTCCGTTTTGAAAGTTATAAATAAGCCCTCTTTTGGGATGCCTAATTCCCGCCAATCAGTGTGGTTCATAGTGTCAAACGCTACCCTATTCACCGCGAATTTATTAATGCTTACTCTATTGAGCTGCGCGGTCTCAGCCGGTGAATGCATTCGTCGTTGTCTTTTGGGAAAGGTTCATTGGGTACTCTCGTGTTGTTCAACTTCCACTTCCGCCTTCATTTCTTCTCTTGAGGAGTGTAAGAATTCATGTTGTTCTGATTGGTGTTGCACTGAAAACACTGATAGCTGTGAAAACACTGAGGATCACGTCCTCAAATGCTGGATTGTGGCTCGTGTCTCCCAACCTGAAAATATTAGGGGCAGATCTGTTTTCAGTTCGTTAGCCGGAGTCATAGTCACCATTGCTGTTGTCATCGTGGTTGTTAAATGGTCCTGCATTCAACTTCCGCTACATTACGGTATCGCCCACACATTGACGGTTTTTAGTGAGATGGCATTCATACTAGTTGGATGGATGGTTATCTCATTTAGATGGTTAACAGCCGTTCTATATTTTCCAAGAAGGCCGGAGTTATCGGAGAAACGGGAGGATTTTTGGACACAGAGCATTGTTGAGCTGCAAGCCGATTTGGATGCACAGTCAAAAAGCCATTTGTATAAGGAGAAAAGCCATTTGTACAAGGAGAAAACACTTAAAAAAAGAAAGCTAGGACAAAGGGTCATCCTTGATTTAATCACAACAGTTCGGCTCCATTCTGTATTATTGCCCTTGAGGGTTTGGCTGCAGATTCTCATGATCTCGTTGAGTAAAGCCTGCTGGGGTCTCTCTCAGAAGTTAATGGGAATGATCCGACCTTTTATAATGACCACCCAAAATAGGTTGCATGGACAAAAGTTCAGAAAAACTTTGAATTTCATACGAATGCCGGGAGAAACCGCAGTCGACTTGTGGAGAGCCAATCAAATGGCCTTTAGGAGCACACAGGATAAAATTGAAGAAGGCATCACGAAGGGTAAGGGCAGTGAAAAGTTGATCCAATTAATACAAAAGCAAAGCCCTGTAGATCATGAATATTTCAAATTAAAAAAGGAAGATGAAATATATTTCAATAAAATGCCTTTCAAGAAGAGAGGAGCCTCCTTGATGTATTGTATGGTTCATTTATATGAGCACAGCAATAATTTTGAAGGGATCAATGGTGCTACCAGAGATAATATAATCAGCACGGATATTAAATTGGCTGTTGATATGGCTTATAAAATGGCTGTTGTTATTGATGATGCGATGGAAGCCTGCTCCGAGGCATGGGATTTGCTGGATTTTCTTGACAGTTCCGACAATGTGTCACGTGTCACGTGTGTGGCTATGTCCCTGCCATATGTAGCAAAACAAAAATAACAAGTGTCACGTGTGTGGCTATGTCCCTGCCATATGTATTGGTTTGTCTTAAGTATTGTTTATAAGTATTGTTTATTGGACAGAATGAATAGCATAGTTAAAGTATTGGTTTGTCTTAAGTATTGTTTATTGGACAGAATGAATAGCATAGTTAAAGTATTGGTTTGTCTTAAGTATTGTTTATTGGACATAATGAATAGCATAGTTAAAGAGTGGGTATTATTTTGTTTTTTTTACAAATATTTTGTATTTTATTATGTTGTGTAGGTCGACTAGATATCATCGTATATAATATGATAAGTTATGGGGGGTCTTATTACATATATGCTAAGTTTATGTGTATTTGGTCAATGGGGTATTGAATGTAGATATCTCGATTTGTGAACTCACATAAGACTAACGTTAAGATAATTGTAAAAATCAATTTAAAATACATAGTAAAAACAAAGGAGTAAGCAAACCCAAACGTGTTCAAGAAGCATTACATTTGTTACCAACTTCTTCTTAATTTTTCACTCTCTACTGCTACCTGTAACTTCCAGCAAAATATGCGTCATGTGCTAGACTACGTCCTCCTGCCAAAACCTTTGACAAACATAGAGATGCATCTCTGGATATAAAATGAGGACTCCACTTGATCACGTGCATAAGGGACAGAATTCCAACCGTGTAGGGAAACCGGAAGTATTTTCTACATAGCATGAGACTCGTGTGTCGCAATTCTCCTTTGACAAGTGTTAATCAGTGAGGTGTACTCATTGATAGACATGGCGCTATCCAGATTATTATATAGCACATCATTCAAGATACTGTTGATATTTGAGTCTAATTAAATATAATAATGAGAAGGTAATTACTGATTATTAGGAAAAGATTCATTGAAGCTAAAAATCTATAAATGAGTCATAACAATACACCTTGAACCTAAGGGAATGTGATATGGGAGACAAGGTCTTCTTATGAACTATGCTATAGAAAACAACAACAGATTATGATTATATGTTAACTAACTAGGACTAAATGAATTGATAAACTTTGATGAAGTTAGATCAATTGTGTGTATATCATGTAAAGCGTAACTTGAGAAAACATCCTATGTGGTGGAAGAGGTAAAATTATATAATAACAAGATGTTGATCATGTGAATGTCTCATGGGACTAGCATGGCTAAGGTATTTAGTCGGAAGGAATAGAGATATGGTATCGAGATTTTTTTTTAAATTGTGAATGACCATAACTTCGGGATGAAGTTTCTTGAAGGGTGGGTGTATGTAATGCCCCATATTTGCACACTTAGTAATTAAAACTCTAATATGAATTAGCTTAACATTTTCATTTGTTGAGCAAGACTATTGTTATGGGAATATATGGACTCCCTAGGTGTGGACAGTAAATGAAATATAATGTTTTAATTTATTAATGACAATGAATATGTTATTTCATTTGAACATTCAAAATTGAATATAGAATATCCATACGAGGAATGCTAATTTAGTTGTTTGCAAAAGTACTTACATGATTATTTGTAAATGTTGTATAAGTGAAATGGATTAACACTTAAAAGAGTTGGGTATGGCTTTATATATATGTTTCATGTTAATGATGAACTATTCCACATGTTAATTGGCTATGAGATAGCAGATTCCTATATTGCCAAGGGGCACGAGATGTATTAAACATCATGAGTATAATGATGTTATATCAAATTTCATACTATTTAATTGTGAATTCCAATATTTCTATGACTTGTGGGTGAGGGTGAGTTTTGACAGGAATTGTGACTTTCCCAAAGTGGTTCTTCAATGATGGGACCCCTTAAAACAGTGATGGAACAGTATGGTTGATGTAGGGTGTTGGCCCTAGTACTATTAGGGGGGTTGGAGGAATTTTCCACCGTTTATCCCCCGAAACCTGGAGTCGTGGGAGGTTTGTGTAGCGCACTCCCCTAGACGTGTGATGACGACTAGCGGATGCCTGCTGGGGAAGCTTGGTCAATGTGGTCGATCGACACTTCCGCTTACGGGTTCTATATGTGGTTAGGTCGTGCAGTCGACGCCACAGTATATTGCAGCAGAGGACGGGATGGTGAGGTCAAGAGATGGAAGTAGTGGTGATTTAGGGGCTGGATTACTGATGTGATGGATGGTACCAATGATGGATTGAATGGTGTTCTTGATTGTTATTAACCATCATGATTAAATGTTTGATTTTACTATTATGTTTATCTAATTTTGTCTTATTGTTTCAGTATGAATGATAAATGATGCAGTGTTTAATTGTTCTTCTATATGTTGTTTGAGAGGATGTAATAATGATTTATTAGGAGCATTAAATGTGATTATTAGTACGCACGCTTAAGACGTGTGCACTGGCCATGCATACGTCAATTCGTGATTACATTACTATGATTGGTCGATCGTTGAGTAAATTAATATGATTATATTATCTATTAGTAACTTGGTTGGCGAATTGATGAAAGCATTACTTGTGTGTTGAAAGTATGAGTTTGTTGACTTGTTTAAAATGATTTAGATTTATATAAATTGATTGGATTATTAAATAACATATATAGTTATATACATATAACATAAAATATGTCATAATATAATATAGTATATGAAAATATCTTATTTGACTTATGAATGAAAGGATAATATAAATAAATGGATAGATAGGATTTGCACAAATTTTTAGAAATCGGTTGTCATAGTTGCATTAATATGAAAGCATGACAAGTGAGACTTTGCATCCATGTTTATTAATATTTTAATTATCTAAATCAAATTTCTATTTATTATGAGAAAATGAATTTATTGATTGATGACTATTATTTATGGGAATTTATTGATGGATGAGGATTTTTGGATATAAATATGAGACTTGAGAGTGGAAGGAGGGAGGTTCTTTTCTCTTGAAGATTATTATGGTGAGAGTATTCTAGGATGGAGAATTTTGGGTATTTTGGGGTATGAGAAGTTTTGAAGAGTTGGAAGAGTTTGAGAACTCTTGGAAGATTTGATATATAACCTACTGGTGCATCACTGTTCTGTTCTCTGGGGGTCTCGGGCACGGAGGGCCAGGAGGCCATTTGGATGGGACCGTTCAATGGTTTCCTGGGGATAGGGAGCCGGCTAGGCCCTTAGTTGGCTGGGAGGTAAAACCGTGGTCCCGCTTTGGGAAATGAAGATAGAAGCAACTCGAGATGAAGAAGGAAGCTTGCTCAGTTTGGACTTCGTCACCATTCTTATAACGAGGTATTTTTCTTGTGATTTTAAATTGTTATATGTTGTTGTAAAATTATCATATGATGCTATTGCTACATGATTTATGATGTTAATTTATGTTGTGTGAATCACCAATGAAGTTTTAAAAATTCTAAAGTTATTTGATGCTATTGCAAAATGCTCATATGTCCTTTATATGTTGTTATAATTACACGTTGATTATATGCTGCTTAGACACACAATCTATGTTTAGTTAAATTAAAATTTATAATGCCAATGGAGGCATTACATTAGTTTTCAATCGGATCCAACTTCTTTGTTGAATTGTTCTCTCTAATATGCTTCCCTAAAGGAGGATTATAAATGGGAGGATTATAAATGGAAACGCACTTGTTTGATAGAGGTGCATGAAAGTGAATTATGGTTCTCAATTCAACAAAGTAAAAAAAAGTTACCATTCAGATTCTTTCCCTTCACCTTTTTTACTACTTTTATGCATACATCTCTATTGTTCACTAATTTAGTAATAGATACGGACCAAATTCAACGTCCAATGTTTTTGGCTTATGAAACAATTTCTTCCTTTTTTTTCTTACATTATCATTTTTTCCATTGTTAAGTAGGCTAGATTTTATGTAGGCTAGAATTTATATTAGTTTGAAGAACACTAGTAATTTACAAAGATTGAACTTTTCCAAGGATAAGCATCACGTTGCTTTTAGAAGAGTTGAAGAACCCAATTCTTCATCGAGCTTGTTTTGTTTGAAGCAGCCCAGGAACCCATTTTAAGCAATTCACACTGAACATCTGAAAAGTGGATTTTCTATGTGTCTCCTAATTTGGATTGGAATGGGGTTAGCAAGTTAACTGTATTATTATACTGGTTTGGGAAACTGCTGAGATGGAAAATGTGGCATAGTGACCTAGACACCGAGCCGCTAGATACGAAATATGATTGTGTTATATGACATATATAACACTCAATGCTACCATATCCCATATCCAGTGCAAAATGAAGCCTCTCAACTTTACTACATAAGTAAACAATGAAATTTTGATGTACTAGTACATTTTCAAATGAAAATAATAATAACTTATTTTTACATTGCATTGAAGGGTTCAACATCTCTAAGCCCTTCAAAGTGAAATGGGACCCCACCTTTCAAATTGGATAGTGGGCATGGGCAAGGGCAACTAAACTAACAAAATGCCAGGACTTTCTTATCGTGAAATATGATGAGACGGAGGGTAATGGACTATTAAAGGCTATGTCATAGACCTAGCCGCAGCATTAAGGAGCCTGAGTCTGCTACGGATGCTTGTTGCTTATTTTGGTTCTCCGTTTGTACTGTACTAAAAAAAAATAGATAAACCCTGATTTCAGAATCTCCACTAATTTTTTAAATTTTTATTTGATCACCCACATTAATACACAAAGTTGTAAACAGAAGTTGGCTGGACCTTAAAATCTCATGTAAAACAAACGGAATTGAGCACAGGAGCGGCCTTCTTCGATCCATGTGCTGAGCCTAAGAGTGAAGCTTCCTGGAAGCTTCGTATTAATGGCTAGTTAGTGACATACTCTTCACAGTGCGCAGAAAATTATTCGCGCCAGTACCTATTTTCTTCTCTCGCTCTCGGCGGACTCAAATTGTCAAATCCACATGTAACTTGATGGAGCCACATTGAAAATAGTTTCCACTACATAGTGAAGCGTAGGCTGTTCCAATAGGGAAACCTTATCTCAGGCTTATCAAGAATTTCAAGATGTGTGGCCATCATTGGCTTGCGCAGTTCTATTTCTGATTTTGCTCTTATGGGATGTGTGTGGCTTTTGAATTGAATCATAGAGAGCTAAGACAGCATCAGTGAAGCGTTGGATTTTCCAATATGCAGGAAAGCTTATCGCAGGCTTTTCAAGAATTTCAAGAGGTATGGCCATCGTTTGTTTGCGCAGTTGTGTTTTTGCTGCTGCTTTTATGGGATGTGTCTATAGCGTTGAAGAGGAGGGCTCACTGGGCTCCCGGACAAGCTCTCGTTCTCACCGCTTTGACTATCCAGATGCTCGGTTCGATTGCAGCTATGTCGGATATCAGCTATTCCGGCAGCACGGATGAAAGAAATGATCAAGTGGCCGATTTAGTAAGGAAACATCAGCTGTTATTTGACTGCGGAAGACTTATGGTGTGTGTATTCATAGGCTATTTGCTACCTTCTATGGTCCGTTCTAACTGGACTCAAGCGTGGAGCAACATTGGAGCATTGATACTGACCATCTTGTTTCGTTTGGCCTTTGAGGTTTACTTCGTTTGGAGGATACCCGATCGCCGCCAATCAACGTGGTTTGCAGTGTCAAACACTACCCTATTCACGGCCAGTACAGTGTTGAGTCTTCTCTTGAGCTGCGCAGTCTTGGCAGGTAAAAGCATTCGTTTTATCCTCGCAGGAAAGGTTAAATGGGCACTCTCGTGTTGTCCACCTTCCAAGTCCTCCAGTCCCACTCTCCCTCCCACGGCCACCACCACTCCACCTACCACCCCCCCCACCACTCCACCTCCCACTCCCCCCACCACTCCACCTCCCACTCCCACGTCCACTCCCCATAGCCCTCCAGAGTGTAAGAATTCGTGTTGTGCTGATTCGGGTGGACCGTGTAACAATTGGTGTTGCTCTGAAAACACTGATAGGTGTGAAAGCACTGAGGATCACGTCCTCAAATGCTGGATTGTGGCTCGTGTCTCCCAACCTGAATATATCATGGCCAGGTCGGTTTTCAGTTCGTTAGCCGGAGTCATAGTCACAATTTCTGTTGTCATTATGATTGTTAAATGGGCTTGCATTCCACTTCCGCTACATTACGGTATCGCCCATAAATTAACGGTTTTTATTGAGATGGCATTCATACTAGTTGGATGGATGGTTATCTCATTTAGATGGTTAACAGCCGTTCTATATTTTCCAAGAAGTCCGGAGTTTTTGCAGAAAATGGAGGATTTTTGGACACAGAGCATTGTTGAGCTGCAAGCCGATTTGGATGCACAGTCAAAAAGCCATTTGTATAAGGAGAAAATACTTAAAAAAAGAAAGCTAGGACAAAGGGTCATCCTTGATTTAATCACAACAGTTCGGCTCCATTCTGTATTATTGCCCTTGAGGGTTTGGCTGCAGATTCTCATGGTCTCGCTGAGTAAAGCCTGCTGGTGTTTCTCTCAGAAGTTAATGGAAATGATCCGACCTTTTATAATGAACACCTCGTCCGGGAGACAACCAGAGCAATTTTACAAGTTCCAAAAAACTTTGAGTTTCGTACGAATGCCGGGAGAAATGGCGTTGGACTTGTGGAGAGCCAATCAAATGGCCTTTAGGAGGACACAGTGTAAAATTGATGAAGGCTTCACGAAGGGTAAGGACAGTGAAAAGTTGATCCAATTAATACAAAAGCAAAGCCCTGTAGATCATGAATATTTCAAATTAAAAAAGGAAGATGAAATATATTTCAATAAAATGCCTTTCAAGAAGAGAGGAGCCTCCTTGATGTATTGTATGGTTCATTTATATGAGCACAGCAATAATTTTGAAGGGATCAATGGTGCTACCAGAGATAATATAATCAACACGGATATTAAGTTGGCTGTTGATATGGCTTATAAAATGGCTCTTGTTATTGATGATGCGGTGGAAGCCTGCTCCGAGGCATGGGATTTGTTGGATTTTCTTGACAGTTCCGACAATGTGGGAGCATCAGCATCAGCAGATAGAGAATTCGACACTCTAAGGAACATGTGGCAGATAAATTTTGGGAATCTGGAGAAACTCGAAAAGGCTATCCGAGCACTTGCAGACAGACACATTGAGAACCGAGAGCGATCTGCGCAACCTGGATCAACTGGCGAACGGGAGAAATGGCACGACTCATTGGAGAATTGGCAAGGCTCCAAGGACTGGATGAATTTGACTCTGCATTGTGACTCGTACAAGAAATTGTACAAGAAATTTCACTCAAGTAAAATGAATGCACAGGTGGACGATAAAGAGAATGCACAGGTGGACGATAAGGAGCATGAGGAGAATATAAAGGGCCTGGATAATTCAATAATGAATGCACAGGTGCACGATAAGGAGCACAAGGACCTGGAGAATTTAATACGCATGTTGGCAAGTGTTATTCGTGATTGCCTCGAAAAGGAGTTAGACAAGGTGCTAGTACAAAAATGCAATAACTGGGCAGAGCAAGGCAAGGAAGAAGAGATATATAATGCAGCTTTTATTGCGGGGAAAGCCAAGGGACTGACACGATATAAGGTATGATTTTATCAATCTCCAGCCTTACTACATATTATTTATTAGTTTATACCATACATATCATTGGGGTTAATGTAACGTACCGACCAAACAAGATCTTAGCATCAACAATATTATATTGTTATTATAATGTTTGTATGGAGATATAAAATGCATAACCATGTGATTTTGTCATTTTTTCAGAGTTTGGAAGGAACGGTGAATCCTCTATTCAGTTATGGCTCTGCTGGGATATCCCAATCGCCAAAGAGCTTTCAGGGATCTCCTCCTTTTGGAATATGAAGTTAGTGGGATTTCGAGTGCATGGTGCTAATTCCATATAAGGTAGATTAGATATGTTTTATTTTTTAAACAAGATTATTAAAGAATTTTATTGATTAAAGATGAGATGAACTCGTTAAAAATAGTTTTTTAAGTATTGAGTTTTTTAAATTATGTATTAGTTTTTAATTTCAGTATGTGATATTTCATTTTTTAAATTATAAATAAAATTATTTTTAATTTTATATCAAGTTTTTCGTTCTGAGGATTTTTCTTCTTTCTCGTTTCCAAGTTTCCCTATTAACATCGTAGCTCCTCTTAAATGTATTAAAAGTTGTTTTCTTCATTCTCTTTCCTAAGTTTCTCCCATTCATGCCGTATTAATTTTGGCTGCTATTAAATGTATTATTTATGCTCATTGAAATGGCAACACGTCTGAACCTTCTTTGCATATTGATGCAAAACACTGCATTGGATACAAAAACTTGTTTGGTTGAGTAAATTTTTTTTTTCAATAAAAAATACTATATTTATATTAGGATAAGAAATGTTACATTCTTCGAATTAAAAAAATCAGGTTCTTGAATATTAAGCAAAGTTATCTTCATTTGAATTATCGTTAATCATGGCCGTAACGTTAACGATTAGCTTTTTCTTCCATTCGCATATGTTGAACCCTGTGGCGGCAGCCTTCCGAAATTGTTTATGATATTATGTTTATTAATTTCCCATTTTATGTTAATTTCATTATCAACCTGTGATGCCTGACATAACTTTTTATTTATTTTATTTAACTAAGTACACAACTATTATGCATGGAAACGAGGGTTTATGAATTTTTACGTTTTATGAGTCTGGAATGGTAGATTTCAATCATACTGGAATATTCTTCGTCAAAAATGGATGTTACAGATTAAAAAATTAACTTACAGGCATGTTTTAATCTTATAATTCACCAAGGATTATTTGAATTCCAACATACTGACCCATTGCCAAATCAGTCAAAATGTATGGGGCCTCATTTTCCTTGGGAGTCTATTAATGGATCCGGCCTCATTTTCTTTGGGAGTCTGTTAATGGATCATATCAGCCCAAGAACATATCATAAGCTGTATCAAATATACTGGGAGTTATAATATGAGATGTGGGTGGACATTATAATATGAGTTACAATGATTAACTTTTACTGAAACCAACTTTAATATATGAAAATACATCACAATTTACCTCAAATCCCATGTCCTAGTTTATAATCTATGTGCAAAGATACATGGCAGTGGCTTCTGTCTTACCTATTCTTCCCACGAAATGTGACTTCTTCCATCCGTTGGGCTTTGCATTGGAGCCCAGTCTCTATCACTGCCCATGATTCCCTTTATTCTCGTAGCTAACAGTCTTACCTAATCAGAGTACATTATATTATTATGTCCCCAACATAAAGGATTTCGTCCAAAGGCATTAGTCGGGGTGACTGTTCATCAATGAACTCTGGGAAAAGGATTTCGTCCAAAGGCATTAGTCGGGGTGACTGTTCATCAATGAACTCTGGGAAAAGGTTGGAACTTTTGTTTGGAAAAAATAAGGTATTTTCGAAATTTTAATGTGTTATTTTGCTGCGTTTTGATTGGCGCCGTGTGCAGTGACTTGTGCCTTGGTTCCTGTGCCCCAGGAGCCGGCAACGCGATGGCCTCATGGTTTCTTAAATGTTTTGGTGGGTTGTCCTCGCGGGCTGGTTTTCCTGTGCTGGATGAGGAATGGGTTGTCCGGCGCGATGGCGTCTGGTTTTAACTATGGTGGCCCCATGTAGCAATTGATGTCGTCCGGCGCAAGGGCTGGTTTTAAGGTTGAGTTCATTTTGCAGAGGGCGGGTAGCGTCTTGCCAAAGCTGTAAGCTCGCACTGACAGCTCTATCAATTGAATAGCTCAAAGGGGTCGAAATCTGCTTTTTAGGTTTGAATACGAAATCTGCTTTGTAGCAAGCAGTTCACCAAATTTATGGTGGAAATAATTCAATCACGGACTGAATGCAGTCCCATCGATATTTATTGTGGCTTTTATATACGGAATCGACTTTTAGAAAGCTGTTTGCCACTATCAGGAGATAATTGAATTATCGAATGAACACGGTCCCATCCACACCGTCTTGTAGAAACCTGCTGACCCTTTCCACCCATAAACAATCGTACTTGCAATCTTGAACGCATAGCATGGCAGCGGGACGTGATGTGAATCCAATGGCATAGTATTTTTGTGTTATGACTGTTTCTTTATTTCGCGTGAACCTGAAGATTTCAGTTTCTGGTCACGATAAAATGCAAAACACAGGGCGATGGCATATATAAATAAATATTAAATAATAATAATAAATCATATATAATATTAAAAAAAACACGGTCATGCTTTGGGCTTATCAAGACTATAGGACCCACTTTCATAGACGGACAGAAAATTTCTGGACGGACGCCCAGATTGGAATACGACATTGAGATTTTGATGTGGAAACAAATAGAAGGGTTTTTAAATGTTTTTTTAAAGATTAACATGTAAAGCCTATGGACCATCTGTAATGAGGGGGTTTTAATTCTATTAATATTTTTTAAATTATTATAGAGGAAACTTGTGCACATCATTACAAAAAATATACTTTTTTCTTTTACACATTCACCAAAGTGATTGGATGGATAAGGAGATGACCTCTTACACTGAGATTTGATGTTGACAAAAAAGAAATATCACCTAACCTTGGGTTAGGTTTAGCACTTTATGTCAGTGTTCAAACTACATTATTTAGGCTTGTATGGATGTTCAATTATATTTGGAAATAAAGCTACATTATGTTTTTATTATGTTGATGAAAAGTTTATATGTGCTTTCATAGTAGAAAATAGAAAACAAGTATAGTAGTCGGTCACTTTTTAGATATGCTTAATGGCACTCACTTGTTTATATTTTTATGTTAAAATATATATATATATATATATATATATATATAATAAATTTATGGTAACTATTTTTAAAAAATTTATGAATTAAAATATATATATATATATATCACTTTGTAAGCTAAAAAAAATTACTTCAAAAATGGGTAAAAATCTCTAGAATTTAATTAAAAAAATATGATTATTGTTATTTAAGTTGGTGGCATTGTAGTTATGATTTTGCAGTGATGATCAAATTGATCTTATCATGGAAACTTTTAATCCACATATTGATCTTATCAACCAATCATATCCATAAATGTAATGAAAAAATATATTTTTTAAAATAAAAAAGAAAATGATTTTTAAAACTATCATAAAAAAATGTTTCTTAAATATTATAAAAGGTATTTTTCAATATCCTTATTACAAAGAGAGTCCAAATCATCGAATTCCTGCTAAATATGCCCCTGTCCTGGATTTTGTCATACGCTTGTATATCCTGGAGGACGGGTGAGGGTTCAAAACTAAATCTGTTGTTTTTGTTGGTCGAGGTGGGTTTTAGAATTCCTGCTTAATATGCCCCTGTCTTGGATTCTGTCATACCCTTGTATATCCTGGAGGACAGGCGAGGGTTCAAAATTAAATCTGTTGTTTTTGTTTAAAACCTACCTCTGCAAATCTAGAATTCGTTGGTTCCTAAAGGAGTGTAATTCCGTTGAGCACCGAGGTATTCAACGCTTGAAAACCTCTTCAGATGACCACCAGTTATACAAGGGTAAGTCTTCAACAGTGAAGGGTTTAACATACTGTTTCTATTCTATCTTTGTTATCGTACAGTTGCTAACTCTCGACTGGTTTGTGTTAAATGCAGCTTCCGTAGATTTCGTGACGGCTTCCCCAAAGTCTGGTCTAGGGTTTTCATGGCCTAGTTTTCCTGTGCCGAACGAGGAATGGCTTTGTAGTTTGTACAGGAATGGGTTTCTGGTTTGTGTTAAATGCAACGTCTGTACAGGAATGGGTTTCTGGTTTGTGTTAAATGCAACGTCTGTACAGGAATGGGTTTCTGGTTTGTGTTAAATGCAGATTCGGTGGATTTCGTGACGGCTTCCCCAAAGTATGTGCAGGGGCCGTTCTCATTTACTTTTTCAGTATGGCAACTAGCTAGTTCGTGGTTTTATATCCTATCAACCTTGGTCTCTTCGTCTTTCATTGCCATTTCAAGTTATTTGGGTCTGCACTCTGTTTCAGCGATTTATGTTGCACATTTCGGGAGCTTGTTGCAGTTGTTATTCCTCCGGTTCATTTGCAGTTCCTCGTTTGCAGTCTGCCCTCTCTGGCATCTTTTGGTAGAAGCACATCGGGTTGTGTCTTTTGCAATTTCAACAGGTGCCTCTTCTAACTTTTTCCTTGGCTTCAAATTGCATTTTCTGTTCCATTTTTTGTATAGGAAAAAAAATACAAATTTTTCTTGTGTATGTTCTATTGGTTTTGGATTTTGGAATTTTACAAATGACAGAAGGTTTCCCTCCCGTAATTGCTACCTTTTCGCGAATCAGCTACCCCACGTATAGCCACAAATTAGTAAGTCACACGGTGCACGGCTGACCGTTTGAACACGGTTCTTGACAGCTCCTTCCCATCTTCTTTACCCCAAGAGGTGGTAAACCTATAGGCATAATTCCATAAGCGCCCATCCAATATGGATAGATCACAGGCACCTATATTGATACAAAAACCCGATGCCAAGCATTGAATTTTATGAATTATTTGATTCTTCAATCCGATGGATCTCTACTTTTACCATCTAGACCCTTCAAACTCATTAAAATCCACTTGCGTTGTTAGGCATTTTAGTCTTCCGAAGCATTTGACTTTCTCTGTGATATAGATCTATTTAGCTTCGAAAATTGCAATATGATCAATATATATATAAAGCCTTGCAGAAACCAATCTGATAGATGGCGTGGAGATAGTTGAGATTCTTTTGCTACCTCAAAAAGCATCAGTGAAGTGAAGCCAATGACATGCACTGAGTTATGAGATGGAAAGTTTCACCATGTGATGGAATCAGCTGAGATTCTCAGCTTTGATTGCAAGCTCTGTTATCATCCGGTGGATGAAATTTTATACCCGCGTACGCCAAAAAGCCTTACCTAATGGTTTCGTGGTGCTTCCTAGCCTGCTTACAGTTGATAGCATTATTTGAATGTCAGACCATCTTTTTTACCAGTCAATGATTCATGCAAGAAGCTATCTTATAGCTTTTCATTATTTCTATAATTCTGATCTGTCCCTGATTTCGATCCCATCAACACAATAGCGTAAGGGCACTTCAAAGATTCCCAGCGTGTAAGTTCCGGAGGTAAAAAGTCAATACGAGATATATACCTGACGTACCAGCTTGGTATGCATCTCTCCAGTCTCGCAAGACTTAGTTGCATTGTCCATTTACACTTCGATGATTTGTCTTAGGCACCTGGCAACTAGGTAAACAAGGATCATGAAAAGTCAAAAGTTTGAATAATTAGCCCCCGAGAACTGTATTAATTAGATTTTTAGGGCCGCCATCAGGGCGTCCTACAATCTATTTAATGAGAACCCTCTTTGAGTATTTCGCCCATTCAACCGCAATTTGTTTCCTAAAATTTAAATGAGATCAATAAATTTCACGATACTTAAATTAAACTATTAAAAAGTCTTTACCTAGAATTGTTGTTTCTGACGCTTTTGGCATTACCAAAGGCTTCAAGAACAGGATTTAGCAAAGGCTTTAAAATACAATACACTAAGAATTCAGAGAAGCAAACCATAACAACCCTACAGTCCAAAGTTAAAACAGCCAAAGTAATGGACAATAATTTTATTCCAGCCCAGATCAACAACTGCATGGTTGTGACTCATCTTACTTCTAAAACTTGCTGCTCAACTGTCCATCCTTCTGTTGCAGCTCGACCACCCATGTACGCTAAATAACGCAGAAGCATTTTTGTGGTTTCTGTTTTACCAGCACCACTTTCTCCACTTACTGGAATGGAGTTACTTTTTCCCTCATTTATCATAGCCCTGTATTTAAAATGATTTAATACTCAGAAAAAACATAATGGTGCTCTCTAGTATAAAGTGTTGTGGAGACATCAAGCAATCATAATACTCTACCTGTACGCAGCATCTGCCACTGCATAAACATGAGGACTTAACTCCCCGAATGTTGCCCCCTTGTATTGCTCCATCATATGGATATCATACAAGTGAGGTAGTCTTCTAAATGGATTGACAACAATCAATATATTCCCTGTATATGTCTCTCAAACATCACAGCTTGTTAGTCAATAATATTCTCCAATGGATTTAAGTTCTCCTTTGATATGACAGACATAATATAAACAGCATGCTCAGCAATTTAACTCGCTAAAGTAATAATTTTTTTTAACTCATAAACCAGAACAAAAATGAGACTTCAAGTTGAAATAAGCTGGAGGAAATAAACAATAATCAGCAAATTACTAACATATATTTCATTAAGTTCATATCTAGTTGCCAAATTCTGCAGGACTCTTGGTTCATGCAAATAGGAAAGTTTAGTAATATCATCTACTCCTGGTTCATGCAAATAGGAAAGTTTAGTAATATAATAGAATACCACGAGTTTGATGCAATAATAGAATACCATCAGTTTGATGCAAGTTAGGGAAAAGCAAAAAACAATTAAATCCAAAACAGATAATCTTCATTAAAATTCACCAAATCCAACTGTCCAAAATTCGCAGAATTGGAGAATATTTCAGTGTCATAAATTATTTAGCAGGCTCTTTGTTTGCAGAAAGTAAAAGAGGCACCCATGGTTACAAGCTTTTCCTAAAAGCTTTTTATCTGATTGGTGTTTATAGTTTTGTATTTGATTGATTGATTGAAATAACCGAACAATAAAAGTAGAAAAAGCCACGCCTCCTATTTGTGGCTGCTTTATGTTTATAAAACAATTAACAACGAGTTTTCTTTTGGAAATAAGAGTGGACCATCTGATATTTCTTAAAGACTTTGTTCTTATATTTGTCTTAAAAAACCTGTTCTTATATTTGTCTTTAAAAACTTGTTCTTATATTTGTTTATATATTTTTTTTTATTTTAATTTATTTTATTAAATTGTATATATAATATTTAAAAGATTGTTTGAATGTTTGAGAGAAATGATTGTTATTCTTTTCGTTTAGGTTGAATTCTTGTAAGTGACATGATGCTCTTGTTGAATCCTTATATAATGAATGTAATTCTCAAGATAGTTTTTGGATACAGCCCAAACCCTTATTAAAAAAAAAAATTAAAACTATTCATTTCATTTTAGTATATATATATATATATATATTAAAAACTATAGATAATAGTTAATATTTAAGAAAGTTTTAAAAATAATTTTATTTAAATGTTAAATAATGTTAATATTAAAGTATGTAAAGTTATTTTATCAAATAATTTGTTATAAAAAATAAATATAAATAATAAATGATAAATAAATAAAAACTCATTCCATTTTTAAACACCTAAAACATTTCAAACATATTTCAAAATAAACATTACAACTTTATAACAAAAATATGATTCTAGTACATTAGTTAGAAAATTTTAAACTCAACTTTAAAAAATTCATTCCATTTTTATATACTCAAAACACTCCCCCCAACATATTTTTAGGATAAAACATGCCATCCTTCATGGAAAAATGATTCTAAATGTAAGTCATTTGATAGTGAGTCAAAAGGAAAGAATAGTGAGTCAAAACATGCCCACCCCTACATATCAAGAAATATTCTTTACTTGCTACTGGTAATGGGGAGGCAAAGTAGGTATATACTTGGTGAGATTATGTTTCCAAAAGCTACAAATGATATGTATAAACAAACAAACAAAAAATTATTTTGCAACATATCTACAATCACTATTTCATCTCTAGAACATCAACAAATCAATTAAAGAGTCATAGTCTTGTCAGCAAGATTGGCTACATCATCTAGATGAAAATCCAGAGTATACTCAAGTTCTCCGAAATATCCTTTGCTGGACTCTATATGAAATGTACCACTGAAAGGTGCAAAGAAGAAAAGTGCATAGCTAGGTCAGCTTATAATTTCGAACAAACACATTAAATTTATTGTAAGCCTTCGGTCAAACATACCTACATAATATGAATAAAGTATCCATTGAACAAAACAAGGTACAAAAACCTGTTCCTGATTTGTAACTCTCTCATTTCGTTTGCAAAATGCAAATGTCAATAAGTGTACCACAAAAGCGTTTATAGGCATCCATTTACAAGTCTATTAGCTTACCATTGGGTAATTCCTAGAGTTATTACAGGCAATTATTTTTCGCAAAAATCACAAAAAATTTAAAAGTGGTACTGATCTAAACTCTTCAACAGACGCGATTTAAAATAAATTTCTGACAGAAATGTCTATTGAATTGTTTTCCAACATAGCTTTCATTGCAAGTGGCTATGCAGAAGATACTGTTTTGTTTGGTTCATTGCGTACAAGTGTCACAAACAATGTGACTTATTTTTGCTTATTTCGAAAGTTGCATTTTCCATGCAGGTTTTTCTTGCTATCTTTCTTGTTATGATGAAGAGCATTGAACACAATCAATGTTCTAGAATAGGAGCAAGATCTATTCCGATTATACGAGGGGCATTTGATGGTATTGACATTGCTTTGTCAAGAAACCATTTGTTTCGTTTACAAGCTTTTCATTACTGAAATGGAGATTGTCTCTTTGACGCCTTTGCTGTCCTCTGGCATTTTCGGTACACATCCTTGGAAATAAGAGAAGCAACCATAAACCATTGCCATTTGCGTCTAGCTGCAAACGATCTAGCCGTAATTTCTTCTCTCAACTTGGAATTGGATCCTTTATACTTGTCTGAATTGCATGGGATAGAGAATAGAGATCTTTATCTGCAACGAATGTCCCAAACTGCATCTCAACCGGATGCAGAAAATGTTTATGGCCTTTGGGGTGATATCTTCTGCATAAAATGGTTTGCAAATTGGTTAAATGTCCCTGTTGTTGTATGGTCATTGACAAGGAAAAGGAAATATCTTCATTTTAACCCTTCGTATCCTGGATATTGCTACAATATTCTGTTCCATGATCACACCCCAGCTGCTGGACACTTCGAACCTTTGCTTTCATACAAATTGCTTGGACCTGACTATGTTATTTTGCATGGACAATCGGATACCTCTTATGTTGACCCTTGTGAAGATATCTTCCTTGAGTCTCATTGCTTAAGAGAAAGTTTGTTGCAACAAGGATTCCAATTAATCTCTCGCATTGATGGCCACTGCTGTGACTCGTTATTTGAATCAATTTCAAAATTGACAAAAACATTTGATAGTGCGAGCCTCAGAAAAACAATAGCGCAAACTTTTTTCAATTGCATGGTTTCAAATGATGCAAGAGCCTTCCGTTGTCTACAAACATTTCTTCAGATTGAGACAGTGCAAGAAAATCAACTTGTTTCTAGTTGGCAAACCTTTGTAGTGAATTTGGCAGAGCCTTATACAATTGGCCATGTAAATGGTGGCCATTTCACAATTCAATGGTTGTGTGAGGTTTTGGAAGTCAACATATTTCTTTTGAACATACATTCCTACAAAGTTCAAAATCAATTATTCTCAACAAATACATCGTCAAAGATCTATTTTCTTCTCCATCATGAAATTGACAAATGCCATTCGCATTTTCATCCCTTGTGCCAAACAAGCCTTCAAAGACATTCGCCAATGTTGTCAAATGCCATGACTAGGAACCTTACTATCGATGCAATGATGAAAACAAATGACAATTGCCACCAGTCAACTCTTTGCAGTGTCATTGAACAACAACCTCTCATTGACCTTTGCAAAGAACATTCGGAAACAGAACCAAACAAAAGGAAAAAAACTTGTTCTATGCAAAAAACATCAAAAAAAAAACCAAGACTCTTTTGCATTGGCCGAGAAATTTCAGTTATGATGGAAAAATGTCTGGAGAAAGATTCCATTATGAAGCGACAAAAATCCATTGCCCCGTTCAAGAACATACGCACCATGAACAAGGAAATGCGTCTACAAGCGCTTCAATCCTTTCAAAAGCAAAAGGCATATGAGAAGGCAAAAAAAGCACTTAAACAATACTCAGAAAGTATTCAAGATACCCCTATTCATGCATGTTCTGTTTGTAGACGCTTGCACTTTAAAAGGGATGTTCGCTATATCAACGAAGACACTTTCTATGCATTGAAATGTCTTCCTTGGAATACTATGCCTTCTTCAATTGCATTGCACACATACATATGCAAATATTGCAAAAAGAGTATTTCAAATTCAAAAACACCATTGTTTGCAACACCACTTAATATTTGTTGCAACACTTCATTGCCTTATGTAGACAAATCGACTTCGCTTGAAGAGCGGCTTGTGTCACCAAGAATTGCTTTTGCTCAGATTCGGCAACTAGGTTATAAACGAGCTCAAGTAGGGTTGACAGGAACAATCATCAATGTGCCCGCATCTCTAGACAAAGTACAAAAAGCATTGCCTAGGAACCTAGAAGAGGGCAAGACCATTGCAGTTATGCTTAAGCGAAAACTAGAATACAAGAATGCTTTCGTTTCTGGAAATGTTCGGCCAAATATTGTCATGCGAGCATTGAAAACTCTTTGTGACATGGATCTTTACAAAATGGAAAATTTACATGTCAATTCAAATTGGGAAGAAACATTCCGCGAATTGGCAAAGCAAGAGTCCAAGAAACTATCTCCATCAGAATCAAACGATGTAGATGAACATTTTACAAACCTGGGAGAAAGCGATGAAGATACGCATGATCAATCCATAGAACCAATCACAGAGACATTGGTGCATGGATATGGAGAAACCCATCTAATAGATGACTTGGCCACCAAAATCATTGAGCTTGCACCTTCTGAAAACTACCGACCCCTAGGAATTTTCCAAGATCGGTTCTCTGAAGAACTTAATTTCCCTACACTTTTCTTTGGATGCAGCCGTTCCAATGACATTTACAAACGCTTTCGACACCAACAAATCTTCCAGTGGGAACTTCAACATGAAAGCACACATTTTGAAGCACATCCCACAAATATATTCTTCAAAGCAGTGAAAGTGTTAATAGGTCAAATCTCTAGCACTGCTTGGATATCTATTCGCATAGGGGAGTTAAAAGGGAAAAAACTAAAAGCAAAAGATGTGAAATGCAAATCCAACCTTCTTAAGATAATGAAATCCCCAGTTGCATATCGTTCACTAAAAGCCGTCCGAACATCTCCTGACTATTTTGACAACATGAAAAAAAATCTTTTTGCAATGATACGTCAACTAGGCCCACCAACTTTCTTTGTAAGATTTTCTACTGCTGAACATCTTTGGAAACCCTTGTGTGATGCTTTGCACACGCTTGGGAAAAGAGATAGAGAAAATTGCAACGAACTTCCTCCTGATGATGTTATTGATGATTTAATAAGAAAACACCCTGTACTTTGTACCCGTTACTATAGACACAAAATGAATGCATTCAAGTCCTTGATCTTGAAAAACAAATACCTTTTTGGTGAAGTAAATGACTTTTTTTTTACAACTGAATTTCAACAAAGAGGAAATGAGCATGAACATGGGCTTCTTTGGATTGAAAATGCACCTGTCTTTGGCGATAATAGCAATGATGAAATAACTTCTTTTGTCGATTGCTACAATTCGACAGACTCCTCGTTACTTGAAGAAGACTTCATAAAAATTCAAAGTCATAGACATACAAGAACATGTAAAAAACATAGACACTCTACATGTGGGTCTCGATTCCCGATGTTCCCTATTGATGTTACAATGGTTGTAGAACCTCTTGAAATTAAACCGGAAGCCCTGATTGAAAAAAAAACTCCTTTCTTTTGCTCTTGAAACTAAAGAATATCCAAAGAGCATGACTTTTGATTCATTCTTGCAAGAACTACATTTAAATAGGGACAAGTACATTGAACTAGTGTGTTCTACAATTGAGCGGCCAACATTGCTATTAAAAAGAGACCCTTCAGATATTTGGATAAATTGTTTTGCAAAAGGAATTCCAAATTTGTGGCAAGCAAACACAGATGCCCAATTCAACTTAGATGCATATGCAACTGCGACATATGTAAGCTCATACATAACGAAAATAGATAGGCCTATGACAATGGCTTTGAAAAAAATCAAGGAAGAGTCTATTTCAAACAATTGTAATCAACTAGAAACAATTCGTAGGCTTGGAAACACGTTTCTAAACATGCAACAGATGTCTATTAGACAAGCAGTACATATTGTGCTTTCCTTACCTCTACATTCATCTTCAAGAACCACAATTTTTATCAACACTGCTCCAGATGATAAAAAAACGTCGTTTTAAAAAAACCGTCTCTGCTAGAAAAGGAGCATGATGATTCTGAAGACATCATTTGCCCATCGATTATAGACAAGTACATTGAACGCCCACCAAACCTGGAGCATGTGTCTTTGGCTGAATACGCTTCTTCCTATTGCCTGGTTCATGGAAAAACAATCAAAAGAAACAGACAATGTATCATTCGATACATTCATTATAGACAAGAAAAAGATCCTGAAAATTTTTCCCGTGAAAGGCTATTGCTCTTTGTGCCTTACAGAAATCTTTCCAATATGTTCGAGCACCCCCTCCAAACATGGACAGAGGCATATGAAAAATACAAACAACAAATAGGAAATGTTGAAGGAAAAATTATGGCAAAAGCAATTTCAAAATGGGGTGATATTGACATTGCAAAAGACAGTTGAAACACATGTTCAAATTCCTCTAGACTTTGCAAAAGATACCAATGATGGACTCAAATTGAATGGTGTTGAAAAGTATGACATGGGTGATGATCTTCTCTGTAGAAGAAAGAATCGACTATTCGAAACGCCAAAGACATTTACCATAGCAAAAAAACCATTTCTCCCTGATAAAGATGAATATTTTGCGACTAGACGAAGTTTAAACAATGAGCAACAGTCCATTGTGAAAGAAATTATTGCTAGGAAAAAAAACAAGCCTGCAAAAGCAATCCATATCTTCCTTACAGGAAGCGCAAAAACAGGAAAAACACATACTGCAAAGGCCCTTTATGATGCTCTTGTCTTTTTCTATGAAAAAGAACTTGGTAGCGACCCATTGAAAAGAAAAGGTCTTATTGTTGCATTCACTGGAAAAGCAGCATATCATGCAGATGGGATTACTGTTCACTCTTCTTTTAAGCTTCCTTTTGGTTCCTCGATCTTGATGCCATTAACCTCAAACACATTAGATCTTCTAAGCAAAGACTATGAACATGTTCGCGTTCTATTGATTGATGAAGTTTCTTTGATAGGTTCGCGCATGCTACATAACATAGACAAACGTCTTCGTGAGATCATGCATACTCCGACAAAACCATTTGGAAATCTAGATGTCATCTTTTGCGGCGATTTCTACCAAGCAGAACCTGTTCACAATTCTTGGATTTTTGATTTCCCAAGTTTCAATAATAAAAAATTCCCTTACAGTTTTTGGAATGATTCTATACAATACTATGAGTTAAAAACCATTGTCAGACAGAAAGACGAAACTTTTATATCGATCTTGAATAGAATCAGAACAGGAAAACAAACATTTGATGATATACAATATTTGAACCGGAAATGCTATAGACAACCACCAGTTGACCCATCATTTCCATTCCTTTATTATTGCAATAAAGATGTTCAACAGCATAACTCAAAGATGTTGGCCCTTGTTAATACAGAAGCGTTTACCATTGTTGCTAAAGACACCAAAATTGATCAAATTGATAACATAGCTGACGTACATAAGAAAATTCATTTGCCATCTACAATTACTCTAAAAAAACACGTGCTTATCGAAATAGTAGGCGGAAACTATTCAATTGAAGATGGCCTTGTCAATGGTGCTGAATGCATCTTCAAACATTATAGCCAAGCAGCAATAGACATTTTATGGATTCAATTTTCAGATCCAAAGGTTGGAGCAATTGCACGGGCATCTATGCAACATCTTTACACTGATTCCATCCTATGCACTTGGACACCTATAAAAAGAGTTACAACACAAATTTCTCTTGGAAAGAGAAAAAACTACATCCGAGTACAATTCCCAGTCCAATTAGCATGTGCTCGAACAATTCATAGAGCACAAGGTCTTACACTTGAGAAATTGGCATTTGACCCAAAAGGAGTCACAAAACATGGTCTTGTTTACACCGCATTGTCACGTGTAAAGAACATTGAATGTCTCTATCTTCTAAACAAACTACAGGAAAAAAAATTCTCCATTTCATCAAAAGTAGTTGCAGAACTGAATAGATTAGAGAAACAAGCTTCTTTGCAATTTCAATATGGACTTAAGTCGTTTCCAAATACTAATCACATGTTCATTTCTTCACTTAACACACGAAGTCTGCTTTCACACATTCATGATGTTGCAAATGACTTTGAACTTATGCAATCAGACATTCTTTGTTTGCAAGAAACACATATGAATTTGCCCCTTGATACTGCAGCATTTGTAAACCAAAACAATTGCATTGCAACACATTCAGTTCATGGCCTTCTGAAAGTTGTAAAAAAAATGATTCCTATTATGGAAACAATCTTTGTTAACGAGCCATCATTCGAGGCAGTTGTCACTTACATTGCCCTACCTGGGAACATTCTTCAGCTTGTCAATATTTATAACAAACCAAATAATCTTGTTGACAAACTTATTGATGTCTTGGACTCTGTTATGTTGCAAAACAACAAGAAAACGCTAAACATAATAACTGGTGACTTTAACATTGACATGTACAAAGAAACAATATCGAAAAGGAGATTGGAACTGTTTATGGAGAATAAACGTCTAAAGTTAAGAACAAACATACCTACAACAGAGTATGGTTCTATGATTGACCATTTTTGGACAAACATAGATATTGACAGGCTTTCATTTAGCATTTCCGATGCATATTGGTCAGATCATTTTACTAGTATCTTATCAGTACCTGCAATTTGCATATAGTCTTCCTCATTTTTTATCTTTTTTTACATGTGCATATTCTCAAGTCATTGATTTTGTTTTGCTTCTGTACAGTTTGTTGCCAACACTTCCTTTGTTTGTTACAACTGCATCTTCTTTTATATTAGCAAATTTGGAATGAAGTTCATTTTGTTGTTGAGGTCATGTCCATATCATCTTTTACTGCCACAACAAAACAATAAAAAAAATATTTTTTTCATTTTCTTTTGACAAAAAAAAAGATCAGAAAAAAATTGGCTGTCATCATTTTCTTTGTTTTGTCTTTGTTGTTTTTTCTCTTCTTTTCAGATGCTTTTCTATGTGAAATATATTCTTGAATATTCTAATATGCTTTCAGTCTTCATCGCATATGCAAATTGAAAAAAACAAATACAACATCTCAAAAAAACAACTAATCAGAAACAACATTTTCAATCAAGGAAACAATTTAGCTATGTCTTCAACATCAAACAGTCCATCAATAGAAAGAAGTCTTCTTTCCTCACAAGATGTTGCAGAGACCATTCCAATGGAAACATTGTCGCAGCCTTCGGGAAATGCAACAACAAATAGTCCTAAGAGGTAATGTTCCTATCCAACATCCTTGTTCATTCACTATTCTTGTCCAGATTCTTTGATCTTCTATCTAAGAAAAATGTCAGTGTTTTGATCAAACATCTAGTTTGGCTTCTCTACTAATTTCATTTTAGTGTATTCAATACAAAATTCAACATTCACTGAAAGACTAATCTATTTGTTGTTTCACTTTTTGCTATTTTTAAATGTGCATAGATTAAAGCAAATGGCAGTTGAACCATCGTCAATAATACAACTATGTGTTGCAACACACAAGCATGTATTTGAGGGGGATGTTTTGGTTGTGTATGGACCTGCACAAAATCGTAAACAAAACTCCCTATCAAGACAAAGATTCTACATGCAGATCTTGTTGACAAAAATGGATTGATGACAATGAGAGTTACAATTAATGATAGTTTGATAAATCGCTTTGGCAGTTTCTTTTTGCTTGGCAAAAGTGTCAGAATTTCTGGTTTCGAACTGAAGAAGAAAGGTCAATATGACCAAGGAGATGCCATAAATTCAATAGCGATATTGCCAACAACTGTCATAGAGACAATCGAACAAGTATGCAAAATGCATTGCCTTCCACCAGATACAACAATCAATGAGCTGGTTACATCAGATGAGACATATGTCGTCGGCTCTGTCACAGTCATAGTTGTTGCCTGTGAATACAACAACAAACAATTGGACTTCTACATAAGAGATGGTGAAACTACAAACAACTATGCAATTGTAAAGTCAATTCTCTTTAAACAATTGTTTTTTTTTCGCTATATTTCCTTTCATTTTTTTGTTTTTTTTTCGCCGCTCCATCTATTGCTAGTTACATGTACAAAAAAAACAAAGTAGAATTAGTAACAAAAAACATTGGTCTATTTACCACCCCCCTTCACTAATTCTTTTCCAGTTATTCATGCTCAGTTTCAGGTTAATGAAAGCTACACAAATTTCTTCCTCCGTGTGCAACAACAACTTGCACTTGATGAACCACCTATGTATCTAATCAAAAACATTGTAAGGCCAGGTGCAAAAGGAAGTCATCTTATGAAGACCTCACAAGCAACATTTATAGATCCCCTAAACGATGAATTCGTAATACAAAGTTTGCTTCCAATAATTGAAGCTAAAACACAGGTCAGACAAGAAAAAGCCCTCATATAATGTCACTTGAAATGATTTTTTGTCATTTCATTATCAATTAAACAGGCTCTTCGTATGTAGTTTGAGCAGTTTCATGATTATCAAAAGAGATTTTATTCTTTCTTCAATATTCACCCTGTTGGATTACCGATATCAAAGTTTACTGCTTCTGATATAAACAAAATATGGACTTTTTAGTTCTCAAAATCTTTTTTTATAGTACCAGATTTAGCAATTCAATTAAAAGCAATATAACTCATTACAATGAGATCTTTTCAAACACCATGTTGCAAAAGCTGCATTTGCACAGTTGTTTTCATAAATTCGTTTCTGTGCTTTTTCCTGGCATAGCCTTCATATAAAATCATGCTCACTGCAATGTTTTTTATGTTTTTTGTTTGCTTACCTACAACAGGTATATGGAACTTTGAAAGTAAAAAATGTGTTTGCACCACCCTACCACTGCATTTGCACACAGTGTAAACTGCCAATGATACAAAGCACTATTTTTTGCACATTTTGCAATCGTGAAACACCAACTATTTATGAACACATATTGCAATGCAAGCTAGAGACTGAAGAAGGGATTATTGAATGTACACTTCGAGGTACACAATTAAAAGAGTGTTGCCCCGATGTTGTAGCTGTTTCTTATGAACAATACTGCAACAGTGTTTCCTCAATCATTTACAATCTTCGCAAATTGAAGCAACAAGGGCTTTACACTTTGGCAATGAACAACAGGATTGTCGAGTTCAAAAAATTCTAAATAGAAGGTATGATCATAATTTTCCTTTTTCTCCAAACAACTTCGACAATTTTTCCCTTCTTTCAACTTGCATTCAATATTTCATAATAGAATTCAAACATTCTCTCTTGCAACTTCTTTTATAAATCTATTTGAACCTGTTTTTTATAAAATATAGACAGTATTAAGTCATTTTTCTTTTTCCATTCACAGAAACCTTGCATCCTAATCATGTTCATTGGTTATATACTTGTCAGTTGTCACATTTGTTGTTAAATCAACAATAGCAGATCAGTAACAGACATTGATCAATATTTCAAAATTGAAATGAAACATTCTCAGTTGCAACTTCTTTTGTAAATCTATTTGAACCTGTTTTTTACAAAATATACACATAATTAATGTTGAATATTGTAACTTCTAAGAATATTATATTTGTACATTATTTATTCCGGAGATGTTTCATTCCTCCGAGGTAATCCTACTATGTATCTGGAGATGTTTATTCCTCCAGGGTTTGGTATTAACTAGGGTTATTAGACCCACCATGTGTGGGTCGGCCCTGTAGTTATATTTTAGGGGTTATTAGACTTCTCCAGGTGAGGTCGGCCCCAACAGGTCTTTTAGTCAGTTGAGAGTCAAGTATAAATAGAGGAGGTGAACTCCTCATTAGATCACTCACTCACTTGTGGAAGAGTGCGCACTTGTCTGGGAGATCAGCTTAGGAGACAAAGGAAGGAGGAGCACATCTTGTATTTTGGTTTATCATCTTATTGAGGAAAGCTTTACTGGGTTTTCTACCCCATGAGGGTTTCCCAGGATATATTGTGTGTCTATCTTGTGATTATGCTTCTTTCAGTGATCTTGCTTGGTTATTTGGTTTAAACTTAACATGGTATCAGAGCTAGACTGAATAGGACATCTTTCACAAGGTAAGATTATCTCTCTCTCTCTCTTTGGTGAAGTTAGGGTTTCATCCCAAAGTTGGTATTATTTATTTTTGGTTGCATGGTTGGATAGCCCTTATCAAGAGCATTCTTTTAAGCTATAGATCGAACTTTTTGGTTAAGTAGAACTCCGGGAAAGTCAAACCCTAATTCAACCAAAAGTGCGATAAAATTCTGTTTCAGTTTCCGGAAAAGTGAAAAGTAACTTTCCAAGTAAGTCTACTCTGTCTCTTGGACTCCCCCAAGAGAAGATGGCTCCAAATACTAAGCTTGAAGACAAGCTAGAAGGCATAGAGAATTTTCGGGCATGGAAATACAGAATTGGTCTCATTCTTGAAGAGAATGATCTTGCTCAGCTTATCAAGGAAGAAGTTGTAGAACCAGAAGGAGATGAAGCCAAAGAGAAGCATAGGAAAGATTTGATTAGGGCAAAGAGAATCATAGCTGATTCCATCAAAGACCACTTGATTCCCCAAGTGGCCTCCAAGAAGACTCCAAAGGAAATGTATAATGCCCTAGGAAGAATGTATGAAGGGAAGAACATCAATAGGAAGATGAATCTGAGGACTAAATTTAAGAGCACCAAGATGCACAAAGGAGAATCCATTCAAGACTACTTCTCAAGGGTTTCACAAATCAAGGAACAACTAGATGCAATTGGTGATACCCTTGATGAGGATGAACTTGTGATGACTGCCCTCAATGGTCTCACTAGATCTTGGGAGTCATTTATACAAACCATGTGTGCCAGGAAAGAGAGCATGAAGTTTGATGTAGTATGGGAGGATTGTGTTCAAGAAGAAGCTAGGGTTGCAAATAGAGAAGCCCTTCTCAAAGAGGATGACCAAGCCTTAGCCACTCATACCAAAAGAAGAAGAATGATTCATCTCAAGAGAGTTGACCACAAAGGATCTCAACACTTCTCTAGATCTAACAAGAGAAGAGGACCCAATTCAGCAAGAGATCTTTCTACGGTAGAATGCTACAATTGTCATAAATTGGGACACATATCCAGATTTTGTCCTTCTCCAAGGAAGAAAGTCTTCCACAAAAGACATCATGCACATATGGCAGAAAATGATAGTGAAGAAGAAGAAGAGGAAGAAGATGAAGAAGAAGAAGAGGTAGAGGTAAAACCCAAAAGGAAAAGATGTAAGGTGAAGAAAGAAGATCCAGAAGAATATGTTCTATTCTCTGCACTCTCTGGATCTGTATCTCCTGGAGAAGATACATGGCTCATTGATAGTGGTGCTTCCAAGCACATGATAGGTCAAAGGAAGACATTCTCAAATCTTGAAGAAAATTCTTCTTCACAGAAAGTATCTCTAGGAGATGACTACCAATATCCTATCAAAGGAATTGGTGAAGCTAGCTATAAGCTAGATTCTGGAACACCCTTGAAGATGAAATACATCTTATATGTTCCAGGTTTAAAGAAGAACATTCTCTCTATTTCAGCTCTAGATAAGAAAGGCTTCAGAGTAGCCTTCATAGATGGACAAGTACTCATGTGGTCCAAAGGGAAGACAATTAAAGATGCAGTTGTTATTGGTAAAGAAGAAGGAGGTCTCTATAAACTCAAGGGTCATCCAGAAGCTGCCCTTGCACATGAGATATCTAGCCCCAGTGAGCTATGGCATAGAAGATTAGCCCACATCAACTTTAAAGCCTTACCCTATGTAAGCAAGGTAGTCATAGGATTACCAGATTTAAAAGCTGATCATGATGGCTCATGTAAAGGATGTAAGAAAGGGAAAAATATCAAGAACCCCTTTCCAAAGAGTGAAACAAAGACTAAGAACATTTTAGAGCTTATACACTCAGATGTATGTGGTCCAATGCCCACCACTTCCTTAAGTGGGTTTGAATACTATCTTTCATTCATAGATGACTATTCAAGGAAAACTTGGATATACTTCCTGAAAGGTAAGAATGAAGTCTTTGGAAAATTCAAAGAGTTCAAGGCTCTAATAGAAAATCTATCAGACAAGAAAATCAAAACTCTCAGAACAGATAATGGTGGAGAATTCACCTCAAAGGAATTTGAGGACTTTTGCAAAGAAGCTGGAATTAAAAGGGAACTAACTACTCCCTACAATCCCCAACAGAATGGGGTGGCTGAAAGGAAAAATAGAACAATCATGGAAGCTGTGAATACCATGATACATGACCAAGATCTTCCCATGTACTTATGGGCTGAAGCAGCCAAGACAGCAGTTTATGTGCAAAATAGATTATCTCACAGTGCTCTTGAATTCAAAACTCCAGAAGAAGTGTTTACAGGTAAGAAGCCTGAGGTAAGTCATCTTAAAATTTTTGGGTGTCCTGTGTATATCCACATTCCAAAAGAAAAGAGAACCAAGTTGGATCCCTCAGGTAAGAAGGGAATGTTTGTTGGTTATTGTGAAACTTCCAAAGCCTTCAGAATCTACATACCAGGTTTCCATCATATAGAAATAAGTAGAGATGTAACCTTTGATGAGGAAGCAGCTCTCAAGAAATCCAGAAAGTGTCAACTTGAAGAAGTTTATGAAGAAGATTCATCACCCAGAAATTCAGAGACTGTTCACATCCCTGAAGAAGCTACACCAGAGGATCATGACATGCTGGAACCTCAAGAACCCCCTGTTGCAGAACTATCCAGGAAAAGAAGACCAGCATGGGCTAGAGATATTATTCAAGGAGCTGAAAGATATGGAGCTCCTGAAGGCTCCACTAGAGAAAGAAAGAAACCAAAGCTAGTATCCAACTATATGGCCTTAATGTGTGATCTTGTGGATCAACTACCTACTAGCTATGAAGAGGCAGCTCAGAAGAAAGAATGGGTAGAAGCAATGACAGAAGAATATCAGTCAATAATGAAAAATGATGTTTGGGATATAGTTCCCAAGCCAAAAGATAAAAGTGTGGTTTCTTCCAAATGGATTTTCAAAATAAAACATGCCGCAGATGGAAGCATTGAAAAATACAAAGCAAGATTTGTAGCCAGAGGATTCTCTCAGAAGGAGGGAATTGACTACGAAGAAACATTTGCACCAGTTGCCAGGTATACTTCAATTAGAACTATTATGGCTCTTGCATCCATGATGAAGTGGAAATTACACCAAATGGATGTTAAGACAGCTTTTCTGAATGGTGTAATTGAAGAAGAAGTATACATAGAGCAACCTCAAGGGTTTGAGGTTAATGATGGAAGAACTCATGTATGCAAATTAAAGAAGGCATTATATGGGTTAAAACAAGCTCCAAGGGCTTGGTACGGAAGGATTGACAATTTCTTAACTAGCATGGGCTTTACCAAAAGTAAAGCTGACCCAAATCTTTATCTCAAGGTGATGGATGATGAACCAGTTATATTGCTGTTGTATGTAGATGATCTTTTCCTAACTGGAGATGAGAAACAGATTATTGAAAGCAAGAAGAAGCTTTCTTCAGAATTCGAGATGAAAGATCTCGGATTAATGCACTACTTCTTAGGTCTAGAAGTATGGCAAGAACCAAAAGGGATCTTTCTAAATCAAGGTAAGTACACTGTGGAGATTCTCAAAAGATTTGATATGTTGGAGTGTAAAGCCATGGCCACTCCCATGGACTCCAACTTAAAGTTATTAGCTAATGATTCATCAGAACTAGTGGACATAACTCTATATAGACAAATCATTGGATCATTGATGTATTTAACAAATACTAGACCTGACATATGCTTTGCTGTAAATACCCTAAGTCAGTATCTAGTAGAACCTAGAAAGGTTCATTTAATAGCTGCAAAGCATATAATGAGGTACCTAAAAGGTACATTAGATTTTGGCCTATTTTATCTTGGAGGTCATGAACTCAGATTACATGGTTACTCAGATTCTGATTGGGCAGGTAGTGTCTCAGATAGAAAAAGTACCTCAGGTGGATGTTATGGTCTTGGATCTGCCATGATCTCATGGTTCAGCAAGAAACAATCAAGTGTGGCCCTCAGTACTGCTGAAGCTGAATACATAGCTGCCTGTTCTGCTAGCTGTGAAGCAGTATGGCTTCGGAAACTTTTATCTGGAGTGTTTGACTTAGAAATGGAACCCACTGTGATTATGTGTGATAATCAAAGCTGCATCAAGATGACTGAAAATCCTGTGTTTCATGATAAGTCAAAACACATAGAGATCCGTTACTTTTATATTCGAGATATGGTGCAGAAAGGAGCTATCAAGCTAGAGTATATAAGCACTGAGGATCAAATTGCTGATATCCCGACCAAGCCTCTGTCTCGAGTAAAGTTTGAACACTTCCGAGACAAGCTTGGTGTAGTTCAGAAGAACCCTCCTCGAAAGGGGGAGTAGCACAGTATGAGACAGACAAGCCTATCTCATCAATGATGAGGTTACTTATTTTTCTTTGCACTTACTCACCTAGAATTATTTAGATTTAGGACTCTTATATTCTTTATTTTGATGGTTAGATGTATACATGCTCTTGATGATAGATGTATACATGCTAGATACTTTTGATGATAGATGCTTTTGATGATTAGATGTATACATGCTTTTGATGATAGATTCTTTTGATGATAGATGTATACATGCTTTTGATGTTAGATGCTTTTGATGGTTAGATGTATACATGTTTTGATGATGATGATACATGTTGTGGTTATACATGTTTTATGATAATGATACATGTTGATACATGTCTTGATGATGATGATACATGTTATGGTTATACATGTTTTGATGATGATGATACATGTTGTGGTTATACATGTTTTTTATGATAATGATACATGTCTTGATGATGATGATACATGTTATGGTTATACATGTTTTGATGATGATGATACATGTTGTGATTATACATGCTTTTGATGTTGATGATACATGTTGTGGTGATACATGTTATGATGATGAGGATACATGTTCTTGATGAACATGGGAAGGGATTGGATCATTCTTGGACTTCAGTCTGAAAGAAGAGCCGTAGACGTATGTCTTCGATAATGAAGTTCTTGATGAACATGAGAAGGGATTGGATCATTCCTGGACTTCAGTCCGAAAGAAGAGCCGTAGACGTATGTCTTCGATAATGAAGTTCTTGATGAACATGTGAAGGGATTGGATCATTCCTGGACTTCAGTCCGAAAGAAGAGCCGTAGACGTATGTCTTCGATAATGAAGTTCTTGATGAACATGAGAAGGGATTGGATCATTCCTGGACTTCAGTCCGAAAGAAGAGTCGTAGATGTATGTCTTCGATAATGAAGTTCTTGATGAACATGTGAAGGGATTGGATCATTCCTGGACTTCAGTCCGAAAGAAGAGCCGTAGACGTATGTCTTCGATAATGAAGTTCTTGATGAACATGTGAAGGGATTGGATCATTCCTGGACTTCAGTCCGAAAGAAGAGCCGTAGACGTATGTCTTCGAGAATGAAGTCCTTGGTGGACGGTTGAGGATTAAGTCATCCTTGGACATAGGTCCTAAATGTACGGTTAAGGATTAAGTCATCCTTGGACGTAGGTCCTAAATGTACGGTTGAGGATTAAGTCATCCTTGGACATGGTCCTAAAAGACGGTGGAGGATTAAGTCATCCTTGGAAATGGTCCTAAAAGACAGTGGAGGATTAAGTCATCCTTGGACGTGGTCCTAAAAGACGGTGGAGGATTAAGTCATCCTTGGACGTGGTCCTAAAAGACGGTGGAGGATTAAGTCATCCTTGGACGTGGTCCTAAAAGACGGTGGAGGATTAAGTCATCCTTGGACATAGGTCCTAAATGTACGGTTAAGGATTAAGTCATCCTTGGACGTAGGTCCTAAATGTACGGTTGAGGATTAAGTCATCCTTGGACATGGTCCTAAAAGACGGTGGAGGATTAAGTCATCCTTGGACGTGGTCCTAAAAGACGGTGGAGGATTAAGTCATCCTTGGACATGGTCCTAAAAGACGGTGGAGGATTAAGTCATCCTTGGACGTGGTCCTAAAAGACGGTGGAGGATTAAGTCATCCTTGGACGTGGTCCTAAATGTACGGTGGAGGATTAAGTCATCCTTGGACGCTGTCCTAAATGTACGGTAAGGATTGCATCATCCTTGGACTTTGGTCCTGTAAACTGAGCCGTAGACGTGAGGTCTCCGAGAACATGATAGGACTGGATCGTCCCTGGACTTCGGTTCAAAATGTACATGACTGGTTTACATCATCCTTTGACGATGCTGATGATCGTGTGATGACTATGCTGATGATCGTGTGATGACGATGCTGATGATCGTGCGATGACGATGCTGATGATCGTGCGATGACGATGCTGATGATCGTGTGATGACGATGCTGATGATCGTGCGATGACGATGCTGATGATCGTGCGATGACGATGCTGATGATCGTGCGATGACGATGCTGATGATCGTGTGAAGACGATGCTGATGATCGTGCGATGACGATGCTGATGATCGTGTGATGACGATGCTGATGATCGTGTGATGACGATGCTGATGATCGTGTGATGACGATGCTGATGATCGTGTGACGATGATGATGATGATCATGTGATGACAATGCTAATGATCGTATGACGATGCTGATGACGATGTTGATGTTCCAGTAACTAGTCAAGTTACTGATGATGATGAATTGAAGAAAGCTTCCGATGATATATAGATGATGTAGTAAATGACTCCTTGCTCCTACAGATGTTGTTATAATATCCTTCTCGTTAAGGGGGAGTGTTGAATATTGTAACTTCTAAGAATATTATATTTGTACATTATTTATTCCGGAGATGTTTCATTCCTCCGAGGTAATCCTACTATGTATCTGGAGATGTTTATTCCTCCAGGGTTTGGTATTAACTAGGGTTATTAGACCCACCATGTGTGGGTCGGCCCTGTAGTTATATTTTAGGGGTTATTAGACTTCTCCAGGTGAGGTCAGCCCCAACAGGTCTTTTATTCAGTTGAGAGTCAAGTATAAATAGAGGAGGTGAACTCCTCATTAGATCACTCACTCACTTGTGGAAGAGTGCGCACTTGTCTGGGAGATCAGCTTAGGAGACAAAGGAAGGAGGAGCACATCTTGTATTTTGGTTGATCATCTTATTGAGGAAAGCTTTACTGGGTTTTCTACCCCATGAGGGTTTCCCAGGATATATTGTGTGTCTATCTTGTGATTATGCTTCTTTCAGTGATCTTGCTTGGTTATTTGGTTTAAACTTAACAATTAAGTCATTTCCCATTCACATAAACCTTGCATCCTAATCATGTTCATTGATTATATACTTTTCCCATTTGTTATTTAATCAACAATAGCAAATCAGTAGCAGGCATTGACAAGTCTTTTTTCTGGCAACTCGCCATGAACAAAGACATAGAAATAGAATAGGAATGGATTTTACAACAATCAGAACAAATGAAGAATCTAAAACTTCCAATATCAATATCTCTGTGTGGTAGAGCACTTGTCAACACCATTAATCGTACTTCCTGCAAAGAACCAAATCTATGACACTATCTTTAGAAACAATAAAATTCATGAGCACCAATCTAGTAAACTATGTTTTCGATCCAATCTAAAAGTGACTTAGAGCTCCATACCTCCATTTGTCCTAAAGCTGAAAAATCTGTTCTCTACTAAAAATTCTAGACAGAAATAAGTGGATTAGATCTACAGGAGAAATTTAACGGGTGAGCGGCCAACATCTCCCACTTTATGTTGGATACAATATGTATTTGATAATTCACATCTAGTTTTATAATTCCATTTATTTTCTTGTGAATAACCACAGACAAGAGGAAGCTGCTAGATATGGTTGTTGAATGTGTTTTAAAAAAGAGAAAAAAATTACCATTAAATGAAGGATGACAGAACCTAGGTCATCCAACCTCATTCCCTATTTTTCTATGCTATTCAGATCACGCATGTCATTAGAATCTAGCCTTGTTTCCCTTGGTGGAAGCATTAAAATTCAGCCAACCTCTCCAGTGAACCAAAACCTGTTGGCACTGGTATTACTATTTAAATTGCTTTGATCATGACATCTCAGCAGCAGATTTAAATAAAGGATGACATAACTTTGTTGTATATAATATGAAACCAGAGAAATAATATCAGTGAAGATCCATCTTAACCCTGTATCTGTACAGATAAAGGTATAAAAAACAAACCAAGGGACAAAAGGTTAAGATGGATCTATGCTCGTTTATTTTATTCCTTGCCAGTTGAGGGGGTGGGCTTGAAACCTATTTTTATTTAAGTTCTCTTCCACCCCGTGCATTTTTCGACCTCCCATCCTTGTTAATTATTAATACTATGTTAAATCTGAACAATTTTTATTGCTCAAGAAAAAATTGGGATTTAAAAACCATGTTATTTGACCTCACATCCTTGTTACTAGGGGGAATTTGAGGTTTGAATACCGTGTTACTTATTTAACATATTTTTTTGGTTACTATCAGGATATTTATTTTGTTTTTGTTTTTTTCCTTTAGGAGCCGGATATTTGTATTTTTTTTCCTTTTCTTATTATCTATGAGCTATGGAAGATCTCCGTGGCTGGTCTCTGGTATTGTCTTAGAACCAAATAAGATATAAATGGAATTGAAATAAAATTTGACGATTGATAGCTTTGTGTTTATTTGTTTTAAATGTGTCTCTAAAGTGAGATTGCAATAAAATTTCACAATCGACAATTTTAATAATTAATTTATGTTCTATTGGTAAATATGGAGGGTCTATAGCAGATTGTTATTAATCTATATGTTAACAATGACTCCGGTCAAACAACTCATGAAAAATTCAAGTATATTTTTGTCTAGTCAGAGTTCTTGCATTCATATCTTCGGATTCTGTCTCTATTGCAATCTCTTTGAATTTGGTTTTATTACTGTGGTAGAGGGTTGGTTGTAGTTTCTCACATGCTTCCATTCGATGGATGTGCAACTTCTAAGAAACTTGGGAATAGGTGTTATCATTGCAAAAAAAAAGTGATCTCAATTGGTCAAAGTTTTGTTCAAAACAATGGGGGGATTCCCAGATTGTACATTTGTTTTAGAAGATGTGTCAGATATGTTTTTTTTTTGTACATAGACCTCATCTTCGATCAAAAGTTTAGAAAACGTGGTTGGACCATAAATTCATAGAACCAATGATTCAAGATCAAGGAATTTGTCTTGTGAACGGTGCAGTGTTGTGCTATTAATCATGTTTAAATTGGTCCTAGTTGGTCACATTGTGCTATTAATCATCCTTTTTAGAACTTATGTCTTCTACAACAATGCAAACTTCACACCTGCTCTTTGTCTTCTACATATAGTATAAAAATTTGGACCAACTGCTTTTTTATTTACTATTAGTATGTTGTTGTTGCTAAGTACTACTCCATATGATCAAATCTGTTATTTACAATTTTGCAAATACTTTTATTCTTCTCATCTTGCTAATTGCTTTAACTTGTCTGTACAACATGTGCAGGGACAGGTGGCTGCAAAAAAATCCTACAATGGCAATCAATTTGACATCATCTGTCCCCTTTGTTACCTATATTATTCTGCCTGCTCTAAGAATGACCAATTACAGTTTGTGCATATATGCAGAAAGAAAAACAAGCAACTAAAAAAATGCATTTTTGCATAGATAAAGCAGAAGACATCTTATGCCAGTTTCAAATAATGTCTATAAAACCATAGTTACTTCAAAACAATGCAAAGTTGGTGTGCTCTTCCAGCTATGGTTTTGCTTTTTTTTGGTTGGTTTCTTAACATAGCAAATATATACAAGTAGCTTTACACACTGTATAATGTTCAAATATATGTGCCTTGCATCTTTTAGATGCCTTTGTTGGCAATTTTGAAACTTTGTACATGGCGTCTCCATAACACATATCTATATATCTAATGACATTTACATAGCAAATAGAACTTCGCATTGATATTAATGTACTTGTGCAGTGCTTATAACAAAATATGTTTCTTCTTTGCTATTTAATAATATACCTGGTTTCCAGTTAAAGTCATTTCTTTTTGTGGCACCATAGCTGAAATCTCATGCTGCAAATAAATCTTCAGCAACATTGTCATCTTTGTTGACATCCCATAAAGGGAAAAAACAATAGAGGACATAGAAATTTGTTGTATATCTATATAATACTTCTAGACCAGTTTTCTCTATGCCTTGAACACCTTCATCAGCGATATCTAATCTTTTTTTTCGACATTGCTAAAGTTGTTTTGCTGTTGTCTTTATCTATATTGACTAACGTGTAGTGTTTTTTCCTTTTTCTAATATAGAAAATATGCAATTGCTATGTCGAACTCATTTTGTATGAACAATTAACTTATGTGTTTTTTTAATCTATTGTAAATACATTCGCCTTTTAACATGGGCAAGATAGCCGTGTTTGATATTGTACCAAACTTTAGTTTGCTTAAGGCATGGTCTGGATGGAATTTTATTTTTTATTTCTCTTTTAAGTGATTTAAATCATTAAAACAAACACTTTATCTTGTTAAAGATTTTAAACTCACATATATATATATATATATATATATATATACGTTTTAATATATGTCTATTTTGTAATATGGTATTTTTCTACAAATAAATATTGGAAAAGTCTTGCAAATTTATTCAATCAATTTCATAAATTACACAAACTCTTTTATTTGATAGTGTTTGAAGAAAGATCAATTATTTTTTAATTGTTTAATTGATTGTTAACTACGTATTATTGCTCTCTCATTCATTTGTTGTCTATGAATTAGACTCATAGAGTTTAATTCTGTGTGATGATCAATTCAAACAATACATTTATATTAATGGGCAACCATGAAAAAATGCAAAAACAAGGTGTAAGAAAATGGATCGATGACCTATAAAATTTAAGTTGGGGTGCAACCTACAAAAAAAAATAAGGTATGGTAAGAAAACAAATAAGGTATGGTGAGAAGGCATTCTTTATGAACATCTATTTTACAAATCAAATAGAAAAAAATAACCATTTTATTTTGTTTTTTTCCACTAGTTTTTTTGTCGAGTTCAAAAAACTAAACTATACAAAGTGACAATTTTTTTATATCTCCATCCATTGCAATGCTTCATGAGTAGTAAGAATGGTGGATAAATAGACATTTAAGAAATGAATCAATTTTTTTATGAGCATTGCAATGACAATTTTTCTGAATAGATAAACTATACATTTGATAAATCAAAATATACATTTTAATACATCATTACAAAAGAACTAGGTCAATATATTGCTGCTAAAGTAGAGTTAAACTATATGTTTACTATATATACTTAAACTTCCAAATACAATCTTCCAACAAAAACCTAGCTTTCTAGCCATTTAACATATACAAAAGTAACTTCATATACAAATAACTTTAAGTAATCAAATTCAATAAACTGGTAAGCCTCTTCAGAGTTCCATATCCTTGATATATGGAGATGATCTCCTTTAGAAAAATCCCCTTTAATTTTATTCAATTGTGACAACAATACTTTCTTGAACTAATAATGATTTTTTATTTTATTTTTGGTAAATAAAACTTATACAATACAATATTATACAATAAGTAAAACACTCTAAAATGTTGTGTTGTAAATCCATTTAAACACCAAAAACAATTTAAATATATAATGGCATATCAAACAAATAAGTTAATGTGAACCCATTATATTATTGACACAAGAAAGTTGCATACAAAAAATAAAGTTGCATACAAAAGTAATCATGGTTCGGATTTTTAAATTTGTCTATAAATATATCTAAATAAACAATACTAATGGTGGGATAAAAAACTGAAATATTAACACTAAAATATGATTAAATGTTACATCAATGTCCATTTGAACCAAAAAAAAAATTATATTAAGCTTATGTGGTCCATCATATTGTGGTTATTAGGCTTATGTGGTCCATCATATTGTGGGAGAAAATATTGTTGTAACAAGATAGAAGATATTAAGCTTATGTGGTCCATCATATTGTGGTTATAGCTTCAGAATATATCAAATACATTTTCTAAAGGGTCGACGTTTCAAACCTTGTAGCTAGGGCTTGCTCCAAAATTAGCAATTTGACATCAACTAGTTTTCTTTCTTTATAAAGTTCTCTTTAGTTTTTCTTTGCATACTTCTCATTCCTTATTCTCTTTTCACTCCTTACGCTCTCATTTTTTCAATATGGGTTTTAGATCCTCTTTTCTCTTTCTTCTTGTTCTTTCCTTTCTTGATATTGTTCCTCCCCTTGATTTTTCATCTTTCCTTTCTTATCTCTCTTCATCCTCTTTTTTTCCCATTTTGTGCCTTTCATTTTCTTTTCCTTTTGTGTGGTTTTATTTCTTTGACATAGATATCCTTTTCCATTTCTTACCTTCCTTATTTTTAATTTTTTCTATTTTATTTAGAAGTATAAACTTTTAAACATTTTTTTTTATCATTCCTTTGTCATTTTCCCTTTTATATTATTCTTTTTTTTATCATGATTTTCTTTATTTTTTTATTTCTCTCCCTCTCTCTCATGTATTTGCCAATGAAGCATCAACTCGCATCCCTTAGAGAAAAGGAAAGCATTACAACCTAAAAGTGAAATGCATTTTTGTTGGATAATTTGAAGCTATAAGAGGCAATGAAAATATCATTAGAAGAGATGTCTAGTTTGATGAAGTTCTCTCATACTATGGACCTAATTCAATATTTGTACCATCTTCTATTCCCAACTTCTATAATAGCAACGTACCTTCTGTATGTGTATTTGTACCTTCTTATATTCCCCACTGACGTTAAATTATCCTTTCTTCTTCATATGCACAACCACCACCACTTCCTTGAAGGGACCATACAATAGGATAAGTAGTCAGTGGTTCTACATATTAACGTCATAGATGTTCATTGTTCTTGTGAGTCTCCCCTCTTTGGCTCAAGTTTCAAAGAATCATGATCTAAAAAACAATTGCAAAAGATTTTGGACATCCAGACTAAGACACGACAATGAATGAAGAGTATTGTTCATTGATGGTGAAAAACGTTTGGGATCTTGTACCTCTTTTAAAAGGAAGAACTAAGTATGTATTAGATGGAAAGACATAAGGCCAAAACAATTTCATAAGCGCTTAGCAATGTTCCCACTACCAATGTCGGGGACATTGCCACCTCGTGGCTCTTGTTAATATTGATTTTGATATTTTGAAATAATGAGTGTTATATTATTAATATTGATTTTGATCTTTTCAATATTGTGGTTTGTACCAGGTCATAATAATGATTCTCTTTAATCTAGTGGCTAACAGTCTTACATAAACTGTGTTACATTATTAATATTATTATTATTGATTTTGAATTTTTGAATATTGTATTGTGGAATTCATAAGAGTTGTATGAATGGTTGGTTTTTTGTCACCCGTATCAAATTTGAAGGTTATGGTCCTATTTTACTTTGAAGGGCTATGCCACATTGAAACATCTTTCAATGTTTACATGTAAAAATAAATTATTCTTTTTATTTGAAAATATAATATAGTATATCAAAATTTTATTATTACTTTTAGTAATCCCTTAATATAGTGATAATATTTGCATTGTTTCATTCTATAAATTGTAATAAGTAATGTTTTATTAATATGAGTTAATTAAATATCTAAGAATCTATATAGAATAAATTTCAAAAATGGAAAGAAAAACACTAACAATACGAAGAAACTTGTTCAACAACCACATAGCAACTCAAATGTTTTAATGCTCCAAATTCTGTCTTTGAGTGCATTTGTTGTCAACTCTATGAGCATAGTTACAATTGGGCTGAGTGTAGCCATCTTGTTTATATTGAGAGTGTAGTATGTGGCTCTCATTAACCTGAAAATTTTATTAATGTTAAGTAAACTCATATTAAAATGAAAAAGATAGTGTGCAAATTAAGAGAAATTTCATCTAACCACAACAAAATGACAAATGACAAACTGCTTCATTTCATTATCTTTATTACAATTTAATGGATGCCAAACTCCTTGCGAATGTGTTGAAGGTTGAAACCAACAATGAAAACCTAAAACATGTAATTAGATACATATGTACATAGAAACAAAAACTTATGTTGAACCAAAATACTATTAGAGATGTGATATATCTCATCTATGTGGAGAGTAGAAAGTTGGATCAGAATAACTCTATCATCACATTTAATTAAACAGAACCAAGTGATGTATCTCATCTATGTGGAGAGTAGAAAGTTGGATCAGAATAACTCTATCATCACATTTAATTAAACAGAACCAACTTACTTGGTGTTCTATTTTTGAAGTGCTAGTAAATTTATGAGATAGCCCAAAATGAAGTATACATGTTATTTTTTAAATGGATATTCTATTAGAGATATGATACATCTCACCTAATGAGATATCCCAAAATGAAGTACACATGTTATTTTTTATGTTGATATACTATTAGACATGTGATACTATTCAAACACATGGATCAAATTGTAGCCCAAATGACAATACCTTACAACCATAATTGATATACAAATGAATGAAACTCATAGTCTCTAAAATTGTTTTCAATCATAAATGAATAGAAGAAAATTGGCATTGCTACACAACTGAATATGATAACTTAATATGATAACAATGATGACAAATCTGAATATGAATGCAAGTATAAGGGAAAGGAGGACAACTCTGAATATGAATGCAAATATCCTTATCTTCAAATTATTCATGTTAATCACAGGAAATTAGTAAATAAATATCACATATTATTCACCATCTCATTTTAAACAGCAACAAATATATATAAACATTAAATTATCATCTCTAAAATTGTTTTCATTCATAAATTAACAAAATAAAATTGGCGTTGCTACACAACTGAATATGGTAACAAGGAGGACAAATTTTTGAATATGAATGCAAGTACAAGGAAAAGGTGGACAAATCTGAATATGAATGCAATTATTCTTATCTTTATCATTCATGTTTAATCACTGAAAATTAGTAAATAAATATCACATATCATTGACCATCTGATTTTAAACAACAACAAATATATATAAACCTTAAACTATCATCTTCAACTGCCAAATATTAGTTCGTTGATAAATAAGTAAATATATGAATGTCTAATAATAAGCCAACATGTCATTTACAGGAGATAAGAGTTCCAACAGTCATACAATAAATGAGAAGGCATCTTATGATAACCATGCTATCCAGTACAAGGCACTAAAACCATATCAAATGCTAAGAACATCATCCACTAAAACTTGGTGCATATACTCTTTATTAACATGTTTTGAATAAATGTCTTAGGCTGGGACTCAATATATTCAAGGAGGCTATGATATCAAGCTTCAAACACAAACCGTGAGGATTTCTTGGAAGGCACAATTGGAGGATTTCTTGGAAGACTGTGTTTTGTTCCTTCCTACCTTGGAACCACATCTAATTCCTACCTTGTCCCAAATCACACCCTTCATTTCCATCATTCACGTATATCTTTTTAGGACACACAATTGTTAGTACTTGTCTTCAACATCATGCTAGAGTGAATTTTGCTTGCATTGGTTGTATTGGAGGGAAATTCGTCACCTATGTAAAGTGGAGTAACCTTTATTTAGGTATTGCTTCAAACAAATATTTCATATTGCAAGCAAATTGTACATGCACATTGATGGCTATGCCTATTCCTTACTCCTCACCACACTCATTAATCATGTGATAATGTTCCTTACTTACTTCTCATGCTACTTCATTTCAATCAAGTACTTGAGTATGTCCAAATATGGGAATAATGCTTAGCCAGTACCTGATACTTCATAGATCTTTTATCTTAATTAATGCAATTAGTTAAAACAAAAAGAGACTTTGTGGTCATTTAATTTTTTTTATTTTTTTAGTAGTTGGAGACATTACCCATGCAATTGAAATGACAGCCATTTTTCATAACAAAATGATAAGATATAGATGAGAAAAGATTGTGTTTGAAGTTACAGTTTCATGTTGGTAGCCTAAAATCCCATATATACTAGATATCTACCCCCACACCCAAGATTGTGTTTGAAGTTATAGTTTGCATGTTGGTAGCCTAAAATCCCATATATACTATATCTATCCCCACACCCATTTTTCATTATCAGACATTCAATCTCCCAAGCCTTCTATCTCTTTTGAGACATCATCACTATAGAACCACTAAAATTCATGTGTTTGTGGTCATAATATCGAGGTTTCTCGTAATTTCAAGCCTTTGGGATCTACGATTACACCCAATTCAATCATATATGGTATATAGATCCTTGAACTTTTAATCCCAATTGATGAGAGAGGACTTTGATTGAATATTATAGCAATACGATAACAAATATGAATAAAAATGCAGCATGGGCATGCCCTAAATATGAAATAGGTCATACACATATTTTTCATTAAAAATAATAATATGTGCTAAATAAGCCAAGGTAGCATGGCCATGAACAAAGAAGGACCTTTACCAATTGGAATAAATCGACGAAATCATTTAAAAATTAATAATATTTTTGAAAATATATAAATCAGTATTTCAAAATAACTCTCTTCTTCATATCAAAACACTATCTTAGCATGGTTATATGTTTGCAAAGACTATTATAATTGTGATATAAGTATTTCAAAATAACTCTCTCCTTCATATCAAACCACTACCTTAGCATGGTTATATGTTTGCAAAGATTATTATAATTGTGATATAATTCGTACTAAATATTTTGTAACTTGATGGAGCCACATTGAAAATAGTTTCCACTACATAGTGTTATCACTCTTATATCGAACTATAAAAACAATAGACATTAAAATATTGTATCATCGTCAACTTACTCAACCTAGTGGAAGAGGTCATCGCAACATCATTTTTGTCCAAGTTTCATAAACTGCATTCCAATATACCTCATGCAACTCCTAAGGTGTTGATAGAGATAAAAAAATTAAAGTGTCTAAGGTTTCTAAACAAAGTCTAGATATGTCATCATTTTTTATACGGTTCAACTTAGAGAATCCTCTTTCACAACTAGCAGTACTTGTTGGAATAATAAGAACAATTTGCCACAATTTCATCAAATTTGGAAAAGAATCCCACCACTTTGATTCACTGATGCATTGCTCCCATGCTCCAAACATCTTTTTATTTGGATATTCTTGATGTAGAGTGACAATAAAACATTCCATTTCACCTTCACATTTTTCAGTATCAATTATTGGTGAGTTTCCAACATCAAATTTTTGGCATAGACATAACAACCATCATTTTGTTTCAAAATCTATTTCATCCTCTAAGACTTCTTCAAAGTAACAACAAGGACTAAAAAATTATGCTGCATTGAACATAGGTAAATATGTAAACCTGTTATTGAGACAATCAATCAATTTTTTGATAAATGTTTTTCCTAAGTGAATACAGTCTTCCATAGTACCAAACCCAAGTGAATTTGGTATAAGTTCAAATCTTAATGAATGGACATGTGAAACACTTGTATTGTCAATAAACTCCAAATTTCTATTTTCATATTTCTTTTTAAGAAATATGAAACATGTTGAGAACCATCCCCAAATATGTTTCACAAGAATCTCTTCCGAATAATTTCAATGAGCACATCTAATTGTATACCAATGGATGTTATATCAATATGTTCCTCTTGAAATCATGGGCTCAATTTATTTAGTTCAATAAGAACATCAACAAGCAAATATATGCAAAATTGAACTTGAAATAGTGTTCACATTGTATACATCTTTGCATCAACATTTTTCCATTCTTGTAACAGTTCTCACATGATTTTAACAAGCATGTTCATAACATGCCCCCTAGAAAGCAATCAAATTTGATGAATTTGAATTACTTGCAGCTTGTCAATTCGAAATAGGTAAAAACACTCTTAATTCTCCATGCCTTTTTGCAGATTTTCCTAGCCATGAATATACTTTATTGACTAGTTTATCAATATAGCTAAATTCAAAAAAATAGTTTGAAGCATATATTATAGCTAAGGCCTCATGATGTGTTATACAGTGCCTACATAAAAAAATGAGGCACCTCCTTAAGAAACTTAGCCACCAAACCTTCACGAATACCTCTCATAGATGAGGCTCCATTTGACCCAAAACCCACCATTTGATGTTTTGATAACTTCATCTTAGATAATAACCCCAAAAGTGCTTCATACATGGATTGTGCAATGTTGTCTTGATTTTCAGAAGTCGAATAAATTTTGTCATGCATGGAACTCTCCCTCCATCCATTACATAGGTAATATATACAATAAAGTGTTGCTCCATTGTTTTATCTATTCTTTCATCAACCAAAATGGAATAAAAAGAGCTAGAACAATTTTTTGCCTTTACCTTTTCCCAATAAACCTCTTTTGTTGCAAGTAAAAACTCTTTACCGAAAGTGATATTAATATATGAAGAATATTCATTGGTTAATGGCATATTAGGAGTTCTCTTATACTTGTGTAGGTCACGTAAGTCTTTGTACATTTCTAAAGGTAAATCCTTTATAGCCACAAAATACATAGTTTCCATAGCACTAATTATTTTGGATTTTTCAACATCCAACGTAAGTTCAATATGCTTTGAGATGGGTAAACAAGGTTGTCTTGATTCATATTCCAATAGTTGAATTGAGCGTTTATGAGCCTCAAATGATGCATGAACATTTAATCCACTTAATTGGATTGTACTACTACATTCCTTTGCTAATGGTGTATCTCCTTTGAATTTAACACATCATAAACATTTGATGCGCTCTTCACCATTTGGACCTATTATCAGATAATCCCATTTGTGCATTAATTTCCATGGATGTTTGAATTATCTTTTGGTGGCTACTCCTTTTCCTTTCTTTTCTATAGGACCTTCTTCTTCAATATTCTTATCAATTTCAAAATCGACATCTTCTTCAACATTTGCATCATGTCAACTCAAGTTAAACGCATTATCAAGTGTTGTTTGTCTCCCATGTTTTTTAGGTCGACCAATTCTAGATATTGTTTCTCAATAAATTACATAGCAGAAAATTCATTCATGAGCCACATAGAAACCCATCAAAATATTTTAAGTAGTGAAATCAGCTAGGAAATAGAAGTCTTTGAATATGTATGATTTCCCTGTAAGTCTATAACTTGAAACCATTTTCACAAAAATACTAAACTAAATATCAAATGGATTTTTTTAATTTTTGCATAACTACCCAAACATATGAAACACTAAAAATGAAAAACATGTAAGGAAACGTATTATAAAAAAACCATTCCTCTAATACACTTTAAGACTTTCAACTTCAACAAATTAAAAGTCCTAAGAGTTTCAACTTATACAACTGCTCTGTGTGGATATTTAATAGATACGGGTTGATTGAATAGCAACCCTATTGTAATGACTTATACTCCAAGGATGTGATGGTTGTTATAAGTGTTTTAAGAGTTTTGATGGTTGTTATGAGTGTTGTAATCTTGCAACGTGGGGAAATACAGAAACTTAATTGCAAGTTAGATTTTAAAACAAAATTGTTTTGGAATAAAAAACAATAATTAATTCTCAATCCAAGATTCCAAATAGGTTGGAAATTCGCAATCTTGCACATATAGGCTAATTTTTTTTATTTTCCAGCAATTCAATGAAAGGTGAAACGTCTACTCTTTAGCAAACATGAAAATGCATCCACTAATTTATAGAAGCGGGCTAAAAATGTTGATTCAAGCAAACTAAGATTGGAATTCTCAAGTTAAAAAATGGGCTAAAATTTATTTTTTCAATTAAGTTAACTGAGGGATGGAAATACATGTGCAATTCCAAGCTTGCTTGTCTTCAAGTTGAACCTTAGATCAAATTATTTCCATCTAGAAGCTAAATGTTATGCAACCAAGAAATGGGGAATGAAAACATGCTTCGTAGCCTTTTTGACAAGAAAAAATAAAACCAAGACAATAAAATGTAAAGGGCATGAATTAATGATGACCAAAAGGAGAGTTTAGTGGCCATATCTTTTTACACTACAAGCAAAAAATATTATGCTCAGTAAATAAATCAATATCTGGAAAAACTATTTCTATGGAAAAATTGAATATGAAGATCAGGTTGCTTGAATGCTAAGTGCATGACCTCATTGAAGCTCAAAAAATTTCCTGAAGGCGAAGAGGAGCTTGAAATTTGTGACTATTGGGAGATTGGCATCTTCACAACTTCACAAAGGAATTAAAGAAGGAATAAAACACTACAGGGAACATTGGTAGGTAGATAGCGAGTAATTAAGAAGTAGGTAGCAAGTTACGATTGTTGGATAAATTGGTGAAACCCAAGAGAACTACTAGTGCAACGTTGTTCTTGAAATGCCTAAGGATTCTCTTGATGTCAAAGGAGAGTGGCTTCCAAATCAGTTTGATCCTTCAACATGGTGTTGGAGGAAAAACATTATGGTGGTCCTCAAAATATGCCATAACCTTTGGAAATAGGAAAAATGTGTATTGTTTCGAAGATGATTGTTTTGTGTAATGCAGATTTGATAAGTGACCTTTTGATCTGCGCACATGAACATTTCATAAATAAGGAAATAAATAAAAATGTATAACAAAAGTTGATTTGAGACGCATGTGAACGAATTGAAGAGGGAATTGAAGGTGTTGAATTGTTAGTGTTATAAAAGGTTCAAGCCCTTGATGTATTGTATAGTTAGTAAAGTGCTACGAGGTTGAAACCTCATATGTGCTTGAGGATAAAATGGTGTTGGAAACCTCATGTTGGGAGAATGGAATGATATAACTCTGGATGAATATTATTTTTGGATATGGTCGTAGTCAAGAACAAAGTGTGTGTACTTGGGTAGGATCTAGATGAATGCCATATGGCCTAAATAGAAATCCTAGGTAATGAAAGGATGTTTCACCAAACTCTAATTTCTTATTCTTTGCTTGAATCTATTAAGGATGCAAAAGGTGGAGTCCTTCTTAGAGATGTTGTATATGTTCACCCAATGTGTTATTGAAGACAAGAATGTCATCCCAAGAAATCACTACAACATGCCTAAGAGATGAATGAAAGATGCCATTGATCCATTCAATAAATGTAATCGGTGTATTGGGGAGACCAATCAACATCACCAACTGTTCATAGAGACCAAATGTTGTATTTTAGGTATGATTCTCCATAATTTATGTGAATGTGATAGTAACAAGTAGGTAAATCTAGTCTGGTAAAGTGTGTGTCACCCTTTATGTGGTCCCACCTATCATTATTTCAAGTTAGTGAATATCAATTTTGGATAGTGAATTTTTGAGAGCATGATAGTTAGCCACTAAGTGCCATTCATCCTTCTTTGTCATAGGGATAATGAAAGGTAAGGAGCCATATAGGTAATTGGAGGAGTAGTTGGAGCCATATAGGTCATGTAAGATGTGGAAGCTAGGATTGACTTATTAAGAAGAGGATATTTGGAAGGTACTGTAGGATACTTATGGTGTGAAGGTTGGTCAGGAAGGGATAAGGAGAAGGATCACTTAGACACCATAATTTATACTTCAAAAGAATGGATAAATTCTTGTTCAAGGGTGGCACGATCAAATAAAAACATTTCATCTCTAAAAGCCTTAAAAAATCTACAAATAAATTTGGTATCAGTACCTAGGTTGTATTAGTGATCTAGAGTTGCATCTAGAGTTTAGACAAAAAGAGGATGTAACTTCCACATGTTGACTTGGGTGTTTCCTGCCAAGCTAGAATTGTTGATACATGAGGTATTGGGGATAAGCTAGTGGATAAAGTGCTTGTGTTAGGACCTAGTAAAACATTCTCTAGGTAGTAATAGGAAGTTTATGACAAGAAGAGAGATATTCTCTAGGTAGTAATAGGAAGTTTATGACAAGAAGAGAGATATGCTACAACCATAAATGTGTAATGTCCTCAAGGTAATTCCCAGCAAGCCCTAACTATTGTTGTTCAAGCATAGTAGGTTAATGTTTGAAAATAGACTTGAAACCTAGTGATCTATGAATTGAACATTTGTCATTATACCAGGGAAGAGAGATTCTTATTTCTGACTAGAAAGGGAGAGTATGTGTGATTTTGTGGGTTGATTGTATAATATCTAGTGTAGCATGGGAAAAATATCATGAAGAAGAGGAAGAAATGACCATAAGATATAAGAGAAGTATAAACAACAAGATCAATCTTCCAATATGGTGTTGAGATGAAACATAATTGAGAAAAGAAGGAGAGATAACATGCCCTAGGAATAACATCTAAGGTTGGCGCCAAGGAATCCTAGGAAAAACATCTTGGGAGAAGAAAACATTTTGATGTTGAGAACACTGGGATTGAGAGATGAAGGGGATTTGGAGAATTACAGAGAGTAATTTGACATATTAGAAGTGTTAGAAGTGTATATATTGAAGATGAGACGGGGAGAAGGATATGTAGCCAAGATTGATTTTGGGGTGGGAGGGTAGCCTCCAAAAAAAAAAACCAACAGAGTGCATATTTGGGTGGGTGATGAGCCTAAGGGACCAAATGGCTAAAGAGGCGAGATGAATTTGAGTTTGTTGGGTGGAGCTAAGGGCCAATTGAATTATCTAAATAAACTATTGTTGGGGTGGAGGGAAATCCTCAAGGAAACCAAAACGTTAGAATTTCTTGGGTGGGAACTGGGCCAAGAGATCTTGGAGGAGTAAGGCTAGACCTCATTGCTTAGATACCATATGATAAGAAGCAATTTCACTACCAATAGAAAGAAAATAACCAAAGACGAAAATTGTGGTAGTTGATTGAAGAAATTAGAAAATGTGATAAATAAGAGGAAACAAGTGTAGTTGATCCATGAATCCCAACCATTAAGATAGATTAGAATGGAAATCATAATTCCATATATTTTCCAATGACCACTCTTGTAGTCTTACAATGAGGCCACAATATAATTAGCTAGCCCTTATAAACTAATAAACTAATGTACTAACGTAAAATAATAACATTATGCTAGTGCATGCAACACAAGGCTGGAATGAGACGACCATCTAATTTATAACTCGCTAAATAAGCTAATGTTGTATATATCGAACTATGGCCCCTCATGGGAGGTTCAATCATCTTCACTACGGAACGTTGGCTTGGCTAGTATTCCATTGGGATAAGGAACCATGTTCGCTATCATGACTATTCATAATGTATTTATTGTATCATTACTTGAGAGGTATGTACCTCATGAAGGGCACTAGGGAGTTCCATACCAAACTCCTTATGATCATAGGAACTAGGTAGGAAGCCGGAACATCTGCAAAGAAAAATTATTGACTAGGTCAAAGATCATTGGCAACAATACTCAGAGGAGGATTACATATGGGAATTAGAGTCTAAGATTAAAGGAATGTATACTTATTTATTTGTAGACAATTCAACTCAAGGGACATAACCTTTTTGAGGGGAAAGAGTTGTAACACCCTATTTTGTAACTTTCCTACTTTATTCACCTAGCTATAGATGGTTGACTTATTTGATATTACATATATCATGAGACATTATTATTATTGTGGTTCCCAAGGTAATATTTTGAGGATGGTGTTAACTTCATTGGATCGTGCACCTCTAGTTATCATAAGACATGTGACTACTTGGAATGTATTACATATTCATTTGAGTTGGAACATGTACATGATGAGTTGACTAAGTAAGGTAGTTGGAAGTGATTCAACATTTACAAGGAATTAGTGAGGTAAACCATGTACATGTGATTTATCACTTCCAAATACCTTTTATGGGGGGTTAATCATGAGTTAGTGTAGAGGAGGAGAGACTAAAATAAAGGTGGAGAATCAAGAACCTTTACCGGTGACGGAAGATGAGATTGGGAAAAACTCATTTAGAAAGAAATTAGTGCTCTTGTTTTGTTAATGTGAGCATAGTGATAACCATTAGGAGTATTGGTTTTTGGTATTGCATTGTTATTTGGTATATTTATTTTATGAAGGGAAATGTTTGTTGCCTATCCTACGAAAGTGATTAGAGTAGTTGAGAACTACTCACAACTTTTTTTAGTGCATAAGATGAAGTTGGGGATGTACGCAGCCTCATGGGATACTAAAGCTTATTTGTGTCTGGCATTGTTTTGAGAAGAGCACCACTACTAGAAGTGATATGTTCCAAGAGCCAAAAGAGATCAGGCTTGAGATCCCTAACAATAATAGAAAAAATTGAAAAGATGTGTTTTGTCCAAGGCCAACATATCCACTAAAACTATGGTACCTCTAACATTGTACGTCCTCCATAGATTTAAAATTGTTGATTCTTGTCATGATCAATTGATCATTACCATAGCCAATGGTTCAAAGAAATAAGACAAAAGAAATAAAAATAAAAAATAAAAACTTTTCCACGACATTAAATCTTACCTATTTTGAAATGAACTTTTATGCGGGCTATTATAATCATTGTATTATTATTTTTCCAACTAAAAACATAAGTTTTTTCCCATCTATATTCCCTAATCTTGTGCAACCATTCTTAGCGTCCCCTCTCGGGATGCTACGAGGATTTTTTTCATAATTTGCTCATCTCTAGAGTAGATTTTAATGAGAGGACTTGGTTTTTCATCTTTTGATTACATATCTTTTGAGTCTTCCACTTCTATTAGATGGAAGTGATTCTTAGCACCTTTCCATCAAGTGGGTCTTTGATCAAACTTTTTGAGTTTTCTTCCAATGGAATTTTGGGAGAGTTCGGTAGTCTCCTCACTCACATTTATCTTTGTATGGCAGGTTTTCAGGTGACCATACTCAAAGCATGGTCTACATCTAAAGGCCAGTTGCTCATAAACTAATAGTTGCTTCCACTTTCAAGCTACCTTTTAGGCCCACCATTGGTGAAGTACACTTCTACCTACAACCTCATATGTTGTGATTATATGCTTATGGCATGTTTATGTGGAGCATAAATTCATATTCCCCCAAGCATTTTTGTTGGAGACTAGTGACTGGTATCCCTAAAAGTTAAGACTCTTGAAATTAGGACATCTACCAATCCACATTGGGGTAGAAGTCCAAGATTATATGTAGGGGTCAAAAAAAGGAGACTAGTGATTCATGCATAAGCTTTTGTGGCTCATAAATGATGGAGTAAATAATGGAGAATGTTATCTAGATATTCAATATATTTGAACTCTATTGTGAAGAACCCACAAGAAAAAAGATAAATGCATGCCCTGATGTGAAGAAGAGGTAAATCCAAACCTAAGAAATCCACTTATGAAGATAGAGGAGCTAAGACTAGAAGTTATTGAAGAGTCATATCAACCCATGAGCATTGAATAATATTACTTGATCCAAAATTTGATGTCCAAGGGAGATGACTAGAGATGAAGGTATCTTTTTGTTAATTTTAAACCAAATAGACTAGCAAGATCACTGAAAGAAACATAATCACAAGATAGACACAGAATTTACCCTGGGAAACCCTCATGGGGTAGAAAACCCAGCAAAGCTTTCCTCAATAAGATGATCAACCAAAATACAAGATGTGCTCCCTCCTTCTCTACCTCCTTAGCAGACCTCCCAGACAAGTGCGCTACTTTTCTGAATTGTACAAGTGTATCTAATGAGGAGCTCACCTCCTCTATTTATATTAGTTCCCAACTGACTAAAAACCCTAATGGGGCCGACCTCTCCTAGAGAAGTCTAATAACCCCTAGAATATAAGATCAGGGCCGACCCCCACATGGTGGGTCTAATAACCCTAGTTACCACAACCCATCGGAAGAATAATCATCTCCGGATACATAATAGGGTTACCTCGGAGGGATGAAACATCTCCGGAATAATAATGTACAAATATAATATTCTTAGAAGTTAAAATATTCAACACTTTTCGACAGTGAAGTGGTTTGTAGGTTAAGAGGGATCCAAAGTGCTGGAAGGGGACAAATTGTGTTTGAAATATTTAATAAAGTTTGTTGGAAAAGCACTAAGATGAGATGAATTATGAACAACTCAATCCTTAACAGGATAGACAATGCAACAAATAACGTATTCCTCCAATAGTCACACCCCTCATCCCTAAAGAAGGTTCCCTTGAGACATTTAAAGCATCATCCACTCCTTCTAAGGATGAAACAACCATCTTCACGACTACAATAATCACCCCTATAATACTAAGGAAAAACCCTAGCACTAACAAGAAGCCTTACTCCAAACTAAGTTCTATAGATGAACTAGTGATGATGCATACATTACTATGAGAAATGCTAAGTAATAATTCACTCTAATTCAAACTATTTGGATCGAAGAAATTTGTAAATCATACACATGGAAGAAATTTGTAAATCATTAACTAGAAGAAAACATGTAGTATGCTTACAACTATGTGTCTACACTATGAAAGGTTATAAATCACATTTTTTTTAAAATGCAGTCTATAAATGCTTTATTAAAAACAATGATTTCAACAATTCAAAATTATAATTTCAACAATTTTTTTAAGACCAGGTGATGGTAAACCAACAAATTCAAAATTGTAGAATGTTTAACCTTTAAAAAAATGAGTGATCATTAATCATTATTCCAATTTCTATATTAATTTAATGAAAATAGAAGTGAACTAAATCTTAGTTATCTAATAAGGTTGTAATTAGGAGCTTCATTAGAGGAAGAGGCATAATTCCGCTCTAATTCACTACATTGCATTGAACGCCTTTGTCGACAGCCCAAAATCAATGATTGTACATATATGTACACACATTCCTAGTTCCCAAATATTCTAGTAGGAGAAGACTAAGAAAAGTTTGTAGACTATTGATTAGGTTAAAATTTTGTAGACTTGAGTACGGCAAGGGCTTCCAAACTCATAGAGTCACAATCTATGTTCTTGAATTCCAAGGATTGCTAAACTCACAATCCTTATTCCTAAATTCAAGATGAATCTACCTATGGTATATCAGGGAATAAATTTGGCTAAAATGATCGTATGCCCAACACATATGAAACCTTCCTTCTCCAATACTTACTTATTTTGATCCAGAGGTCAATTTCTTATTTTCCTCCTCTAGGTGCATAGCCATGCTATGGGAGATTTAACTAGAAAAATATGGTGGGTGCACCTTCCAATCAAACAAGAGTTAAATGCATGATAATGCACAGTTGTCATCGAGTCATAATTAGACTTTGCTATTTGGTTCAGAGTGGCACAATTATGGGTCATGCCTATACAAATGGGGGTTACTGAATATACTAATAATGGTTAGGACCGAGAGATACATTGGCAATAAGTGTCATGGTAGCTAAGTGCAGACACTTTTTTATCTCTAAAAATATCCATTCAAGATGAAGCAATGGTGGATTCAACCCTCCAGGATTCATGTTGTATAAACCCTGAGAAGCAATGGCATTATCCAAAGTGCTACCATATGTTGGCTCTCTGTCATTATAGTGGTTCTATTTTTTGTTATGTATTTTGGTATCTCAGTAGTTCATATTATATAATCCCTTTGAAACTCAGTTCTCCTATATAAAATCCCTTTGAAACTCAGTTCTCTGGAATATAGTAATAATAGGAATACCACTATTATTCCCATCAATTTTCTTCACGACCCATTTCATATTATCTACAAAAGGAGCCGAGAAATGAAACATCTAGATATGATTTTGAAGGAGGAAATGAGAATTCTACTGGTCAGGTTTGGAAATTGTGAAAAATGGTAGTGAGGTTGTACAAACTGGGGAGTGTGATTTTTTCATCGGTTCATGGGTGTGGGTCATTTGAGACTTTGCCTCCAGCGACTAGTCGTATAATTCCTTACAAGTTTCAAACAATTTGGATGCGGAAAGTTAAAACCCTTATATTTATTGCACTAGAAGGCACTCCAACAAGCAACACATCTAACTCTATTCTTCACATACAAATTGCTACACACATTTGAAAATCCACAATGCAAAATGTTTCACATACCTGTAAATTCACAGCAACCCATTCATATAAGGATCTCGTTGGACGAATCACGAATGCAAATATTGCAGAAGATGTTTGTAAGGAGACTGCTTGATGAATCACAAATGAAGATGTTGTAGAATATGTTTGTAAGGACTGAATAATGCAACTTTGAGCTTTGCAATATCCACATGCACATTAGACCTAAATTTCAAGGGGTTTGTTTTGGTTTAAATGTGATTTGAATTTTGCCTAAACGTAAGGCTCTGGTAATACAAGAGTGGCATTTTCTGAACTTATTTTAAAACTGAGAAAGCATTTCTTAGGGAATCAATTCATAAATGAATAGCAAAAAAAGAGAAAGCATAAGTGATCATTAATAGAATCTTCCTCGTAAATTTCTCTAATTAATAAATCTTGGAGTTGATATTCATAATCATGCAAATTTCATTCTTCCTATAATGATTTTTTTATCCAGATTACTATAGTTGAAAACGTGTTTGAAACAACAAATACAAAATTGCTTGACACACCTTTGTATAGTTATAGTTGTTTGTCTTGGACTCACCATTTGCCAAAAACCCGGGACGTAAAAGACTAGATTGTGAAACTTGACAACTACTTAATGCTTAGCCAAAAGTTAGAACGATTCAATGGAGAAAACCCACATATATAGGATGTCCAGCTGTTGCATTGGCCATTTCCCGCCTCCAAAATATACTCAATTTGGTAATTATTAAGGAGGATTTGTGCATTTGTGCCAGTCATGGATTTAAATATGCATCATTTCGTAAATTTGTCTTGCGTGGGTAGAGATCATTATTGTCACTCAAGATTCGAGATTCCAAGTGGCAGGATCCATTCCAATTTCCATTTCCCATTTCGCACTAATGCACTCGTTGGGCGACTATGTGGTCACATGATTGATCAATGATGGCACAGGAAAATCCAATGGATTATGGGTTGTGGTTAATGGGCCTATGGTAATGGCGCATGTCGGCTTCTAGCAGCAGATTACATGTATGTACTATGTGCAATGTGGATTCTAGTCTCAACCAAGGTTTAGGGATAACATTAAATGCTTTGACACCATAACCGAGACACTTGAAGACTGACACCATGTCACCTACTCGCTAATCCCACGGGCTATTTCCCACTTCCAACTGGGACTGAGGTACGACTCTCCAAGGACACTGGGGAAGTCTCTGGCTCTCCAGACTCCGAGTCTCCCATAGTCCCACTAATAACTCCAGGACGGGAAACATTTGGAGTTCCCTTCCGTTACAAATTTACACAGGTCAACTTACTTTCATTATTAGCGGGCTATGCATGAAACTAATTTTTTTTTGCATGGTAAAATTTACCATGGCCTTCTATGACAGGTAATAAGGCCTTTGACGAGCAGTGAAGGCTTCAAATTTGAAGCCTGCTTGCCACAATAACCCTTTATAATTCTTTGTAGTAACCATATAATGGCTACAACAAATAGATTTTTTATATTGCAGCTCTGAGTCATTCCCTTCATGGCTATTTAATATAAAAATATGTGACAAACTTGTAAAAGTTATTAATATTGATGACAACATACCCGATTGTAGACTAAGAGACCCACTAAATTAGGAGCAATATTATTAACTACATAAATTCATGCGTTGTTACAATGCTTATATAGTAACGTTAAGGGGTACATGTAAAAACAAGAGTATCTGTAAAACAACAAGTCCCTGCCAGTGAGACTTGGACTTGTTGTATAGCAACAATCAACTAGATGTCTTTGGCTTTAGTAGTATAATGCATGATGCAATATGATTGAATGTGGTTCACGGATGAGAGGGATAATGTGGAACCAACATTAACCACAACTAGCTAACTAACATGGGAGGTGATATTGCAGGTCCACTTACCGCGCATCATGAAACAATGACCATTCATGGAGCCACCAGTGGTTCACAACCATAGAGGGGGATTGAGAGGGATAACGCAGAACCAATATTAAGCAAAAGTATCTAGATAGCATGGGAGGTGAGATTGTAGGTCCACTTACTGTGCATCATGAAACAACATCCATTCTTGGAGCCACTAACATTAAGCACAACTAGCTAGCATGGGAGGAGAGATTGGAGGTCCATTCTAGACATGTTAAAATGATTGTCCATTGAATCATTTAAACTTGTTTGCTTGCATGACACATTCAATATGTTATTCATATTGGGAGGTTGTTGTAGGGAAGCTAATAAAGGATGCTAACCTATTGATTTTCGTTTTTAGGAGTACAAGTATATACGATGAAGATACTAGAATAAGTTTGTCGAGTGAAGATAACAAAGGAGCTTTAGAAAATATTAGTGAAGATAACAAAGGTGCTTTGGAAAGAATTTTTGCATTAACATATGATGAAAATACTCATGAGAGGATTAGTGAAGATAACAAAGGAGCTTTAGAAATAAATTTTGCATTAACATACAATGAAAATACTCATGAGATGTTTATTGATGTGCTAGAAACAAAAATTAGCACTAGAATTTGAATTCAACAAATATACATAGTTAATTCATGAACCAACAAAAGGTAAAAGTCTCAGGTATTCTCATCAAGGTTGGGAAATTCACACACAATTATATTGGGAGAGTAACAATTGCATTGATCAAAATAGATGAAGAACAAAGCAATGTCTATCATACATTTATATTTCTAAACATTCTAAAGTATAGTACTTCTCTAACTCGATAAGATTTGACAAAAGACTAGAGATTTGACCGAGCAATATTGCATTGTGATTTCTTTTCTCCTAAATATCTATAGCTATAGTTAGTAGTGAAATGAAAAAACATAAATTAAAACACTCTTTTCATTTTTTTCTACCCATTTCTAAGTTATGCATCGCCTCTTGCACCGCCTTTCCATACAACACAACCTTTCTAAACAACACCTTAGGAATCTTGTACTGGAAGCCCTTCTAAACAACAGCGTAGGAACATAATCTCATAATTGTTATTGATATTTAATGCCAAGAATTGTAGGAATGATCCTGAGTAGATAGGTTTGCCCATATGTAACAAGAAGCTGAAAGGTATCTGCATTCATGGCCAATATGGAAGTTATTAGAACAGTTCACTGTTATTAACGTCAAATCTGAAACAACTTTTAAAGTAGCATCTCATTAAATTAGTGGACCATTAAACTTATGAAAATTCGAATTTAACTCAACTATGCATTCGAATTTTAGCAGTTGAAAATAAATAACATAAATAAATTTTTATGTTATGTAAAACTTAGATAAATTTGATTCTTATGAATTCAAAATTAAATAAATCTACTTTTGACAAATACATGTAAAACCTAGATAAATTTGATTCTTATGAATTCAAAATACTTTTGATAAATACAAGACAAAGTGGGAAGGAGGTTTAAGAAGAATGCCTAATCAAGGGTGTTGCTAAAGAACGAGGCTGCTTCATAGTGAAAGTCACTTCGTTAACATTCATAGTTAAAGTCACTTTGTAAACGATAATTAAAATTAGGAATAAGAATCTCTTGAAATTCTTGAATTTAGAGTAAGTAAATCTAGAGTTTTGTGAAGACTTTAATATACTATTGTATACTTTATTGTATATTTTTTTATAGAAATTGATGAAATTGCAACCACTCACACATCTAGGGAAATAAAAATGTGAATGGCCTAGAAAAAAGCATCCAAGTGTTAATGCCCTCCAAGGTGGAATTAGAAGGAAGCAACCACTCACACATCTAGGAAGATAAAAATGGGAATGGTCTAGAAGAAAGCATCCAAGTGTTAATTCCCTCCAAGGTGGAATTGGAAAAGTGTCTTATATTAAGTTCAAAGTGAGATTGCCACTCGGGTTAGATCATTGAGCCATAATTATGCCAAGACAAAGCTTGAAATGGGTAAATAGGTTGTGGATCCATGAGTCCAAAATGTCTCAGTGCATTTGGTGGCTATATTTGTGCATAGATATGCGGGTGTCCAATAGGAAGAAGGATGTGAGAGCTTGAGTTTGACTGCATATCATTTTTGCAATAGCAAAAGTAAGTTCATGGATTGCAAGAGATCAACAAGGTTATTCAGTAGTAGTTGAAGAAGGGGCACGATGGAAGTCAATCCAAGCACTTCCTACTATGGTAATGAAGGAAGTGCATATGTGAATTTTGTTAACAAAGACTACAGGTTAATAAGAATCTGGTTTAGAATCAAGGAATAGTGAGTGTGTGAAAGGGTTGAGCTGCTTCTTGAAGAAAATGGGAGCTAGATTCAAAATGTAATGGAAAAAATATAACACAAGTGAATAGCTTCAAAATGTAATGAACAAAATATAACACAAATCAATACTAGAAAGATGTGGAGCTTGTTGAAGAATGGAGTGGATGAGAAACTTTACAACCTCACAATCATTAAACTACGAGTTGCGATAATGTGCACTCATGAGGCTACATTCATATATGACTACTCCAAAGGAAATGGAAATGATGCTTCCCTTATAATTTAATTCTCACATTGCAGGGAATAGATGGGCAATGTACAAAAAGTACACAATATGTAAAAGATATATTTCTTTTGAAAATTGCATGCCATACACAAGACAGATGCAATGTTATAGTGTTGGGGTTGCTTTGAGTACATGGATAAAATGGCATAGCAGATCCTCGCCACATCATCACAATTTTTAAGTGCCGCTAAATCTAAACTGCATCTGAAAAGCACGTTCAAAAAACTAAGGGATGTAACCATCCCTGCAGTTGCAAGCATAATCAAAGATATGAGGTTTTTATTGGGAAGCTATATATATCTTTGTTGATTGACACGATACTTATAAATATAATAATAATAAAACTAGTATACAAATTTCGGTTGATATAATAATAATAAAAAATTGTATATAAATTTTGGTTAATATAATAATAATAATAAAATTGTATACATATTTCGGTTAAGATTTATGTATTGATTTTACAAATAAAATTACATTATGACAGAATGTTATTATTTGGCTTTTTAGAATAACTAAAATCTTTGATAAACAAACAAATTTCAAATAAAATAATCAATCTTGAGCCGTTGTAGAGTTTCAATTCTTTTATCCAAATTGAGTATTGTATCGAGAGGCGCTCTACAGCCCAGTATGAAGGAGATATTGTAACGTTTGTCCATGTTTGTCCATATTCTTGTCGGTCATTAATAAAATGTAATAATAAAAAGTAATAATATGAGGGAGATCTTGTAACATTTGTCCATGTTTGGTCATATTATTGTCGTCCATTAATAACATGTAATAATAAAAAGTAAAAAGTAATAATATGAGAGAGATCTTGTAACCGTTTGTTCATGTTTGTCATTATTATTGTCAGTCATTAATAAAATGTAATAATAAAAAGTAAAAAGTAATAATATGGGGGAGATCTTCTAAGGTTTGTCCATATTATTGTCAGCCATTAATAAAATGTAATAATAAAAAGTAAAAAGTAATAATATGAGGGAGATCAATTTATAATGTAATAATGTAAAAGTAGTAATAATGTAATATGTTTGTTACATGTATGTATTCAATTTATCAATTTAATAAAAAGTAAAAAAATTATCAATCGATCAAATCTCCCCAGGTGCAAATCTCTTCTGAGGTATTGCATTCAAGGAGCTTTTCGAGGAGAGGTTTGCACCTCGGGAGATTATTTTGATCCCTCTCGGCGCTTGATAGAGCCTAGGATTTGGATCTAGGCTGGTTTTACAAATAAAATTACAGTATGACAGAATGTTATTATTTGGCTTTTTAGAGTAACTAAAATCATTTTTAAAATAACTAAAACCATTGATAAACAAACAAATTTCAAATAAAATAATCAATCTTGAGCCGTTGTAGAGTTTCAATTCTTTTATCCAAATTGAGTATTCAATTATAACATATTTTTATTTTTCATAATACTCAGAGAAAACAATATTGTTCATTTTATGGGAAAAGGAAAAAATTTCAAACATTTTTGAACTCATTCATGCCTTCTGGGCTGTACTAAAAAATTGTAGGTTTTTAAGATGGACATGCTTCCTGTGGTGTATTTTGAATTTATTTATTTTCTTATGAAGAGAGAGCCTATACTTGCAAGTGCAATAGATTGTGTCGTAGGAAAACTCAGATAAGTCAAAGCTAGAATGAGTAATTGTTGCAAACTAGAGCCACGTCTTCTGCTATAAATTGTTGAAAAAACGTAATTAATGAGTGGATAGCATATCAAATCTAAGCCGACTCTGTCAATCACCCTGGAAGCCGTTTTGTGTCAGCGCTCAGAGACCGCAGTGTCAATCTGTCAGTAAGTTCTCAGCCAATCCGACGCATGTCATGTTTGCAGTTATGTAACCGCGTTAATAGTTCGCAAGTCAAGAAATCTTAGGTTGGAATTGATTGTCATGTTTAATGAAATCCTGTAGCTTCCAGGTGAAGCGATCTTAAGTCGGTTGATTAAAATTCTATAAATAGAAACTAGTTGCTTACATCTTCTCCATATTTACTTGTGTGAATGTTGCTTACATTTGCGCACAGTAAAATAATTTAAGATTTTCAATTAAGTTCACCGTAGTGAAAGTTCCATTTTAACGAGGAGTAACTTCATGTGAGATGTTTAGTTGTTATGCATTAGAAAATATATTTCATGAAAAGTTTTTTTAAGTGATCCGCGAAGTATTTGGTAAATCTGCAAAGTAAGTATTGCGAAGTTAACTGCGCATCACTGCGCAGTAGAAAGTTGAAACCGCGCAGTTAATCGTCGCGAAGTAAAAGTTGATATCACACAGTTAAAACTACGAAGTTAATTCTTAAGTGAAGAAAATGTTCTGCGAAGTAAATTTGGGGTTTTCTATTATATGATTGGCAAAGTCCACAGCAAAGAAAAAGAAGATATTCATCTACTGCGCAGTTAAATCTTATTTACTATGCGGTGTGCTTTTCCCTTGATCTGGTATCAGAGCCTGGTTTACGGAAAGTAAGAATTCAATATATAAGGGAAAAGCGATGGCTTCCACTTCTGGTAATTTGCAAACTCCAATATTTTTAGGTAAAAATTATGAAGATTGGTCTCTAACTATGAAAGCTTTGTTTAGAGGTCAAGATGTATGGGAAATAGTCTAGCATGGCTATGCAGAACCAACAGATCTAGCAGCATATAACAATCCCACACAAGCTGAGAAGGATGTTCTGAAGGAACAGAGAAAGAAAGATGGAAAGGCGTTGTTCCACATACATCAAGCAACACATGAATCCATATTCCCAAGAGTAGCAGCAGCGCAGTTAGCTAAGGAAGTGTGGGACTCATTGGAAACTTCCTATCGAGGTTTGAACAAGGTAAATACTGCGAAACTAAAAATTCTTAGATGAGATTTTGAATCTCTGTCAATGAAAGAAACAGAGTTAGTAGACTCATTCTATACTTGTATTATTGGTCTAGTTAATCAAATAAAGTCTCATGGAGAAACTCTAGTTGACCAAAGAGTTGTTGAAAAAGTACTTAGAGTTCTTCCAAAGAAATTTGAATCTTTAGTTGTAACCTTGGAAGAAAACAAAGATCTGTCCACATTTACCATTGATGAATTGCAAGCCTCACTACTCAATCATGAACATAGAATTAGTGGTTCAGATACATTGCTAGAAGGTGAGTTCGCAGCACAACCATCCATAAGTCGTGGAAGAGGCAAAGGAAGATCAAACTCAAGAGGCAGAGGAAGAATTTCTTTCAAAGGAGGTCGCGAGTAGCAGCCCTGCACATGTCGTGGGAAGAGGTCAAAATCAGAGCCCCAGTCAGCCAAGTGGGAAAAGGTATGATAAATCAAAAATTCAATGTCATTACTATAAGAAGTATGGACACTTCGCATATGAATGCAGGAAAAAGCAGTATGACCACGGAAAGCAAGGTGAAGCATAGTCAAGCAGCAACAACACTTCGAACAGCACATTGTTCTTAGCATGCGCATCTCCGCTGGAATGCAATGTTGTCCAAGAAAGTCCAAATGAAATATGGTAGTTAGACTTGGGTTGTAGAAATCACATGACTGGTAATTTAAATCTGTTTTCTAGTTTAGATAAATCAGTTCAAACTAATGTAACACTTGGAAACAATATTCAAGTCACTGTTGTGGGTAAGGGTACTGTAGATATTCTAACAAAACAGGGGGAGTAGAAAATTATGCCTGATGTTTATTATGTTCAAGGTTTGAAGCATAATCTGAGAAGCATTGGACAGTTGATGGAAAAAGGCTACAGAGTTCACATGATAGGAAAGCATTGTGTGATCAAAGACAAATATCCAAGCAATCAGTTGATAGTTGAAGTGCAGATGAAAAGAAATCGCTTGTTTCCTTTGAGGATTACCCCAATCATAAAAGGAAAAACAACTGAAGTTGTTCATACAAGTCAGAATGAAAATTTTGGAACTGCGTTCAGCGCAGAGAGCAAAGAAGCAGTCATTCACTGCGCAAAGGAAGAAAAAGACAGCGTGATACAAGTTGCGTTTCAAACAGAAATTCGGGATGAATCCTGGTTATGGCATTTTAGATTTGGACATCTGAATTTTGGCGAGTTGAAGCTACTGCACATGAAGGACATGGTGAAAGGATTGCCACTGATTGAAAAGCCAGAGAGAATTTGTGAAGGCTATATTTTGGAAAACAGCACAGATAGACTTTTTCGATCGGAAAGTCATACAGAGCTCGCACACCACTTGAAATTGTGCACTCTGATATTTGTGGATCAATGCAAACACCGTCCATGGGAGGTTGCACTTATCTTCTCACTTTTATTGATGATTTCACAAGAAAAACCTGGGTATATTTTCTAAAACATAAATCTGATGCGTTTAGTTGTTCTCAGTAGTTCAAGGCACTTGTGGAGAAGCAGAGTGGTTACATGTTAGGAACCTATGTATTTCCTTTGTTAGTATATTGTTGTTGGATGCATATGCTTTGTAAGTCGTTCCATAGTATTTGTTGATCCATAGTTTGTGTTATTGTTGTTTGGTGCATATGCTTTGTAAGTCGCCCGTAGTATTGTTGATCCTAGTTTGTATTGGCCCATGGTTTTGACCCATAGTATTGGCACCTAGACTTAGTATATAAGTGTGTGTTGAGGCCTATGAAGGCACCGTGAAATTATTTGTATTGAGCTTGCTCAAAGGAGGTTTCCCCCTCGAAGTGGCCTGCGATCAATAAAAGTGATTCTAAGTTCTATTATTTCTGTTATCTCGTGTATTTTCATTAATTAATTGTTACAGGTTCTTCATATCTGGTATCATAGCACTTTCTTGGGCTCATTGGGTAGAATTTCTGGAAAAAAAAAATAATAATAAATAAATAAAAATAAATAAATAAATAAAAATAAATAAATAAATAAAATAAAAAAATCGCATCTATTGCAAGTTCGGATCTAGGAATAATCCCTATCTGCTTAACTGTGGGAAGTACTTGGGCATAAGCCCTAAAACTCATTGTGAGGAGTACCACAGGAACACCAAAGTAGTTGTCCCATTAAGAGGACCTACCAGCGAAAAGGGCAACGACCCCTACCTGATTGACTAGTTCCCACCCGTGAGGTAAACCAAGAGCTGTCGTTTGTGGCAAAGCGGTTATCAGTTTTACCTGAGCCGTGGAGTGAGGGGTACTACCCCAATACACAAGCCGTCAGACAGCATTGGTGGCCGAGTGAAACCCCTGAACTGTTAGGAAGCCGCACATACCTGGGGTCCATATCTATTTTCAGCTGAACTGTTGTCGATCACTTCTGCGTCGTTTCAGATCCAGCCGTTCCAGATCCAGTCGTTTTCGATCCATTCGGCGTCGTTTTAGATCCCTCTATTTCCGATCACTTCCGCGCTGTTTCGAATCCCTTCCGCGCCGTTGCTGATCTATCTATTTCAGATCCCTTCCGCGCCGTTTCTGATCTATTCCTGAAAAAATAAATAAATAAATTTTTTTTTTGGCCATATCTCCCTTGTTTTCACTCTGTTTCCCTTGAAACTTCCCTGACACCGCTGTAATCCCATTCTGCATATTTCATTCATGAGGAACCTATCCCAAATTCCACTTCCCAAAGCCCGAAATCTCACATTTGTCTATTTTTAGGGTTTGCCATAACTTCTTCGGATTTCACCCAATCGCCTTCAAATTTTACCATAGAGTTCCTTTCCTAATTTTGCTTCTTTATCCCTCTCTGCCAAATTTTCTCATTCTTTCACCCCGCTTCTGAAATCCTCATTTTCTGCTTCCCTGCCCATTCGATAATGTCCAAAACCTAGTCAAACCCAAATTACCCTTCCAATTTTTTCCCAAATCCAAATTTTCCTTTACTGAAATAGTTTCTGTTTTTGTTTTTCTACCCACTCAACAAAAACAAAAAAACTCTTGGTTATGGTTGTCACCCGCCCAGGAGCAAAAACCATGGAAGAAGCACTTGCAACCATCCAAGCCAAACTCCAGGATCTGGATGAAAAAATTCTCAGCCTCCATCTTGAGCATTCAGCCATGAACAACAAATGACAGACCGGTCTTCATCAGACAATGGGTTCTCTTCTTCTAGAAATTTTCGTGGTCTGAAGCTTGATTTTCCTCGCTTCAATGATACTGATCCGACTGGATGGATCTATCGTGCAAAATAGTATTTCAGTTTGCATAATACTTTTGATGTCAACAAAGTTCCACTTGCATCTTTTCATTTGGAACAGGAAGCTCTTCAATGGTACCGTTGGTACATCAAGGCTCATGAAGAACCAAAATGGACAGATTTTTGCTAGCTCCTTTTGCAACGATTTTTTCATAGTGCTTTTGATGACTTCACAGGAGCCCTCACTAAACTTCGCCAAATTGGCACTGTGAGAGAGTACCAAACCGAATTTGAGAAACTAGCCAACCACACCGAAGGATTGCCTGATGACTTCTACCTTAGTTGTTTTATCAGTGGTCTAAAGGATGCAATCCGCTCTGAGGTCAAAATGTTTTGTCCCAACATAATGATGGAATCCCTGGGGTTGGGTAAGTTGGCAAAAGACAAGATTGCAGCCCAACAGCGCTCCAAACCCACTTTTGTTCCCTTCTGAAATATGGGTTCTCAACGACCTCCCATCCAGCCAGCTCCTCGACAAACTTCTATCAAGCGTTTGTCTGAAGCCGAGATGCAGGCACGCAGAGAAAAAGGACTTTGTTATAATTGTGATGATAAATTCACTCAGGGACATAGATGTGTTCAGCAAAAACTCTATCTATTGGATATGGATTCTCCGCCTGCCTCTGAAATTGGTGCAGAAGCTCCAGATACAATGGATGCTCAAGTTGACATTCCAGAGCCTCCTATTGACCCTCCGTCTCAGGATGACCAGCCCGAGATATCTCTCCATGCTTTAGCTAGAATCACCACCCCCCAAACCATGTGGGTCAGGGGTTACTTCAAGAAGCTTCCTCTTATAATACTCATTGATTATGGTAGCACTCATAATTTCATTGACCCTAGGATCGCCAAACAGGTTGATTGTTTTATCCATCCTTGCTCCATCTTTGAAGTCATGGTTGCTAATGGGGGCACCTTACCTTGCAAAGGGAAGTGTCATAATGTGCGTATCTCTATGGGAGATTATAACCTACACTCTTACATGTTTTCCTTGACCTTAGGCGGACGTGATGTGGTTTTGGTCGCTCAATGGCTACGCATACTTGGCCCCATCTTATGGGATTTTGCTAAACTTTGGATGCAGTTTTCCGCCAATGGACAAAAACACACATTGACAGGCTTACAACCAGGTTCTCTCAACATCATCAGTTCACATCGCATGGAAAAACTCCTTAAGAAGAATTCATGTGGTGTCATCGCCCAGATCCATTCCATTCAGATGGAACCCTCAATGGTCTCCACTACTCCTTTGGATCTACAAAAAATTCTGGATCGATATACAGGTGTATTTGCTGAACCAGTGGGATTGCCACCTTCAAGGCCAGAGGACCATCATATTCAGCTCCTTCTTGGAAGCGTTCCTCCCAACATCAGGCCCTATCGCTACCCATTTCACCAAAAAACAGAGATTGAAATGCTCGTTCGGGACTTACTGAAGCAAGGTATTATTCACCCAAGCACCAGTTCCTTTTCTTCACCAGTTCTTCTTGTCCGCAAAAAATATGGGTCATGGCGCCTTTGCATTGACTTCCGAGCACTTAATCACCTCACTATCAAGGATAAGTTTCCAATTCCTATTGTTGATGACCTTCATGGTGCTCAATTTTTCTCCAAGTTGGATCTTCGTTCTGGGTATCATCAAATTCGGGTTCATGAGGATGACATCCCTAAAACAGCTTTCCGCACACATGATGGCCACTATGATTTTTTGGTCATGCCCTTTGGACTCACTAATTCTCCTTCCACATTCTAGGCCTTGATGAATAAATATTCCGGCCCTTATTGCGGAAATTCATTCTGGTATTCTTTGATGATATCCTCATCTACAGTAAAACATGGGCTAAACATCTCCAGCATATGGATCTTGTAATGAAACTTTTCTCTGACCATCATCTCCACGCCAAATAGTCTAAATGTGTTTTTGGACAGAAGGAAGTCGAGCATCTTGGACACATTATCACAGCACAAGGGGTTCACGTGGATCCTGCCAAAATCGCTGCTATGAACAATTGGCCGCATCCTAAGACACTCAAGAGCCTTCATGGTTTTTTGGGGTTGACTGGCTACTACCACAAGTTTGTCAAGGATTATGGGAACATTACAGCTCCATTAACTGCTCTATTGAAAAATGATTTTTTTACATGGACACATGCTACTGAGTGTGCATTTTCCAAACTAAAACAAGCTATGTGTACTACACATGTTCTAGCTATGCCTGATTTTTCCAAGCCCTTCACTATTGAGAGTGATGCTTGCGGCAATGGACTTGGTGTTGTTCTCCTTCAAGATGAACACCCCATTGCGTTCACCAGCAAAGCCCTTTCAGGTAAGAATTTAGCTGCATCTACATATGAGAAGGAAATGATGGCTATTTTGCATGCAGTACAGAAGTGGCGACCATACCTATTAGGGAATCATTTCTGCATCAAGACTGATCACCAGAGTCTGAAATATTTCATGGAACAACGTGTATTTTCCCCAGCACAACAGAAATGGGTTAGCAAACTCATGGGTTATGACTATGAGATCACTTACAAGAAGGGTAAAGACAATATTGTGGCGGATGCTCTTTCTCGCACATTTGATGACCAAGGTTCTCTTTCATCTATTTCTATGCCTATTCCAAATTGGTTGCAATTTGTTCAACAGGGCTATGTCAATGACTCTTCATTATCTCAAATCATTCAACGCTTGGCCAACAACCCTTCTATTGTACCACATTACTCTTGGGATTGTGCTTCCCTAAGATACAAGGGTTGTCTGGTGCTTCCCCAGAGCACAGATCTTCAACAAGATGTCTTCTATGAACTACATGCTTCTCAATCGGCAGGGCACTCTGGGTTCCTCAAAACGTATGAGCGAGAATGGCGTAACTTCTTTTGGAAAGGCATGAAAAGCACAATTCAACAGATGGTGGCTGAATGTGATACCTGCCAGTGCAATAAGGGTGACACGACACTCTTTCCGGGATTGCTCGAACCCTTTCCCATACCTAGCCGGATTTGGATAGATATTTCTATGGGTTTCATTAAAGGGCTCCCTGAATCTGGAGGGAAGACAGTGATTTTGGTTGTGGTTGATCGCCTCTCCAAATATAGTCATTTTTGTGCTCTCAGCCATCCCTATACAGCCTCCTCAGTCGCTCAAATTTTCCTGGACCAGATCTTTCGTCTTCATGGCATCCCTTCTTCCATTATCTCGGATTGTGATGCGACTTTCACCAGTCATTTTTGGACAGAACTATTTCTCCACACTTGCACCAAACTGAAGATGAGTTCAGGGTATCACCCACAAACAGATGGTCAGACTGAAATTATCAATAAATGATTGGAAACTTATCTTCGTTGCTTCACCTCTGAACAACAACATCAGTGGGCAAAGTGGCTCCCTCTCGCTAAATGGTGGTACAATACCTCTTACCACACTGCCTGTAAAATGACCCCATATGAAGCAGTCTATGGTCAGGCACCGCCAGTTCTTCTTCCATACACCCCCAGCAGTTCACCAGTTCGGGCAATTGACACGGTCCTTCGAAACCGCGATCAAATTCTTCGCATTTTGTGGGACAATCTTCACATGGCAAGAAATTGCATGAAGCAACAAGCCGATCAGCACCGTTCTTAGTGCACTTTTCAAGCAAGTGATATGGTTTTTCTTCATCTCCATCCGTACAAGCAATCCTCCCTGAAACTCAAAGGGCATCATAAGCTTGCTCCAAAGTTCTATGGGCCATATCGGATTATTCAGAAGATTGGGTCTGTTGCTTATAAATTGGAACTTCCTCCTTCTTCCCGCATTCATCCAATATTTTATGTCTCTTGTCTGAAGAAAGTTCTTGGCACCAACATCAGAGGACAAACTATTTTACCCGAACTGGATAATGAAGGATCCATACTTTTGGAGTCGGAGGCCATCCTCAATAAGAGCACTCGTCAACGTCGCTCTCGCTCTATCACAAAGGTCTTTATTCAGTGGCACAGCATGCAACCAGAGGATGCTACATGGGAACCACTCCTCCAGATTCAACAACAATTTCCACATCTAAAGCTTTGAGGACAAAGATTTTTCTAAGCGGGACGGGATGTTAGGAACCTATGTATTTCCTTTGTTAGTATCACGGGTACTTCACTCAATGACTGCCTACCATAACACGTTCGTTCATGGCATATGAAACAATACCCCTAATTTCAAAAAATATTGGAAAAAAAATTCCCAAACTCGCTTTTTGTAACCCCCTCCCAATATGCCTTCCCAATTTTAAAAAACCCCTAATACCCCTATAATATTGTATGTATCCATTTTTTCATTTACATTTTTTATACCCCTTTATATATCTACCTAGTATATTGGCATGATATCGTGGGCTTGACTAAACCTACCAAGGCCTGTCATAGGCACGAGTGGTTGGGTATTCAAGCCCCCAAGTCCTATCGAGAGCCTATAACAGGCCGTGGAGGTGCCCTGGAGGATTAGAACCTCCCAAGGCACCCTGGGGGCTTGGACACCTTCATATTTTTATAGCCTTCTTGTTCTATAAGAATCTAGTATTACTAAGGGCATGTATGCATGGCCTACTCAACTTAGAGAAGAAAATGCTTATATGAAATGAGGTATTAGACAGAAAGTTTAAAATTTATATTGAAGAAAAAAAACTTTCCAAAAGCGAAGAATTTAGGGTTCCTTACTTCTGATGACCTTTTGATCTCTGTCGACGTTTTGACAGGTTGGGGTAAACCAATGCCACATTTGAGAATCTAATAGGTTGAGATGGTTGCGAAAATATTGCAAAAACTAACAAACCAAAGTGAAGATATGTTTATCTTATCAAAATATATTAGTGCTAAATTGGAAAAAAAAGTAAAGGAATATAAAATATTTTGTGGTCATCCTGTACCTGCACCACTCATGAAGACAAAGATGAGCAGTCCAATTAGAGCATTTAAATTCGCTACAACTAAGGTATATGGTGACAGAGGTGCAAGCTCAGGCTGCAAGCCTGTTGAGAAGGAAACACTAAACATAAATACTTGAAAGAGCGTTGTCCAAGACAATTGAAGCCCTGTTACTCCAACCTCTTTGCTCTCCTCTGCATATTGGAAAAACTGGAGAGTTATTTCCTCCAATGCCAATCCTTGAAAATCTGGAAGATATAATAAATTGAATCTCATGCTCAGCAAAATAGGGGTGGCAAACATTGCCAATGAAAATTCTGGCAAAGAGCTTTTTAGCATGTAAGTATAAAAATCATGTATCAGTGTCATAACTCCTTGATCTTCCTGCATGATTGTGAATTTTTTTATTCCTACCATCCCTTTGAATTCTGGAAGATCCGATGTCTTATATGACTCAAATTCATCCTCACTTTCCCCCTCATCATCTGCAAGTAAATCATTGAACTTGCTGGATACTGTGTCTGTTACCTGACATGCTGTGGTAGAAACTTGTAATAGGTTCTTCCTCAACCATGATCAATTCCCAACAATCATTATCAAGTTCAAACAGCATCCTTCTCAGATATGGCAGAGCAAGTGTTGGAAATTTGTAGTTTTGCACGAGAGGAGGAAGCTGACTCTGCCTTTGTTCGTGTTTGTTTCTAACAGTTCATCCCACATGGTGTTGGGGCCTATCATCATCTCTCTTAGAAAATTGAGATATTATAATTGGGTGGTGGACAGGTTCTTCCTCAACCATGATCAATTCCCAACAATCATTTCCAAGTTCAAACAACATCCTTCTCAGATATGGCAGTGCAAGTGTTGGAAATTTGTCATTTTGCACGGGAGGAGGAAGTTGACTCTGCTTTTGTTCATGTATCTTTCTAACAGTTCATCCCACATGGTGTTGGGGCCTATCGTCATCTCTCTTAGACAATTGAGATATTATAATTGGGTGGGGGAGGTGCCAGGTGTCTCCTAGCTCATATTGCAAGGTATGCCCTGAGAAAACTCTAAAAGATGGAGCAAGTGGGCCATTACTATTTTGATCTTTTGTACCTACACATTGATCTACAAGGACAAACTTGCATGTATTAAGGAGTTTCCATACTAGGAAAAGCATCTAGAGGTTTCCTTATTATTAAATAACAACCTCACTTCTCTTTTACCACAGCCAAAATGTAATGTCCCCATTCAAATAAGTGCATAGTAAGACAATCCCATCAATCCTACTAGTTTCCTAGGTTGGATGGGCACATGTGGGATGGTAATAAGGAAACTAATAAATTATATTTATACATTAGAAGGGTTCAAGCATTTAATAAATATGATGAATAAATAAATTCAAGAGAAATTCTAGGTGGCAAGTGGTTTTGGAGACATATGGAGGTGGTGGGACCCACACTAGCTTGATTTTTCAATGACACATGGCAGCTCTCTCTTGCCAATTCGAATTCATGGGAAGGTGAAAACTCTTGGGTGAGTTGGTAAGTCATAATACATGGCATTGAGCATATTAGGTCGAAATGGGAAGGAATAGTAACCTCCATGGGAGAGGAAAAGTCAAATTGGAGACTACTGGACACATGGGCTAGATTCCCTAGTTTTATGACAACAATAATGAAGCATCTATGACATTTTATGACAAAATTCAGACCTGACTTCTTACACCTGACCATTATGACATGTCAGCCCCAAAAATAGGCTCAAGAAGGCGCTCATGGAGTTGGAGGAATCTAAAGAGACTCAAATTCGAATTTGGGAGAAGATGGAAGGTTGGAACTAGGAGACAAGTGGCAAATGAGGAATATTTTCTAAATGGAAAATTATTGAATCTATTGAGAGGATTTCGACCCCTTGAATTCTAATGTTGGTTATAAAATGTAGAAATCAAGTATGAGAATGGCTTTTGATGATTTGAGAAAAATTGCATTTGTGAAGAGAGAGCTAGTGGATGACTAGTTTCTTGCCTTAGCCAATTTCGAGGGTGAAAGATTCCCATCCAAGTTGGTGTTTGGAGAGGCCACTCAGGTCTTTCATGGTTCTTTAATGGAGTTTGTATTTGCATGTAGCAGCTACAGGAAGTTTCATGGTTTGGTTTAGTGCAGCACTTTCTCTCCACCGTTTCCAGTTTTGAAGGCATATTCGTGCTCCTTGAGGGAGGGCGTTTTTGGTGAGCACTTGTGCTTCTTGAGAGAGATTCTCATTACATATTTATGATTGTAATAGCTTAATATCCTCTGTTATTCATATTCAGAAAGTCTCAGGTCGAAATACCCACTGGTTGTATGCAAAACTATTGATTAATGAGCAAACAATGTCCATTTCCCCAATGCATTGATGTATGACACTATGATGTTGATTATTTAGAATGGATGGATGATTATCTGATATATTTGTGATAAATATACTGCCATGGATGTCTTCTACAAGTTTCATGTACTGTACTTGAGCATTTGAATCATTTTTACTCAGTTTAGTTGTATTGGGAGGTGAAATAGTGCCATTTCCCCAAGGGTCGAATTGGGGGTTTTTGCTGTTGAATGTGAGAGAGTTATAACAGTATTAAAAATCAATTAATGGTGCATATGAGACCTTAATCACATACTTAACACATTATATACCTCTGTTCATAAATTTGTGGGAGTTTGGAGGCATTTGGAAGGTCATTTGCAGTGTTACCCGACGGGGATTTGATGCACAAATTACTAGTCAAAATTACATATATTGATCAGAATACAAATCAAGTTTGCAGCAGTATTTGGAGGGCCATAAAACATCCCTGAACCTTATATTCAATTCTAAATACAATTCATACACTCCTACAAAATATTTGGGAGCATTTGGGTTGATTTGGAGGTCAAAACAGTAAAACTAGTCAAAGGTCGAAATTGGGGAAAAAAGTGGAAAATTGGGCATTTTAATAAAATTTGAAAAAAGGATATTATAAGTGGTATCAGAGCATGGTCTTGGCACCTGATGGTATTAACAAGAAGCCAAACAAATAAAACACCACCCTTTGAATCAGTAGTTGAAGAAGTTTTGGTTGAAGAAGAGATAGTAGCAGAAAAAGAGTTTTTTTCTAAAACAATGGGTAGAGAGGAGGAGGAAAAATTAAGACATAAGGAGGAATTTATTGAAGCCTTAAAACCATGTTTTGAAGGACTTACCATGGTTATGCTAGATATTAATAAACAAATGATGAAAGGTTTCGAATTGTTGGGTAGCCAACTTTCAGGCAAAGGGATGATAGGAGATAATAGTGGTTCACACTCAGGGGAAAAGATGAAAGGGAATGAGCATATTTTCTCAAGTACAGGACCTCATAATAGACCTGATGAATTTCAAAGCACACAAAGGCATACTGCACCTAAATTTCTCACACCCAAAGAAGAGCCCAATCTTGAATTGGATTACAAGAAACTAGTAAATGATTGGAATGATTTGAATGAAGAGTGTAAAAGAGGTGTACCACTCAGTGACTACATTGATGCTATGCAAAAGATTAAAATGAAGCGAGACAATAGGATTCCATTCCATAATAAAGAATTGAATAGTGCTATTGGAAAAATGTCACTTCCTACTTTTGATGGTTCTTCTCAAAATTCTGCTAACACTTGGGTGCAAAAATTGGATGTATATTTTCAGTTGAATCCTATGTTGAAAGATGATGCATTAAAAATGGCCATTTTGCATTTGGAAGGAGATGCCAATGAATGGTGGTTTCATGGGCTGAAAACCTTGGGTCATAATCAGGTTAAAACATATGGAGAATTTGTTGACAGGGTACTAGAAAGATTTGAACAAAAAGATCCAGAATTTCCTTTCAAAGAACTAGCTCAATTGAAGCAAACTGGGTCCCCTACCGAATATATGTTGGACTTTCAAAAATTATCAGTCAAGGTGGATGATGTATCTATGGGAAGATTAGTATTGCTGTTCACTGAAGGTTTGGTTGAACCCTTAAGAGGTTTGGTAAAAGCCCACAAGCCAACTACATTAAAAGATGCAATGAGCTTCACTAGGGATCTCCAAAATGTGCTTCCTAGAACGAGATTTCCTCCTAAGCCTAGCTATAAATTTGAAAAGAAACCTTGGCAAAGGGATGGATATGATAAGAAACCTTGGCAAAGAGAGTCATTTGAGAGGAATAAAAAAGAGGGACTAAACAGGGATTAACTTAGAAAAAAGAAACTATGCTTCACATGCTTCCAACCATGGACACCGGGGCACAAATGTACCAAAGGAAAGGCTCAATACATAGAAGTATTTTCTGATAATGAGGGGTATGATGGGGGCATGGATGAAGATGGACATATTTCAGATCAATAAGAGGCATATGAGACAGCAGTAGAAGAGGAAAGACAAGAAGAAAATCAGCCTTCACCGGACAAAGCAAGAATGGCAGTGCTTTCAGCAGTACCTTGCTATCATACTATCCGATGCAAAGGTGTGGTACAAGGACAAAGAACTTCAGTTTTGGTAGATGGAGAAGCCACTCATAACTTCATTGATGCAGAGATGGTAGAGAAAAGAAAGATACCTATTGAACCATTTGATGGCTTCACAGTTGTCATTCCCGGTCACAACACAATGCAGTGCAAAACATGGGTTCCAAAGCTGCAAGTCATCGTAGGTAACTATACTTTTGTTGATAGTTTTTATGTGGTTGATGTTGCTGATACTAATGTGGTTTTGGGAGTGCAATGGTTGTATTCAATAGGAGAGCATACAGTAAATTATCAAATTCCCGAAATGAAATTCCAAGATTCAAAAGGAGTACAAAGAGTTGTGAGAGGGCAACACACTTATCCAAATCAAGTAGTGACTTGCAATAGCATGAGATCTATATTGAGGCATGGGGATATAGAATGGGCTGCTGAATGTCATATTACATCTCCCAAGCCAACTATAAATATTGTCAAACACCCAAAGGAGATAGAGAAACTTTTGCAAAAATATGAAAAGGTTTTTAGAGACCTTCCACATGGTAGGCGACCAGATAGGGGGGTTGAGCACAGTATTGTTTTGTAGAAGGGTACTACACCCATTCAGATACCACCTTATAGACATCCTAAAAGGTTTAGAGATGAGATTGAAAAAGCTATCCAAGAACTCCTAGAGTTGGGGCTCATTAGACCAAGCTCTAGCCCTTATGCTTCTTCAGTAGTGCTAGTGAAGAAAAAAGATGGAACATTGAGAATGTGCATAGATTTTAGAGCCTTGAACAAAAAGACTATCAAGAATAGGTATCCTATTCCTAGGATTGATGATCTCATGGATGAGCTACATGGGGCCAAATACTTCTCAAAAATTGACCTTAGATCAGGGTATCACCAAATTCGAATGAAAGATGAAGATGTGCAAAAGACCGCTTTTCGATGTCGTTTTGGCCACTTTGAATTTCTTGTCATGCCTTTTGGGTTAACTAATGCTCCAGCCACCTTTCAAGCATGTATGAATAAGATATTTTGCAAGCAACTAAGAAGGTTTGTTTTGGTTTTCTTTGATGATATTCTCATTTACAGTAAAACATGGGAAGAGCATTTGCAATAGTTAGAGATTGTGTTGAAAATCTTGCAAGAAGAGTCCTTATTTGCTAAATTATCAAAATGTGAGTTTGGGATGAAAGAACTACTGTATCTTGGGCACATTATTGGGCAAGAAGGAGTGAAGGTACACATGGAAAAAATCAGGGCTATCTTGGAATGGCCATCACCAAAAAATATTACCGAATTGAGAGGCTTTATTGGCATATGCACCTACTACAGAAAATTTGTGAAAGGGTTCTCCAAGTTGACTTCTCCACTCACTGATTTGACTAAGAAGGATGCTTTCAAGTGGGATGAAGAGGCTGAAAAATCATTCCAAAAAATGAAAGAGGTAATGAGTAGTTGTCCCATACTTGCACTTCCTGATTTTACTAAACCTTTTGTTGTGGAATGTGATGCTTCAGGTGGAGGAATAGGGGTTGTCCTAAAGCAAGGCCAACACCCCATAGCCTTTGAGAGCAGAAAGTTGCAGCCTCATGAAAAACTTTACTCCATCTATGATAAAGAAATGCTATCCATTATGCATGCATTGGCCAAATTCAGACAATACTTGGTGGGCAGCAAGTTTGTGGTGAAAACTGACCATAATAGTCTAAGACACTTTCTCACCCAAAAAGATCTAAATGAAAGGCAACAAAAGTGGGTAAGCAAGATTCAAGATTATGATTTTGATATTGAATATGTCAAAGGAAAGAATAATATAGTAGCAGATGCTTTGTCAAGAAGGCCTTCCTTTTCTCTCATGGATATTACCAAGGATTGGAAAAACATGCTACTAGTTGAATATGCCAAAGACAAATTTGCTTGTGATGTGTTGGATGGAATCGAAGGGGATGATAATTATAGGATTTTGAATGGGCTGATATATTATAAGGGAAGAATTTATTTAGTTCATAACTCCAAACTCAAGTACCGAATTTTGCAAGAAGCACATGATTCCCCACTAGCGGGCCATCCGGGGATCTTCAAAACTTATAGACAATTGAGGCAAAGATTTTTTTGGAAGGGGCTGAAGGAAGATGTTCAGAAGTATGTGAATGAATGTAAAGCATGTCAACAAAACAAATCAGAACTTACATGTCCAGCCGGCCTATTACAACCATTGCCCATTTCGGAGCAAAAATGGGACAGTATTTCCATGGATTTCATCACCGGATTGCCTAAATCCTTAGGTAAGGATTGCATCTATGTGGTAGTTGATAGGTTGAAAAAATTTTCTCATTTCTTTGTTGTTACATCATCTTTTAGTGCTGCACAAGTGGCTGATATTTTTTTCAAAGAAATCTTCAGATTGCATGGGCTCCCCAAGAGCATTGTCAGTGATAGAGATAGTAGATTCATGGGTGCTTTTTGGCAAGAAATTTTTAGATTGGTAGGCACTCAATTGACTCCAAGTACCAGATATCATCCACAAACTGATGGAAAAACAGAGAGGGTAAACCAATGGTTGGAAGGATACCTAAGAAACTATGTGGGAGGGCAGCAAAAAGCATTGGCAAAATGGCTACACTTGGGTGAGTTTTGCTACACCACCACTTATCATATGTCAATAGGAATGTCTCCTTTCAAAGCATTATATGGTTATGATGCACTTACATTTGCTGACATTATATTTGGTGATAGTAGAGCCCCAAAGGCTAAAGATTGGGTGGAAGAGAACCAAGAAATTTTAAAGCTCTTGAAAGACAATTTGCAGGTTGCTCAAAATCAGCAAAAACAATATGCTGATAGACATAGAGAAGAGAGAACCTTTCAAGTCAATGATTTAGTATATTTAAGGTTGCATCCCTATAAACAAACATCTCTCAAAAAGAATGGAGCAGAAAAATTAAAACCAAGGTACTATGGGCCATACAAGGTAGTGCGGAAGGTTGGAGAAGTAGCATATGAACTAGAACTTCCGGAAAGGAGTAAAATCCACAATGTATTTAATGTTTCTTGTCTTAAGAAAGCTCTTGGTCAGCAAATCATCACTTCAGAAATACTTCCTCCTTTGGATGATGAAGGTCAGCTCACACTTGTTCCAGAAAAGATTTTGAAGACATGGGAAAGAAGGTTGAGGAGTAGAATCATCAAAGAATATTTAGTGCAATGGAAGGACTTACCAAATGAAGATGCCACATGGGAAGAGGAGAAGATTTTGCAGCATCCAAATTTGAAATTGCTTGAGGACAAGCAATCTTGGGTGGGGAGGACTGTAATGTCCCCATTCAAATAAGTGCATAGTAAGACAATCCCATCAATCCTACTAGTTTCCTAGGTTGGATGGGCACATGTGGGATGGTAATAAGGAAACTAATAAATGATATTTATACATTAGAAGGGTTCAAGCATTTAATAAATATGATGAATAAATAAATTCAAGAGAAATTCTAGGTGGCAAGTGGTTTTGGAGACATATGGAGGTGGTGGGACCCACACTAGCTTGATTTTTCAATGACACATGGCAGCTCTCTCTTGCCAATTCGAATTCATGGAAAGGCAAACACTCTTGGGTGAGTTGGTAAGTCATAACACATGGCATTGAGCATATTAGGTCGAAATGGGAAGGAATAGTAACCTCCATGGGAGAGGAAGAGTCAAATTGGAGACTAGTGGACACATGGGCTAGATTCCCTAGTTTTATGACAACAATAATGAAGCATCTATGACATTTTATGACAAAATTCAGACCTGACTTCTTACACCTGACCATTATGACATGTCAGCCCCAAAAATAGGCTCAAGAAGGCGCTCATGGAGTTGGAGGAATCTAAAGAGACTCAAATTCGAATTTGGGAGAAGATGGAAGGTTGGAACTAGGAGACAAGTGGCAAATGAGGAATATTTTCTAAATGGAAAATTATTGAATCTATTGAGAGGATTTCGACCCCTTGAAGGCTAATGTTGGTTATAAAATGTATAAATCAAGTATGAGAATGGCTTTTGATGATTTGAGAAAAATTGCATTTGTGAAGAGAGAGCTAGTGGATGACTAGTTTCTTGCCTTAGCCAATTTTGAGGGTGAAAGCTTCCCATCCAAGTTGGTGTTTGGAGAGGCCAATCAGGTCTTTCATGGTGCTTTAATGGAGTTTGTATTTGCAGGTAGCATCTACAAGAAGTTTCATGGTTTGGTTTAGTGCAGCACTTTCTCTCCACCGTTTCCAGTTTTGAAGGCATATTCGTGCTTCTTGAGGGAGGGCGTTTTTGGTGAGCACTTGTGCTTATTGAGAGAGCTTCTCATTACATATTTATGATTGTAATAGATTCATATCCTCTGTTATTCATATTCAGAAAGTCTCAGGTCGAAATACCCACTGGTTGTATGCAAAACTATTGATTAATGAGCAAACAATGTCCATTTCCCCAATGCATTGATGTATGACACTATGATGTTGATTATTTCGAATGGATGGATGATTCTCTGATATATTTGTGATAAATATACTGCCATGGATGTCTTCTACAAGTTTCATGTACTGTACTTGAGCATTTGAAGCATTTTTACTCAGTTTAGTTGTATTGGGAGGTGAAATAGTGCCATTTCCCCAAGGGTCGAATTGGGGGTTTTTGCTGTTGAATGTGAGAGAGTTAGAACAGTATTAAAAATAAATTAATGGTGCATATTAGACCTTAATCACATACTTAACACATTATATACCTCTGTTCATAAATTTGTGGGAGTTTGGAGGCATTTGGAAGGCCATTTGCAGTGTTACCCCGACGGGGATTTGATGCACAAATTACTAGTCAAAATTACATATATTGATCAGAATACAAATCAAGTTTGCAACAGTATTTGGAGGGCCATAAAACATACCTGAACCTTATATTCAAGTCTAAATACCATTCATACACTCCTACAAAATATTTGGGAGCATTTGGGTTGATTTGGAGGTCAAAACAGTAAAACTAGTCAAAGGTCGAAATTGGGGAAAAAAGTGGAAAATTGGGCATTTTAATAAAATTTGAAAAAAGGATATTACACAAAACAAGATTTAAACATGAACAAACAACCATGTTGAATGAAAGTCTAATGCTGAAGGAAACTTCTCTCCTAGAAGGGTTGCCTTTCAGGATATGGAATTAGGGAGCTATTGACCACAAAACACTTCGTCTAAGCTGGGGCTCATGCAGGCTTGGCTAGATGACATAACCAGAAGAGGTGCATAAGGATTTCAAGCCACTCACAATGAGGACAACTAGGTGAACTAGGTCTCTATATTCCTAATGGAGTTAATGTCTTATCTATAGGGAAACTACCCATGATTAAGGACCGAATAAAAATAGCTTTCATGGGCTCCAACCCAGGCTTCCATTGGTTTCTCAGCCTTGAAAGCCACATCTTTTATTAGATTTAAGCCTCCACAATTTGTTTAGGTGGCCAACTATGATAGCTTTGTCTTTTTTGTAAACATCATTTCAACACTTTAGAGATCATTGGACCATGAAATTACATTATTCACCTTTCTGTGCTCTAGATCTCTCTTATTAACATCCCTCCCCCATTGGGATTTCTTCTCTTTATTAGCTTCTGCATTTTGGCATCCATTAAATATTTTTATAATTCTAGTTAGCTCTATGGGTTAGGGACCTCAGACCATAGGACTCAGGAGTGCATGTTGTCTTATACCACATTGTAGTAAAAATCTCACATGTGTGTTTCTCCAATGGGGCTTTTGAATTCCCTGAATCCCTTAACATTAAAATTACAGTTTCAAGTAAATAAGCTTTGACGGTGCAAAAGTGTCATCAGTTTGGAGGGCATGGACATCTGTTTCTATAGAAAAGGAATATTGATTCCTTACTGTATTGTCAATCCCTTTAATCCAATTCAGTCCATGAAATAAGTACCACATCTTATCATTCAAGGAAGACTTCTGACATTTTCTAAATAAAAACAAGAATATTGACACCTAATTATAAGCCTGCATTCATTTAAAAAATCCCACATAATTATTGCAGATCACTGCACTGATGCTTCTGACACCAACTATTTTGCTACAAGAATTATCAACAAATTTACTGATTATAATCAATTGATGTCATTTTGTCTTGAAGTACACAAACCAGCAGTACTGAAGATACAACAAAGATTACCAATGTATACTTCAACTAGCACAAAATTGTACTAATGGATGGATCCTTTATGCACAAATTGCAATTTTTGCTCCGTCCAACAATGAAAACCGCACCATTTAAGTCTACATGTGGATTCTGCCAATAAAAATCACAAACATTTCAGCAATTTAAGCATGTTGGCATATTTAGTATCAAGCAATACAATTTCTAAAGAGGTCAAAAGACTGTTTCTCTTTATCGAAAATATGGTATTCCATAATGTATGTGTAAAAACCAAATTAGTGAAAAAATTCTTACCCTTGCTTTGCTTCAATGTCTCTGCTGAAGTCAATGTTGGAAAAGTGATTCTCATCACTTCAAGAAATCTGGAATATCATCTAAAAAACTAAATCTAATACTTTGAGTGACACCTTGCTTCGAGAATCTTCTCAAGCAAGGCCTCACTTTGAGCCATAACTTCAAATAATTTAAAATATAAATTGAGCAACTTATTTCACCTCTAATGTCAATTTTGGACTGCATTTAAACTCTATGCACTAAATGAACCCACTGTTTAAACATATGTGGCATTGATCTATTGTGAGTTATATTTCTGCAAGTATCTTTTAAGTTTCTAGAATTGATCATCGAAATGTCCATGGCTTTATTCTTGTCCAAATGATATCTTAAGTATTTACAGTCAAGTGTTTGTTGTATTTGGCATTTTTATTTTTTATATGTTCAAGCACTATTTGGGGAATTATAACTGTTAGTGCTAAAGTTATCTCTTGACTGCAAGAGAGCCAAGCTTAACACATCTTAAGCTCTAAAGCTGGATAAAATATGAATGGGTTTGGTTTGTAATAGCAGAAGAGGAAATTGAAGGGTGGATGAATGACTAAGCCTAAAACACAGACCTATAAGCATATAAGAGACAGAGTAAACAAGGATGTCATGAATAACATATGACTACAAACAGTAGCAATGTATGAACCAGCTGAACAATAAGTTATGTAACCACAAACAATTGATCATATAATTAATAAACATTCTTCAAACAGAAAAACATTCTGCAAAAAGAATTACAAACATTGGTATCTGCAATAAGAAAATAGGATAGAGACACTGTCCATCATAAGAATTACTACAGACATGAACAACATTTGAATTGAAAGAAGTCAAAAGGATGATAAAGGATTTCTGATCCTCCATACATTCCAGAATATACTAACAGGATGAAAGAAACTCAAATTGATACTTATCCCTTACAATACAATACACAGCCTCTCAGGCTGGAACCTCTCCTAGAACCCCCTCTCGATTACAAATGATAAAATTTATAATGATTTACATCTTCAAATCTGTTACAAGATTTGGAAATAAAATCTCAACAATAAACTAAAAGGAGAACTAATCACGATTCAATTGGAGTTGTTCTCTTCTTGCTGATCCTCGCCATCAAATCTGGAAACTATCCCTTGTTAAGTGATCTTCATCTTTGAAGGTTTCAAATGCTGCTCGGAAAAGGCTCATCGAATCTCTAAGAATCCGGAGATAGATTGTAAATTGCTTGAAACTTCGACACTAGAACTTACATATCCCGCTGCATTCTATTCTTTAGATATGAGTTTTTTAAAATCAAACCATAAATACTCTGCCACCTCTAATGCTTAAATTCTGCCACTGAATCCAGAATGATTCGATTTGATTTTTATTTTCTTTCCTTCTGGACTGTTGTGTTTATCAAAATTAGGGTTGGTTCTGTGGAAGACGTCTTTTGCACATCATCAAGAGCATATAGAGTATGAGCCGCAACACTTGCATATGCTTCAATCTTGTTATCATATAGCCCCTGTGATGACCAATCCATTATAAGCTGGTGCATACGATCTTGATTGTAAGCATAGCCATCAATTCATTGTCATACAAGTATGCAAGTCGCGCAAAGAGTGTCCTTTCCAACCCTTTTTTCTCAGCTTCAATACTCTGCACAGTTGGCGGTAGTTGAAGATGGTCACCTGCAAGTATACATCTAGATCCCTTAAGTATAGCAATCCAGCAAGCCACCTCAAGTGCTTGGGAAGCCTCATCAATGATAACCAAGTCAAATACCATTCCATCAATTTGACGAGATAGAGCACCAGTCAGAATTGTTAGTATAATAGTTGAATTCTTAAGCACATCTCATACAGCTTGTTTTTGCCTCTCCTCTTAGGCAAGATTCCGGAATTCTTTCATAACGTCCCTTCTGCTACTTCGGTCTTTAGTTTTCAGAAGCTTGCTTTTCATAAGCTTGATTTCTTTCTTCACATCATTTGCAAGAGCATTGTTATCTGCACGCATTATCTGGGAATAAAAAATACTCTCTAATACTTGTGGAAAAAGTCGTGCAGTGTGCCCTAATATCAAAAGTTGTGTTGTCAAAAACAAATCGTTTATTGAAGATTAATTCCTGAATTTTTTTTGAAAGGGATTGGTGAAATAGAATGCCTCCATTCTTCCTCTTGGTTGTTGTCTCCAAGTGACCATTTGTAACCAGCACTTGTAACCCCTACCTCTAATACATTCAAAAATTGTCCATCCCTTGACTACTTGTCTCTTTTTCCATTCTGACATTTGATTTCATTTTCAACCACTGAAACCGACTTCTTTGGATTTTCTATCACACTAATACTAGCCTTGACATATTCCAGATCTCCATCACTGTTTTCCTCTATAAGCTGAGTTATTGGAGACATTTTGGATTGGAATATGATGGAACAGTAAAGTTTTTCCCAATAATAATGTTGAAAGATAAGATAACGCTAGGTTCTAGTACAGTGCCTTCCTTAATAACAGCCCCATTACAAACAATGGCAAATTTCAGACTTGTATTGTCCTGAATTGTCACATTATTCCAAATGTAACAACCCTGTACAATAACATTGGCACCAATAGTGCACCCTTGCCCAATAAAAGAGTCAGTGATAGTGCAACAATCACCAATGCATGTACCCTCTCCAAGAAGAATTGTTCCACTGCAGTAGCTCTCGGTACCTGGGGGTTTGATTGTGTAAAAGCTTTGTTGTTGATGCTTGGTGCATATGGTGAACGCTTGAAACTCCACAGCCCACGTGTAGTGCATTATATTTGAGCCTTTGAACTTTTAGTAGTGTCTCCTTTTGATATTTTGGGTCAACGTGCTGCCAGAAACCAAAATTCGGTGTGCAAATTTCAGTACTAACAATAACTTTGTCTTATCATACACATCTAAGTTGCATTTCACTCCCCTTCGCTCTCCAAATCAACCCTAAGAAATCCCCCCTTAACCTTGGTCCTTGAGAGCTGGTCAAAAGAGAGGGAAGCTTGCAATGAGGTCACAGTGGTGCATTCTTTCAAATTTGTTCCTTAATAGCACTAGTGGATTGGGACTTCTCCACCCAAGTGCTAAATCAAGCTGTGACATGAGGAAAAAATATTTTTTAAACCTAAAACCTTATTTCTAAGACCCTTAACTCTAAAAGCAGATGATACTAGTACTACAGTCACAGAAGTGCCTGAGAAGTCCGACAAGAATGAGGACTCCGAGCCAGAGGATGGTCCTGTAGCTAATTCCAAGGATCCCATTTCCAGCAGTGGTAATGAGTTTGATCATGTTGATTAGTGATCATTGATATGTCGTAGGCCAATAGCTTGTAGAATGTTGTTTTTTGGACTCTAGAGGCCATTTAGGACCTTGTTGATTTTGTATTTTTTTTCAGAAATGTATTGAACTCGGTGTCATGCACCCTTACATGGTATAGACATTACCAGACTCTGCATGTTTTGTCTCTAATGGTTTGGAATCATGTTTGGAAATCTTTAAAATATTTTCTTCGGTAAAATTTTAATATCTTATGTATTTTTTAGTAAACCAAGTCATAATAATCAAACCAGTCCAAGTTGACCCTTGGCTGATTCCAAATCCAAGTCCAAGTTTTAAAATATTGCATAGCATACCATTGCCAATCCCATAAATTCTTAAGGAAAAAAGATCATGATTTTGAGAACAAGGACTAATGAAATTAGAATTTGATCAATTCCAAACTAGTCAAAAACAACTCTGAAAGAAGAGGCATTCTAATGAATACTATGCCAATGATAGATACACCCCTTTAGCTTGTGAAAACATGACAACTGAAAATGCATGCATTAAAATTCAAGAAATGCATTAACATTCTGATTATCATTAACTTGAAAATCGATCTCAGATTCTCAGTTAATTGTAAATGATATTACACAGTGTGCCTACATGTGAGATATAGAAACCAAACAGAAATGTCTGGCCCCTTAGCTATCTCCTCAATATAATTTCCCCTGCATTTGAGGCGGAAACTACAACACCACTCACTCTGGCTTGATATCATTAACCACGGGGCCCTGATGCAGCAACCTCAACAACCCATAAAACATTTAAAACAAGAAATAGGGAACCATCGATGTTGGAGCCTGGAACAAACTCTATCTCAACAATCAGGTTTCTTGAATAACTCAAGGATGCTGATTAGGGCATACGTGACAGATAACAGGTGTCCAACATGTCTGCTGCCCTTGGATAAAGAGTTTTCCCTAGATTTATATGCCACCATGGACAATTTGAATAAACATGCAAACTATCAGATTGGACATATTGATAACATACATCATCATTAGTTTTCACATTTTCCACTGTTATTCCATTGATTCATTTTGTTGGTGTGAGTCGTGACTAGAGGATGGCTACATGTTGATGGGTTTAGAGCACTTAGATGTCTTACGTTTTCTAATTAAGGTATCAACTAAAGCCACCTTGATATTTGGTATTCCATAGGCCCCATACATAAAATTGAGCATGGTAAAATTCATGAGTTCAGATCTTATGTTTCCATTCTTAAAACCATTTTTCTGGTCATATCCTATGAAAAACTATAGAAAGAAAATTCTTACCTCCTAACAATCACTACACATCTCAAGACTCAACATGATATTGTTTACCACATGCCTATCATGAATCCTTTAATAATTATCTATTTCCATTTTCGCATAAATACCAACAGAGAAAACAGTCTGACATAGCAAGCATAGCACTACTTGCAACAATTCAAATTTTCTGCAACTTAAATGAGTTACCCTGTACAATATTTTTTTTGTAAATTTAAAGATCAATGAATTGATCTTTATGGTATCAATGGAATACTGTTTCCAGTATTTAAAAATGTCGAGTTCATCATGAGGGACAAAAAAGTATATGAGCCTCAATATATTTCTGAAAATTACAATATCTAAGGTAGTATGACCGTACCTTAGTCCCAGCTTTTAGCTGAAGTATCTTCTTTGATACAACCCCAACAGCTACTCTTCCAATAGTTTCGTGTGTTGAAGATCTGCCACCTCCTTGCATTTTATAGAAACGCAATCATAACATATAAATCACTCAAGTTGTATGTTTAAAATCAACAAAACCTTAAGAGAGGCATAACTCAGCAAATAGGCATGCTGATGTATACCTGAACTGAGTGAACACCATATTTGAAGTCATATGTGGCATCCGCATGAGAGGGCCAATAAGCTAATGACATTTCACTGTAATCCTATCAAGTTCAGTAAAATGCAATCAAGAAAGAGTGGATGTAGACTTTCAAAAGCTTGAATGCTTTAAACAATGCTCAATCACTTTGTAAAACTCAATGCGTAAATATATGACATAATCCTATTCTCTATTCACAGTATCAACTTTGTATCCGGGCACTCACAATGTCAATAGACATAATCATCATAGAGTGAATTGTCTCCAAGAGCTTTTATGAGTTATCCAAGTACTTATCACGTTACCATAACCACATAAAGGAACACAAATCACGATGGTTAGACTTAACAGGACCACATATACATGGATAGCATACATGTTTGGACTTGGGTACCAAACCATAGGGCTTATAGGTGTCAACAGCTAAACATGTAATACTAGATAGTAGCATTGCACTACTGCACCTGGTAGTGATTGCCCCTCTACTAGACTTCACCCTCAACACAAGAAAAGTAAAAATGCAAGGCTTCAAAGTCCTTAGAGACTTACAGATACTCCTCCCTAAAACAACAAAATCTATGTTATGCAGGAATATGTCTGTGAGAGCAGGTGGCCTATGGCATAGCCTCCCTATTTCATCCCCATATTATGGAATGCCATCTGTGCATGACAAATGGGTAAGACGTGGTGAATTAGACTAACCAAACAGTTTGAGGCAGGTTGGGAAGGTCTCCAATCATCCCTAATTGGTAAAGTATGTCTCTACCATACCCAGTTTGTTTAATAGATAGCCACGCCGTATTCAGGGGCAACCAGTCATCCTCAACAACCTACAGGTGGATAACCCAATTTTCTAATATAAGCACTATTTGGAAATCCCACAGCTACTCTGCATCTAATGGCATTGATTTGGAAACAATAAGAGCACTCTATCAAAACTTAACAAACATTGGTTGATAGGCTAGCAATGAGCACCTATCACCATAAGTACCATAGTCCTTCAAAAAGCCATTGAATGATTAAATCAACATGAACATGTGTGCCACAAAGGTTATATCTCTGATACAACCATAGTCCACCTCCAAATAACCACTGAATGATTAAATCAACATGAATGTATGTGCTAATGAAGGGGTGTGCCCCATAAAGTGTTATACCATGTATATAAGTTGTTCTCCCTAGGGAAACCCCAACATAATGACAAATTATAATCTCTTCCTCAGTTTGAACCTAGGCTGCACCACCAAAGGACTACTTATATGATTAATACTTCATCAAATCTTACGAAAAGGCTCGATCATCAATATTATGTTTAGTACCCTACTTTTCCAACTCAAAATTCGAAAATATTATATCACAAGGGTACTTACTACTAACATCATTCATTACACATCCCCCTAGGAAATGTCTAACAAATGTTACAACATCAGATCATATCACGTAGGGAAATCCCACCAAGGCAAAGTGATATGACAATACATCAACACCAAAGAAAAGGGGACATGAAAAATGTGTTAACTCCATCTAGCATCAAGTATGTCCCCATCACACATTCAACCAAGGGGATCATGTAGAACACCACCACCTAGTGACCATCAACCATAAAGAAAACTAACCTCTAGCAAAGATCTTCATCAAATATCCATCATGAATAAAAGATGAAGCTACATAAAGATGTGAATCCCCCAAATCCATCAAGAAACTCCATGGGTACCATGCTGCAAATCATATCTAGTGATGAAAATCACAAGAGTTACCCATATGCAATATGAGGGGTAACAACTGGCTCCAACTTGGAGACATGTGCTCTCAAGGAAAAGTGCATGAGAACCTTTGAATCTCTACTTGTACCTATGAAGAAGGCTCATAAAGAAACAAGAGAAAACAAAATTATGTGGCAAGATGGCCCAATTCACAACCATAAACACCACATACTTATTAGTATATTACATTTTTATTTAAAGATCAAAAACTAGGCTAAAAACAAACTAATGCTCACATGTGTTGAGCTTATTCATCCTATCCTACTCTACTCTTAGACCAATAAACATGCTAGGTGAAATCAAATAAGAAATGCAACCATCCTATCAACTCTTCAAAGCCGTGAACTCATCTCCCTTGAGTTTGGACATAAACCAAAACAAGAATACAATAAACACAAGGCCAATACATGCTGGAATCTTTACAATAACATGGCTACAAAATGGCATTACATCATATACATGACAGCAAGTACAAAACTCCGAGATAGATTAGCATGTTCAAGCACATGCTAACTCAATACAATGTTGAAGAGGGTTGAAATAAGGCTTTGAAAATAGACATGGCAGCCATTCATCAAACTAAAAAAGCTCTTTTAAATGCCTCCAAAGGCTTATCTATGTGACAAACACCTTCACGGAGTAAAGGTGTAGGCAGCTCTAATAAGAGTAAAATGTCTACAAACAAGGATGAGGATGAAGCATATTCAGTTCTAAAAATTAATTTGTGTGTAATTTAATGGCTGGAAGTGACTGTCATAGATGCACTGCTGCCACATATGATTTCCATGCATGCTCAAATGCTGAATTTTTATCCATGAAATTACCAATATCTAAAAGAAAAGGTGGCTGAAAAATTTCTGAACTTTCATAATAAAAAAACTGCCCCAAAATCTGAAAAAAAAAACCGCATTTTTTACCATAAAAGAGAGCTGGGGAATAATTGGAGCTTGGATTTGGGGAGCTCTCACCAATTGAGCTATTGTTGAAGATCTTGAAGGCAATTCAAGCTAAGGAATATTTTTTGTGAGGTATAATGTGTTTAATGTTTTATTTGCTAAATACTTTAGGCAATCTTTCTTTTGTAGCAAGTGTATGTTGAAGGGTTGAACAACTTGTAGCATGATTCCTCATCAAGTTGATTGCACCATTGTTGAGAAGGCATAGGTTGTAGCCCATTTCCCTTCCTTGCATCTTTGTATTTATCATTGGAAAGTTGCATTTGTGTCTCATACCCTAATCAAGATTAAGCTACCATGTAATATTTCCTTGGGTAAACTCACCTTCACGTGCATTTTGAATTTCTCCATGATTAGGATCATTCACCAAGAAATTTCTAGTTTTAGGGAAGCAAGACAGGATTGTGTTTCTCCTTGATGAGGGATACATGATCACATAAGAGAATGCCCTAACATTGTTTTCCTTAACTCCATATGCCTTGTGGACTTGGCACTAGGCTAGGTCCACCCATCATTCATTTAAAACCTATGCTATAACATTTCATTTTGTTAAAGATACTCTTCCATTTCACCTTGAATCTAATGCCTAAAGCTTTAAAAATCCTAGATAGGGAAACTCCCAATGTGTTGGACGAGAGCCAACCTAAAGTGTAGATAGAAGAGCATTGGTGAGGTGACCGTGACCTCCCTCTTAGTTTCTCATGGGCTACCTTGTTCTTTTGGACTTTAATATCACTTGCTTGGTTGTGCCATAACACACCCATCAACAAAAGGAACCTCCTTGTTTTTTAATAGATAAGATAATTTTATCAAAGAGGTCCAACATGAGAGCGCATGCAAATCAATGGAGGAGCACATGCATTAGAAGCATGGGGAAGAGCACAAAAAGAGGATGAATGCACTGAGAAACAACGCAACAACAAACTGAACTTTTGTCCAATACTTTAAAGTTTACTTTTTCTCCTTCATTTCCTTTTCATCTTAGGTAGAATTTCCTTTCTATGCTTCTTATTCAATGTTGACTGAACTTGAAGCCAGTAATGAAAGACCATTAAAAAAGGAAGCACTATTTTCCTAGCCTTTCTTAGATAACATTCTCCACGTCAAGCTCAGTCCAGCAATGTGTTCTTTTGTTTCCTTGCCATTTTAATGAAATAACATTTCTTAGCTAGGAATCCAAGACAGCAATTTGCACATACTAGCACAATGAGTCATGGGTATTGCTAGGAATCCAAGACAGCAATTTGCACATACTAGCACAATGAGTCATGGGTATTGCTCACAAGGGCAAAGACAGTATGATTTGCAACCTTCAATTGATGTCCCAAAAGCAAGTATTAGAACACATACAAGTTAACCCTTTAGGGAAGAAAAGTTCAAATCCAAAATATAAGCTCTTCAAATTATACACTAACAATTATCATCCAATTACCATAAAACAGTAGATCCCCATCCCCTTGCATGCATGCTTTCTTACGCCCAACTACAACCTATCTATCTAACCCAGACAGTCTGGTAACAATGTTAATGTGTGCAGAACTGTGCCATGATCTATCTACATAAAGTCAGCATCCACACTCCAACCTCCCTACCACACCCACTATGGGCATGCCCCGAATAAAAAAAACATTTAAATAACATCTAGATACTAATAAGAATAAAATTGAAGATAAAATATCATGTTAATTGTTGTACTTGTCATTCATCTCTCGGAAAACAGATACACTTCTATTAATTAATAAAAGGGATAATAAAAATAGAAGACAATTGAGATAATGATAATAAGCAATATTTTGATCTACTTGAATGCTATATGCATCTGCACAATGTAATTTCATTTCAACTCAAATAGAAATTACGATTTTTTCCAAGGAAAAAAATAATAAGCAATATCAAAGAAAATTGCACATATAGGAATTATTTTTCCAGTGTGGCTGTGTGTCTGCACATGCACTCCAAATTTTAAATTCTGAAATTTGACAATTATTTTTAGATGTGTTTGTATATTGGAAATCATCTATCTTACATTTTGGTTTGTTATTTATTTATGTGCTATTATGGTCAATCTTGTAATTTATATTGTATCTTGTATTTCTTTATATTGACAGAGATGCATGCACACACATGCACACATACTAACCATTTAAATTTTTTACAACTCAAACTCAAACACTATAATCACAACCTCACATCTTTGTTCCAGGTAGAAGAAATAAATCTTCACAACCAACTATCAAAACAATAAAATACTGAACATCTAACCCATAAACTGATGCAATGAATAATCCCAAGCAGATTTAAACTGAAATACTAGGATATTACCTCTTTTACATTGTTGAGGGAAAGATCAGATAAGCAATTTCTTGAAGCACCAATGAATGCAGCAACAGCTTCATCACTGCAATACAAGACATTGTATCACATATAGTCGAAAGGACCTAGCTATACTTTAAAAGTTAAAGCGCTGGAGGCAGTTCGCTACCACCTAATATCCTAAGACATCATCTAAACCAATACTGACTCTGTCAAGCAAAGAATCGACCAACTTACATTTAAAAGAAGTTAAACTAGCAACATAATGTTGTCACTTTAAAGTACTAAAACATTCCAAGCACTGGATAAATAAAGCAAAACTAGCCAGGTGGGCTAGCTCAAGTAGTCGAGTGCTTTGAACTTCACGCAAGAGACCTCAGGATCATTTCCCCGGGATGGTTGGCTCTGTTACATGCCTAACTCAATGTCCCTACCAGGTCATGCACCATAATCAACACTGCCAGTTTTACATTTGGTACCATTTGCAACATGTGGGAAAGTGTTGGGGATTTCCCTGCAAAGTTTTAAAAAAATAAAAAATAAAAAACAAGGGGTTAGCACAACAAGTTGTTGCCAATGTTGTTAGGCATTTGGCTAGTGCCATGCCAGCAAGTTCCTGGTTCGAATCATCCTGGGTGAGGTGCACTAGTCTACGCCAATGGGTTTACTAGGGATGCCATCAAGGAATGTGGGAAAGCATTCCTTGGGTTTCTCTGCAAAGTTATCCTTGGAAAAAAACAGAGCAATACTGCATTACAGACAATGCCTAGGAAATGTCAATTTTCTATATACTAAACTGAATTAACCACCAAAACCTTGGATGTAGATGTTGAATATCTAAAGTTCTATTTAAAATTTGTCACATTTTGGCAGCCAAAGAAACAAAAAATAAAAATACTAAGCATATATATGGCCTTATCTGTTGTCATCTTGATAAAAAAGACGTTTTAAAGCTAGTTACTGGGATCAAGGGACAAGAAAGAGAATTAAAAAAAATACATTACTTTTCCAAAGCTGATAAATTTTATAAAAAAAAATCGAATGGTACTGCTAAATACATGATATGTTATATTCTAGAAGTGCTTTGGACATCTGCAAGCTAAATACCAAAAAAAGGAAAAAATGTATCTAACAAAGAGAGTTTCAGTTGCAAAAGTATAGTATATCTGCATGGTACAGGATGCCTCTTATATCAAAGTCATCAACAATGAAGGGTTGTTCTAGCAATGGCAAGATTTAAATAAGCATCAGCATGATTGGGTTTATAAAGGTTAGTTTAAAATTCAGATAAAACAACAACCATAATAACATGCACAAGAAGCATTATCAAAAACTTTCAACAGGAATGTTGCTTGTAATAATTTTACATCACACCCCTTAGAATCTAGATATGGTTAAGCGCCATTCACTAACCTGAATGAACATCTTTTTAATGATAGGGTTTGAAGTGATCTGCATCCATTTACAAGGTGGACAAGTGTTGTGTCAGTCAAGAGAGAAAGGTTGTCCAGGATGAGAGCATTTAGTGCACAGCACACAACACCTATTGCTTCTAATGCACCATCAGTCAGCTTTATGCATCACAATTATGGAATGATCACCAGACACCCTCAATAGCATAAGTATTCAACTAATGTAAGCACGAGATGTGCTCTGAAAAGATATTCCACTATCCATGTTATTTTAACTTAACTAATTTAAAACATGAAATAAATTGAACCACTTACCCACAGTCAGCTATAGAAAGCTCTTTCAAGTCACAGCCCAGATAAGCAAGCAGTTCACTAACAAACTCATCTATGACACCTCACATCCCTGCCACTGAAATGACCCAATAATGGGGGTAGGTGTTGCATCCCTTATAGATTTATAAACATAACCCCCTACTTACCTTCGACCGGTTCTTATCCTGGATCCAATTTCAAGTGTATAGGTAACATCCATTCGCTCGAAACCATATCCAAGTTCCCTAGTTTAAGCGCCAGTAGCAAAGGCATATGAAGTTGATCTTGATTCTGTTTTTTACCTATAATTTATTGATATGTAAGCAGCATCCCCACCAATGAGAGTACCAGAGCCTATCAATTCAAAGTCATCATCTCGCCCAGCATCCTTTCCCTAACCATATCCCATAGTGGTACCCATTTCACCTGTGGCAAATTGAGATCGAGAGTCCCCCTAGATTAAAATCCAGCACTATTTAATGCCTATGTTTCCCCTGCTGGATCATTCACTCGTACAGAAACTCAATAGTATTTCTCGTATTATATAGGAAAAAACACGACAAGCACCTTAGCAAGCAACGCCATCACCTGTAGTTCACTCGCATCCCTGCCACTGACTTGTAAACTTCACCCAGCCTTGCCTCTTCACCTGTATTCACCACAAAACCTAGCCGCGACGGATTTCCTGCAACTCTCATTGCCATTTTGGGGGACATTTGGCAGCCGGCCCATATAAAATATACCCCAAAATATTTTTGTATTGCTGAATTAAATAAAAAAACCTTAACCACCCTTAATATATAAGCAATATAATATTTGGGTTTTCATGTTTAATTAATACCCCCAATATGAACGAACGTGGTATTATATTGGCCCTCTAGTGAAGCCCCCGTGGTTAGTATATTGTTGTTGGACGCATATGCTTTGTAAGTCGTCCCGTAGTATTTATTGATCCATAGTTTGTGTTATTGTTGTTTGGCGCATATGCTTTGTAAGTCGCCCGTAGTATTGTTGATCCATAGTTTGTATTGTCCCATGGTTTTGACCCATAGTATTGGCGCCTAGACTTAGTATATCAGTGTGTGTTGAGGCCTGTGAAGGCACCGTGAAGTTATTTGTATTGAGCTTGCTCAAAGGAGGTTGCCCCCTCGAAGTGGCCTGCGATCAATAAAAGTGGTTATGAGTTCTGTTATTTCTACTACCTCGTGTATTTTCATTAATTAATTGTTGCAGGTTCTTCACATTACAACATCAAGATCTTAAGAACAGACAAAGGTGGTGAGTATGTTTCAAATGATTTCTTAAATTTTTGCAAAAGTCATGGCATACAGAAGCAATTCACTACGCGGTATATACCGCAGCAGAATGGTATCACGAAAAGGAAAAAAAGAACCATTATGGAGATGGCGTGCAGTATGTTGGCAACCATGCATCTTTCAAATGAATACTGGGCTGAAGCAGTGGCAACTGTTGTATACATCATGAATCGATGTCTGACGAAGAGCGTGAAAAACAAAGTTTCACAGGAAGCGTGAACAAGTATGAAACATAGTGTTTCGCATTTGAAAGTTTTTGGTTGTGTAGCATATGCACATGTTCCAGATCAACTAAGAAGGAAATTAGACAATAAAGGACATAAATGTATTTTTATTGGGTATTCTGAAGATACAAAAGCATACAAGTTGTATGATCCTGTTACAAGAAAAGTTATTATCAGTCGATATGTTCAGTTCGTAGAGAATGAAGCATGGGATGGAACTGTAGAGAAGAATGTTAAAATCATGTCACATATTGAACATGATGACATCGCAGAAGATGTGGTTGAGACTCCGCATGTAAATTAGAACCTCGCAGCACCATCTACTCCAAGGACTGTGCAGCATGTTCCAGCACAAGGAACTCCGACACAAGTCGTAGTGCAACCAACTCTGACAAGCACTCCAAGTGCGCAGCAGACCCCAGCAGGAAGTTCGCATAGTTCGACACCAGCAACTCCGCCAAGGACAAGAAGTATGCGTGAGATATATGAGACTAGTACACCTAATTCATTCTCAGTTTTTGCATTATTTTCTCAAGTTAATGATCCTCTAACATTTGAAGAAGCTGTTGAAGATAAAGTTTGGGCACAAGCCATGGATGAAGAAATAGAATGCATTAAGCAAAATCAAATAGGGAATTAGTTGATGTTCCTAAGGACAAGGATGTGATAAGCGTGAAATGGCTTTATAAGACCAAGCAAGATGCTGATGGAAATGTGCAGAAGCACAAGGCAAGATTGGTAGCAAGAGGGTTCACACAACAACCTGGCATAGACTTCAATGAAACTTTTGCACCTGTAGCACGAATGGACACTATCAAAACAGTTTTGGCCATCGCAACACATAAGACATGGCCTGTTTATCAAATGGATGTAAAGTCTGCATTTTTAAATGGTTATTTGGAGGAAGAAGTATATATGGAGCAGCCACAAGGCTATGAAGTTCCAAGACAAGGACACAGAGTATACAAGCTGAAAAATGCACTATATGGTTTGAAGCAAACTCCTAGAACTTGGTACAGTCGCATTGACTCTTACCTCATTCAGAATGGATTTCACAGAAGTGAATGTGAGCCAACGCTGTACACAAAAATCAACCAACAAGGTAATAAGCTAATTGTCTGCCTATATGTAGATGATTTAATATTTACTGGTGATTTTGGCATAGAAGAATTTAGAACAGTCATGGAAAGTGAATTTGAAATGACTAATTTGGGGCTTATGAAGTATTTTCTGGGCATTGAAGTCCAACACTCTGAAAAAAGGTATATTTATATCTCAGTCGAAGTATGCAAGTGATGTCTTGAACAGATTTAAGATGTCAAACTGTAAGACAGCCCCTACACCAGTAATAACAGGTTTGAAATTGAGCAAGGATGATGATGGATCCAATGTAGATCCTACTCTGTTTAAAAGGCTTGTTGCCAGCCTTATGTCTCTAACAACGACAAGGCCAGACATCATGTATGGAGTCAGCTTAATCTCAAGATTCATGGAGTCACAAAAAAAATCGCATTGGCAAGCAGGTAAAAGGATTCTGAGGTATGTAAGTGGAACAAAAGACTTTGGTATTTTGTATTCAAACTCATTGGATACACTGACAGTGACAATGGAGGCAGCATAGATGACAGAAAAAGCACATCTGGGAATACATTTCATGTAGAAACATGTGTTGTATCATGGGATTCAAAGAAATAGCCCATAGTAACTCTTTCTTCAGCAGAAGTAGAGTATGTTGCAGCTACAAGCGTTGCATGTCAAGCAGTTTGGATGCGGAGGATGTTAAGCGATCTGTCGTAGAACCAGCAAGAACCCACAGTCATTTACTGCGACAACAATTCAACTATCGCACTGTCAAATAATCATGTGTTCCACAAGAGAACCAAGCACATCCACACAAGGCATCATTTTATCAGAGAATTGATAAACAACAAAGAAATCTGTTTAGAATTTTGCAAGTCTGAAGATCAGGTAGCAAACATCTTTACCAAACCATTGGCAAAAGACCCATTCCAATTTCTGCGAAGTTGTTTGGGAGTGACAATTTCTGCGCAATGAACTTCGTCATGCACAGAGCATGTTTCTGCTCTGAAATATTTTGTAATATTTTTTTTTTTTAAAGATCCCTATCCGTTCATAATTAAGGGGGAGTGTTGGAAAAACGTAATTAATGAGCGGATAGCGTATCAAATCTAAGCCGACTCTGTCAGTCACCCTAGCAGCTGTTTTGTGTCAGCGCTCAGATACCGCAGTGTCAGTCTGTCAGTAAGTTCTCAGCCAATCCGGTGCACGTCATGTTTGCAGTTATGTAACCGCGTTAATAGCTCGCAAGTCAAGAAATCTTAGGTTAGAATTGATTGTTGTGTTTAATGAAATCCTGTAGCTTCCAGGTGAAGCGATCTTAAATCGGTTGATTAAAATTCTATAAATAAAAACTAGTTGAAGCTCTGAGAGAAGTAAGGAGAGATGTAAGGAGCCCAAACTCTGTGAGAGATGTGTAGAGAACCGAAGCTTCTATGTATTGAGGCACTATGCAGTTTACTGTAGTAATATATTTATAAGTCTTTAGTTTTTAGATTCATTCTCAAGAATGTTCAATATTGCTTTGCACACATCTTCTCCATATTTACTTGTGTGAATGTTGCTTACATTTATGCACAGTAAAATAATTCAAGATTTTCAATTAAGTTCGCCACAGTGAAAGTTCCATTTTAACGAGGAGTAACTTTGCGTGAGATGTTTAGTTGTTATGCATTAGAAAGTATATTTCTTGAAAAGTTTGTTTAAGTGATCCGTGAAGTGTTTGGTAAATCCACAAAGTAAGTATTGCGAAGTTAACTGCGCATCACTGCGAAGTACAACTAACTGCACATCACTGCGAAGTACAACTAACTGCGCATCACTGCGAAACCGCGCAGTTAATCACCGCGAAGTAAAAGTTGATATCACGCAATTAAAACTGCGAAGTTAATTCTTAAGTGAAATAAGTGTTCCGCGAAGCAAATTTGGGGTTTTTTATTGTATGATCGGCAAAGTCCGCACCAAAGAAAAAGAAGATATTCATCTACTGCGCAGTTAAATCTTATTTACTGGGTGGTGTGCTTTTCCCTTGATACATTTGGCCTTTTATTTTCTATGGATAGCGAGTAGAAAACTAATGGATTAAAAGTAAAATCTTGAATTGTAGTGTGCTGCTAGAATGGATGATCTGTTGGTAGTGGTTTGATTCCTGTAGTCGTTGCAATGATCAAAGAAGACTTGGTCTGCCAAGATAAGTGACAACGAAATAAACATAGAGACTTGCCTTTCAAGACTGAGAAAGAGATACGCAAATGCCACTTCAACCCGAGCAAGAGATATGTGTATGTGTTTCAGTCAAATGTCACATTCAATATGTCATCTATTATGTAACAGATAGGCTTCTTCAATAGATCTTCTCTTATACAAAATGCAGAAATCTTCCATTATCACTACCTTCCAGGAAACTTAAATGCTCTTAGTGTCCCAGGGATTTTTTGATCCCGGGGATTTTCCAAGTGTTAGCGCTTGAGATGTTCCCAACTACGAAAGGGACATGCCAAGGCCATCTTGAACCAAACTCTAGACTAGAAGCTGGCCCTTCCAATCAGAGGGGACTCCCTCAGAGATTGGAATGAAGCTCTTACTGTTCACTGTCACTAAACAACATCTTAAACATTTAAGTGCATTGGCTAGTTTCAAATGATATGAATAGGGTGTATTGGGTGAGAACAAAAGAAGAGAGATGGATTTAAAACAGGTAATTTCAGAGATCAGTGATCAAGGCATGGAGTCTCAGAAAATATTTCATGGATCAAAGGCAAGTGAACTTATTACCAGACAAGTTTAATAGAGATCATAAAGATTTGAAGTAAAGAATACACATATGAAATATATAAGCTTCACAAGTTGATATATAGGGCAGAATATTCATTAGACAAAAATGCTTTTTGACAGTAAATAAATGGTATTTAAATGAAATTTGTAAATCAGAGGCAAGTACAATAAAGCTTTACTGCATAGGAATTTTGTAACTCACTGACAATTAAGGAAAGAGAACATCAATCATCATTTCATTTAAATTAGAAGAATAGATGTATAATAAACCAGGAAAATTAAAACTTAACATGGTTCACAAAAATTATAATCAAATACTATAGAAACCACTACCCATCAGGATTACATTTAAGAACACGGCCTCTGTCAAAATTCTAATCTAACCTCTCTCTTCCCAAAGGAAGATCTCTGCCTATGAAAATATTCGGTGCTGACTTTATAGCTTTCAAATGATTGATCTCAGCTTAAGAATCTAGAAGTGCTTGCTGAGGATGCTGCTTAAAAATCTAGAAAAGATCTGATGTTGATATTCCTCCATCAAATCTGGAATTGATGCTTAACTGCTGCTTGAAATATGGGACTGATTTCCACGCTTATCTTCTGGCCAGAAATCTGCAATGTATGTCCCTCTATTGACTTAAATATGGATCTTCTTAACTAATGAAGATAAGACTTGTTGGAGAAATCGACACTTATACCAGAGATATGGGATTTTATTTTATCAATATCTGCTTTACCTCATGATACTCTGCCACATGTTTTAATTATATGACAGTTGTTATTTATCCATCATTATTTATGCAAACCATTGACTTGATGAGAAGACTGAATCCGATATGGAGATGATACAAAATTAAACTTTTCATATTTCAAATATCTCGTGAGCAATTTCCTTGAATGATTTTTGGAACCCCTGACTTATCTCGAATACCCTATAATACCATTATCACAGAGGCAAGGGGAACTTTTGAAATGCCATCGCATCAAAGATAAGAAGGCATTTTCTAAAACAAGGCAAAATTCATTCCCATATAGTATGAATTCCGCCAGCAAAATAATTCTTGGTTAGATGCAGAAGATGGCACCTTTCATACAAACCTCAAAACCATGAGAACCATACCCTGATACTATTGTAGCACGAACATAGTTTTAAATGAGAATGACTCTGGCATCCATCTCCCATCATTTTGCTTGATTATCCTCATCAAGAGCTAATGCTAGTAGCTCTAGAATATAATGCATATTTATCTCTTCCAATGTCTCCTCAATATGCTCTTGAAGGTTTGGTGCCAGACTTCTACCTCCACCTTTGATACATTTGGCCATGAGTCCTCCCTTTGAAACTTTGGTGTGTGCTTGTTGTGACACTTGGCTTTCGGCGCTTATTTTTCCCTTGTGGGCGCACTTGTTGATGGAACTCGGTGATGACTTGGAGTTTGGTCTGGAAATGGAGCTTGGGTGTGAAAAACAAGTTTATTCATTTGCATTTGGTTTCTGTTATCAGAAGTTTGAAAAACAAGCTTATTCATCTGTATTTGGTTTCTGTTATTAGAAGTTTGAAAAATTCTTGTAATGGTTTAATCTTTGTGCTAATAACTAGTTTTAAAGGAATAGTGCTTTCCTTGTAAAGTATAAAAGCATAATTTGAATATGAATACTGATACAAATACAATTTAATATGAAAAATAAGTAACAAAAAAAATCTAGTAAAAAAAAAATCATAAATTGTTTATAAATTAAAATACAAAGTTATAACTTATAATTCATGACCATTGCAACATACTTATGGTTAGTTGAGCTTCTAAAGTGAAGGACTCTCTCCTGAGCTACAAGAAATTAAAACAAAACCTGACCAGCCCGACCATGATTTATAATATTTAAAAAAATCCATAATAACTTAAAATACTATTAATTTTAAATTTTAAAACATTAAAATTTAAACCTCTAAATTATTATAAAAAATAAATAAAAATCTATAATAACTTTTAAAATACTTTTAATTTTAAATTTTAAAACATTAAAATTCAAAACCCTTGAGAATCCCACTAAAATCTCACTAATTTATGAAGAAAGTACATCTAATCTTTAATACATCTATTCTCGCTTCGTTAGTTGTGTATTTATGTAAGGGCGCAGAACCTTTCGTTAGTGATATTATCTGTGTATTTATGTAAGGAGGCGGAACCTAGGAGAAGGAGAAAGAGATTTCTTGCCAGCAATTTAATTTAGATATAAAAACGATGAGCAGTGTATTGCTTCATGCATTTAAATAAAAACAAATCCTCTGTTGATGAGCAGCGTATAGCTTTATGCATTTAACTGTTTATATATATGAATTTAAATATCAATATGATATCAACGTATCGTATCCAAATTACATCTAGTATTTCCAGATTTCTGTACACAAGAAAGTCCAATAGTCCAATACTGCCAAATTATACTACTATACTGTAAAGTGCTAAAAAAAAATGTAAACCAATGTTCCCTTTTTCATTTCTATTCCAATTTATGTTCCTGTTATTTCCAAAACTTGTGAATGTCCATTTCGATCCTGAAACCATCGTTCTAATATGAATGACTCATGCTTATTCAAAGCCACACTTTGAAAACAAATCTACACACTGAAAATGAAACCAAATGCTCGATCTTACGAGCTTATTTATGTACACTGCTTCCTAGTCTAATTAGCTCATCCCATTGGATTAGGTAAAAACAAATTTCCAATATAACCAATGAAGTAACGGACGGCACCAATAAAATCTTTCCACACTTATACTCTCAAAAGAAACAACAATCTGGAAAGCTGTAACTAGATCCATATCCTCTACATAAAAATAATGCAAACTTTGGACCATTCGAAGATTCAAGATAAGCTACTACAGGATCATCGAGAACATGAAAGAATACCTTTGGATTAACAGTGAATACTTTCTCTTTATGCTCTAGCTGAATAGACTGCTTTTGTGTATTCTTCGTTTTCACTGCATCATTGATGATGCCAATCTCCTCTGTCTGAGAATTTGAGAAAGAAATAGGAAGAATCTGCAATTTGCTTCCACTGCCTTTAAAAACCTCAAGTGAAATCCGTTCTTGACAAATTTCTTCAATGTCTTCCCCCGACCCTGTTTCATAGCAGTCATATACTGGTTTACCAATTTCATGAAATTATTGATCAAAACTCTGAGGAAATGAATGTTGTTTCCTGCCCTTGAATTTCAATATTACTTTCATCATAGGCATCAAACAAATAAGGATTGTTGTAAGATTCTATACATGCTGATTCTTGCTGTTCACTGAAAATTTGATGTATTTCATTAATACTATCTTCATGAACAATAGCTTCTTGACCACAGTTATGAACAGAAAATTCTTCAACAGAAAATGAGACTAATTTTTCTGGAAAATTACAATCAACATACTCATCAAAAATAGGTGCTTCAAAAAAAATTCACTGTCAACTTTTTGCATTGTAGAATGTGTTGATTATTGTCTACCATTTATCTCTTCATAACTATAATATATAAATTCATTACTGTCCAAAATTTTGAAGGTGGTGATAAAGAACTATGCTCATAATCTTCTTGCAAATCTTCATGAATATTATGATTACTTCCTTCTTCAAGAACCAAAGATAACAAGGTCTCTTCTTGAAAATCTTGACGAATCTGTCCATAAAACTCATTAACTTCAGAAAATTCTTTGCTCATTTCACTGGTACAAAAGTAAATTTCTATATATTCCGACTCAAATTTTCCATTGCAGCAGTGTTTAAAAAGAAGTTCAGTTCGAAAAATTGTTTTACAGTGATAATAAAAACATGAATGAAATTCTCTTAAAGAAGATATACTTCCAAAGGGTAAAGATCTATACCATTGTCGGGCATCACCTTTCAGAGAATACATAAACATTTTCATAAGTGCATCTTCATAAGAAATACTTAGTTGATTCATGTAGTCATCGAAATCAATGAGGTGCTATGCAGGATTGTCTATATCACCTTCTCTGAATATAGGCAGGAAGTCTCCCCACTCATCCATAGCAGGTACCACTCATCCATAGCAGGTACAACATTAGGAAAACCATGAATATTTGAGAAATTGAAAGGTGCAAACCTCACATCTATTCAACCAACAAATGAAAGTATCTGCATTCTGATATCAGTTGAGTTGCCAGTGAATCGTGTGGATTCTTTATACCATGGAGTCCCCAGGTGAATGATATAGCAGCCAATATCTAATGTCTAATTCGTGTTCACCAACAAGAAGTAATATTTCTTGTATACTCAGGGAAAGATAACTTTGTGTCTTCACTGCTCAGCAATGGCACCAAAAGATGTTAATGTTAGTGCTTGAGATGTTCTCGACTGCAAAAGGGACATGCCAATGCAAAAGGGACATGCCAAGGCCATCTTTAACCAAAATGTAGAATAGAAGTTGGCCCTTCCAGTTAGAGGGGGCTCCCTCAAAGATTAGAATGAAGTTCTTACTGTTCACTGTCACTAAACAACAACTTAAACATTTAAATGCATTGACCAGATTCAAATAATATGGATAGAGTGGACTGGCTGAGAACAAAAGCATAGAGCTGGATTTAAAATAGGTAATTTCAAAGATCAGTGATCAAGGCCATTGGGCATGGAGTCTCACATAATATTTCACGGATAAAAGGCATGTGAACTTATTACCAGACAAGTTTAATAAAGATCCTAAAAGTTTGAAGAAGTTTAATAAAGATCATAAAAGTTTGAAGAAGTAAAGAATATAAATATGAAATATATAAGCTTCACAAGCTGATCTATCTTATATATTCGTAGGGAAGAATATTCATTGGACAAAAATGCTTTTTGAAAGTAAATAAAAGGGATTTAAATGAAATTTGTAAATCATAGGCAAGTAAATAAAGCTTTACTACACAGGATTTCTCGAACTCACTGATAATTAATGAAAGAGAACATCAATCATCATTTCATTTAAATCAAAAGAATAGATGTATGGTACACAAGGAATATTAAGCCTGATAATATGGTTCACAGGAATTATCTGATAATCAAATACTATAGAAACAACTGGCCATCAGGATTACATTTAAGAACACAACTTCTGTCAAAATTTTAATCTAACCTCTCTCTTCCCAAAGAAGATCTCTGCCTATGAAAATCTTCGGTGCTTCCTTTATAGCTTTCAAACGATTCATATCAGCCTAAGAATCTAGAACTACTTGCTAAGGATGTTTCTTAAAATTTTGGAAAATATCTGATGTTGATTTTCCTCCATCAAATATGGAATTGATGCAACTTGTGCTTGAAATCTGGGGTTGATTTCCACACTTATCTTCTGCCTAGAAATCTGCAGTGTATGTCCCACTGTTAACTTAAATATGGATCAGCTTAACTAATGAAGATAAGACTTGTTGGAGAAATTGACACTTACGCCAAAAATATGGGATTTTATTTTATCAATATCTGCTCTGCCTCATGATAGCTGCCACCAATTTTAGTTATCTGTCAATTGTTCTTTATCCACCATAATTTATGCAGACCATTGACTTGATCAGAAGACTCAATCCGATATGGATATGATACAAAATTAAGCTTTTCATATTTCAAATATCTTCTCGTGAGCAATTTCCTTGAATGATTTTCGGAACCCCCGACTTATCTCGAATACCCTATAATACCTTTATCACAGAGGCAAGAGGAATATTTGAAATGCCATTGCATCAAAGATAAGAAAGCATTTTCTAAAACAAGGCAAAATTCATTCCCATATAGTATGGATTCCACCAGAAAGTAATTCTGGGTTAGATGTAGAAGATGGTACCTTTCATACAAACCTCGAAACCACGAGAACCATACCCTGATATTATTGTAGCATGAACATAGTTTTAAATGAGAATGACTCTGCCATCCAGCTCCCATAATTTTGCTTGATTATCCTCATCAATAGACAATGCTAGTAGCTCTAGAATACAACGCAGAGTTATGTCCTCCAATGTCTCCTTATTCTGCTCTTGAAGATCTGGTGACAGAATTCGACCTCCTCCTTTCATGCATTTGGCCATGAGTCCTCCCTTTGACGCTCTGGTGTGTTCTTGTCGCAACACTTGTATTTTAGTGCTTGTGTTTCCCTTGTGGACACACTTGTTTATGGAACTCGGTGATGACTTGGAGTTTGGTTTGGAAATGGAATTTGGGTGCGAAAACCCAATTTTTGTTTGCCCAAAAATTTCTTAAAATATAAAAATTATTAAAATTAAAAACTTCCCGCAACGAGCTTATTCATCTGCATTTGATTTTTGGTGTCGATAGTTTGAAAACTTCTTGTAGCGGACTAATCTTTGTGCTAACACCAGGGATTTGCTAGGAAATTCCTAGTCTATTACTAGGGATTTTTTGATCCCAAGGATTTTCCAGGAAATAGACCAACAATAATTCCTAGAATCTTCATGAATTAAAAAATAGGAGAAGAGTGGGAATCAAGGAAAAAATAAAGAAACCTATTACCAAGAATGATTGTAAACGTATGATCAGTTGTTCTTGAAGGTGTAAGTAGTCGATCCAATCTCAGTCTGCAGCTCTTTCCACATATTTGCATGGCACGCCTGTATTTGCATTGCATTCATGGCCATGTTCTACTGTTGGCTATTGCATTTCATCTTCACCTCGCTACCCACCCTCCTTCATCCATGGAGGTGGGCCTTTACTCAAATGGTGAAAGGTAGGCGGGGCAGGCGAGCTGTGATTTTGTCAAAATGTTCATCCTACAAATATATTCATCTGTAGCATAGACATTCATCCAAATGAATCCAGATTGAGGCATTATAGTGAACAAGGAGAATAAGGTTGAAACTAGAGTGAGAGCGGTTTCTTAATTAGGTAATTATGAGCCAAGCATATCTCCAGTAACAATGTAGGGTCGTTCTAATGATACAATTGATAGGCGGGGCAGGCGAGGTGGGCCTTTACTCAAATGGTGAAAGGTAGGCGAGGCAGGCGAGCTGTGATTTTGTCAAAATGTTCATCCTACAAATATATTCATCTGTAGCATAGACATTCATCCAAATGAATCCAGATTGAGGCATTATAGTGAACAAGGAGAATAAGGTTGAAACTAGAGTGGGAGCGGTTTCTTAATTAGGTAATTATGAGCCAAGCATATCTCCAGTAACAATGTAGGGTCGTTCTAATGATACAATTGATAAATATCATCTTCATTAGGTGGGTGAGCTACTGAGTAGAGAACTATTCTCAACTCGTCAAATTGGAACGTGACAAATATGAGACTTGGGTGGATAGGTTGGACATCGAACGCATGGAACGACAACACAAACAGTAGTTGGAATCCTGGAGGTAATGCAAGTGCTGCAGCGCATGCAGTCCTGTTTGTGGCAAGCGCAGGCGGTCCCTTTGATCATACAGCTACAGGGAGTTTAGTATAGTACTCCTGGTGAATATATGGAGGTTTCCCGTAACTTTAACATTTAACAGTAATAAGCCATGCTTCGAAAAGAAGCCAAATAAGGCTTCCAGATAGGTTATTGGCCAGAAGAGAAAACCCTTGGTTAAAATGTTTGAAAAACAGTGTCAAACTAATGCAGAAACTAAAAACTATTTCAAGAGTCCCTATTGCTTCAACCAGGATTAAAAAGTGCTTTTCTATCTCTTATCTGCCCATTCTTTTTCTCATATTCGATTCTCACCCATTCAAGGAAACTGGCATAAAGGGAGATTTTACTGTAACAACTAAATTATTCAAAGAAGCACTAAAATGGAGCACGAGTGAACCTTCTTTGAATTCACGAAACATGATTTCTTATTCATCATACGAAACAGGATGGGATTGCCTAAACACTCTAACTTTAAAAAAAATATTGCATAACATTAAGCCAATACTAATCTATTATGTGATTTGATATTGCTATATCATTTTTTTCCTTACAACTAGCACATATGCAAGTAATGCAGATACCTATAGGATTTTTTCATGTGCATTACTTACATTACTTATGGGCTTTTTTCATCTACATAGATTGCAAATGTGTTAGTAATATATGATTATGATTGATTATGAATGTATATATGTGTTAGTAATATATGATTATGATTGATTATGAATGTATATATAAAATGGAATTTTTTTTATTAGGCTATCCAACACCAATTCATATTTAATTCATGGAGATGAGATGATCTAGCACTACAACCTCTATTGTGCTATTGAATATATGGTGGTGATGGATTGTAGTGTCATGTGAGTATTGGATTTTCTATACTGTAGTATTTTTTTTCTTTTTCTTATTAATGTCTATTAATAGCATTGGATTTTCTATAAGGCAGTAAATTTCTTTCTTTTGCTTATTAATGTGTATCAAATTGTTGTGCTATTCTAATGTTGGGCATACATTAATATATATGTTGTTTATATCCATATTGAACCTCATATTCAAAGCAATGAATATTACATTAATTGTAAAACATGTTCAACAAGCTTTTCCAAATAGTTGATCTTGACATACAAAAGTATGTTGAAGAAATGTTCTTTCAATTGAATGTTTTCTTCAATGAGTGTATTCTCAAGGGTTTCTATTGGTGTATCATACAAGTAAGTAGTTGTAAGTAGTTATTGTGATAATATTTTAGGTAGGGAGATTGTGTTTGGTAAAGGAAGAACTCGATTATGCATTTGTGTCATTTCCATGAAAATTTTGAATATAATTTATATTGTTAATCATAGGTACAATAAAAAATGTTATATTTTCCACAACATGGTTTCATAATTCTTAACATTTTTTCTTGAATAGCTTGAGAACCAATCTCAAAATTGGATATCAAAACCTCATTAATGCTATATTTGACCATTACGACAACTCCTAATGGGCTCAAAGTAGAGTATCTTCAATGCATATCATAAAAAGAAAATGAATATCTAGTTGAGGTTCTACACATTGATTGTTATTGTTACTAGATGTTTAGACTATAAATTCCTCCTAAAATTATTCATATAAACCTCTTGAAGTTCTAGAGTGAAAAGTGTTCTAGAATGAAAAATGTTTATACTTCTTGGTTAGGTTAGACACAAGATTGTTTCATTCAAGCATAAATTATATATTTTAAGCATTATGTTTGTGTTTGAAAGATTCAAGAAGCAAATACCCATTGTGTTTTGAGATTTATGTGGTAGTTGATTTTATTGAATAATGTCATTCTCTTGTATTTATCCCCACACCCAAATAAAAATGCATGCATTTGTTTAAACCACTATGTATACATTCAACTTGTTTTACAATGATATTCTAAAATTAAGCAATGCAGATATATTTCAATATACTATATTTCAACCTTTAATCATTGCTTGATAACTTTTACGTATATGTGCATAAAGTATTTTAAAAAATTAGCATTTTTAACACTATTCCTAATATAAGAATAACTATTAATATTAGGGCAAACATTACTTTTGTTTTGGTGAAATGAATTGTCCTTTTTCATTTTGTCAAATAGAAAGCATTGTTTGTTTGTTTATGAAAAGCGTTGTTTTGTCAAATGAAAAGCATTTGTTTAGGGCGAGACCAACACTATCCCTTCCAATTGAAATATAACTATGCCCTTCAAATTTGATCCATGCATCCGACGATGTTGTTGGGTTAGTGGACGATGCGCACTAGGTCATCCATACCGCTCTACACCATTGTTCGTTACCTCCCCTCTCTCATCACCTCAGAAATGTTTTATGGAGAGATTTTCCTCCCACCTCCGACAAATTGCTACTGACAACCATGTTTTCCTCATGTCTTCCTCGAGTTTTCTAACTCCAAGTACTATTCCATCCATATTTCAATTTAGCATACTCCCATTCTTGCATGTCTAATATTCCTCGACCCTCAAATCTTCATTAGGTCGAATTATGGTTCTCCATATGCAATCAAATGTTGCAACAAACCCTTTGAAACTATGAAAATAGGAAGATAATTGGCAAAGGCGGTGATGGAGATCCACTCAAAGGCGATAAAATTAGGGACAATAGAAAGGGTCAGATACGGGTCATCTATGAATTATGCACAGGATTTTTCTAGCATGGGGCTCATGTTTGGCTCTTCAAATGGTGATGAGTTTGGTGTAAATAAAGGTAAAGTGGATTGAGATTATTTGGAACTAAAGAGAAAAATGGATGAGGGAAAAGAGGAGCATCAATGGGGGGTTTTAGACAGTTAGATAAAATAACAACTGGGCCTAGGATTTGGCCACTTATTGGTCACTTACAAAGGCTCCCATTGAGCCCATGAGGGTCAATGATAAAGGGTTCAAATCCATGGTAGCCATTGCAAATAAATGGGCTATGAATAAAGGGTTCTAGCACTATGATGTGGAAGAAGGGGCCAGAGACTAGGAGGGTGTACAACTTAAACCTGATTATGATTGTAACTAATATCTATGATTGGTATGACAAAAGTGATGGTGAATTGTCATTTCTAAAAAATAAAAATGTTGATAGTGAATTAGTGAATTGTCATTTCTAGAAAGTTAGAAATTTGTATTCCTCATTTTTATCAATTGATATGATCTCTTATGCACTTACGTTAGATTTTATTAGCAGTTCTTTTTTAGTCTTTATCAAATTGCGTTGTGTGATTATTGAGTAGAAAATCGTTAAAGGGATTGTATCTAAATTACATGGCTATGGTACTAGACCAAGTCACTACTCTTCAAAGGGGAGGAGGTGACTCAATTGTTTTGTTGGTTTTGGAGGTTGCCTATTAGGTGTGAAATATGTTATCACACGTGTAAGTACATGAATTAGTTCACATTATGCATGTCAATTATATGAGTTTGTAACCTGTGTCGAGTTTTATAACTATCATGCCCATGCGATTTTATATGAAGTTATTAGACAAGTGTTAAAATTTGATACTTTATATATGGGTCTCGCTAGTTGGTTTGGTTACATGTTTATTGTGTGGAATGGAAAGGAATAGCCTATGCACAACATGACAAAGTTATTTTCAACAAGCTACCAAATAAGCTATATAGGGTATATTCACATATTTTCTATTTCCTATCCAATTTATGTAGCTACATATATGCATTACTCATAAATATTGTATTAATAACCTCACTATGTTTATTGTGGATTTATTTGTAAATTGTCACAATTGCGAGACACTTTTTATTTGGATTTCATTAGGTTGTCAAGGGGGCTCAAATGAATCATGAGCTATCATAAACAAATTCAATAAGTGCAATTATCTGGCTTATATTTTCTTATTATGGCATTGGAAACTTTGGGGATAATCTGATAATGGCATTTGTTGTGTACTGTGTTATTAATGTATGCTTTGTATCATTCTTGTGCAAGTTCACTGTTGTTTTGAATTTTATATATATGCAAATTTCAGGAAGTAATCCTTCTAGTATTTGAACTTATAGTTTAGTTGGTGTGTACTACATAATTGTTTTATTAGACCAATCTATGTTGATAACTATCAAATTTTGGGTCTATACATTCATTATTCTAGTCCTCCATTACCCATCCAAAATGAAGTGAAATGTGAACCCTTTCTATTCAAAAACTAAAGAGTTTAAACGATCACAACAAAAATTGTATGTTAATGGTGTTAGATTTTAAATATTTAACTTATTTCTATTTAGAAAACATTTGCAACTAGCACATCCCATTTTATCTTCTTAAGTGATGGATACATGAAAGTTATGATTGAAATTGGAGTGAGTGTGTATCCATTGTTTCTTGAAGCATAATCCATTGGGTGGTAAGAAGTTCTTAATTTTGACACAATTTTTTTTCCTCTTTGATTTATTTTTAGACTTCTTCTATGCACTATGCCAAAACACTTACATAATGAAATTCTGGTACAATTGGGGATAACTTCCCAAAAGATAGTGGATTTAGATGATGGTATACAATGTCGAAAAAGTCAAAAAGTGACACTAGCTATGTCAATATGTCTACATGTGCAAGTGTATTGAATCTAATGGCTGATGGCATGCCCATTATCATTCTATCAAGGATCATGGCCATTGAAAAACCTGTAGTTTGCTTGAACATTTTTTGTCGATCTTAAGAATTTTTCCAACTTCGATTCAACAGTACTTGAGGTCGTGCATCACTTCCTTTCCTCAATAGTAGGGAAAACATATGCCTATTTAGAAAAATATTAAAATACATAAAAAAAAAAAACAATAACAGTAGAACATGAGATTTACATAGAAACCCCGATGTGTGTAGGAAAAACCAGGAGGCAATGGCATCTTTGATATTTTTTTAGTACTTCAAAAAAAAACTCACAATGCTTTCTCTTGTGATACAATGTTATGGGTCACTTGTGTTTTATACATTGCATATGAGGGTTCTAGAAGAAACTGAAATACACTAGAAGGGTCTATAATTTTTCATATTGGGGGCTTCACCCTTGCACCCACCGGGTAGGGGGGCATAGATGCCCCCCCTCCAACGACCCCCTCATTGTGATTGATGCATACAAATCATGCAAAGGGATAGTTGTGTACCACTATACAAGAAAATGTTTGACATTTGGATATTGACTTCATCTTTTAACATTTTCCCACTTGAATTCGATTTACAAGAGGTCCCTTGTCTATGTTTTCCGCTCATGGGCCATTTCCCAATGCTTCTTACATCACATTTTCAGCAAGTCCAGAGAATTTTTGCATCATTCAAGCTTCTTTTTTTCTCATCAACTTTATAAGCATATATGCAGTATTCTCATTAGTATCAATTTTCTCCAACAAGATCCTACCTTCTTCCGCCATCTTTTATGAAATGGTACTTAAATCAACATGCTTCCTTCGATCATGAAATGTTGGATTTTTCACTAAGTGAATAACACTTTGAATCTCACTAGGCAAAGTGGTGTTCCCCTCCATCATCCCAAAGTAGGAAAATTTTAAGAACCCCCCTTGAATTTATATGTATAATAAATGGGCGAATCCCCATGATACACGAGAAAGTGTGAAGGTTATTTTATCAATAATCTAATATGTATATATAATTTTTTGGCAAATCTTTCACAAAATTATAAAATCTTGTAAAATATGTGTGAATCTTTCACAAAATTATAAAATCTTGTAAAATATGTGTGAATCTTTCACAAAATTATAAAATCTTGTAAAATATGTGTGAATCTTTCACAAAATAATAAAATCTTGTAAAATCATGGCAAATATTTCACAAATTATAAAAACTTGTTAAAATTTTGGCGAATCTTTCACAGAATTATAAAATCTTGGTGAATCTTTTACTAAACTTTAAAAACATGTAAAGTCTTGAGAAATTGGTTGAAATTGGACTTAGTAAAATTTCCTAGATGATTTTGTATTCATTTTAGATTTTCCATGCACTCTTGCACTACAACACTTTGTAAAAAAAATCAAATATTTTTTTGTGACCTACTCTATCATTTTACAATCCTACTAATAGATCCCTTGTATCAATGCCTGAATGGCACATGTCAAATGTTGGTTTCTAGTGTGTTTGCTAGGACCTACGACCATGGCAATATTCAACCCTGAGAGTAGGTAGCAAGGAAGCATGTGTTAAAATTCACAAGTGGGGCACCATTTGAAACATGTGCCACCTTCAACCACTCATCATAACCGCCAAGATAATATTCCAACCCTGAGTATAACACCTTTTTTTAAACTATGCACCTAAGGTTAGGGAGGCACAAATCCACGTGCGTCGAGCACCCTAACCACTCCAAACAAAAAGCCATAATTATTGCACTTAGGTGGTGCTCTCTCTAAGTGTTAATAGAGTAGATGGTTTCATAACCATTTATGTCAAGCACACTTCTCCAAGCAACAATCCGAGTAGGGCATCCCACATGTGCCAAGATAATCTTCTTTCAAGCAATCTCCATTTCCACCCTTGAGAATAACACCCTTCCTCAAACTATGCACCCAAGGTTAGGGAGGCACAAATCCACATGTTCTAAGTACCATAACCACTCCAAACACAAAGCCCTCACTACCACCCTTAGGGGTGAATCCATGAAGATGGGTAACACTTTTTGGCCAAGAGTGATGGTGAAAACTAACTTTTTTACTCATTTATTAAATTGAATCCCTCAAAATTCAAATATGCTTTGTGAATTCTGATATGCAACAAAAAAACAAATTGTGAGGAATTATGTTGTCTTTACACCTATATTTCAATAAAAATACTATTATTTAATATGCCAAATTTGCATTTAATGATAGGTTTGTTCTTGTAAATTTCAGAGAAAATTAACAAGTGGCTTGTGTGCATGCAAAATAATTTAGTGATAAATGCATATTTTTTGAAAAAGAGTGTATGAACATAATCTACACAAAATTCACTGTGGCGCACATATTCTTTTTAATTTATTTTGAAAATTTATATTTTTTTATTAATTTTTGAAACGGACCATTGGTAAAATTTTAATCGCATTTTGTACATGTGTGTGCACGCAAACTTTTTTTTACTGGTTACAAAAATTGAAAAATAAAAGATACCCTTTTGAAGATGATGCATTGAAGTGGGGCATATCTATATTTTTTGAAATTGTTTGGTTGTGTACTTTTTATGTTGTTTTTTCTTTGTGTTGATCGAAGTTGTGGGCATGGTTTTTAAGTGTAAGTTTAAAAATAAAATTAAAAAAATATCATATGAACTCAAAAACCCATAAATTAAATGTCAATGGATAGACAATTCGTTGAAGAATCCATCGGTCAGTGAATTTCACCACCTAAGGTGCATCCCAGGTGTTGATGTATATGTAACTTCGGAATGTATTTCATCTATGTATTTCATATATATTTATTGTACCCTTATAAGAGATGTGTTATTCCTCTATAAGGAAGTGTCGTCATGTGGATTGACAAGTGTCGCAAGTGTGTGTACTTGCCGATGGGTTATTAGACCACCATGTGTGGGGTCGACCCTGAAATATATATTATATTATGGATGTATCTACATAGACAAGTCGGCCCCATAGTGTAACTGGGAAAACAGGCTAGTATAAATATAGATCGGGAGATCTCTATTTTCATCACTCGGAAACTCACACTTCTCTCACTTAGAAAGTGGCGCACTAGTGAGGAGGAGGATCATCTGCTACTAGGAGACTATCTTAGTGTATTTTGGTTGTACTTTGGTTGAGCCATTGCTCTCTCTATCTCTGAGGAAGTTGTAGGGTTTTTCACCTTAGGGTTTTCCCCACAGAAACTCTGTGTCTCTTGTCTCTCATGCTTTTGATTCTTGTGATGCTTGTCATGCTTATTGTGATTGTTATGCATTGATATACTGTATATGTTATTTTCTCAGTGAAGATCCTAGAGTATTGTGAATTAATGCTCAAAATTTAACACCAGGACAGGGTTTAGTCCTAAAGAAGAGGCCAGCAAAATTAAATTTACAGAAAAGGAGGCTAAAAGCCTGTTTTTAAAGCCCTAGATCGAGCTATTAGCTCAATTAAGATTTTTAGAACCCTCGATTGAGGTTTTAAGCACATTTTTAAATACCTCGATCGATATTTTATGTATGGTTAAGTCGGAAGATCGATCAATCTTTTATAAACCTTGATCGAGCATTTTAAAAGATCAATTGAGCTATTAGCTCAATTGAACTTTTGTCTATCACCCTTTTGCATTGATTTAGATTCACTTCCTTCTCTCTAACAAAGAGTGTGAATTTCCCACTGTCAGTTCCCCTAGGCATACTAGGCTAAAAGTAGTACAGTGCCAAGGCATGATAGGGCTCAACTTTTAGAGATCTTCGAGCTGGATCGTGAAGGATTTAAACTATGGATTTACATTTTCTTGAATAAATCTATCAATGGAACAACATGAAATGACTAAATAAAAACAAAATCATTCCAGAGAAATTTCACAGAGCATAACAGTGCTTTGAATATAAGTGAAGGTGAACCTAGCAGATGGAAAACAATTTAGAACATCAGAGGTGCCTGCAAGACAAATCTCTAGTATTCAATGGCAGAATATTGTATTGAGCTTTAAATGAATTTAGTAGCTAAATCAAAATGTATAATATCTCATGGTTTTGTATGAATTCATTTTGCAACATAACATGTACATAAACCATAGTAAATGAATACTTCAGATACAAATAGTCTGCATACATATTCTGGAAATGGACCAGAGTTTATGGAAACATAAAACCTCTGACAACATCTTCAAAATCAACAATACATGCATTTATAACATATAAATAGTCAAATGCAATGCTCAAAACTTGATATTATATCAATGAGATAGTTACAGGACTGAAAAGATATGGGTAAACATATAGAAATACAATTTACAAAGGAAAAATTATCTGCAAATCCTCTGCAATCTTAGTCTCAGAAATTCAATTATAAGTACACAGAGTTCAATCCACTCAACAACTCCCTAAAGGACCTCTAAAAAAATTCACAACCCTTTACAATGACTCTGACGTAGACTTTATAGCCTATTACAATGTAATTGAATTCTATTTTCTCTAACAACTTTGTAACTA